>CM045988.1:15430699-16096163 GCA_025175895.1 Wurfbainia villosa | reverse complement strand
AACAAGTGGGTTGAAGTCATTTTGAAACAAAACCTAAGAATCACATAGATCAAAACATTAGATTTCAAAAATTATTGATTCCTCAAACAATAAAATTTTAAAATCAACCAACAAGAATATATAGTATGCCACAATAGTGTAATCACAATTCTACATTTGTAGGAGGAGGTTTTACCCATTAATTTTACTATCTTGTCAACCTAACTTTTTGACAAGTAAAATTAATAGTTGGTTCCTCTTTGGCCCTACAAATAAAAGCAGTGACTCTGATGGGGAGGATACTTATATTTGTATCTAAGTGTTCACCATTACTCGGTACCAAGGTAATTATCTCGGGTTATATGCCTTCCGATGGGGAAGTACACACGCTCCTTAATAATTTCCTATAACCATATTTGTCCTTGTGATCCGCAAACAAACTCATCCGATGGGGAGGACGACACTCAGAGCCGACGCGCAAGTTTGTTTGCATCACATGTCAAATCGTAATGGAGGCCGTAGGAATTTATAAAAATATCCCTCCCCCACTTAGTAATTTGAAATTGAGGAATTTTCTAGCCTACGACATGCATATCAAACAATAAGCAATAAATATAAAAAATAAAAATTTTCCAACTATTATGTATTTTGTCTTCAATATGTCTCCCGTCATATCGTCATCTCATCCGCTCCTCCTACGCCATGTACGAGCCATCCGGAGATCCGAGTCGAGACTAAATATTTTAATTTACATCCATCGATCCTATACTCCATGAGGGAGTGTACATGAAATCTAGATCGAAAGTAAACTAAAATAAAAAGAGTGGCTAAACAATGTCGTATCTAATTTACAAAAAAAAAATTAAATACTAGCCTCGTCAACCCCGAGGATTCAACAAAGTATACAATTACACACATACAATCACATACACACATATGGCCATAATAGTTGGATCCTATGCCTATAACCAAAGAGTTAACCTACGCATATCCTACTATTATTTGGCACATATAATATAAGGAAAGTGTATAAAAGTAATCGAATCCTAAACACACAAAACCAGAGACCGTGACTCTGATACCACTTGAAGGTAGGAAACTTCGCTTCCCACTTCAACTCGGTCGCTTGTTCATGGCGATCCCTTCTACGTCCACGGATAAAAAAATTTATCCTTGACAAGAGGGATTACCCAAGCAACCGTTTCATCGTCGTGCTATTCGATTAGAGTAGTAACTTGAACAAACTTGTTGTTAAAGCAACCAACCTCTATTCTACGAATAGCCGCGGAATAGACGATGTACGGATCGCCGGCTTTTGTGTTTATGTTCGGGGTCCAAGTTATATTAGCTACAAAACAGAATATATCATGCATATATAATTGAAAACAATCATAAACATGTTACATAAGAAAATAGACAAGTATTAGTCCTCTCGATCTTCTATCGTATGTCCTCCCTCCTTTTGGACGTCGTGTGGGTGACGATCTACCAAAAGTTGAAGCTCCTAGATCACAAATCTTCCTTCCTTGCTCTCTCCGAACAAGAGGAAGAATAGAAACAAAACTCTCCTTCTTTCAACCAACCACCAAGCTCCAAGGTTAGTGCTTGCCGCTGGCCAAGAAGAATTTGGTGAAGAAGATGGATGCCGGCCAAGAGCTCCAAGGGAAGACCCTAAGCCTTGTTTCCACCGGCCAAGGAGATGGGAAGGAGGAGGTTTTGATGCCAGCAAGGGGAGAGGTGAAAGTGATGGGCGCCGGCCACCTAATGGAAGAAGAAGAAGAAGGAAATAAATTCCTTATTTGTGGCCGCCCAAATCAAACTCCAAAACCCTAGCCTTCAAGCTCCTTGCCTCCCAACCCTAATCCCTCTTCAATTGTGTTTGCCGCCCACCCCTTCGCCTCCTTTTATAGAGTTAGGGATAAGCCTTGTTTTAATCTCCACCATTGGTTCTAGGGATTTAATCTCAACGGTCGGATCTCGAGAATTAATCTCAACCGTCGGATCTAGAGATTCAATCTCTACCATTGGTTCTAGAGTTTTGTTTTCATTAATTGGATCTAGGCTTCATGAGGTTTTAATAGGTTACAATAAGGACCATGAGGAAGAGTTGGATCTCGGCCACCCAATGGATCAAGCCCACATAAAGTCTGATCCATTAATGATAATCCAATCCATTAAAGGATTATCATTGATCTACCTCACCAACCCCCATAAGTTAATATGGGCTCCATATATTATTTGTACATTTTTCTCCGCTTGTTTAAGATCTCGAATGTTCGTCGATTAATTAATTTACTGACCATTAATTAATCAACATCTAACTCCATGAGTAATACCACTCAACCTTTTCATCATGCCAGACCAAGTCCACCTGCAGGGTTTACATGATGAACCTTATGAGCTTCTCAAGGGGACATTATCATCCTAATATATAGGATACGATTTCCTCCTATAATGAACGGTACACCATATAAATAATATCATTTCCCAACTTACCGAGCCTAACGATTTAATCTATAAATCTCGCCCATTGGTAAATCAAAGAAAAGAATACTAAGTATATGTGCCCGTTATTATATCGGGATTATGAGTATGTACAATATAATATTTTAGGTCCGATTTGATTAAGTAGTCAGTAATAAATCGAATCACCTCTAAGTCGGTCCTGCTCAATACACACAAAGTGTACTAGTGTGATTCTATGGTCAAGACAAACCAATACCAAATCACACTACAACCATACCAATGGTTTGTCCAAAGCCATCTCGGTTGTAAACCTATACTTATACTTTACAAGGGGTCGATAACATTATCTCCCGTGTGACACCACACACCATGTTATCTACAATGTAATGTATTAGACAATATGCATAACCATAAATATGCAAACAAAGATCATGTGATTCTTATTTCAAAAATAAAGATGTTCATACAAAAGATAGACTTTTCAGTATACATCCCAACAAAGACAATTTAGGCATTAACCGTAAGAAGGGTAAACACATGCCTAAGAAGAAGAGTCTTTCCCAAAAGACCAATGAAAAATCAAAATTGGGAACATTAGAATTGGAAAATCAAGCATTGAGGTCAAGGATTAAAAAATTAGAAAAGACCCTACCAAAAATGACAAACTCATTTAAGGGGTCTAATGGTCAAAAATTAGGACATAAGAGACAAGAATTGTCCAAGGGCAAGAACGGATTGGGTCACAAACTTAAGTCCTACCACAATGTTCCATTTGATTATGGAACTAAATCTAGGTCTAGGAAAACCAAGGTTAATAGGGAAGTTATCCCTAAGATTAACCATAGTGTGTGTTTAGTGGCTAAGCGCTCTATAAAACCTAGGAAGACCACTAAGAAGGTTACTAGGGAGGCAATCCCTAAGGTTAACCTTGATAAGACCGAAATGACTAAGACTTCAAAGCCATAAAGGGTCATTAGGAAGGTATCTAGGGAAGTTATCCCTAGTGAATACCTTGTTACCCCAAGGAGCTCTAATAGGTATTGGGTTCCTAGGAGCGTGATCGATTCACGCTAGATGGGTTAGGGTGTGTTAACCCTAGGTGGATAGGTAGTTAACCTAACCATGGTAGAGTTGACACTTTAGGATGTGCCAATGTGTTTTGAGAAGTTGAAAATTTATTAAATTGACACAATTAGGTGTTAGGAGTGATGGTGTGTCATTTTGGGTTTTTGGCACACTTGGGGGATAGATGTTATTAAGGCAAAATGGATTTAATATTAGAAATGACAATTTTTACTTAACACTTAGGTATTTTATACCTTAGTATTTTATACTTGCCATGATTTATTTTCCTTGCCATGTCATGACATCATATTTTTTTATCATATAAAATGTCATGATAATACTTATGTTGGAATGTATACTGAAAGCCTAGCTCTTTTTGTATGAACATTTTATTTTGGAATAAGAATCACATGATCATTGTTTGCACTTTATATATTTATTATATGTGTGTGCATATTGTCTAATATTTTACATTGTAGATAACATGGTGCTTGGTGTGGCACAGAAGATCATGTTATTGTTGGTGCAATTGGCCTAGGTCACGATTGACCAGGACTTGAGTTTGACTCGAGTGATGTTTTGATGTTTCGACAAAAACATATGACAATGTAATTGTCATGGGAAAGTCCAAGTCTTGAGTACTTGGCATGGGAAGTCCATGTGGGACACTTGACATTTGGTAAAGTCCAAGCATGGTTCTTGGCAATGGAAAGTCCAACATAAGTTGGCATGGAAAGTCCAAGCATGGGTCTTGGCAAGGTAAAGTCCAAGTCTTGAGTACTTGGCATGGAAAGTCCAACATGGGTTGGCAAGGGAATGTCCAAGCTTGAGTCTTGGCATGAGAAGTCCAAGGGGTTTGATATTGGCTGCGTAAAGTCCAAGCGGGAGTCTTGGCAGCATAAGTCCAATGTGCCTTGGCGGTGTAGACATCGTTAGCATGACATAGCCGATGGAAGCACCTGAAGGCTAGCGCGATGGATGAACAAGTCATGGATGACTTAGAGAGATCCGAGAGACGTGAGGCTGATGGAGGTGGCTAGAAGGCTTAGGTCTAGGCTAAGGGTGGCTAGCAAGTATGGGGGAACCATACTTTGGATAAAACCTCATGTTTGAGATGTGCCAGTCGACTGGTGCCATGTGGCAGTCGACTAGACCGAGTCAACTAGGGTTTGACTACGGGTTGTGGCCTAGCAGTCGACTGCAAGAAGTTGGCAGTCGACTGATGGCTCGAGTAGTCGACTGATCATGTGATCAGTCGATTGGTGCTCGAGAAATCGCCCACAGAATGGAGTCCCTGTGGGTTACACGGATTCGGATTTCCAATCAGATAGGGACAAGAGTAAGTCTACCTCGGGGTTTGTGTTTACTTTTGGAGGTGGAGCCATAGTATGGAGGAGTGTCAAGCAGAAATGCGCGGCAGACTCTACCATGGAAGCTGAGTATGTGGCAGCCTCTGAGGCAGCCAAGGAAGTTGTATGGCTCAGGAGCTTCTTGATGGACTTGGATGTGATTCTTGGTTTGCCCAGAACTATCACAATTTATTGTGATAACAGTGGTGCAGTTGCAAACTCGAAGGAACCACGAGCCCATAAAGCGAGTAAACACATAGAGCGCAAGTACCACCTTATATGAGAGATCGTAAAGCGAGGAGAAGTAGGCATGCCAAGATTGCATCAGAGGATAACCTGGCGGATCCATTCACTAAGGCCCTTCCAGCGAAAGCGTTTGATAGGCATGTGGAGGACATGGGGATCAGATGTATGGCAGTGTGATGACGACATAGTCTTTTAGTATAAGTGGGAGATTGTTGGAATGTATACTGAAAGGCTTGCTCTTTTTGTATGAACATTTTATTTTAGAATAAGAATCACATGATCATTGTTTTCACTTTATATATTTATTATATGTGTGTGCATATTGTCTAATATTTTACATTGTAGATAACATGGTGCTTGGTGTGGCACAGAAGATCATGTTATCTGTCCCTTGTAAAATATAAGTAGAGGCTCACAACCAAGATGGTTTTGGACAAACCATTGGCATGGTTGTAGTGTAGCTTGGTATTGTTTTGTCTTGAACATAAAGTTACACTGGTACACTTAGGTGTATTGAGCAGGACCGACATAGAGGTGATTCAATTAATTGACTACATAATTGAATCGGACCTCGGATATTATGTTGCACATGCTCTTAATCGATATAATAGCAGGCGGATGTACTTAGTATTTATTTCTTTGATTTACAGGGTGAGATTTAGATGGATTAAATCAATATGCCCGGTAAGTTGGGAAATAATATTATTTACATGGTGTGCCGTTGATTATAGGAGGAAACCGTGTCCTATATATTAGGTTGATGATGTCCCCTTGAGGAGCTCATAAGGTTCATCATGTAAACCCAACTGGTTGACTTAGTCAACATGATGATAAGGTTGAGTGGTACTACTAGAATTAGATATTAATTAATTGATGGTCGAATCAATTAATTGATGTCGATATCTTAAACACGGGGAGATGAATGTACAAATAATATATGGAGCCCATATTAATTTATGGGGGTTGGTGAGGTAGTTCAATGATGATCCTCTAGTGGAATGGAACATCATTGATGGATCAAGTTTGTGTGATTCCGATCCATCGGGTGGCCAAGATCCAACTCCTCCTTATGGTCCCTATCATAGCCTAATATAATCCTCATGAAATCTAGATCCAAGAATGTAAAAAAAAACTCTAGAACCAACGGTTGGGATTAAATCCCTAGATCCGATGGTTGGGATGAAACCCTAGAATCAACGGTTGGGATTAAATCCCTAAATCCGATGGTTGGGATGAAACCCTAGAATCGATGGTTGGGATTAAATCCCTAGATCCGACGGTTGGTATGAAACCCTAGATCTGACGGTTGGGATGAAATCCTAGATCCGACGGTTTGGATGAAAACCTAGATCCGACAGTTGGGATAAAACCCTTGATCCCACGGTGGAGATTAAATCCCTAGATCCGACGGTGGAGATTAAAGGAGGCTTAAGCCCAATTCTATAAATAGAGGGCTTAGGTTGGGCGGCAATGATTTATTGGTTCAAAATTGGAAATTAGGGTTTTGCTCATCTCAAAGTGGGCGGCAACAAACCCTAGAGGAGCTAGGGTTTTGGGCGGCAAGCTTGGTTCTCCCTAGGGTTTTGGCCGGCGCCCCTCATCCTCTTCTCATCCATTGCCGGTGCTCCTCTCTTCCTCCCCTTTTGCTCCTAGGTGGCCGGCGGTTCTTCAACTCCTTGGTGGGCGGTGCTTCTCCAACCTCTAGGTGGCCGACGACAACATTGCAACAAGTTGGCCGGCGCTCATCCATTCACTCCTTGGCTGGCGGTTACATCGAGTTCTTTTGATTGGTGGCCGGTTCTAGAAAGGAGGAGTTTTTTGTTTTGTTCTTCTCTTTGTTCGCAGCGAACAAGGAAGGGAAGAACACGATCTAGAAGACTTCTACTCGTGGAGGATCTTCGCCCACACGTCGTCCACGAGGAGGATAGGACATACGGTAGAAGATCGTAAGGTATAAAAGTTTTACAACTTTATATTCTTATCTTAGAATGTTCTTTTATGTGTTGATTATACAAGTGTGCATTAGTATATATTTTGTATAATCATGGACCCCGAAGACAAACACAAAAACCGGCGATCCGTCCGTCGTCTCTTCCGCGGCTAACCAACTAGAAGAGTTGTGTAGCTTGAACAACTAGTTTGTTCAAGCGATCACTCAAGTTGTTAGCACGACGACGAATTGGTTGTGCTAAGGAAACTCATCCCATCCGGATTAATTCTTTCATTAGTGAATATTTTAATCCGGGGACATGGGAGCCAATGAGCCTCCGAAGCAACTCCCTACAAGTGGTATCAGAGCCAGGTTTTCGGTTTTGTGTGTTTTGGATTCGGTTACTTTCATGCACATATCATATATTGAGTATGCCGGATAATAGTAGGATGTGCGTAGGCTAACTTTTTGCTTGCAGGCATAAGATCCGACATATTATGGCTATTTGGTTGTATGTGATTGTTTTGTGTGTGATTGTATGTATATTATTTGAATCCTCGGGGTTGACGAGGCTAGATTAGTATTTAATTTTTATAATTAAATATGGCATTGTTTAGCCGCTCATTTTAGTTTACTTTCGATCTAGATTATTTGTACACTACTTCGTGGAGTATAAGATCGATGGATGTAAATTAAAATGATATATCTCGGCTCGGATCTCTTTGGTGAGTTGCGCACGGGAAAAGGTGGAGCGGACGAGGTGGCGACACGACGGGATGCGTATTGGAGAACAATGCCATAATAGTTGGAAAAATTCTATTTTTTTCCATATTTATTGCTGATTTGTTTTATATGCATGTTGTGTATGCTTTAAAATTCCTCAATTGCAATTTACTAAGTGGGAGAGGGATATTTTAATTAATTCCCGCGGCCTCCATTACAATTTGACGTGTGATGGAACAAACTTGCGTGTTGGCTCTGAGTGCCTTCCTCCCCATCGGATGGGTTTGTTTGTGGATCACTAGGTCAAATAATGGTTATAGGAAATTATTTAGGAGCGTGTGTACTTCCCCATCGGTAAGGCACATAATCCGAAATAATTCCCTTAGTATCGTGTAATGGTGCACACTTAGATGCAAATAAAAAGTATCCTCCCCATCGGAGTCACTTCTTTTATTTGTAGGGCTAAAGAGGAACCAACTATTAATTTTATTTGTCAAAAAGTAAGGTTGACAAGATAATAAAATTAATGGGTAAAACCTCCTCTTACAAATGAAGAATTCGTATACGTCCACACTATCGTGGCATGCGATATTCTCGGTGTTTTGAGGTGTTGGTTGATTTCGGAATTTTATTGTTTTGAGGAATCAATAATATTTGAAATCTAATATTTTGATCATTGTGATTCTTAGGTTTTTCAAATGGCTTTCAACCCACTTGCTGTGATATTAAAAGAAAATAAACTTACTGGACCAAACTATATTGATTGGAAAAGAAATCTGGATATTGTCTTAACTGCGGAGGAGTACAAATTTGTACTCTTCGAGGTCTGTCCTCCTAAGCCCACCGATGACTCTGATGAAAAGGAGAAAGAACGTTATAAGAAATGGATCAAGGCAGATGAGATGGCGCGGTGTTACATTTTGGCATCTATGTCAAATGTGCTGCAACATCAGCATCAGGCCATGGCCACAACTTATGACATGATGTTCAATCTCAAGGAACTTTTCGGACATCAGTGTAGGGCGGCTAGACAGGAGGCGATGAGAAACTTGATGACGACAACCATGATCGAGGGAACACCCGTTAGGGATCATGTTCTCAAGATGATGGCTCATCTTAATGAGATGGAAGTCCTCGGAGCTGAGATCGATGGGGAAACCCAGGTCGATATCATTCTCCAGTCTCTGCCTAGGAGTTTTGAGCAGTTCCGCCTCAATTACAACATGAACAAGAGGTTGTATTCGTTGGCGGAGCTTCTGACAGAACTCCAAGCGGCAGAGTGGATTTTTCGTCAAAGCACTCAAGCCATGGTCGCTCAAAAGGTTTCTTCTTCTAAACCAAAAGGTAAGAAGAAGAAGAAGCAAGGTGGAGCGAAGAAAGTGGCAGTGGGACCTCAGGCAGGAGTGAAGAAGCCGAAAGGCAAGTGCTTCACTTGCAAACAGACTGGACATTGGAAGGTGGACTGTCCTCGCCAAAAGAACAAAGGTATATCTTCTTGTTTAGTTGTTGAAATAAGTTTAGCGGTGTTATCTACCAGTGCCTGGTGTGTAGATACATGAGCCACTGATCATGTCTACAATTCTTTGCAGGGGTTCCAGGAAACCCGACGACTAGCAGAGGGAGAGATTACCATCTTCATGGGCAATGCTTCAAAGGTGGCGGCTATTGCAGTGGGAGACGTTTATTTATCTTTTGATAGGAATAAAGTTTTGGTTTTGAGAAATTGTATTTATGTACCTACTTTTAGAAAGAATTTAATTTCAGTTTCTAAATTGTTTATGGATGGATATTCTATTTCTTTTAATGAAAAAGTGGTTATAAAAAGGAATAGGGAGATTATCTGTTCTGGTACATTGGTTGGCAATTTATATACTCTAGAACCGAAAACTCCCACGATGCATATATAAGTAAATAACTCATCTTCTAAATCTAATAAGAGAAAAGAACCTTCGCAAATGAACCAGACATATCTTTGGCATCTAAGTCTTGGTCATATTAACCTGCGAATTCAAGGTTGATAACTAATGGACCTTTGGGTTCATTAGTGGTGGAGGATCTCCCAACCGCGAATCTTGCTTGGAAGGTAAAATGACCAAGAGGCCTTTCAAGGCCAAGGGGTATAGAGCCAAAGATGTGTTAGAATTGGTTCATTCTGATCTGTGCGGTCCTATGACTATCCAGGCTAGAGGTGGTTTTGAATACTTCGTCTCTTTTATAGACGATTATTCAAGGTATGGATACATTTACTTGATGCGCCGCAAGTCTGAATGCTTTGACAGGTTCAAAGAATTTAAGGCTGATGTGGAGAACTCTCAAGGTAAAAGTATCAAGACACTACGATCTGATCGTGGTGGCGAGTACCTCTTGGGAGAGTTTAGGAGTTACTTATCAGAGTTTGGGATTCAATCCCAATTATCCGCACTTGGCACACCCCAGCAGAATGGTGTGGCGGAGCGAAGGAACAGGACTCTTATGGAGATGGTCAGATCTATGATGAGTTACTCTGAGTTACCTGATTTGTTACGGGGTTTGCTCTGGAAACAAGGCACACATTCGAACTTGGTTCCATCTAAGTCGTACCCTCTACTCCCACGAGTTGTGGGATGGAAGCCTAGTCTAAGACATATTCGGATTTGGGGTAGTCCACACATGTCTTTGAAAGGAGATCTTTGGTAAGTTGGAAACTCGCATGATGCAGCTTGTTTGTTGGCTACCCTAAGGGAACGAAGGGTGGTTTATTCTATAGTCCTAGAGATCAGAAGGTAATCGTGAGTATGAATGCCAGATTTCTAGAGGAGGACTATGTAATGAACCACAGGCCCACGAGTAGGATTGTTCTTGAGGAGTTGACAGGGGAAGTCCCGACTTCAGTACCACCGGTACAAGAGGAGATACCACAAGTCACTGTACCGCGTGTCACAGAGCATACACAGGAGGCACCTCGTCGTAGTGGGAGGGTTGTTAGACAACCCGACAGATTCATGTTTTTGAGAGAGTCTTCGGACTTAGTCCCTGGTGAACATGAACCTGATCCCTGGACATATGACGAGGCACTCCAAGATAGAGATGCGGTATCTTGGCAAAGAGCGATGAATTCAGAGATAGAATCTATGGATTCTAATCAAGTCTGGGAGCTAGTAGAACCACCCGATGGTGTAAAAGCCATTGGATGCACGTGGATCTACAAGAAAAAGAGAGGAGTAGACGGGAAGGGTGAGACCTTCAAAGCTAGGCTTTTTGCGAAAGGGTATACTCAGAAAGAGGGTATCGATTATGAGGAGACCTTTTCGCCGGTAGCTATGCTTAAGTCTATCCGGATTCTCTTATCTATAGCTGCTCATATGGATTATGAGATTTGGCAGATGGATGTCAAGACAGCTTTCCTTAACGGAAGTCTTGAGGAGAACATCTATATACGGCAACCAGAGGGATTCATTACTAAAGGCAAAGAGCATCTTGTATGTAAGCTTAATTGGTCCATTTATGGATTGAAGCAAGCTTCTAGATCTTGGAACATCTGCTTTGATGAGGTAATCCAGTCATATGGATTTATTCAAAGTCCGAATGAGCCTTGTGTATACAAGAGATGTGACGGAAACGTAGTGGTGTTTCTTGTACTATACGTAGATGACATTTTGTTTGTTGGCAACAATATCAAAGTGTTATCAGACGTAAGGGTATGGTTGTCCAAACAGTTTGACATGAAGGACTTGGGAGAAGTGGGACACTTCCTTGGGATCAAAGTTATAAGGGATCGCAAGAAAAGGATGTTGTGCTTATCTCAAGCTTCATACATTGACACTATCCTTGCTCGTTTTAGCATGCAAAACTCCAAGAAAGGTTTTCTACCTTTTAGGCATGGAGTTCCTTTATCTAAAGAGATGTGTCCAAAAACATCAAAGGAGATAGAGGACATGAAGGCGGTTCCTTATGCTTCGGCATTAGGAAGCCTTATGTATGCTATGCTATGTACGAGACCGGATATCTGCTTTTCCGTGGGCATGGTTAGCAGATATCAGAGTAATCCTGGACAGGGACATTGGACTGCGGTAAAGCATATATTGAAGTACCTGAGAAGGACTAGGGATTATATGCTAGTTTACCAGGAAGATAAATTAGTCCCTGTGGGTTACACGGATTCGGATTTCCAATCAGATAGGGACAAGAGTAAGTCTACCTCGGGGTTTGTGTTTACTTTTGGAGGTGGAGCCATAGTATGGAGGAGTGTCAAGCAGAAATGCATGGCGGACTCTACCATGGAAGCTAAGTGTGTGGCAGCCTCTAAGGCAGCCAAGGAAACTGTATGGCTCAGGAACTTCTTGATGGACTTGGATGTGATTCCTGGTTTGCCCAGAACTATCACAATTTATTGTGATAACAGTGGTGCAGTTGCAAACTCGAAGGAACCACGAGCCCATAAGGCGAGTAAACACAAAGAACGCAAGTACCACCTTATACGATAGATCGTAAAGCGAGGAGAAGTAGTTGTCGCCAAGATTGCATCAGAGGATAACCTGGCGGATCCATTCACTAAGGCCCTTCCAGCGAAAGCGTTTGATAGGCATGTGGAGGACATGGGGATAAGATGTATGGCAGTGTGATGACGGCATAGTCTTTTAGTATAAGTGGGAGATTGTTGGAATGTATACTAAAAGCCTAGCTCTTTTTGTATCAACATTTTATTTTAGAATAAGAATCACATGATCATTGTTTGCACTTTATATATTTATTATATGTGTGTGCATATTGTCTAATATTTTACATTGTAGATAACATGGTGCTTGGTGTGTCACAGAAGATCATGTTATCAGTCCCTTGTAAAATATAAGTAGAGGCTCACAACCAAGATGGTTTTGGACAAACCATTGGCATGGTTATAGTGTAGCTTGGTATTGTTTTTTCTTAAACATAAAGTTACACGAGTACACTTAGGTGTATTGAGAAGGACCGACATAGAGGTGATTCAATTAATTGCTGACTACATAATTGAATCGGACCTCGGATATTATGTTGTACATGCTCTTAATCCCGATATAATAACTGGCACATGTACTTAGTATTTATTTCTTTGATTTACCAGAGGGTGAGATTTAGATGGATTAAATCAATATGCCCGGTAAGTTGGGAAATGATATTATTTACTTGGTGTGCCATTGATTATAGGAGAAAACCGTGTCCTATATATTAGGTTGATGATGTCCCCTTGAGGAGCTCATAAGGTTCATCATGTAAACCCAGCTGGTTGACTTAGTCAACATGATGATAAGGTTGAGTGGTACTACTCGAGGAATTAGATGTTAATTAATTGATGGTCAGTAAATCAATTAATTGATGGACATTCGATATCTTAAACACGGGGAGATGAATGTACAAATAATATATGGAGCCCATATTAATTTATGGGGGTTGGTGAGGTAGTTCAATGATGATCCTCTAGTGGAATGGAACCTCATTGATGGATCAAGTTTGTGTGGTTCCGATCCATCGGGTGGCCATGATCCAACTCCTCCTTATGGTCCCTATCATAGCCTAATATAATCCTCATGAAATCTAGATCCAAGAATGTAAAACAAAACTCTAGAATCAACGGTTGGGATTAAATCCCTAGATTCGATGGTTGGGATGAAACCCTAGAACCAACGGTTGGGATTAAATCTCTAGATCCGATGGTTGGGATGAAACCCTAGAATCGACGGTTGGGATTAAATCCCTAGATCCGACGGTTGGGATAAAACCCTAGATCCCACGGTTGGGATGAAATCTTAGATCCGACGGTTGGGATGAAACCCTAGATCCGACGGTTGGGATAAAACCCTAGATCCGACGGTGGAGATTAAATCCCTAGATCCGACGGTGGAGATTAAAGGAGGCTTAAGCCAAATTCTATAAATAGAGGGATTAGGTTGGGCGGCAATGATTTATTGGTTCAAAATTGGAAATTAGGGTTTTGCTCATCTCAAAGTGGGCGGCAACAAACCCTAGAGGAGCTAGGGTTTTGGGCGGCTAGAAGTGGGCGCCAAGCTTGGTTCTCCCTAGGGTTTTGGCCGGCACCCCTCATCCTCTTCTCATCAATTGCCGGTGCTCCTCTCTTCCTCCCCTTTTGCTCCTCGGTGGCCAGCGGTTCTCCAACTCCTTGGTGGCCGGTGCTTCTCCAACCTCTAGGTGGTCGGCGGCAACATTGCAACAAGTTGGCCGGCACTCATCCATTCACTCCTTGGCCGGCGGTTACATCGAGTTCTTTTGATTGGTGGCCGGTTATAGAAAGGAGGAGTTTTTTGTTTTGTTCTTCTCTTTGTTCGCAGCGAACAAGGAAGGGAAGAACGTGATCTAGAAGGCTTCTACTCGTGGAGGATCTTCTCCCACAAGTCGTCCACGAGGTGGATAGGACATACGGTAGAAGATCGTAAGGTATAAAATTTTTACAACTTTATATTCTGATCTTAGCATGTTCTTTTATGTGTTGATTATACAAGTGTGCATTAGTTTATATTTTGTATAATCATGGACCCCGAAGACAAACACAAAAACCGGCGATCCGTCCGTCGTCTCTTCCGTGGCTAACCAACTAGAAGAGTTGTGTTGCTTGAACAACTAGTTTGTTCAAGCGATCACTCAAGTTATTAGCATGACAAAGAATTGGTTGTGCTAAGGAAACTCATCTCATCCGGATTAATTCTTTCATTAGTGAAAATTTTAATTCGGGGACATGGGAGCCAATGAGCCTCCAAAGCAACTCCCTACAACTTAGGGTTAGCTAAATGTCATGTTATGCTTAAGTTTATATCACATGTCATGACATCATGATTATTGGTATATGCTTTTATTCTTTTTATCAATTATGCCATAATCATTATTCATGCATTAAAAAAAATTGAGTTAATGACTATGACATGATTTGAAGTCTCATGCATAAGAGAATCAAATAGAGTTGCCTAGCATATGCATGAGACCCTAAATAACCAAAACCCATATCTCACTAGAACACTTGACTTGTATGTGTTTCATACACTTAGATACAAGTGAGATGTTAGGAATAAAATTAATGTTTTAAAATTATTTCAAAACCATTTTGAAAAACCTTGGTGAAGTCTATCTTTTGATAGCAATCACCATTGAATGAAGTGATACAAAGTAGGGTCAAACATTGATAAATTCAATGGTTTTGAACTTTGTGTCAATCTCACTAGTTTATGGGTATTTTATTTTTCCAATATTTTTCATCCATAATGTTTGTTATAAATAATGTATGTATGAATTTTTAAAACTTTTCAAAATACATATTTTTACTTATGAATTTTCAAAATTCAGTTCTGAAGTCTGATTTCTACGCAATGCAGAAATCAGTCGACTGACATCAACGGTAGTCAACTGGTGACTGTAAGAGTCGATTGCCAGAGCTGATTTTGGGTAAACAATGTTTGTTAGGCCCATGTTCAGCTATGTCTAGGTTCCCTAATTGCTCCTAACCCTAGGATATGTTTTGGAGAGCATTGGAAGGGTGGAAATCCATTGAAAATAGATTACAATAATTATTTAGGATGTGTATCATATTAAGGGAGGTGAAAGTTCAATGTTGAATCATTTCCCTTAATTTCGATTGTTTAGTGTTTCTATTGGCTTAGGGACTCTCCAAGGACATTGTTGGTGCAATGATCAGGAGGAGCAAGCCTTTTCGGGGAGGTTATCCATCTTGGGATGATAGATATGCTTTTGGACCAAGGGGAGATTGTAAAGTTTCATTGGTATGTGAGATATTGACACCCTTGGGGAAGACCTTTTTGATGTATGTCAAAAAGAGGGAGAAAGGACCAATTGGGGTTAGTTGGAATTCTCAAAGATGAGAATTGCCAATTGGGGATAATTAGTAGACTTGAGTTAGAGCACCTAACTCAAAGGTATTTGGGGTTTTGTCAAACATCAAAAAGGAGTTTGTTGGTACAATCGGCTCAGGTCACGATTGATCGGACTCAAGTTTGACTCTAGCAGTATTTTGATGTTAGACAAAACATATGACATGGGATTGTCATGGGAAGACCTAGTGTGTAGCCTTGCCCACGTAAGTCCAAGTGTGGAGCCTTGGTGGTGAAAGTCCAGGCATGGGGCTTTTCATTTGAAGTCCAACATGGAGTTGGCAAGGGAATGTTGGATCGATTTGAGCACTAGAGGGGTGGGGGGGGGGGGGGGGGGGGGTGAATAGCGCAAGGAAAACTTTTCTTTTTCATTCGATAAATACAAGTAAAAGAGTAAGGTGCAACGAAAAATAAATATAACAAATTTGTTTTTACTTGGTTCACAACCTTCGACTGCTAATCCAAGGCCCTAACTGTCCTAGACCGCGTACAGAGGGCAAAGCACTAAAAACACTTCTCCTTGTTAGAGGTGGGAGTAAGTGAATACAATCGACATGAAAAATCAAGGTAGAGGACACTCTCTCCTTGTAATGATTAAAGAACAATAAATAAAGATGTAAAAAAAAGTTGACTATTTATAAAAATATACCAACGACTAAAAAAAAGGAACTTGAGCTCTTATCGTCGGAGATGCGATAGCACTTTGTCGTTGTAAGATCATCGTAGAAGAGTAGCGTAGCGAGAGCACTTTGGAGAACTTTGAATGATGGAAAATTGGTGGAGAATCCCTACTTTTATAGCATTGTGAAACCCTAAACATTGAGATGAGGTTTCATGAGGTGATGCCACCTAGCCCTTGAGAAATGGTGATAAGCATTGACTCTCCTCGAGCTAATCCTTGACCCAATGATCATTGGTTAATCTTATTAGTCATTCTGGAGGCATCGATCGACAAATACAAGACATCGATCGGTGATGGCGGGTTTCAATGCAATGAAGAGTTAGCTCGAAAATGCAGTTAGTATAAGTAAGCTTGTTGGTCATTTACCATCCGATCTCGACTTAGACCTTCCATTGAAAGTCTTAAGTCGGATCATCGCCTAAGGACGTCCCCGTATGGAAGACAACCTTATGCTCACTCACACGAGCTTACCTCAACCTTTACCTTTTGAAGCTTCACTTCCGGTCTACACCTGATTTCTTCGGCTTCTTCCGAAGTCCTCTCGGTGTCGCCCGACCACCACGGTTTCCTCCGAGTGTCACGGACCTTCAGCTTAGCTTAGCATTTCTGCACACTTGATTTAGCTTGTGAGATAACAAAGTGAAATTAACTTTGTGTATTTTCTATAATCAAAACTCAGGTTCAATTCAGATGCCTACTGCACCAACAATCTCTCCCTTTTTTATCTATGGCAAACCAACAAAAAGTTAAGTGAGTGCATTAAGTAAATGACAAGCATAAAACATGAATATGAAGGAATTAGTATACTTAGATTAGTAAGTTAAGTAGGAGTATGGAAAACCTTTTTCAAGTGCTCCCCCTTGAGGAATCCTCCCCCTTGACCGAGGGTGAGTACTTGAAAAAGGATCTTAATCCTCCCCCTTAATGCGTGCTACTTAAATTAAGTAATCAAAATTACTTAATATTGGACTTAGTGTTTAAAAATAAGTTTAAGTTAAGATATCAAAACTTGAGTTCTTAACCTTGGCCTTTCTCCCTCTTCTAAAAATGTTAAGTAAACATTTACAAAAAATTGATCCCTTAACTTTGGCCTTTCTCCTCCTTTTTCCATAAATCGAAAAAGAATGGGGGCTTTTGGAAAAACATAAGTATTAAGTCCAAGCATGTTCTAAATAAATTTTGAAAATAGTAGGTTAAACATAAGCTCATCTATTTGAATGTTCAACTCTATTTGACTCGGTTGATATGAAATGATCAACAAACCCTTATTAGAGTTGGATAATTTATGTAATTATACTCCGTGGTTCATATTGATGCACTAAATCTACATCTGGAACTAGGAGTAAGATCCTAACATCTCACGCCCATCTACGTGGCTAAGTACACAAACACATTAGTCCTATGTGTTGTGAGATGTACTGGCTCCTTAAATCTATAGGTACATGATATCTAGGGTAAGCCCTAAGCTAGTTCCATTAACATGAAAAGAAAAAGTAAATAATAGAGTATGTAAAAAAAATGTAAATCCTACTCTATTACGCACATGCCCAATTTTCGTTGTAGTAGACTAAATTCGTCTTCGGGTAGCGGCTTGGTAAAAAGATCGGCTAGGTTTGACTTGGATTCCACATATTCGAGTTGAATGGTTCCATTGGCTACATGCTCTCGAATAAAGTAGTGTTTAACTTCTATATGTTTGGTCCTAGAGTGACATATAGGATTTTTAGTTAAGTTGATTGAGCTAATATTATCTATGTGAGTTTTAATATAGTTAAAGTTTAAGATAAAATCTTGGAGAGTGTGCTTCATCCAAAGAAGATGAGCCACACACTCACCCATCATGATGTATTCAACTTCAGTGGTATATAAAGCAACACAGTGTTGCTTCATACTACACCAACTCACTAGACTTGAGCCGAGAAGTTGACAACAACCACTCGTTCTATTTCTATCGAGTTTACTACTGCATAGTCCGAGTCGGAGTAGCCAATTATGTTCGAACTCGGTAGATCAAGGGTACCAAATACCTACGCTTAGTGTGCCCTTTAGATACCTAAGGATACGCTTGACTAAAGTTAGGTGAGACTCCTTGGCACAAGTTTGGAACCTTGCGCAATACTTACTGCGAATAGTATGTCAGGTCGATTCTCAGTTAAGTAAAGGAGACTCCCTATGGCGCTCCTATAGTATTTTAGGTCAATAGGCTTTCTGTCTACATCTTCTCCTATATTAACATTTGTTGCCATGGGTGTATTAAAGGTTTTAGCATTTTGCATTCCAATCGCTTAATTAATTCCTTAACATATTTTTGTTGATATAAATAGATTCCTTCTTTGGTTTGTTTAATTTGTAATCCTAGAAAGAAATTTAATTCTCCTACTAAGTTCATTTCAAATTAACTTTACATGAGTGAAATGAATTCGTTTAGTAGGTTTGAATTAGTGGTTCCAAAAATGATGTCATCTACGTAGATTTGGGCTATAAAAATTTCATTGCCTACGGTTTTCACGGTTCGACTAAGCCTTGGTAAAACCCTTTGGACTTAAGGTATATAGAAAGCCTCTCATACCAAGCTCTAGGAGCTTATTTTAGTCCATATAAGGCTTTCTTGAGTTTAAATACATGATCGGGTTTATCTAAGCTTTCAAATCCTGGGGGTTGACTAACGTACACTTCTTCCTTAATAAGTCCATTCAAAAATGCTGACTTGACATCCATTTGCAACAATTTAAATCCTCGATGTTTAGTGTATGCCAACAACATTCGGATAGATTCTAGTCTAGCTACGAGGACATAGGTTTCATCGTAATCTAATCCTTCTACTTGACTAAACCCTTTCATGACCAATCTCGCTTTGTTTCTAACTACTTCACCTTTGTCATCAAGTTTGTTTCGAAAGACCCACCTTGTTCCAATAATTGATTTATCTTTAGGTGCCGGTACTAATTCTCAAACTTCGTTCCTAGTAAATTGAGCTAGCTCTTCTTGCATTGCAATAATCCAATCGAGATCAAGAAGAGCTTATTCAATGGTTTTGGGTTCGATTTTCGAAATCAAGGATATTTGACTAAGATTTTTATATGATGATCTAGATCGAACCCCTAGGCTAGGATCACCTATCACTTGGTCGATAGGATGATTTGATTGGATCCTTGAATGAGTTGGGTTAGGGTCACCTATCACTTGGTCGATAGGATGACTTGATTGAATCATAGACTGAATAGGATTAATATTAGACTCGAATTCAAGGTCAGTGTCGAGTTTGTTACGAATCGGTTCGGTAGTTGGTTTTACTATGGGTTCCGTGGGTTCATGTCCTTCGTCGAATACTACATTAATTGTTTCCTTAATTCTAAGGGTGTCATTGTTATATACCCTATAGGCTCTACTTGTAGTTGAGTATCCCAGGAAGATACTGGTGGAGGTTTTGGTTGTGAACTTTCCTAGGTAGTCCTTAGTGTTTAGGATATGTACCTTACACCCAAATACCCTAAAGTATTTGATGTTAGGTACTTATTCATGGTAGATTTCGTATGAGGTCTTAAGGTGCCTCTTTACAATTAGGATTCTATTTTGGACATAACAAGTCATACTAATGACTTCTGCCCAAAACCTATCGAGTAGGTTGTATTTGTTCAACATGGTCCTAGCGGCTTCTTGTAGGGTTCTATTTTTTCGCTCGACTAGGCCATTTTGTTGTAGGGTTCTAGGACATGAAAATTCATGGTGGTATCCGTTTAGATTATAGAAATCTGTGAACCTATGATTTTCGAATTCACCACCATTATCGCTTCTAAGTCTTTTAATTTTAAGGTTCTTTTGGTTTTTGATTAATTTAAACAAGTTGATGAGTTTGTCTAAGGTATCACTTTTGTGTTTAAGGAACCTAACCTAGGTAAACCTAGAATAGTCATCAATTATGATTAAGCAAAATTGACTCCCATTAAGTGACTTGGCTCCATGAGAATCGAATAGATCCAAATGAATGAGCTCAAGCAGACTTTTGGTTCATTCTTGGTTAGTTAGTTGATGGTGTATCCTAGGTTGTTTACCTTGTTTCTTGGTGCAGGGGCACCAGATAATCAAACCTATGTTTTGATTTTGGGAAAGACAAAAAGTTAAGTTTACATCATTGTCTCACGAGCTAAATCAAGTGTGCAGAAAGGCAAAGCTAAGCCGAAGGTCAGTGACACCCAAAGGGAGCTATGGTGGTGAGGCAACACCGAGGGAACTTCATGGGAGTCGAAGAACCTAGGTGGAAGACCGGAAGAAAAGCGACAGATCTTAAAAGACCAGAGGTAAGCTCGTGTAAGTGAGAGATGGTAGTGTCATGTCCTCTATACAGGGACGATCGTAGGCGGCGATCCGACTAAGACTTCCTGTGGAAGGTCTAGGTCGAGATCGGACGATAAGAAACCATCGCATTTACCATTTTCCGTGCTAACCTCTTATTACAGGGAAGTGGCCAGGCTGCCAGTTGACTACTAACCATTGGGTATTCAACTGATGCTCATTAGTTGACTGATGGAAGGCATCAGTCGACTGATGGCGACAAATCAACCTTTTGCGCTAGGTCAAAACGGATAATGTTTGATGCGACCACTTCTCGATAAAATATGATACCACTTCGTGATCTATTCCAGAAGATGAGGCGACTTATTCTGAGGCCAAATTCTATAAAAGGAGGGGAGGACTCTAACCCAAACATCAATCAAGATTATTCTCAAGTGCTCCTACAACACCAAAGCTTCAACACCATCATAATGCCAACGCGACGACAAGCTTTAATCTTCTTCGTCGGCAGCAACATCAAGTAATATTTTTTGTTATTGTATTCTTTGTTTTAATCGTAACAAGGTGAGGTAGGCTTGTTGCCTCATCCTCGTACTTTCGGTTTTGTGATTGTTCTCTTCTACCTCCAACGAGGAGGAGATCTTATAGTGCTTTGCCCTTCGTACATGGTCTAGGACTATTAGGGCCTTGGAGTAGCAACCGTGGGGTTTTGAACCAAGTAAAAATAAACTTGTCTTTTTATTTTTCCGCTGTGCTTGCTTGTATATCGAACGAATGAAAAGAAAAATTTTACGCTCGCTATGTTGGGGGATCGAAATGGCCGGCTAGAGGGGTGAATAGCCCTCGTTCGTTGGATGTCGTAATTCGCTCGTTCTCGTCGCGTTGCTTGTCTACGATTGTCGTTAGCACAACAGAAACAATAAAACAAGAATAATACTAACAACAATACAAGCACACCAAATACGCAAGCATATACGTGGTTCGGAACCTTAGGGTTCCTACTCCACGGGGCAAGCTAAACGAGCTCTAGAAATGCACACGGCAATACTCAAACTCCTTCTCGACTACACGTCGGAGGTGGAGAAACCTCTCACAAGAAATTACAATGTAATATAGAAATACAAGCAAATACACAAATACAATACACAAGAAAACTTTCACCGATTGCTTTGATCACTTTTCTTGTTGCTTGCTTTAGATGGCTTTTGAAGGTCTGGAATGCAGCAGCAATTCCCCTCCAATAGCTTCACAAAAGGCTTGGCGAAATCCTCCAACTCGAGCTCCATTTATAACCTGCATCAAGCTATTTTCGTACAAATCAATCGACTGATCATGGCCATCACGATCGGTCGTCCCGTAGCGTTGTCTCACAACGGTCGGATCCACGTTAGTTAAGTTCCAGCGGATCACACATCGACCGATCATCCATCAATCGAGTCTTTGGGCGAAGCTCGACTCCATTCTCGTGCGTGCAGTGTCATCGCGATCGTATCATCCCTCGACGATCGGTCGATTCTCCCGATCATTGCCCTCCTTGGCGATCGATCAGCGAACTTGGTTCAATGAACACTGGTCGAACTCATACGACCTAGAGCAGTCGACTGGCACCGATGCCAGTCGACTGATGTCAGCTAAAACCTCAAACAAAAAGTGGTTTGAGCGTCCGACACTCAGTCTTAGCCACTTGGCCAAGTCCACCTTATCCCTCATGGAGTTCCCCACTGAAGCTCTCTTCCCTCGGCCTACGTCCCTCAGATGCGCCAAGCGCACGGCTTCGCAACGCCATCCTTCGCGTCTCATGCCCTAGAAGTATGCTTCCCTTTGGGCTCACTCCATTTACTCCCCGTCCGGCGGTCCCTCGGATGCACCAAGCGCATGACTTCGCAATGTCATCCTTCACCGACTCAAGGACCCGAGCCTAGTGAACTTGCCAAGTTCTCAAGACATCCCAAATGCACCAAATGCACGGCTTCGCAATGCATTTCTCACCAAGCACCAAGCGCACAGCTTCACAATGCTTTGGATTTCCCATGCCAAGCACCAAGCGCATGGCTTCACAATGCTTTGGACTTTCCCATGCCAAGGCTTTCCCCTTGGACTTCCACACCAAGCTCCATGCTTGGATTTTCCATGCCAACCCCATGTTGGACTTTCCCATGATATGAATTTTGTCTATCATCAAAATACTATCAAGGTACTGCTCGAATCAAACTCGAGTCAACATGGGCCGATTGCACCAACAATCTCCCCCTTTTTGATGATTGACAAAACTATCATCTCAAATATACCAATTCTCCCATATTGGCAATTCTCATATCCCAATGAGAATTCCAACGAACCCTAATTGGTAACTTGGTAACTTCTCCCCCTTTTTGACATTACATCAAAAAGGTCCTCCCCAAGGGTATGAATGTCTCATATCCCAATGAGATCTTATATCTCTCCCTTGGAGGAACACATGCCTACCATCTTTCTAGTGATCCCATATCACTTAAAGAGAGGCAACCCAATTTTCCTCCCATGAGGAAATACACATCCATCTTCCCATGATGGATACCTCCCCCTAGAGGCTTGCTCCCCCTTGACCATTGCACCAACAATGTCCTTGGAGTGTCCCTAAGCCAATAGAAACATTAATCCAAACAAAATTAAGGCAAAGTTCAACAATGAACTCTCATCCACCTTAAAATTGATACTCACCCTCAACCCAACTCCTAATCCATGTCCAATGAATTTCCACCCTTTCTAATGCTCTCCCAAGCATATCCTAGGGTTAGGAGTGGTTAGGGGACCAAAACATGGCTAAACATGGGCCTAACTATCAAGTTTACCCGAAATCAGCCTGTGCCAGTCGACTCCGTCAGATACCAGTCGACTGGACTTACCATCACGCTATTCACCCCTCCTCTAGCGATGCTTCTCGATCCAACATTGTTGACTAGCATTACAAATTTTATTGTCTAAGTTGTTAAGGTTGGGCAAACCTCTGACTAAGCCACTTTGACTCATCTTGTGAATTAATCTTGGGTGCGAGTGACCGAGTCATTGGTGGCACAACCAGGATTCCTCTTGCTGTGTCATAAGACACTTGGTTGAGGAGTTGGGTAAATTAATTGTGTAGATGTTGTTATTCCTAGTTCCTTTAAGTATTGTTTTAGAGATTTCATTTGTTTTAATTAAGCATTCATTTTCTAGGAATATAACCTTATAGTTGTTATCACACAATTGGCTTACACTAAGTAAATTATATTGAAAATATTCAACTAATGAAACATTATGAATTGTGAAATTAGAATTTAGCTTAATATCACTTGATTTGATGATTCTGATTTTATTGTTGTTTCCGAAAGCTACCGATCCTTGTCATTTGAATCCATGCTTTGAAAATTTAAGTTGGTCTCCGGTCATATGTCGGGAGCACCCACTGTCCAACATCCATTGATCCTATACACAAGGGAGATGGATCAGATATTGGATTTTTAAGAGTTGGTTGAAGATTATTAGTCCTAGATCATCTCACCCATTTCTACATGATCAAACATGTAATCCTTATGTGTTCTTGTGAGATGACTTCAATTTTAGTTGATTAATTTTAATGAATCGAAACTAGTCAACCTTGTATTAGATTCGAATTTAACCCTAAGCTCATCAAGTCATCTTTTCAAGAAATTGACTTTCAGGTCGTGGCGAGGCACAGAGGCTTCTTTGATCGGAACAACGACCATTTCCTTAGACAAATCCAAGTTCGAGAAAATTATAACCTGATTCACCTAAGATCACTTCCTGGTCTAACTAGCTAAGGATACGACGAGGTAGCTTCA
The DNA here is from genome assembly GCA_025175895.1 of Wurfbainia villosa. Lineage (NCBI taxonomy): Eukaryota > Viridiplantae > Streptophyta > Magnoliopsida > Zingiberales > Zingiberaceae > Wurfbainia > Wurfbainia villosa. The sequence goes on along the minus strand of CM045988.1, from coordinate 16,071,759 downwards.
GCTAGTTCCACTTAGTCGAGTGCACCAAGCTAGATATGCCTTATCTAACTTGGACACACAAGACTTCGCTTTCCTAGAGTACTATCATCTCACCGTGTCCTAGTATTATGTTGTCAAGTGTTGATGAGTTATAGTTCCTATCTAACCATTCAAAAAAAATAAAAAGACCTAGGCATGCAAATTCTAAGTAATAGCACAAACAAATTTTGTACTAGCTTCCCCTGGACCATTGAATTGATTCAGTCTTTCCACGTAGTGGATTTGGTCCTTGGGAACCCAGTATTGGTTAGATCCTAATTGAGAAATTAAAGTGGTCTTAGGGACCCATGCTCGGACATGTATTCTATTTCGACTTACAATTGACATATACGACTTGTTAGTCGTATTTAAGCTAAACTCAACCCCGACCTTGTTGTACATGGCCCTTTGTGATCCAAGTAAAAGGTCAAGTCCCTTGGATCCCAAAGTGAACCTTTCCAACTGAAGGGTTTTGCTTCTCGAGTCCGTGAGGGGAAACTTCGCTTCCCACAACACCTCGGTTGCTTGATCATGGCGATCCCTTCTATGTCTCTGATTAAAAATTTAATTCTAGACAAAAGGGATTGCCCAAACAACCAAATCATCATCGTGCTATTCGTTTAGAGAGGTCACTTGAACAAACTCGTTGTTCAAGCGACTATACTCTATTCTACGAGTAGCCGTGGAATAGACGATGTCCGGATTGCTGGTTTTTGTGTTTATGTTCGGGGTCCAAGTATTATTTAGCCACATACATAAAGTAAACATCCACACATATCATGCATATAATTGAGAAGCAATTATAAACATAATACAAAAGAACACTAATCAAAATAAACAAGATTATACCTCATGTTTTACCTCTTGATCATCTATTGTATGTCGTTCCTCTTTTCGGACGTCGTGTGGGCGACGATCTACCAAAAGTTGAAGCCTCCTAGATCACAAATTTTCCTTTCCTTGTTCACTCCGAACAAAGGAAGATCACAAAACAAAACTCATCTTCCTATCTAGAACCGGCCACCAAGTCAATAAACTTGATATTGCTGCCGGCTAAGGAAGAGAACATGGAGTATGGAAACCGACCAAAAGAGAAACAACAAGGGCATGAGCGCCGGCCAACACTTGGAGAAGAGAAAGGAAAAGACTCCTCCTTGTTGCCGCCCAAACCCTAAACTAAGCTCTCCTAATTTTCGGCCATGGATGAAGGGAAGAAGAATAGGTTGATGTCCGGTAAAGCTAGAGGGAAGAACAAGAGGGGCCGACCAACCCTAGGAAGAAGAAGAAAGGATCTCTCCTCCACTTGTTGCTGTCCACCAACAACCCTCAAAACCTAACCCTAGCCTCACAATCCTATTCCTATCCCAACTAGGATTGCTTGACACCCAAGGGAAGCAACCCTAATGTCATCCATCATAAGCCATAGATGAAAGGGAGAAGCTTGGCCGCTGGCCAAACCAAGAAGAGAAGAAGGAGGAAAGGTTTCGGCCACCTTAGGAAGAAGAAGAAGAAGAAGATAACTCTTTCCTTAATTGTGGCCACACAAAACCCTAAGTCTCCCTTGCCCTTGCCACCCAAAACCCTATCCCCTTTCCTCTAAATTGTGTCTTGCCACCCACCCCTAGTCCACCCTTTTATAGAGTTAGGGATAAGCTTTGGTTTAATCTCCACCATTGGTTCTAGAGATTTAATCTCAACCGTCGGATCTTAGAGATTTAATCTCTACCTTTGGATCTAGAGTTTTGTTTCTATCCATTGGATCTAAGCTTCATGAGGTGTTAATAGGCTACAATAGGGACTATGAGGAAGAGTTTGATCTTGGCCACCCATGGATCAAGCCCACATAAAGTCCGATCCACTAATGATAATCCAATCCACTAAAGGATTATCATTGATCTACCTCACCAACCCCCATAAGTTAATATGGGCTTCATATATTATTTGTACATTTTCTCCCCGTATTTAAGATCTCGAATGTCCGTCGATTAATTAATCAACATCTAACTCCATGAGTAGTACCACTCAACCTTTTCATCATGCTGGACCAAGTCCACCTGCAGGGTTTACATGATGAACCTTATGAGCTCCTCAAGGGGACATCATCATCCTAATATATAGGACACAATTTCCTCCTATAATCAACCACACACCATATAAATAATATCATCTCTCAACTTACCGAACCTATCGATTTAATCTATAAATCTCGCCCATTAGTAAATCAAAGAGATGAATACTAATTATATGTGCTCGTTATTATATCGGGATTAAGAGCATGTACTAAATAATATCTAAGGTCCGATTCGATTATGTAGTCATCAATAAATCGAATCACCTCTAAGTCGATCCTGCTCAATACACACAAAGTGCACTAGTGTGATTCTATGATCAAGACAAACCAATACCAAATCACACTACAACCATTCCGATGGTTTGTCCAAAGCCATCTCGGTTGTGAGCCTTTACTTATACTTTACAAGGAGCCGATAACATGATCTCCCGTGTGACACCACACACCATGTTATCTACAATGTAATATATTAGACAATATTGCATAACCATGAAAATGCAAAAAATGATCATGTGATTCTTATTTCAAAATAAAGATGTTCATACAAAAGATAGACTTTTCAGTATACATCCTTACACCAACGTATGCATAAGGTCTTCGACTTGACATTTCAAAAGTGAGTTCTCAACTTCGAGTTTTTCAACTCGAGTTGAGTCCTCCTCTTGAACTTGACTAGTCGAAGAGATTAGGGAGACCTTGTGTTTAAGGAGCTTAACCTCCTCAACTAAGGTCTCAACCTTGGACTCAGACTTAGCTAACTTTCTAGTTAAGAATTTAATTGCATTGTATAAAGTGCTAAGCAAAGATAGACTTACCTTAAGTGATTCTTTTGAACCGAATGTGTATTTGTGTCTTGTCTTGAATAGCGTCTCGTCGTCGAATTCGGACTTGGACTCTTCCTCGGGTTCGGAGTCTTGTTCGGGCTTGGTCTTCTTGCCCATGAAGATGAGATCATCATTTTCCTCCTTCGACGATTCTTCCCAAGTAGCGTTAAACGCATTCTTTGGTGCTTTGTTCTTTAGTTTTGGACACTCCGACTTGATGTGCCTGAACCTGTTACATTCAAAACATCTCAAATTCGAATTAGATTTAGACTTAGTTCTACCTTGATTGACGGGTCATTTATGGCTCTTGATCATCTTCCGAACTAGATTTACTAGTTCGGTTTCCATTTCGGGATCTACCTCCAACTCTTACTCATACTCGTCCTCTTCCTTGGGGGGTGATTTGTTTGCGGCCTTCTTCTTTAAACCTGCAATTATGGCAATATCTTTCTCGGCCCGAACCACATTAGTTTGTTTATGAAGTTCAAACTCAGAAAATAACTCGTCTAATCTAAGTTTAGAAAGATCCTTATAAACCTTGTAGGCATCGACCATGGATGCCCACAAGGTGGTCCTAGGAAATGAGTTTAAAGCGTACCTTATAAGGTCTCGATTCTCGACCTTTTGTTCGATGGCATGCAAGATATTTACGATGTCTTGAATACGGGCGTGTAGTTGTGTCACCGTCTCATGTTCCTACATTTTTAAGTTATACAATTTATTGAAAAGCAAATCACACTTACATACCTTAACATTGTCAGTTCCTTCATGTAACTCAATGAGTTTAGTCCACAAGTCCTTCACACTTATGAAAGGGCCGACACAATTTAGCTCCTCTTTAGACAAGCCGCAATGGAGGATTTGGGTAGCCTTTTGTGTCATCTTCCACTTGTCTTTTCGTGGCATTAGTCCACTGATAGTAATCCAAGGATTCACCCACTTCATTAGTAGGAAGGGTGAATCCGGTTTGGATTACGATCCACATCTCAATTTGCGTCTTAAGAAAGCACTCCATCCGACCTTTCCAATAATGGAAATTGTCTCCATTGTAAAAATGGAGATCGGACGGTGCTAAACCCTTCGAGATGGGCCATGTAGACAAAATACGGAAACCAGGTAACTCGCAAAACAAAAACAATCAAAAATGTACCAAGACTTTTGTCTTGGATTAGTAGTGCGGGAGAATGAATTTAAACGAAATAAAAAAAAATAAACAGAAAAAAATATGTAAAAAATGCTAGATTGGTGGTTTCACCAAATCGTAGTGCCCCTGGCTCTGATACCAATTGTTGGATTGATTTGATAGCTAGAGGGGGGTGAATAGCTCAAGGAAAACTTTTCTTTTTCATTCGATAAAGACAAGTAAAAGAGTATGGTGCAGTGGAAAATAAATATAACAGATTTTTTTTACTTGGTTCACAACCTTCGGCTACTAATCCAAGGCCCTAACGGTCCTAGACCGTGTACGAAGGATAAATCACTGAAAACACTCCTCCTCGTTAAAGGTAGGAGTAAGCGAATACAATCGACATGAAAAATCAAGGTAGAGGAACACTCCCCCACTCCTTGTTACGATTAAAGCACGATAAAGAAAGATGTAAACAAAAGATGACAATTTATAAAAATATACCAACGACTAAAAAAAAGGAACTTGAGCTTTGTCGTCGGAGATGCGGTAGCACTTTGTCGTCGTAAGATCATCGTAGAAGAGTAGCGTGAGCACTTTGGAGCACATTGAATGATGGAAAAGGGGTGGAGAACCCCTACCTTTATAGCCTTATTAATCCCTAAATGTTGAGATGAGGTTTCATGAGGTGATGCCACCTAGCCCTTGAGAAATGGTGGTAAGCTTTGACTCTCCTCCAAGCTGATCCTTGACGGATGTGATCAACCCTATCGATCGTTGGGTATTGGAGGCATCGATCGTGATACAAGCCATCGATCGGTGATGGCGAGTTTCAAGCTGCAATGAAGAGTTAGCTGGAAATTATAGTTAGTATAAGTAAGCTCGATGGCCATTTACCATCCGATTTTGACTTAGACCTTCCATTGGAAGTCTTGAGTCGGATCATCGCCTAAGGACGTCCCCATATGGAGGACATGACATTACTTATGCTGACTCACACGAGCATAACTCAGCCTTTACCTTTTGAAGCTTCGCTTTCGGTCTACACTTGATTTCTTCGGCTCCCTTCGAAGTCCTCCCAGTGTCGCCCGACCACCACAGGTTCCTCTGAGTGTCGCAGACCTTCAGCTTAGCTTAGCATCTTGCACACTTGATTTAGCTCGTGAGATAACAAAGTGAACTTAACTTTGTGTATTTGCTATAATCAAAACTCAAGTTCTATTTAGGTGCCTACTGCACCATCAGGGAAGACCTAGTGTGTAGCCCTGTACACATAAGTCCAAGTGTGTAGCCTTGGTGGTTAAAGTCCAACATGGGTTGGCATTGGCATTTGGGAAGTCCAAGGGGTGGTTGGAAGCGTAAGGCCAAGTGGTAGTCTTAGGAGTGTAAGTCTGGTGTAGACATCGAGAGCATGACAATAGCCAAAGGAAGCACCCGGATGCTAGCGTATGGATGAACAAGTCATGAATGACTTGGAGGGATTCGCGCATGGATGAACAAGTCATGCATGACTTGGAGGGATCCTATAGGCACGAAGCTAGTAGAGGTGGCTAGAAGGTTTAGGTCTAGCTTAAGGGTGTCTTGGGTTAAACCTTATGGATGAGGTGAACTTGGTCATGTGACTGAGGTAAAGTGTCGAATGATCAAACATGTTGTTTGAGGTTTTACTTGATGGTCGAATGCTCAAACAACTTGTGTTTGAGGTTTTACCCGACAACAATCGACTGGTGGTATGTGCTAGTCGATTGGTGAGAGTCAACTAGCATTACACTGCATTGTATGCCATGGCAGTTGACTGCTAGCATTGGGCAGTCGACTGATTGCTTTAGCAGTCGACTGCCATGGATTGTAGTCGACTGCTGGTGAAGGACACGAGCACTGAACGCTCGGTAGCCGATTGATCAATTGGCTATGAGGCTGGTAGTCGATTGAAGGTAATGGGCAGTCGACTATCAGTGTATCCATTGGTCGGATACCGACATGGATTAAGCTATTGTCTCATAATGGCTACATGAGCAGTCGAATGGGGCCTTATGGTAGTCGACTGCTAGGCGCGAAATCAGCCCAAGACAAGCATAAAAGGAGGAGCTTGGGGAGGATTTCCACAGCGATTTTTGGAGATATTTTAGAGGGGAACTGTTGCTGCATTCCATACCTTCAAGAGCAAACCAAAGCAAGCAATAAGCAAGTGGTCAAAGCAAAGTATTGTAATGTTTTTCTTTACTTGTATTTCATATTGTCTTTGTATTTTGCTTGTACTTTTGTATTACATTTTTGTAATTGCTTGTACGAGGTTTCTCCACCTCCGGCTTGTTGTCGAGAATGAGTTTTAGTAGTGGTGTGTTCATCACTCTAGCTCGTTGAGCTCACCCCGTGGAGTAGGAACCCTAAGGTTCCGAACCACGTATATCATTGTGTTCTTATGTGTGATTGCGTATTTCATTTTGCTTTATTATTATTTCTACTGTGCACGCTAACGAGTATTATAGACAAGCTTGCAATAACAAATGATTTCCATCAAGCATGCAAAAGGCTATTCAACCCCCCTTTTAGACGGGCAACGATCCTCCAACACCCTTGATGGCTCAAGAAATAGAGGAGCCCAAGGAACAAGAATACTCTTCGACTCAATTGGACTAGGGGGCCGAAGAAGTAAGTTCATCATCCTCACAAGAGTTTGAGAATTTGGAGGGTGAAATGCCATCAACATCCAAGGTAGAAGAAGAATTGGAGGAAACCTCCACCTCTAGGATTGAGAGTGAGGAGAGAATTTCAACACCAGAGCAAACTCAAGAGGAACCATCTACCTTCGGTCGAGAAGAAGAGAAAGTTCAAGATTCCCCTACCATGGAAGGTAACTCAAGCATTCCAATTAAAGATAAAATCCATATTATATGCTTTGAGTGTAGAGAAACCGAACACTAAAAGAGAAAGTGTTCGAAATGGGTCAAGAAGACGACACAAGTCATGCCAAAGACTAATGGAGTCGGAGCCCCCACTAGGAAGAGCAAGGAGCACGTGGTGTGCTTCAAATGCCAATAACGGGGACATTATAGAAGCCAATGCCCTAGGGGGAGGAAGCCTAGCAAGGGTGAAGAAGGAGCATCAAATGTAGGGGTAGCTTCTAGAGCAAACCCTATGATATATTTTAATAATGTTCCTTTAAATTTTCATGATAAAAATAATCATGCTTTGAGTAATCCTGCTATTGTTCATGAAAGGCATGCTAGAAATAATAAATTCTATTGTTTAGGTGCTAAGAGTTGTAATTTTAGAACTAAGGAGAAATATGAGACTAATAATCCTAGAAAAATCCTACCTAGAGAAACTATTACGAAAGTAGAGGAGCATTTAGGCATTTACCCTAAGAAGGGTATGTTAGGAATTGGACATCCCTAGAGCAGGGTGAATAGCGTGTTCGTTGCTTCGATGAAGGAAATCGATCGTGTGCTTGCTACAAGAGTTAGTGTACTCAGCGGAATATATAATGATAAACAAAACAAATACACAACACAAGCACACAATACACAAGGATGTAATGTGGATCAGAACCTTAGGGTTCCTAGTACATGGATTGAGTTCAAACGAGCCTTAGCGATGCAAACACCACTAATAACTCCTCGACAACAAGTCAGAGGCGGAGAAACCTCGTACAATAATTACATAAGTAATACAAGGAAATAAAAGCAATTAAAAATGAAATACACAAAATAATGTAAAGAAAACTTTACAACTATTTCTTTGGATGCTTGCTTGTTGATTGCCTTGGACTAGCCATGAAGGACTGAAAAAAAATAACTATTATCCTTTAAATCACCCAAGAAAATTCCTCCAAGAACCATAGCGAAATCCTCCATGAGCTGCTCTTTTTATCCTTGCATCAGCCTGATTTCGCACCTAACAGTCGACTTCCATAAGGCCTCAGTTGACTGCCAACAGTGTCATTGTTTCACAATGGACTTAATCCATGTTGGCATTCAAGCCAATGGATACACTAGAAGTCAATTGCAATTGCCCATCAATCGACTACCAAGGGCGTAGCCGACTGACTAGTCGGCTACCGAACGTTCCACTCCTGCAATCTCGACCAGCAGTCGACTTCCATTCATGACAGTCGATTGCTTAAGACATTAGTTAACTGTCCAATTATGGCAATCAACTACCAAGGCTATATGCCGCAGTCGAATGCAAGTCGACTCGGCTGCCAAGTGTCAAAACACTTGACTAGTCACCTAGTTCATAATCTCAGTCGATTGACAAACCTCAAACATGAGGTTTAACCCAAAGTATGATGCCCTCATACTTGTTAGACCATCCTTAGCCTAGACCTAACCCTTCTAGCCACCTCCGTCATCCTCACACCTATCATATCCCTCCAAGTCATTCATGACTTGTTCATCCATACACTAGCCTTCAAGTACTTCCATCGGCTATTGTCATGATAAGTTGGTCTACACTACCAAGGCACATTTGGACTTATTCTTCCAAAACTACCGCTTGGACTTTACGCTGCCAAACCATTGGACTTATGCTGCCAAGACTCCCGCTTCGACTTTACGCTGCCAATATCGACCCTTGGACTCCCCTTGCCAATCCATGATGGACTTTTCATTTGCCAAGACTCAAACTTGGACTTTCCCTTGCCAAGACCCATGCTTGGACTTTCCATGCCAAGTACCCAAGACTTGGACTTTTCATGCCAAGTACACAAGACTTGGACTTCCCATTGCCAAGAGTCCCACTTGGACTTCTCCATCATATGGTCAACTCCATGTCAACCATATAGTCAACCCATTGTCAAACAATAGTCAACTCATTATCAAACATCAATGTCAAATATCAAAACACTAACATCAAACCACTACTCGAGTCAAACTCGAGTCTTGTTAATCGTGACCTTGGTCGATTGCACCAATAATATCCCATTTTTTAATGTTTGACAAAAACCAAATACCTTTGAGTTAGAAAACTAACTCAATCCAATCCTCCCAATTTTCCATATTGGGGATTCCCAAATTCTCTCCCTTTTTGGCATACATCAATAAGGCCCTCCCTAAGGGTGTTAATGTCTCATATCCTAATGAGATCTTATAATCTCCCCCTTGGTCCAAAAACATCTAGGATGTCTTCACCCTTCCTAGTGATAATGTCCCATATCACTAAAGAGAAACAATCCTTTAACTCACCCAATTTTCCAAATTGGGCATCTCACATTCTCCAAAATTCTCCCTCTCACGAGGAAGAACACATCCATCATCCCATGATGGATAACCTCCCCCTAAAGGCTTGCTCCCCCTTGACCATTGCAGCAACAAAGTCCTTGGTGAGTCCCTAAGCTTATAGGAACACTAAACCATTAAAATTAAGGTTAAAGTTCAACCTTGAACTTTCACACACCTTAAACTTGATACACACTCTAAACAACTCTCCTAATCTATATCCAATAAATTTTTACCCTTTCTAATGCTTTACAAAGCATATCCTAGGGTTAGGAACAGTTAGGGTAACCTAACATGACTGAAACATGGGCTAAACATCCTTGTTTACTCAAAATCAGCATTGGCAGTCGACTACCCTTGACGCCAGTCGATTGCCATAAGCGACAGTCGACTGATTTCTATAAATGCAGAAATTCAGAATCACGAAAATTCATATGTATAATACTTATGTCAAACATTATGGGTGAAAAATATTGGAAAATAAAATACCCATAAAATAATGAGATTGATACAAAATTCAAAACCATTGATAACTTTAATGTTTTTGAGCTACTTTGTTTCAACTCTATCAATGGTGATTGCTATCAAAAGATAGACTTCACCAAGGTTTTTCAAAATGATTTTAAAATATTTTTAAAACCTTATATTGAACCATGGTCTATGGGCTTAATGCACTTGACTTGTACTTAAGCTTTCCTCATGATTCCTCCATGGTATAAGATGAGTTTGAGTTCATCTAGATGCAAGAACTATGCACCTTGAACTTAACTCATTTCTTAGCATCTTACATGTGTCTAGGGTATATCAATACACATACATGTCAATGTGATGTGAGATGTGGGTTTTATTCATCCTAATCTAAGGCCTCATGCATTTCCTAAGGCAACTTTATTTGATTCCCTTATACATGAGACTTCAAATCATGTCATTTGTCCTTAAATCAATTTTCATTAATCCTAAATGCATGAATGATGATTATGACATAAATGATAACATAAATAAGCATGTGCCAATAATCATGATGTCATGGCATAAATATAAACCTAAGCATACATGACATAAAAATAAACCTAAGCATGATCATGATATTTTATATGATTTAAAAATGAATATGATGTCATAACTTGGTATATGCAATCAAATCATGGCAAATGAAATATAATGGTATAATTAAGAATACCTAAATTTTAATATTAATTGTCATTTCTACAATTAAATCCATTTTTTCCATAGTATTACTCTTCTCCCAAGTGTGCCAAAACCCCAAAATGGCACACAATGACCTCTAAACCTAATTTGTGCCAATTTGATCAATTTTTCATAGCTCTCAAAATACATTGGCACATCCTAAAATCTTTTAGGATTTAAGATTCAAACTTATTTTCAAGGTACCCATAACCTTGAAAATGTCCTAAAGTGTCAACTCTACCATTGTTAGGTTAACTACCCATCCACTTAGGGTTGACACACCCTAACCCATTTAGCATGAATCGATCACACTCCTAGGAACCCAATACCTATTGGAGATCATTGGGTTTACTAGGTATTACTTAGGGATGACCTCCCTAGATACCCTCCTAATAACCCTCCTAGGCTTAGAAGCCTTGGTCATTTGGGTCTTGTCATGGTTAACCTTAGGGATTGCCTCCCTAGTAACCTTCTTAGTGGTCTTCCTAGGTTTCAATGAAACATTGCCCACTAGACACTTAGCATGGTCAACTCTAGGGATGACTTCCCTTGTGACCTTGGTTTTGCTAGACCTAGGTTTTGTTCCATAATCAAATGGAACATTGTGATAAGTAAGCATTACCTTCTTGGACATAGACTTGTGACCCAAACAATGCCTCCTAGATGGGTCTTGCCTCTAACACCCTTGACTTTGACTCCTAGACCCTTGAATTTGATTTTGAATATTTCTAAGGGTCTTTTCAAGTTTCTCAAGACTTGACCTCAAGGCTTGGTTCTCTAACTCTAATTGTCCAATTTTTGAATTTTGATTTAGTCTTTGGGCATTACCATTTCTTCTAGGCATATGCCTACCCTTCTTAGTGTTAATGCCTAAATGGTTTTCTATGTTCCTAATACTTTCCTTAGGTAAAATTGTTTTAGGGATATTAGTCCCAAATTTCTCCTTAGTTCTAAAATTACATGATTTGGCACCTAAACAGTAGAGCCTATTTTTAGCATGCTCTTTATGAACAATAGCAATATTACTCCTAACAATCTTTTCATTATAAAATAGGGAAGGTGCATTACTAAATTTTACCTTAGGGTTTTCTTTAGAAGCTCCCCCTACATATGATGCTCCTTCTTGCCCTTTCTTCCTCCCCCTAGGGCATTGACTCCTATAATGCCCCGGTTGTTGTGACTTGAAGTACACCACGTGCTCCTTGCTCTATCTAATTGGGGCACCAACATCCTTTGTATTTTTGTTGACATTAGGTGTTGGCGGAGTCTTCTTGACTCTTTTCTGATACTTGATCTTGTAGTGTCCTTGTTCCCTACACTCAAAGCACATAATATAATTTTTATTATTTATTAAGGTGCTTGAGTTACCTAGGTCAATGGTGGTGGAATTTTGGACTTCTTCATCTTCTCGACGGGAGGTAGATGGTTCATGTTCTTCTTGCTCCGGCATTGAGGGTGATCTAATGTCCTCCCCTTCAATCCTAGAGGTGGAGGCTTCTTCCACCTCTTCTACCTTTTCTTCTTCCTCCTTGGATTTGGAACACCTTTCGACCTCAGAATCCTTACTTTCTTGTGAGGACGAGCTTGCTTCTTCATCGAGGCTCTCTTTCTACTTGAGTCATGGATGGTTCTTCATGGAGCTTGGCCAATTCACTCCAAAATTCCTTTGTATCCTCATATTCACCTATTCTACACAAAACCTCATTAGGGATTAAATCACCTAAGAATTTTATTACCTTCTTATTTCTCTCAAAATTTTGGAGTTGTTCCTCGGTCCATTTCTTCATCTTGAGGAATCCTCTTTTCGAACTTCTTGGATATAGGAATCCTTCCATCATGGCAGACCAATCTTCAAAGTCCATCATCATTATGAATTCTTCAATCCTCATCTTCCATTGATTGAAACCTTCTTTCCCATAGAAGGTGTATGGAATTGGGGTGTTGATGTCCCATCCCAATTTTTCTTCAAATTCCATCTTCTTCCCCCTAGCGTGCTCCCTTAGTTGTTAAACCTTGAAGAGCAGCCTCGCTCTGATACCACTTGTTAGGAATTGGATGTCGCTAGAGAGGGGTGAATAGCATGTTTGTTGCTTCGATGATTTAAATCAATCGCTCTCTTGCTACAAGTGTTAGTGTATGTAGCGGAATATATAATGATAAACAAAAAAAATACACAACACAAGCACACACTACACAAGGATGTAACGTGGTTCGGAACCTTAGGGTTTCTACTCCACGTATTTGTTGGGTTTCCGGCACCGCGGCGTGTGTGTGTTCGATCACGTTTCGTAAACATGAACACAGCGGAAGCAATAAAGATAATAAATCTACATTTATTACAACACACACAACACACGTATGCATATTACAACAAGTGTAGACATAACCGTAAATTTAAATTTGCAATAAAAGGAAATTTATCTACGTTATACCTTTCGTATTACGTGTAGCGGGAACGGCATCAACCGAAACGATCCTCGCTAGAATCGTCTCTATCCGTATCCACGCCGAGTATCCTCGGGATGACTTCGCTAAGCCACGAGCTTCGTCTTCGTACGGGTTACTAGCCTCGTGTTGAAGACGACGTGATCGAGAGATGATCACGATCTGAATCCAAATTCGGATCCTAATACGAGTTCTTAAAACTCGCTTCTCCGGAGAGGTATTCGTCAACCAATTGACGAATCCTTCGTCCTCCATCTCAGAGGATTACCGGAGATCGAATCCCCGGTAAGTTAGCCGCTGTCGGAGCTCTAACGGTCGTCCAAACGACGCTCCGATGAGAGGATAACAAGCTGTCCAGAAAACTTGACAGCTTTGGTGGAGGAGATAGGCGCCGGCCAACCAAGGGAAGAAAAGGCTCACCTTGATGCCAAACCTATAGGAAGTCACCGGAGGGTCGCCGGCTGAAGCTTGGTCACCGGCAAGGAGCTGGACGGCGGCACAACAAGCTAGGCGGCAATGGAGGTTGGGCGGCAATGAAGGTTGGGCGGCAACTCAAAGCTAGGGTTTTGGATTAGGGCTTAATTATCCCTTAAGCCCTCTTTTATAGAGAACTAATTCTCTTAATGGTTATTGGATCATAACCATTAGGCCCGTTAACCCGCTCCATTAAGATAAGATAAAATAAACCAAACCATGATTGTTTATTTTAAGTTAAAACGAACCGAACCAACTTTTGGTTCATTCGTTTAAAATAAACCAAACCCTTTGGTTTATTCTCCTCCATTGGATTAGAACCAAACCATTTTGGTTCATCCATTACGTCTTCATAAGACTCGGCCCATCCACGCTTCCATTTCGACTGAAACGATTTCATTTTATGTTTGGTCCAACCAAACCTAGTTTCTCTCGGTCTGAGAATCCCATTCTCAAGCTCGTTTTAAATCCTTCGGATTATGCTCGTTGTGCGTGTGACCAAATAGGTTCTCGGTTTATGTTGGCCGTCTATAATTAACAATTAATTATAGAACGATCATGAGTGGCACGTAGTAGTACATCATGATCCCTAATAAACCGAAAAAATCAACGGTTGATCCAGAACTATTTCTGAAACCCTTCAGCAGCTCGAATGATTCGTGCCCCATTCCCTTCACTCATCTTATACCCACATGGTTCAGGACATGGTCTATAGTGTCAGTCCCCACTTGGCTGACTACGTCACACCTAGCCCAAGTATCATTTCCTCGTCCTATGGATTCTAGTTACTCCACATGTATCGAAGAGTACCTTACTCTAAACATGTAATGCTTTGGCCAAAGACTTTAGTAACAATCCGACGAGAGGCCATGGGTATACATCTCCTCGCAAGGAGTGGTGAATCCTTTATAGGCTATTCAAACACCTTCGATCACTTCGACTAATACCAAATCATCCCGGGTCCACATCTCCTTAGAGATGTTTGCTTAAGATGTCAAAGCATAAGTCTCTATGATCAAGATGAATTGAATACCGCAAGTCAAAGGAACATCGCACTTAAGCCACAGTAAGAACTTCATTGACATATCTATATATGCAGAGAACCATATGAAGTCTTACGGCTGGTCACTCCAATGAACTAGTTACCATAACTAGCATCCACGATCAACTTTGGACATCACAATGTCTCCAGCCAGTGAGAATCAGCTGCTTGGATACACCAAGGAGTATACCTCATGCTAGTCTCGACAGAATTGATGGTGTCCAAATCCATCAATTCATCGACTAGGGATAATTCCGATACATCACAATTACACATGTAGAGATACTCACTAGTTGTGATCCAATCACAAATTCTCTCATGCTGTGAATCGTATCGTGGACATTCAGTAAATGAGTTTAAGATCCAATCAAATACATAAAACATGTATACTCAAATAGTGAATCTTCATTTATCATATAAATGGTTCATACATAAGGCGATTGCCTTAGGACATCTCTCATATATTACTAACAGACTCCCACTTGGCCTAATGCCAATCGCTACGGTATCCAATACCATAAGCTCGAACATGACCCTCAAACTTATTTTGAGGTAATTCCTTAGTCAAGGGATCCGCTAAGTTCCTTTCAGTTGGAATTTTCTCGATTTGTATTTCGTTCCTACTGATGATCTCTCTGATAAGATGATAGCGGCGAAGCACATGTTTGGATCATTGATGAGACCACATCAAGTTCAGAGATGAACTTCTTGATCCAAACCGCTTCCTTTGCTACTTCCAAAGCTGCAATGTATTCTGCCTTAGTGGCAGAATCCGCTATAGTGTCAAGCTTGGAACCTTTCCAACTTATTGCGCCTCCATTCCAGGTGAATACATACCCAGACAAAGACATGGAATCATCCTTGTCTGTCTGGAGCTGGCATCCGTATACCCACGTATCACCATGTACCCTTCTTCATATATTAGGAACGCATCCTTAGTTCTTCTTAAGTACTTAAGGATCGTCTTAACAGTCACCCAATGATCCATTCCTGGATCATACTAGTATATGCTCGTGACACTCAGGGCATACGATACATCGGGCCTCGTACATAACATAGCATATATGATAGATCCTATTGCGGATGCATAGGGAATCTTACTCATGCAAATCCTCTCGTCTTCTGTGCGCGGACACATAGACTTCGAAAGGTGTACCCCATGCCTGATGGGTAGGAAACCTTTCTTGGATTCCGACATGCTAAACCTCTTTAGCACTCGGTCTATATATGTAGACTGCGAAAGACCAAGCAACCGTTTCGATCTATCTCTATAGATCTTAATCCCGAGGATGTAGGTTGCTTCTCCCAGGTCTTTCATGGAGAATGTCTTGGATAACCAAACCTTCACTGATCAGAAGATTGAAACATCGCGTTTCCTATAAGTAGTATGTCATCGACATACAATACTAGGAACACGATTGCACTCCCACTAACCTTCTTGTACACACAAGGTTAAATGCGGATTTTGTGAGAAATCAAACTTTTTGATAGTCTCATCAAAACGGATATTCCAGCTCCTGGATGCTTGCTTCAATCCATATATGGACCGTCGCAATTTGCATACCTTGGTTTTATCAACCGATGTGAAACCCTCAGGCTGTATCATATACACGTCCTCGAGCAGGTTTCCATTAAGGAAAGTTGTTTTCACATCCATCTGCCATATCTCATAATCATAATGAGCCGCTATGGCCAGGAGCATCCGAATGGATTTAAGCATAGCTACAGGCGAATAGGTTTCGTCATAATCAACACCTTGTTTTTGATGATATCCTTTCGCCACCAATCTAGCCTTATAGGTAATCACATTACCATCCATGTCGGTTTTCTTCTTGAAAACCCACTTGCACCCTATAGGCTTTATCCCTTCAGGTGGGTCAACCAAGTTCCAAACTTGGTTTTCATACATGGAATCCATTTCCGACTTCATGGCACCAAGCCACTTATCCCTTTCTGAACTTGTCAGCACTTCTTCATAACTGGTAGGCTCCTCATCATCAATGAGTAACACGTCGTTCGATTCACTTACGAGAAATCCATATCTCTCAGGAATATTGCGTGTTCTACCAGATCTACGAAGATGTGGTGTTACAATAGGTCCAGCTGATTGCTCATCACTATGAGTTGTCGGCTGTTGTGCTTCACCAGGTATCTCATCAATGTCTATTTGAGTCTCTCGAGCCTCCTCAAGCTCGACGACACTCCCACTGTTTTCTTGCAAGAGAAACTCTTTCTCTAGAAACACGATGCCTTGAAACAAACACCTTTTGTTCCAGATGATAGAATTGGTAACCCCTTGTTTCCTTAGGGTATCCAATAAATAGACATTTATCGGACTTAGCATCCAATTTGTCTCTGATACAATCCGGACAACTCCATATCTTCAAGTAAGATACATGAGGTTTCTTACTATTCCATATCTCATATGGAGTAGTTGAGACTACCTTGGTAGACATTCTGTTTAACAAGTAAACAACTGTCTGAAGTGCATAACCCCAAAAGGACTTGGGAAGAGTCGCATGATTCATCATTGACCTGACCATGTCCAACAAGGTCCGGTTATGCCTCTCAGATACACCATTATGCTGTGGTGTATAGGGCGGAGTCCATTGAGACAATATACCATTGTCTCTTAGGTAATCAAGAAACTCCTGACTCAAGTATTCACCACCTCGATCCGATCGAAGTATTTTAATACACTTGTCATGTTGTTTCTCTACTTCATTTCTGAACTCTTTGAACCTTTCAAAGGCTTCAGACTTGTGTTTCATCAAGAACACATACCCAAACCGTGAGTGATCATCGGTGAAGGTAATGAAGTAGCTATAGCCTCCTAATGCTTGAGTTGACATAGGTCCACATACATCAGTATGTATTAGACCTAGTAACTCTACCACTCGTTCACCCTTTCCAGTAAAAGGTAACTTAGTCATCTTGCCTTTTAAGCATGATTCGCATGTATCGTATGAATCCAATTCAAACGATTCCAGAATTCCACATCGGTGTAATTCGGACATGCGTTTCTTGCTTATATGGCCAAGACGACAATGCCACATATAGGAGTCTATTTGATTATCCTTTCGAGCACGCGTGTTGCTCGCTTCGATATTGAAAATGTCACTGGATATGTCCAACGTATAAATGCCATTACTCAAGGTTCCAGTTCCATAAAGTACGCCATTCAAAGTTATATAACAACAATTGTTACTAAACATCAAATGGAAACCATTTCTATTTAAACAGGAAATAGAAACAATGTTCTTTATTAGAGAAGGAACATAATAGCAATTGTCCAGTTCTAAGACTAGTCCACTAGGGAGCTTCAGCAAATAAGTTCCGATGGCGACCGCAGCAACCTTTGCTCCATTGCCAACTCGCAAATTTGACTCCCCTCTGACAAGTCTTCTTCTATTCCTTAGCCCCTGTATGTTATTACATATATGTGAGCCACACCCAGTATCCAATACCCAAGTGTCTAAGGAAAAAGAATGAAAATCAATAACAAAGATACCTGAAGAGGATGGGGCATCGGATGCCTTCTTCTTCTTCATGGACTCAAGATAAATCTTGCAGTTTCTTCGCCAGTGGCCTTCCTTGCCATAGTGATGGCAAGTGCCCTTTTGCGCTGGTTCTGCCTTCTTTGCCTTTTTCTTCTTTCCTTTCTTCTGTTCTTTTGCCTTCCTCTTAGAACCTTTCTTTGAGGAATCAACTAACAGAACCGCCTTCTCCTCATGCTTCACAGAAGGCTCCACAGTCTTCAGCATATTGAGGAGCTCGGGAATGGTGGATTCTAATTTGTTCATCCGATAGTTTATCACAAATTGTGAGAAACTCTTGGGAAAACAATGCAGAATTAAGTCAATACTTAACTCATGATCCATCACAAAACCGAGGGTGGCTAGCCGCTTGATGTACCCGTTCATCTTTAGCACAAACTGCACTACAGATGAACCTTCTTGCATCTTTGTGGTGAAGAGGAGCCTAGAGACCTCGAACCTTTCGGATCTCGCTTGCTCATCGAACAACTCATGAAGATGGAAGACTATAGTATTAGCATCCATATGCTCATGCTGCTTTTGCAGCTCAGGTACCATCGCCGCTAGCATGATGCAACTCGCCAGCTCAGAATCTATCACATGCTTCTGATAGACCAACATTTGGTCTGGAGTTGCATCGTCCTTAGGACGGTCAGGAAGAGGCTCTTCAAGGACATATGCAAGCTTTTCTGCCTTGAGAACAATTCTCAAGTTTCTAAGCCAGTCCAGGAAGTTAGGCCCAGTCAGTTTGTTCGAATCCAAAATAGTGCGCAAATTCAAAGACGTCATGATCAATCTTAGAAATACAAAACGAGCATATATGAGAAAATGATTTTAAAATGCATCAATATACATTTATAAATCCCATTCATTTTTCGAATTTCAAAAACCCCAAAATCACTTCGGGAGATCGTAGGTCCATCTCCGAATGGGCTGATATCCATCATAGTTATGAACAACCTTGGAGAGAGTCCAACAAGCCATTCATAACTACGACGGTAGGTATCAACTATACCGATTGCATATCACGTATATGCAACTATCACAATGTGCTATCAACTATTTGAATGTTCACACATACATCGGGTTGTTAACACATTAACAAGTATGCATCATATGCATAGCACCCAACTTCACCTCCCTTTACATCGACCTTGGAGAGAGTCCAACCAGCCGATGCTCCAGGTTAAAGCCAACCCATTAATCGGGAAATAGTTTTAATATGGTTAGAGCGCATTCAACCAATTAGCCCAGCTTGGAGAGAGTCCAACAACCAAAGCTAACGATTGACCTCGACGCTACCATATTAGTATTAAACTATTCCATGGTTTGAACATGTTCGGTTCGAGAGTGGCTTGAGAGAGTCCAACAACCCAAACAAGAAATGAAACTCTAACCATATTAATGGAAGGTGTAGGCTTTAATATTGTTTAAGGGTTTTATGTCTCATCCTCTTTGCATGCAAATAACTATTATCTACATGGCATGACATACATGGCATACATCTACATGTCACGACACGCATGACATAATGTTATGCATCTAATGCAATTACATGGCATACAATTATGTCATGTATATATTTCCTTATATGTCATAACTATTTATGGAAATAAAATATGTTTAAGATTTGATTCTTCAAATCAAATCATAATTAAATTAGGAAAAAAATTTCCAAATCTAATCACATATTTTATTCATGGAATTATTTGATTAAGGAAAATCTATTTAGGAAACCAATTTCCTAAATCATGAAAACTACTTATGGAAATAAAATATTTTAAGATTTGATTTCCCAAATCAAATCATGATTAAATTAGGAAACAAATTTCCAGAATCTAATCAAATATTTTATTTATGGAAAATATCAATTTCCATAAATAATTCCTGTTGGAATGTATACTGAAAGCCTAGATCTTTTCTGTATGAACATTTTATTTTGAAATAAGAATCACATGATCATTGTTTGCATTTTATATATTCATTATATATGTGTGCATATTGTCTAATATTCTACATTGTAGATAACATGGTGCTTGGTGTGGCACAGAAGATCATGTTATCAGTCCCTTGTAAAATATAAGTAGAGGCTCACAACCAAGATGGTTTTTGGACAAACCATTGGCATGGTTGTAGTGTAGCTTGGTATTGTTTTATCTTGAATATAGAGTTACACTAGTACACTTAGGTGTATTGAGTAGGACCGACATAGAGGTGATTTAATTTAGTACTGACTACATAATTGAATCGGACCTCGGATATTATGTTGTACATGCTCTTAATCCCGATATAATAACGGGCACATGTACTTAGTATTTATTTCTTTGATTTACCAATGGGTGAGATTTAGATGGATTAAATCAATATGCCCAGTAAGTTGGGAAATAATATTATTTACATGGTGTGCCGTTGATTATAGGAGGAAACCGTGTCCTATATATTAGGTTGATGATGTCCCCTTGAGGAGCTCATAAGGTTCATCATGTAAACCCAGCTGGTTGACTTAGTCAACATGATGATAAGGTTGAGCGGTACTACTCGAGGAATTAGATGTTAATTAATTGATGGTCAGTAAATCAGTTAATTGACGGACATTCGATATCTTAAACACGGGGAGATTAATGTACAAATAATATATGGAGCCCATATTGATTTATGGGGGTTGGTGAGGTAGTTCAATGATGATCCTCTAGTGGAATGGAACATCATTGATGGATCAAGTTTGTGTGGTTCCGATCCATCGGGTGGCCAAGACCCAACTCCTCCTTATGGTCCCTATCGTAGCCTAATACAATCCTTGTGAAGTCTAGATCCAAGAATGTAAAACAAAACCTAGAACCAACGGTTGGATTAAATCCATAGATCCGATGGTTAGGATGAAACCCTAGATCCGACGGTTGGGATGAAATCCTAGATCCTACGGTTGGGATGAAATCCTAGATCCGACGGTTGGGATAAAACCCTAGATCCGACGGTGGAGATTAAATCCCTAGATCCGACGGTGGAGATTAAATCCCTAGATCCTACGGTGGAGATTAAAGGAGGCCTAAGCCTAATTCTAGAATTAGGGTTTGGCTCATCCATGTGTCAAATCCTAAAGGAGATAAGGTTATTTGGGCGGCAAGAAAATAGGGATTAGTTCCTATATTTTAGGCTAACCAACTTTCTCCTAAATTCTATAAATAAGGGCTTAGGGTTGGGCGGCAACTAAGAGATTTGGAATTGGGATTAGGGTTTGGAAAGAAGTTGGGCGGCTAGGGTTTGGAGCTAGGGTGGGCGGCAATCATCTTCATCCAAGGTTGTTGCCGGCGCCCAATTCCCTCAATCCTTCCTTGGCCGGCGCCCATCATCCAAGCCTCTCCCTTCTTCCTTGGCCGGCGGTTCACCTTCCATAGGTGGCCGGCATCCATCATCCTCCTTTTCATCCTAGAGTGGCCGGCGGCAACAATTCTTGAAGTTGGCCGGCGCATCATCCGATTGTTCCTTGGCCGGCGGTTGCACCAAATTCCCTAATTTGGTAGCCGGTTCTAGATAGGAAAGGTATTTGTGATTTCTTCTCTTTGTTCGCAGCGGACAAGGTAGAGAAGAAAGCGATCTAGAAGGCTTCTACTCGTGGAGGATATTCGTCCACACATCGTCCACGAGAAGGATAGGACATACGGTAGAAGATCGTAAGGTATAAAGTTATTTTAACTTTATGTACAGATCTGAGCATGTTTTTATTTGTTTTGATTATGCATGTTTGTGTGTGCAAATATATTGTATAATCATGGACCCCGAAGACAAACACAAAAACCGCCGATCCGTCCGTCGTCTCTTCCGCGGCTAATCAACTAGAAGAGTAGAGTTGCTTGAACAACCAGTTTGTTCGAGCGACCACTCAAGTTGTTAGCACGATGACGAAATGGTGTTGTTAAGGAAGCTCATCCCATCCGGATTAATCCTTTCATTAGTGAAAATTTTAATCCGGGGACATGGGAGCCAATGAGCCTCCGAAGCATCCACCTAACACTTCCAACTTTCCAAAAGTGGAAGATTTCCATAAATACTTCTAGACTTTCCAAAAATGATAAATTTCCATAAATACTTCTAAATTTCCAAAATTAGAAAATTTCCAGAAATACATTATGACTATCGCAAAACCATTTTTACGATTATGTCGAAACACAACCTGGGCTCTGATACCACTGTTGGGTTTTCGGCACCGCGGCGTGTGTGTGTTCGATCACGTTTCGTAAACATGAACACAGCGGAAGCAATAAAGATAATAAATCTACATTTATTACAACACACAAAACACACGCATGCATATTACAACAAGTGTAGACATAACCGTAAATTTGAATTTGCAATAAAAAGAAATTTATCTACATTATACCTTTCGTATGACGTGTAGCGGGAACGGCATCAACCAGAACGATCCTCGCTAGAATCGTCTCTATCCGTATCCACGCCGAGTTCCTCGGGATGACTTTGCTAAGCCATGAGCTTCATCTTAGTACGGGTTACTAGCCTCGTGTTGAAGACGACGTGATCGAGAGATGATCACGATCCGAATCCAAATTCGGATCCTAATACGAGTTCTCAAAACTCGCTTCTCCGGAGAGGTATTCGTCAACCAATTGACGAATCCTTCGTCCTCCACCTCAGAGGATTACTGGAGATCAAATCCCCGGTAAGTTAGCCGCTGTCGGAGCTCTAACCGTCGTCCAAACGACGCTCCGACGAGAGGAGAACAAGCTGTCCAGAAAACTGGACAGCTTTGGTGGAGGAGATAGGCGCCGGCCAACCAAGGGAAGAAAAGGCTCACCTTGATGCCAAACCTATAGGAGGTCACCGGAGGGTCGCCGGAGGATCACCGGCTGAAGCTTGGTCGCCGGCAAGGAACTGGACGGCGGCACAACAAGCTGGGCGGCAATGGAGGTTGGGCGGCAATGAAGGTTGGGCGGCAACTCCAAGCTAGGGTTTTGGATTAGGGCTTAATTATCCCTTAAGCCCTCTTTTATAGAGAACTAATTCTCTTAATGGTTATTGGATCATAACCATTAGGCCCGTTAACCCGCTCCATTAAGATAAGTTAAAATAAACCAAACCATGATGGTTTATTTTAAGTTAAAATGAACCGAACCAACTTTTGGTTCATTCGTTTAAAATAAACCATATCCTTTGGTTTATTCTCCTCCATTGGATTAGAACCAAACCATTTTGGTTCATCCATTACGTCTTCATTAGACTCGGCCCATCCACGCTTCCATTGCGATTGAAACGATTTCATGCTCGCTTTATGTTTGGTCCAACCAAACCTAGTTTCTCTCGGTCAGAGAATCCCATTCTCAAGCTCGTTTTAAATCCTTCGAATTACGCTCGTTGTGCGTGTGAACAAATAGGTTCTCGGTTTATGTTGGCCGTCTATAATTAACCATTAATTATAGAACGATCATGAGTGGCACCTAGTAGTACATCATGATCCCCAATTAACCGAAAAAATCGACGGTTGATCCAGAACTATTTCTGAAACCCTTCAGCAGCTCGAATGATTCGTGCCCCATTCCCTTCACTCATCTTATACCCACTTGGTTCAGGACATGGTCTATAGTGTCAGTCCCCACTAGGCTGACTACGTCACACCTAGCCCAAGTATCATTTCCTCGTCCTACGGATTCTAGTTACTCCACATGTATCGAAGAGTACCTTACTCTAAACATGTAATGCTTTGGCCAAAGAATTTAGTAACAATCCGACGAGAGGCCATCGGTATACATCTCCTCGCAAGGAGTGGTGAATCCTTTATAGGCTATTCAAACACCTTCGATCACTTCGACTTATACCCAATCATCCCGGGTCCACATCTCCTTAGAGATGTTTGCTTAAGATGTCAAAGCATAAGTCTCTATGATCAAGATGACTTGAATACCGCAAGTCAAAGGAACATCGCACTTAAGCCACAGTAAGAACTTCATTGACATATCTATATATGCAGAGAACCATATGAAGTCTTACGGCTGGTCACTCCAATGAACTAGTTACCATAACTAGCATCCACAATCAACTCCGAACATCACAATGTCTCCAGCCAGTGAGAATCAGCTGCTTGGATACACCAAGGAGTATACCTCGTGCTAGTCTCGACAGAATTGATGGTGTCCAAATCCATTAATTCATCGACTAGGGATAATTCCGATACATCACAATTACACATGTAGAGATACTCACTCGTTGTGATCCAATCACAAATTCTCTCATGCTGTGAATTGTATCGTGGGCATTCAGTAAATGAGTTTAAGATCCAATCAAATACATAAAACATGTATACTCAAATAGTGAATCTTCATTTATCATATAAATGGTTCATACATAAGGCGATTGTCTTAGGACATCTCTCATATATTACTAATAGTATTGAGCTCAAACGAGCCCTAGCGATGCAAACACTGCTAATAACTCTTTCTCGACAATAAGTCAGAGGTGGAAAAATCTCGTACAATGATTACACAAGTAATACAAGGAAATACAAGAAATTACAAATGAAATACACAAAACAACGTAAAGAAAACTTTACAACTATTGCTTTGGATGCTTGATTGTTGATCGCCTTGGACTAGCCTTGAAGGACTGAAAAGAACCAACAATTCCCCTTCAAATCGCCCATGAAAATCGATCCAAGAACCATAGAGAAATCCTTCATGAGTTACTCCCTTTATCCTTGCATCAGGTTGTTTTCGCACTTGACAGTTGACTCCATAGGGCTCCAGTCGACTATCAACAGTGTCGTTATCTCACAACAGACTTAATTCACATCGATATTCAAGCCAATGAATACACTAGTAGTCAATTGCCATTACCCATCAGTCGACTGCCATGGCCGTAGTCGACTGACCAGTCGACTATCGAGCGTTCTGCTCCCGCAACCTCAACCAGACGTCAACTACCATCCGCCGATCGCTCAATACATCAATCAATCGTAATTCGCAGACGATGCCAAGGCTATATGCCATAGTCGACGCCGATCGACTCTCGGCGATCGACTAGTCCATAACGATCGACTACTCTGAGTTGACTCGGTTGCCAAGTATCAAAACACTTGACCAGTCACCTGGTTCATAACCCCAGTTGACTGATAAATCTCAACCATGAGGTTTAACCCCAAGTATGATTCCCTCATACTTGCTAGACCACCCTTATCCTAGACCTAAGCCTTCTAGCTACCTCCATTAGCCTCACGCCTATCGGATCCCTCAAAGTCATCCATGACTTGTTCATCCATATGGTAGCTTTCAGGTACTTTCATCAGCTATTGTCATGCTAAGCTGGTCTACACTGCCAAAGCACATTTGGACTTATGCTGACAAAACTATCGCTTGGACTTTATATTGACAAACCATTGGACTTATGCTGCCAAGACTCCCGCTTGGACTTTACGCCACCAATATCAACCCTTGGACATCCCTTGCCAACCCATGTTGGACTTTCCATTTTCCAAGAATCAAGCTTGGACTTCCCCTTGCCAAGACCCATGCTTGGACTTTCCATGCAAAGTACCCAAGAGTTGGACTTTTCATGCCAAATACACAAGACTTGGACTTCCCATTGCCAAGTTTCCCACTTGGACTTCTCCATCATATGGTCAACCCCATGTCAACCATATAGTCAATCCATTATCAAACAATGGTCAACTCATCGTCAAACATCAAACCACTACTTGAGTCTGATCAATCTAGATATTGGGTTCCTAGGAGCGTGATTCCTTCACTCTAGATGGGTTAGATTGTGTCAACTTGAATTGGTGGGGCAGTTAACTCAACCATAGCAAAGTTGACACTTTAAGGAATTTCCAAGGTAATGGGATACTTTGGAAATAAGTATGAATTTGAATCCTAAAATATTTTAGGATGTGTCATTATCTTTTAGAAGTATTGAAAAATTTATCAAATTTGCACAATTTAGGTTTAGAGGTCATAGTGTGTCATTTTGGGTTTGTGGCACATTTAGGATAAGTGGTAATATGGCAAAATGGACTTAATCCTAACAAATGGAAATTAATACTAAAATTTAGGTATTATATATCTTTATATTTTATTTACCATGATTTGTTTGTCATATGTCAGTCATGACATCATATTTCATTTTATCCTTTAATATGTCATGATAATGCTTAGGTTTAATTTTTAATGGCATGCTATGCTTAGGTTTATATTTAATGCCATGACATCATGATTTTTGGCACATGCTTATTTATTCTATCATTTATGCCATAATCATCATTCATGCATTTAGGATTAATAAAAATTGATTTAAGGACTATGGCATGATTTGAAGTCTCATCTATAAGGGAATCAAATAGTGTTATCTTAGAAAAATACATGAGACCTTAGATTAGGATGAACAAAACTCACATCTCACATTACATTGACATGTATGTGTATTGGTACACCCTAGACACATGTGAGATGCTAGGAAATAAGTTAAGTTCAAGGTGCATAGTTCTTGCATCTAGATGAACTCAAACTCTTCTTATACTATAGATGAATCATGAGAAAAACGTATGTACAAGTCATGTGCATTAAGCCCATAGACCATCATTCAATATAAGGTTTTTAAATCATTTTTAAATCATTTTGAAAAAACTTTGGTGTAGTCTATCTTTTGATAGAAGCCACCATTGATGAAGGTGATACAAAGTAGGCTCAAAATAATGATGTTTTTTTTGTTTTTGAACTTTGTATCAATCTCATTATTTTATGGGTATTTTATTTTTCAAATATTTTTCACTCATAATGATTGATATAAGAATTATACATATAAATTTTCATCATTTTTTTTAATTATTTATAATTACTTATGATTTTTGTAATTTTGATTTGAACCCGATTTGATTTAGATAAATCGATCGCCATGGATGGCGATGACTAGTGTCAAGGGCGATCGTGATCGACAGAGTCGATTGCTAATGTTGATTTCGAGTAAACAAGATTATTTAGCTCATGTTTCAGCTATGTTAGGCTACCCTAACTGCTCCTAACCCTAGGATATACTTTGGAAAGCATTATAAAAGGTGAAAATCCATTGGATAAGGATTAAGAGAGTTGTTTAGGGTGTGTATCAATTTTAAGGTGTGTGAAAGTTCAAGGTTGATCTTTTCCCCTTAATTTTGATGATTTAGTGTTCTTATAGGCTTAGGGACTCTCCAAGAGCATTGTTGGTACAATGGTCAAGAAGGAGCAAGCCTTTAAAGGAGGTTATCCATCATGAGATGATGGATGTGTTCTTCCTCATGAAGGGGAGAGTTTGGAGAAGTGAGGATTGTCTTACTTTAGTGATATGGGACTTATCACTAGGAAGAGTGAAGGCATCCTAGATATTTTTGGTCTAAGGAAGAGATTGTAAGATCTCATTGGGATATGAGACATTGATGCCCTTAGAGAGCCTTTTTGATGTATGCCCAAAAGGGGGAGACGTGATGTGTGAGAATAGATGGGAGAATGTGAGAATTCCCAATTTGGATAATTGGGAGTATTTGATTGAGTTAGTGTTCCAACTCAAATGTTTTGTTTTTGTCAAACATCAAAAAGGAGGAGATTATTTGCAATCGACCCAGGTCATGATAGATCATACTCGAGTTTGACTCGAGTAGTGTTTTGATTTTGATGTTTGATCATGAATTGACCATTGTTTGACAATGGGTTGACTATATGGTTGACATGGGGTTGACCATATGATGGAGAAGTTCAAGTGGGACACTTGGCATGGAAAGTCTAAGCATGGTTCTTGGCAATGGGAAAGTCCAAGTCTTGAGTACTTGGCATGGAAAGTCCAAGCATGGGTCTTGGCAAGGGAAAGTCCAAGCTTAAGTCTTGGCAATTGGAAAGTCTAACATAGAGTTGACATGGAAAGTCCAAGGGTTGATATTAGCGGTGTAAAGTTCAAGAGTGAAGTCTTAGCAACATAAGTCCAATGGTTGGCATCATAAAGTCTAAGCGTGTATCTTGGCAGTGTAAGCCCAATGTGCCTTGGTGGTGTACACCATCTTAGCATGACAATAGCTGATGGAATCACCCGAAGGCTAGCGTATGGATGAATAAGTCATGGATGACTTGGAGGGAACCAATAGGCATTAAGTTGATAAAGCTAGGTAGCTAGAAGGCTTAGGTCTAGGCTAAGGGTGGTCTAGCAAGTATGAGGGCATCATACTTGGAGTAATCCTCATTGTTGAGGTGTAGCAGTCGACTGAGGTTATAGACCAGTCGACATGTCAAGTGTTTGATGCTTGACAGCTGAGTTGACACTGATCAGTCGACTAGGATTATGACCAGTCAACTTCCATGAGTACTTGAATTCGACTGCGGGCAACTGGCCTTGCCAGTTGAATGCCATCATTGGGTAGTCGACTGCCATAGATGGCAGTCGACTGCTAGTCGAGGACATGGACATAGAATATTTTCGAGTCGACTTCTAGGGTTTTGTAGTCGACTGAGGCTATGATTAGTCGATTGATGGGTATGATCAGTCGACTTCTAGGTATCCATTAGAACTTTTCCTGTGTGGATTAAGTCGTGAGATAACGGCGATCACGATTGATGGGTATCAGCAGTCAACTGCTAGACGGAAATCAACCAAAGTTGCAACTTTATAAGGAGCACGAATGGGGGTTTTTGCCAATGGTTCTTAGGGCGATTTGGAGCAATTTGGTGGTGCATTTCAAGGTCTTCAAGTGCAGCCTAAGAAACCAAACAAGAAACCATTCAAAAGAGTTTTTGTAAAGTGTTTTTTACATCTTTTGTTGTATTTCATTTGTAATTGCTTGTATTTTCATTGTATTAATTTTATAATCCCTTGTAAGAGGTTTGTTCCACCTCTAGAGTTTTTTCCGAGGAGAGGTTGATTAGTGGTGTTTGGCATCACTAGAGCTCATTTAAGCTCAACACGTGGAGTACGAACCCTAAGATTCCGAACCATATTATATTTGTGTGTTGTGATTGTACTTGCATCTTTGTTTTTATATTGTATATCCATATTCCACTGCGCTAATGAAAATTGTAGACAAGCAACACGATCGAATTTCAAAAAATGACGAACACACTATTCACCCCCCCCCCCCTCTAGAGCTCACCAAAGTTCCAACAATATTCATTTAATTTGGACAAGACATCATTCGGTAATAAATCACTTATCATGTTGATTACCTTAAGGTTTGTCTTGAACCCTTGAGTTTTTCCTTGATCCATTTCTCAACCTCGAGGATTCCACACTGTGGTCCTTGGGAATTCACAACCTTCTATCAAGGTGGACCATAGCTTGATATTCACCATCATCAGGAAGTTCTTAATCCCTATTTTCCATTGATTTAAACCTTCAAATACATTGTCTTCGTAGGATGGCGGTGTGTTGATATCACAACCAAGCCTAAAACTTGGCTCCTCTATCTTCCTTCTTTCCATCTAGCGTTGCTCCCTTAGCAATCAGTTCGTAGAAGAGCTCCTAGCTCTGATACCACTTGTTAGGAATGGTTGGCGTTGCTAGAGGGGGTGAATAGAGATTTCACTTGTCTCTTTGAATTCATTCACGTTCGTCCACAAAATGTTAGTGTGCATAGTAGAATACAAATAGAAATAAACATAACACGAGGCAAACACAACACATGTAATACACAATGATATAACGTGGTTCAGAACCTAGAGTTCCTACTCCACGGGTTGAGCTCAAGTAAGCCCTAGTGATGCACACCACCACTAATAAACTCCTTCATGGTGACACACCAGAGGTGAAGAAACCTCTTACAATAAACTTACAACAATAAGAACAAAGATACAAGCAAATACAAATGAAATAAAACAATGATGTAAAGAAAATATTACAAAAGATCGCTTTGAATGCTTTGCTAATTGGTTGCTTGGATAAGCTTGAAGGCCCCTGAAATTCAGCAGCACTTTACCTCAAATCACCCCTAAAACCACAGCTAAAATCCTCAATTAGTGGATCCTTTTAACCTACAGATGGTTGATTTTATGCCTAGAAGTAGACTACCAAAAGACCCCAGTCAACTTCTCTCCTATTTTTTGTCTCACAACGGCTCAATCCACATTGGAAAAACTCCAACAAATACTCTAGTAGTCGACTGCTCATATCATCAGTCGGTTGTTGCTTAGTAGTCGACTGGCTAGTTGACTACCAAAACTTCTATGCTCGTGTCCACTTAAAATAGTCAATTGCGTTACATGGCAATCGACTGCTCATAATGGAAGTTGGTCACAAAGCCTTATCCGAGCGATTGAAGCTAAAGTCGACTACTTGACCGATCGTCATAATCACGATCGATCCAAGTTGACTAGGATGCCAAGTGTCAAACAAATGATAAGTCAACTGATCCATAATCCCAGTCGACTAATAAACCTCAAACATGAGGTTTAACTTAAGTATAATCTCCTCATACTTGATAGATCATCCTTAGCCTAAACCTAAGCCTTCTAGCCACCTCCATCAGCCTCATGTCTATCAGATCCCTCCAAGTCATCCATGACTTGTTCATCTATACGCTAGCCTTCAAGTGATTCCATCGGTTATTGGCATGCTAACTAGGTCTATTTTTCCAAGATACATTTGGACTTATGCTGTCAAGACACACGCTTGGACATTACGCCGCCAAACATTGGACTTATGCCACCAAGACTGCAACTTAGACTTTACGTCACTAAACATTGGTCTTATGTCACCAAGACTTTAGCTTGGACTTTACATGACCAATATCACACCCTTGGACTTCCCAATTGCCAAGTATTCATACTTGGACTTTCAGTGTCAAAGTTCACCTAGACTTTACGCCGCTAAGAATAAACATTTGGACTTATACAACCAAGACTATACCTTTGGACTTTCCTTGCCAAGTACCCATGACTTGGACTTTTCCTTTACTAAGACCCATGTTTGGACTTTCCATGCCAAGTACCCCAAGACTGTTAGGACCCTTGGAACGGCTAGAGGTGGGGTGAATAGCATGTGACCCGTACGTAGATGGAAATCGTTCGCGTGCTTGTCTACAATTCGTGTTAGCGCAGCGGAATAATAATAATAAAAGCAATACACGAAATACAATCACACACGAACACGATGATATAACGTGGTTCGGAACCGTAACGGTTCCTACTCCACGGATCGGGCTCAAACGAGCCCTAGCGATGTCAAACACACACCACTATCAAATAACTCCTTCTCAACACAAGTCGGAGGTGGAGAAACCTCTTACAATAAGATTACAACAATAATCTAAATACAACAAGCAAATATAATAGGAAATACAACAAGAGAAGTAAAGAACACTTTAAAAAAACTCTTTAGATCGCTTGCTTGTTGATCGCTTGAATCGTGGTTGAAGACCCTGATTTGCAGTAGCAAATCGCCTCAAAAATGTCCAAGAAATCGCTGCTAAAACCCTCCTTCCGAGCTGCCTTTATAACTGACGGGGATTTCCGCTATCGGTCATCGCCATAAGTCACCCGGTCATTGATGCCATCAAGTCGTGAGACAACGGAATGATCCACACCTGGAAAAACTCCAGCGGATCTCTTGCGATCGGCCCGCCAACATTAGCGATCGGCCGATCGCCAACGCTCGTAATCGATCGCCGATGGCTCACAGCGTTCGCTCGACACTCAGCGATCGCTTCCATCCCTTAGCGATCATTGCAGAGCCATCGATCGATCGCAGAATGAGGTTTTAACCCAAGTATGGTGCCCCCATACTTGCTAGACCACCCTTAGCCTAGACCTAAGCCTTCTAGCCACCTCCATCAGCCTCATGCCTCTCGGATCCCTCCAAGTCATCCATGACTTGTTCATCCATCGCGCTAGCTTCCAGGTGCTTCCATCGGCTATGTCATGCTAACGGTGTCTACACCGCCAAGGCACATTGGACTTACGCCGCCAAGACTCCGCTTGGACTTTACGCCGCCAACCATTGGACTTATGCTGCCAAGACTCCCGCTTGGACTTTACGCTGCCAATATCAAACCCTTGGACTTCTCAAATGCCAAGACTCAAGCTTGGACTTTCCCTTGCCAACCCATGTTGGACTTTTCATGCCAAGACCATGCTTGGACTTTCCTTGCCAACCAATGTTGGACTTTACATTGCCAAGACCCATGCTTGGACTTTTACATTGCCAAGACCCATGCTTGGACTTTTCCTTGCCAACCCATGTTGGACTTTTCCTTTGCCAACCCATGTTGGACTTTCCATTTGCCAAGACCCATGCTTGGACTTTCCCATAATCACATGGTCAACCCTAGTCAACCATCAAAGTCAATTATAACCTGGGTCGATTGTATAAACAATCTCCCCAACATATTAACCGACATCAATGTCAATCCATTTTGTCAAATCCCTTTGTCAAACATCAAAACATCACTCGAGTCAAACTCGAGTCTGGTCAATCGTGACCTGGGCCGATTGCACCAACAATCTCCCCCTTTTTGATGTTTGACAAAAACCAAATCAAATCATGAGTTAGAACACTAACTCAAATCCCTTACCAATTATCCCAAATTGGTAAATACTCACCAAATGTTCTCCCCCAAACATTCAAGTGAAAATGTAAACCAAATGTTCTCCCAAACATTCTCCCCCTTTTTGACTAACATCAAAAAGGTTATCTCTACAAGGAGGTCAATGTCTCATGTCCCAATGAGATCTTACAATCTCCCCCTTGATTTAAAAATATCTAGGATGCCTATCATCTTCCTAGTGATAAGTCCCATATCACTCAAGAGAGGCAATCCTATTCACTCTCCCAATTTCCAAATTGGGTATCAAAAATCATCAATTTTCCCAATTGATGATACTTTCCCAATAACTTCTCCTTTTCAAGGAGAAAAACACATCCATCATCCCAAGATGGATACCTCCCCCTAAAGGCTTGCTCCCCCTTGACCATTGCACCAACAATGTCCTTGGGGAGTCCCTAAGCCAATAGGAACACTAAACCATCAAAATTAAGATTGAAAATTCAACATTGAACTTTCCACCACCTCAAATTGATACTTTGACCTAACACCTCTCCAAATCCATATCCAATGAATTTTCACCCTTCATAATGCTTCCCAAAGCATATCCTAGGGTTAGGAGTGGTTAGGGACCTTTACCATGGTTGAAAATGGGCTAAACAACCTTGTTAACCCGAAATCAGACAGGCGATGACTCTACGATAATCGATCGATTACGATACATCGATCGAGCCACCAATGGCAGTCGACTGGTAGCTGAATTTTCCGAAATTCAGCTATCAGAATCCAATTTCAGAAAATCATAACTAATTATACGTATATCGAAAAATCACGAAATTTGATACGTATAATACTTATGACCAAAACAATGGGTGAAAAATGTTTGAAAAATATTTTACCCATAAAATAGTGAGTTTGATACAAAACTCAAAACCATTGAAATTTTCAATGTTTTGGCCCTATTTTGTATCAACTTCATCAATGGTGATTGCTATCAAAAGATAGACTTCACCAAGGTTTTCTAAATTGATTTTAAAATGATTTCAAAACCTTATTTTGGATCATATTCCTTGGGCTCTAAGTACATGACTTGTACACAAGCTTTCCCAATGATCCACCAATAAAATTAGATGAGTTTTGGTTCAACTAGATGCAAAAACTATGCACCTTGAACTCAACTCATATCCTAGCATCTCACATGTATCTAGGGTGTATAAATACACATACATGTCAATTGGATGTGAGATGTGGGTTTTGTTCTCCCTAAACTAGGGTTTCATGCATTTTTCTAAGGCAACTCTATTTGATTCCCTTATAAATGGGACTCCAAGTCATGCCATAGTCCTTAAATCAATTTTAATCAAATTAGATGCATAAAAATGATCATGGCATAATGATAGCAAAATAAATCATGGCCAATGATCATGATGTCATGGCATATGATTAAATCTAAAAACACATGACATTTAAAACTTAATTCTAAGCATGATTATGACATTTAAATGATAAAAGTAAACATGATGTCATGTCATGGCATATGGCAAACAAATCATGGCATATAAAATATATAGGTATAATAATACCTAAATTTTAATATTAATTGCCATTTGATATAATTAAATATATTTTGCCATATTATCACTAATCTCCCTAGTGTGCCCAAAATGACTCACTAAAAAACCTCTAATCCTAAATTGTGCCAATTCGATCATTTTATCAATACTCATAATTAATACTGGCACATCCTAAAAACCTTTAGGATTCAAATCAAACCACATTCCCAAGGTAGCCATAACCTTGAAAATGACCTAAAATGCCACCTTCGCCATGGTTGAGTTAACTACCCATCCAATCAAGGTTGGCACACCCTAAACCCATCTAGCGTGAATCAATCACGCTCTTAGGAACCCAAAATCTATTTGAGCTCCTAGGGTTAATTAGGTATTCCCTAGGGATAACCTCCCTAGATACCTTCCTAATGACCCTCCTAGGCTTGTTAGCCTTGGTCATTTGGGTCTTACCTAGGTTGACTCTAGGGGTGACTCCCCTTGCAACCTTCTTAGTGGCCACCCTAGGTTTCCTAGAAACCCTAGCCACTAGACACACCCTTTGGTCAACTCTAGGGATGACTTCCCTATTGACCTTGGTCTTCCTAGACCTAGTTAGTGTTCCATAATCTAATGGAACACTATGATAAGCTACCTTAGGCTTAGGTTTGTGACCCAAACCTTGCTTGCCCTTGGTTGACTTTTGACTCTTAGGTCCTTGGTGTTGACTTTGACTTTTGGACCTTGACTTTTGATCATTTGACCCTTTAAATTGATTTTGTATAATTTTAGGGGTCTTCTCCAATTTCTCAAGCCTTGACCTCAAGGCTTGGTTCTCTAATTCTAATTGCCCGATTTTAGAATTTTGATTTAGACCATGGGCATGGGACTTTCTAGGCATATGCCTAGTCCATTTAGGGTTAATACCTAGGTGCTCTTGCACCTTTCTAATGGTCTCCCTAGGTAAAATTGGTCTAGTGTTATTTGACCTAGGTTTATCCTTAGATGAATTATTTTTAGGGACATTAGTCCCAAATTTCTTCCTATTATCTAAGTGAATATTTTTAGCTCCTAAGCAATATTCATTCCTATTAGCATGCTTTTCATAAATTGCAAGAGAATTAAAATTATTTCTAGCATGCTTTTGCCTATTAAATCTAGAAGGTGCATTATTGAAATATACCTTAGGGTTTGCCTTGGAGGCTCCCCCTACATATGATGCTCCTTCTTGCCCCTTCTTCTTCCCCCTAGGGCATTGACTCCGATAATGCCCCTTCGAATTGCACTTGAAGCATATGATGTGCTCCTTGCCTTTAGGTGTTGGGGAACCGACATCCTTGACTTTTGGTGCCGGTGGAGCCTTCTTAACCCGTTTAGGACACTTACTCTTGTAGTGTCCTTGCTTCCTACACTCAAAGCATATAATATGAATTTTATTATTATTTGAAATGCTCGAGTTACCTAGGTCCGTGGTAGGTGCTGGAGTTGAATTTGGAGCTTCCTCATCTTGACCGGATGTTGAAGGCACTTCTTGAGGTTGCCCCGGTGTAGATGGTCTCTCCCCCTCAATCACGGAGGTGGATGCTTCTCCCACCTCTTCTATTTTCTCTTCCGATCCGGAAGTTGACTCTTCACTTTCTTCCGATTCCTCACTTTCACTTGAGGATGAGCTCTCTTCTTCATCCTCCTTGTCTTCTTGGATTGAATGAGGTTCTTCATGGAATTTCGCCAAAATGTTCCATACCTCTTTGGCGTCTTTACAATCCACATAGTCACCTAGGCTACACAAGATGTCATTAGGTACTAAATCAAATATAAATTTGATTACCTTCTTATTTTTCTCGAATTGCCGGAGTTGCTCCTCACTCTATTTCTTCTTCTTGAGAAACCCTCCCTTTGGTTCCTTAGGATACTCAAATCCTTCCATCAAGGCGGACCATTCCTCAAGGTCTCTCATCATCAAAAACTCTTCAATTCTCGCCTTCCAAGAATTGAAACCTTCTCGTCCATAGAATGAATAAGGGACCAGTGTGTTGATGTCCCATCCTAATTGATCTTGGACTTCCATCTTTTACCCTCTAGCATCTTGCTCCCGGTTGTTAATCCGTTGAAGAGCCACCAGGCTCTGATACCACTTGTTAGGACCCTTGGAACGGCTAGAGGGGGGGTGAATAGCGTGTGACCCGTACGTAGATGGAAATCGTTCGCGTGCTTGTCTACAATTCGTGTTAGCGCAGCGGAATAATAATAATAAAACCAATACACGAAATACAATCACACACGAACACGATGATATAACGTGGTTCGGAACCGTAACGGTTCCTACTCCACGGATCGGGCTCAAACGAGCCCTAGCGATGCCAAACACACACCACTATCAAATAACTCCTTCTCGACACAAGTCGGAGGTGGAGAAATCTCTTACAATAAGATTACAACAATAATCTAAATACAACAAGCAAATATAATAGGAAATACAACAAGAGAAGTAAAGAACACTTTACAAAAACTCTTTAGATCGCTTGCTTGTTGATCGCTTGAATCGTGGTTGAAGACCCTGATTTGCAGCAGCAAATCGCCTCAAAAACGTCCAAGAAATCGCTGCTAAAACCCTCCTTCCGACCTGCCTTTATAACCTGCGTCGAGCAGGATTTTCGCCTATCAGTCGACTGTCATAAGTCACTAGTCGACTGATGCCACTGTTGTCGTGAGACAACGGAACGATCCACGCTGGAAAAACTCCAACGGATCTCTTGCGCGATCGCCAACATTGGCCGATCGCGACATTGGCGCGCGATCGCCTAACGCCCGTAGTCGACTACCCGGTCGGGCTCACGGAGAGTTCTGCTCGACCACCGGGCGATCGCCATCCCTTGCGCGATCGCGAGCCATCGATCGCTCCCATGAGCGATCGCCGAGCAATCCCGGCTCTAACCTAGCGGTCGAACTCAAGTCGACTTCATGAACCGGCCATAATGCCAGTCGACTGCCAACCTCAAGAATGAGGTTTTAACCCAAGTATGGTGCCCCCATACTTGCTAGACCACCCTTAGCCTAGACCTAAGCCTTCTAGCCACCTCCATCAGCCTCACGCCTCTCGGATCCCTCCAAGTCATCCATGACTTGTTCATCCATCGCGCTAGCTTCCAGGTGCTTCCATCGACTATGTCATGCTAACGGTGTCTACACCGCCAAGGCACATTGGACTTACGCCGCCAAGACTCCGCTTGGACTTTACGCCGCCAACCATTGGACTTATGCTGCCAAGACTCCCGCTTGGACTTTACGCTGCCAATATCAAACCCTTGGACTTCTCAAATGCCAAGACTCAAGATTGGACTTTCCCTTGCCAACCCATGTTGGACTTTTCATGCCAAGACCATGCTTGGACTTTCCTTGCCAACCAATGTTGGACTTTACATTGCCAAGACCCATGCTTGGACTTTTCCTTGCCAACCCATGTTGGACTTTTCCTTTGCCAACCCATGTTGGACTTTCCATTTGCCAAGACCCATGCTTGGACTTTCCCATAATCACATGGTCAACCCTAGTCAACCATCAAAGTCAATTATAACCTGGGTCGATTGTATAAACAATCTCCCCAACATATTAACCGACATCAATGTCCAACATCAATGTCAATCCATTTTGTCAAATCCGTTTGTCAAACATCAAAACATCACTCGTGTCAAACTCGAGTCTGGTCAATCGTGACCTGGGCCGATTGCACCAACAAAGACTTGGACTTTACCATTGCCAAGACCCATGCTTGGACTTCTCAAATGCCAAGACCATTCTTAGACTTCCCATGACAATCATAGTGTCATTTGTTTTGTCGAACATCAAAATACTACTCGAGTCAAACTCGAGTCTGGTCAATCATGACCTCAATCGATTCCACTAATAGAGTTGACCATGATAGGACTCAAGTAATTAAGACTTTGAAGAAGCCTAGGAAAATCACTAGCAAGGTTACAAGGGAAGCTATCCCTAAGGTTAACCATAATAATACCACAACGACCAAGGCTTCTAAGTCTAGAAGGGTCATTAGGAAGGTACTAAGGGAGATTATCCATAGTGAGTATCTAGTAAATCCAAGGAGCTAAAATATGTTTTGGATTCCTAAAAGCATGATTCCTTCACACTATATGGGTTTTTGGTGTGTATGTAGGATTGTGTTTCTCCGAGAAAAGGGGGTGAATCTCGGAGATTAAAAATTTATTTTAATTTAGAACAATTAGAATAATTTTAATAATTACGAGAATGCAGCGGAAATGAAAATAATGACGCCTTTATTTTACTTAGTTCACAACCCTAACTGGGTTGCTAGTCTAAGGCCCATAGCTCTACCGAGAGCTACCTCGATGGGCAATTCACTAAATCCCCTCCGACTCGAGAACTCTCGACTTCGGAGGGTTTCGCTTTTTAAAAAAGAATAGAGATGGGTAATAGACTACCCCACTTTGGAAATTAAGTACAGTAAGCAAAAATAAATAGATGAAATACAAAAACATTATACCGACACTTAAATGGATCAAGAGGTAGTTGTAGAGTGTCGGAAGATCACCCTGTTCGTGGAGTAAGAATTTTTGTGGACGAGCAAGGGTTTTGGCACTTCGACATAGTTCAGATGTTATACTCAGATTCTTTTGAGCACATATATTATAAACCTTTTCCAGTCGACTGGAATGCCTTCAAGTTGACTCCACATCAGTTCGTCGATATGGAATTCGTGGTCTTCCAATCGACTGAGACCTCTCCCATCGACTCCACATCACTCGACTCTGCATCAGGAAATTTGCCTCTTTAGTCGACTCAAACTCTTTAGTCAATTGAAACTGTTACCATCTGCGTCGCACGATCTCTTATCGATCACCAGTTGATCCTGCCAAATAGGTATCCAGTCGACTTATACACATCCAGTCGACTAGACTTTAGTCGACTTGAATCCATCCAGTCGACTGATCCTTGCAAAATAGGATTAGAATAAATAGATAATATTAAATATGATAGCAGTACTAATATTGCTCGATCTCGACTACTAAGTCCCACGTGGACTTTTCGTCCGATCGACGCCTTGCTTTGTCAACCTACAAAGGACTCAACCTCACCTCTTCACTCGAGGCTTTCCTACCGACTACTTGCCAGACTTACCATTCTTGACATTCGATCTGACCCACCAGGACTTCCACCAGTTGTCTGGTCTGCCTGACCCAGTTGGCCTTTTTGTCGATTGTCCGGTCTCCTGACCCAACCGATCTTCATGCCAAATGTCTGGTCCACGCGACCCATCTCGACTTTATGCCTGGTATTCGGTACTCCTGATCTATCAAGATTCGTGCCTAGTATCTGGTCAACATGACCTACTAGAACTTCCTGTTAAGCCTGCACACTTAACACTGATATTAGAACACAAGTGAATCCTAACATTTAACTATGGTTCATTCATCAAAACTAAGGAGTGATACTCACTGCATCAACAATCTCCCCCTTTTTGATGTATGAGAATACACCAGTTAAAGTTAGGAGAATCAAATACCAATATCCAAATATTAAGATGTAGAAAAAATGCATAAAATAAACCATGTATGAGATGCATAAAGCCTATCAAATGTTTGCATCTTTCTTTCAATAAATAATTTTTTCTGTTATTTTTGCACCTTTCTTTCAATAAATCTATAACTTTATATCTCTTTCTACCCCTTTGGCATACATCAAAATAATGATTAAAATTAAAATGGCAACAAGATATAGTGGAGAGTTGAAATAAGAAATTTTCAAGCTCAAAAATTAAGTTTTAAAATATTTCACCCGTGAATTTGATTTCAAAAACTTAATTTAAGCTATTTCAAAATTTTCAACCAATATTTCTAGCTCCCCCTTATTATTTAAGATTTTAAATTCAAAGTTTTTCAAAATTTTAATATTTCTAACTCCCCCTTAATTTAAAAATTTTAAAATTTTTAAACTTTGTTTTAAAAAAAAACATTTTCAAACTCCCCCTAAATAAAAATTTATTTTCAAAAAATTTTATAATTTAAAAAAATTTCAAACTCCCCCTAAACAACAATTTATTTTCAAAATATTCAAAAACTTTCAAACTTTTAAAAATATTCCATCTTTCCAAACTTTTCAACTCCACCTGAATAACAACTTATTTTCAAAATTTAAAATAATTTAAGTTAAACAATTTTTCTAATTCCCTCCGAATAATTTAAATTTTCAAAACTAAGAATTTTTCAAAACTTTTCAACACTTTTTAGAATCCCCCTCAATTAATGTTTTACAATTTTTAATTGTTTTCATCCCATACATCAA
Source organism: Wurfbainia villosa (assembly GCA_025175895.1). NCBI lineage: Eukaryota > Viridiplantae > Streptophyta > Magnoliopsida > Zingiberales > Zingiberaceae > Wurfbainia > Wurfbainia villosa. The sequence continues at coordinate 16,031,460 of CM045988.1, read as the reverse complement.
AACCTAAGTAGAATTTTTTATGTATTTAAACTTGAAACTATTTAAGCTTAAGTTTTTCTTCCTCTTAATTAAAGCTTTAAGTTTTCAAAAGGATAGTTTCTAATTGATTCTTAGCTAGCTTTAAATTTTTCTGTTTCCCCTTTAAGAATATTTCTTATCTAGTTCAATTTTAAAGCATAATTTTTGAAATGATATTATACATATCATAATTTAGTAAAATATTTTAGGTTCCCACTAGACTCTTGATCTCCCCATTAAAGTAACATTTTTATATTTATACTTAATTTATTTTCAAAATAAAATTTTAAATGTTTAACTCCCTCTAGAATTATAATATATCTTAACTCCCCCTTAATTATGTTGATTCTCTTAGAATTAAAGTTGAGTTGATTAGAATTGAGTTGAATATGTTGATTAGGGTTGGATTAGTTGATTAGATTATATTGTCTAGTTAGATTAAGTTAAGTTTTAGTTAGGTTAAATTAAGTTTTAGTTATGTTAGGTTAAGTTAAATTTTATTTAGGTTAATTTAAGTTTTAGTTAGGTAAAGTTAAGTTAGGTTAATTTATGTTTTAGTTAGGTTAAGTTAAGTTAGGTTAATTTAAGTTTTAGTTAGGTTAAGTTATGTTTTAGTGAGGTTAAGTTAGGTTAATTTAAGTTTTAGTTAGGTTAAGTTTTAGTTACGTTAAGTTAAGTTAAGTTTTAGTTTGGTTAAGTTATGTTTTAGTTAGGTTAAGTTAAGTTAGGTTAAGTTAAGTTTTAGTTTGGTTAAGTTAAGTTTTAGTTAGTTTAAGTTAGGTTAAGTTAAGTTTTAGTTAGGTTAAGTTAAGTTTTAGTTAGGTTAACTTAAGTTAATTTATTGAGTTTGTGTGAAGTTATTAAGTATGTTGTAAAATTGGATAAATTGTATTAAACTAATTAGGCTTAATTATATTTTAAATCATCTCACTAAAGCTAGATTTTCAATACACTTATTCTTATGAGTTTTATGAGATGAGGACTTCTTTTAATCCTAATTAAATTTAATGAGCAATTTCAAAGTTTTTTAAACTTATGTTAGATTCAAACTTAGTTTGAGCTAATCAAGTAAGTTTTTCCAGAATTGACTTCCAGATCGTGGAGAGGCACATGACCTTCTTGGTTATCTTCTTAGACAAAGTCAATGAAGGAATCAAGTACTTGATACACTTTGGACTAAGTGTAAAATACTAAAGAAAAATAAAATAATAATAAAATAAAGCTTGTTAATTAGGAAAATACCCTATGGAGTTTTCCAAGAAGTTTTAGAAATTTTCCTGGACTTAAATAGAAATTTCTTTGGCTGTTGCGGGGAAAAATTTAATAGGATTCGGGAAAGCCTGTTTGGGTCATCTGGTTATGAGGGGCTTAATAGAGTTTAATTGACTTAAGTTTAATTATAAAACTCTAAGGTTAATGGATTTAATGGATTGATCAGCGCCGGACCTGATTGTTTTCCCCTAAACCTAACTGGGTATTTTCTTACCTGACCTGCTTCTCAATTATCAACGCCAAGCATTAATTTTCCGTCAGCTTTTATTTTTCCCTAGCATTTCTCCATCGCATCGTTTAGTTCCCAACTGCGACTCCTCTTCTCGCGACCTTCTCCTCGCTGCGCTCAACCCCTCGCCTCTCCCTCTCACTCTTCCCATCTTCGGCGCAGCGGTGTGACGGTTGGACCATCCTTAACGATCTTTGCAGACGAGTGAGAGTAGAGAGCGCATGAGTGGATGGAAGCTTGGATCGGTGGCAATACGATCATGAGCTATCTTTCCCGATTGTCGCCGGACCAAGTGGTCTGGAGCATGGATTTTTCTCTGAGGAACAAAGGATAGGAAGAGATTTCCATCGGTCGAGTTGCTAGGGCGGGGAGTTTGCGTCGGCAGCGGTTCGATTGGAGGCCTTCACGGTTGTCACCGAAGCTAGGTAAGGGATGACCTTCTCCTTGTCTCATTGAATTCATTCACGTTCGTCCACAAAATGTTAGTGTGCATAGTAGAATACAAATAGAAATAAACACAACACGAGACAAACACAACACATGTAATACACAATGATATAGCGTGGTTCACAACCTAGAGTTCTTACTCCACGGGTTGAGCTCAAGTAAGCTCTAGTGATCCACACCACCACTAATAAACTCCTTCATGGCGACACACCGGAGGTGAAAAAACCTCTTACAATAAACTTACAGCAATAAGAATAAAGATACAAGCAAATACAAATGAAATACAACAATGATTTAAATAAAATATTACAAAAGATCGCTTTAAATGCTTTTCTTATTGGTTGCTTGGATGAGCTTGAAGGCCCCTGAAATTCAGCAGCACTTTACCTCAAATCACCCCTAAAACCACGGCTAAAATCCTCAATTAGTGGATCCTTTTAACCTACAGATGGTTGATTTTATGCCTAGAAGTAGACTACCAAAAGACCCCAGTCAACTTTTCTCCTATTTGTTGTCTCACAACGACTCAATCCACATTGGAAAATCTCCAACGGATACTCTAGCAGTCGACTGCTCATACCATCAGTCGGTTATTGCTTAGCAGTCAACTGGCTAGTTGACTACCAAAACTTCTGTGCTCGTGTCCACTTAAAATAGTCAATTGCCTTACATGGCAATCGACTGCTCATAATGGAAGTTGGCTGCTAAAGCCTTATCTGAGCAGTTGAAGCTCAGTCGACTACTTGACCAGTCGACTGGTCATAATCACAGTCGACTAATCCAAGTTGACTAGGTTGCCAAGTGTCAAACAAATGAAAAGTCGACTGATCCATAATCCCAGTCGACTGATAAACCTTAAACATGAGGTTTAACTTAAGTATAATCCCCTCATACTTGTTAGACCAACCTTTGCCTAAACCTAAGCCTTCTAGCCACCTCCATCAGGATCATGCCTATCAAATCCCTCCAAGTCATCCATGACTAGTTCATCTATATGCTAGCCTTTAAGTGCTTCTATCGGCTATTGTCATACTAACCGGGTCTATTTTTCCAAGATACATTTGGACTTATGTTGTCAAGACACACGCTTGGACTTTACGCCACCAAACATTGGATTATGCCACTAAGACTACAACTTGGACTTTACGCCACAAAACATTGGTCTTATGTCGCCAAGACTATAGCTTGGACTTTATGCGGCCAATATCACACCCTTGGACTTCCCAATTGCCAAGTATTCATACTTGGACTTTCACTGTCAAAGTTCACCTGGACTTTACGCCGCCAAGACTAAACATTTGGACTTATACTGCCAAGACAATACCATTGAAATTTCCTTGCCAAGTACCCATGACTTAGACTTTTCCTTTACTAAGACCCATGTTTGGACTTTCCATGCTTGGACTTCTCAAATGCCAAGACCATTCTTGGACTTCCCATGACAATCACAGTGTCATTTGTTTTGTCGAACATCAAAATACTACTCAAGTCAAACTCAAGTTTGGTCAATCGTGACCTCGACCGATTCCACTAACAGAGTTGACCATGATAGGACTCAAGTAATTAAGACTTTGAAGAAGCCTAGGAAAATCACTAGCATGGTTACAAGGGAAGCTATCCCTAAGGTTAACCTTGATAATACCACAACGACAAAGGCTTCTAAGCCTAGAAGGGTCATTAGGAAGGTACTAAGAGAGATTATCCATAGTGAGTATCTAGTAAATCCAAGGAGCTCAAATAGGTTTTGGATTCCTAAAAGCATGATTCCTTCACACTATATGGGTTTTTGGTGTGTCTGTAGGATCGTGTTTCTTCGAGAGAAGGGGGTGAATCTCGGAGATTAAAAATTTATTTTAATATAGAACAATTAGAATAATTTTAATAATTACGAGTATGCAGCGGAAATGAAAATAATGGCGCCTTTATTTTACTTAGTTCACAACCCTAACTGGGTTGCTAGTCTAAGGCCCATAGCTCTACCGAGAGCTACCTCGATGGACAATTCACTAAATCCCCTCCGACTCAAGAACTCTTGACTTCGGAGGGTTTTGCTTTTTTTCAAAGAATAGAGATGGGTAACAGACTACCCACTCTTGAAATTAAGTACAATAAGTGGAAATAAATAGATGAAATACAAAATAATTATACCGACACTTAAATGGATCAAGAGGCAGTCGCAGAGTGTCGGAAGATCACCCTGTTCGTGGAGTAAGAATTTTTGTGGACGAGCAAGAATTTTAGCAGCACTTCAACGTAGTTCAGATGTTATACTCGGATTTGATTGAGCACATATTTTATAAACCTTTTCCAGTCGACTGGAATACGTTCAAGTTGACTCCACATAAGCTCGTCGATATGGAATTCGTGGTCTTCTAGTCGACTGAAACCTCTCTCATCAACTCCACGTCACTCTACTCCGCATCAGGAAATTTGCCTCTTTTGTCGACTCAAACTCTTTAGTCAATTGAAACCGTTTCCATCTGCGTCGCATGATCTCTTATCGATCACCAGCTGATCCTACCAAATAGGTATTGTCACGCCCCGAGAGCATGCCGAGCCGAAAATCAAACGGACGACACCTCCCCTATACGTGGCAATATTTCGGGTTAATACAAGGCCCGTAGGCCCACAATAACAATAACATAACAAATAAAAACACAACAACATAACGAAACACAGCGGAAACTAATACAACGACATACCCATAACCCCACATATACAATACATCCACACCATGCATACCGGTATGACTAACACACCACAACCACATACAGTACATCGACAAAATCCGAATCTACAAGTCCACAACACAGTACACTACGAAAACTCCAATTACAATACACGATGGTCATGCCTGCTCACCCCTACTCGCTACCACGACCCCAGAGTGGCCTAGGTAGCACGACATGACAACTGTTCCAACTCACACCAACCACTGCTATAGAGTGGCCGAGTGGGCAGTATGATCAAGTAGCATATGAGTGTAAAGTGCTCCCTACACAACGGGGGTCCCTACTGCTGGCCACTCCGACTAACACTACCAATGAGTGGTCGAGTACCACGCACCCAGGACAACTGCATGCAACTCCAACTACCAACGTCTATAGTGGTAGAGTGCGGCACAACAGATGCTCTGCCCTCACACCAGTTACTCCTAGGGGAGTGCTCTGGGAGGCAAGATGGCTGACGACTCTCTCAACCTCAAGGGAGACTATGTCGTCAGAATGCATGCAAATTACATGTGTATGCTGTCACACGTACATCCATCTACCATAGACTCTCTGTTCAACAAAGAGTCATACCCATCTAATCAATACTCTCTATCCTGTAGAGAGTTGTACTCAATAGATCAACGGACTCTCTATCCTGTAGAGAGCCGTACTCAACTGATCATAACTCTCTATCCAATAGAGAGTCGTACTCAACTGATCGATGCACTCTCTATCCTGTAGAGAGTCGTACTTGACTGATTATAACTCTCTCTCTAATAGAGAGTCGTACTCGACTGATCATAACTCTCTCTCCAATAGAGAGTCGTACTCAACTGATCGACGCACTCTCTATCCGATAGAGAGTCATACTCGACTAATCATATCAAGCTGGGACCACCGGTCCGCAGCGACACTCTAATCACCCTTCACTTAATCATTACACAACTCATGGTTGGTAACAGTATGCAACATACGGGTATTGGAAATAAATCCTACATTTAGGACATTACCTACCCATAGATGACCTTTTTCCAATTTATAAATTGGGTCATCCCCCGTACTAACATTTACACCCTACTAAACATCTAGGCCAATTTACATCACATCTATAACTCCTAAATCATGATAGGGTATATGTGATATCAACAATTGAGCATAAATATATCCAATGATAAGTTCAAGCATGCGATAATGAGAGCAGGGTCAAGGTAATATCAACACCTAACAAGCTCATATCTATGACTAAATCTGAATGCAATACATCTACCCGGACCAGGTAGGAAATTACCCACCTGCTAAATAGCTCCGTGAAATAATATCTTCACGTCCGTGGATCTACCTCGTATCCACGTCCTGCAAATATCATCATTCACAATTAAATTCAAGCACTAACATAAACGATCTGTAGGAAAAGGAATCTAACCCAATCCTAATCCCAATCTTACCAATAGAACAACTCTATTCATCACATAGGCAAATACACTATATTTCAACCAACTGTAAGTCAAATGCCAAATTTATAACATTCAGATCCAGACTTACCCATTCTTGCTTCAATCCTCTCTCCGTGAATTTTTGGAACCAAGTGTACTATCGAATAGGGACAACCCTACTCAAGTCTTATCCCTTTCCTCGTACCGATTCACTTTTCCACTAGAATCTGTAGGAACAATTCATTATCGATTAGTTCCCTTGTAAAATCCAAGAGTAATATCCCTGTACAATCGATTGCACAGTTATAACACAATCTATTTCATAACATACACAATCACAGCTTACCTCCCATTGCTTCAATTTACCACCGATTCGTAATCCAACCTACTGTATAAAATCCACCAATCAGCCTTGATTTCTCTCCTTTCCGGCACAATCCAGAAACCCCACCATTTGAAGTTGGCAGCAAAATCCTTGGCCTTGAACTACAATGGTAGCCTTAATCCGCTCACCGGAACACCACAACACACAAGGAAACCAAATCCAAAATCCCAGCTGCCATCGAAATGCTCAGCCCTGCTCAAATCTGATCTCCACGGCAGATTCAACAACCTCGACCATCAATCAAATCCCTAAATAACAATTAACTCCAAATAAAAAACAAAAGAACTGTGTAACCTGCGGTAGCAGCTTTGGATCGCGGCGATAAAGCCGCCGATCAACTCACGCGACTAGATCGATAAGTGCTCAGAGAAAAGGAGTCGAACTGACCTCCAGCCGGATCTTCCACCGAGAACAGCGTCGGCTTTCCTTCCCTCCCACCGGCCAAGCACCAGCCACAGGGTAGAGAGGTGGATGGCATACTTAGAAGAAGGTGCTCGACAGCGAGCACGGGGCGGAGATCGACACCGGCGACAGCTCTCTCTCACGGCGGTGGCAAATGGCACGGCGGCGGCGAGTCGAATTAAAGGGCGTCGACACTCGCTGTTGTTGGACCAGCAAAGAAGAAGAGGCGACGGTGAGGAGGCGTCGTTGAGATCAGGAGGAGCCACTGTCGCCCGCGGCGACAACGATGGGGTCAGCTCCTGACATGGCGACGACGACGGGCGAGCTCGAGCGTGGGCGAGCGGTGCGGCTTGGAGGCGGAGATCACCCGGCGAGATGGCCCGTCGCGATCGGTGAGGAGAAAAGGAAGAAGAGAAGTTGGGGAAAAGAAGAGGAGTCGGGGGAAAATAATCGACGGGAAAACCAAAAGCATCGGGTTAATTAACCCATTTAATTCCCATCTAAACAGGCTTTATAAAAGCCTATCCGTTTTATCCCCATGAAATATCCATAAGACCTCCGTTTAAATCCAGAAAAATTTCTAAAAATTTCTGAAAAATTCCACAAGATGTTTTATCAATTACCGAGGAATATTTTTATTTTTATTTTTATTTTTATTTTTCTCCGGTATTTTACATTCTCCCCCATTTATAAATATTTCGGCCCCAAATTTCGTACTAACATGCAAAAATTACTTTAAGCAAGTTTTCGCAATGACCACATACTTTCCTCAAGTGGACAGATGAGACTATCGAGCTCGGATAGTATCTTCCATCTCCCACATAGCCTCCTCATCAGTATGATGTTGTCATCCAACCTTACAAGTCAGATGGTTTTCGTCCCACTACTGTCGCTCCTTGCGACCCAGGCTCCACCCTGGAATCACCTCGTAAGTCACATTAGATTGAGGTAGAATTCGGAACCTCTTTCAGAACATAATCAACATGCGGCACGTATTTCCTCAGTATAACAACAAGAAATACGTTGTGAGTCCCCGCAAGTGTTGAAGGTAAAGCCAACTGATAAGCTACACCTCAATAAACCATGACACAAGATCTGAATAGATCCTCCAACGTTTGAATGTCATGCTCAGATAGTCCATCAGTCCGCGGATGAAATGTTGCACTAAGTCGAAGCTCTGTGACCATAGTCTGGTGCAGACTTTGTCAAAAATCGCAAGGTAAATCGCGGGTCTCCATCCGATATGGTACTTAAAAGTATCTCACACAATCTGATAATCTTTCGGTAATACAACTCTACCGAATGATCCAAAAAGTATGACCCACGAATAGAAAAGAAATGAGCTGATTTGGTTAGTCGATTCACACTCACCCAAATCGCATCATGTCCTTTACGGGTCCTTGACAATCCCGTAACGCAATCAATAGTGATATGCTCTCACTTCCATTCCGAAATTTGAATTTCCTGGAGCAATCTAGTGGGTTTCTAATGTTCAACCTTCACCTGCTGGTATAGTATATATCCAGCAATAAAGTCTACGGTATCTCTCTTCATACCATTCCACCAGTATAAACGTTTCAAATCTCGGTACATCCCAATACCACCAGGATGTATAGTAAATCTCAAATAATGTGTCTCCTGTAGCAACTCTTCCTTAACTAAATGCGTGTCGAGAACACATCCATATTAGAGAAGGAAAATTATCTTCTCACAAGATAAGTCCATCTACCATCCAAAATCCACTCCACCACACACTCTGTAAGTGCATGGGAGACTATAGCGGCCAATCTCACTTGTTGCAACCGTTCGTGTTCCAACAACTCTATAGTAGCTACCCAGTAGCTAGTCAAAATCCCATGAGCATTCCTGCTCCATGCATCTATAAATCCCGATAATAACTACTAAAGTCATGCCATGCATATGACAGACTATCTCGTAGTTTCTTAACTGACGTAGGCATAAGATATGCCTCATTCAACTGCATCGGAATCACTTCGATCCCTGAAACGATGCATCCGCGTACAACCTCCTTTTGATCCACTCTGGAAGGATTAACTAATACTTGCGTAAAAGTTAACCGCCATCTAGGTCTTGTAAACTGGTTTCACCAGCTTCCGACTAAATGATTTACAACATCACCTCTGTCAAACAAGTATGTGGTATAGTAATGCTAAGACATTATATCCACATCTACAGTACTAACCAAAACATACAAGGCAAACCACCATCTACGGTGGTCGAGTGCGCAACTCCAACTACCACAATCAACAGTGGCCAGGTTACGAAATTCCAACAACTACAAAAGGATCCAATCGTGTTCAGGATACACGATTCTCAAATCCAGTGACGACTAAATCGTTAATTAGTCTAGCAACTTAATCAAAACTCATACAATTCATACCAAGTATGAAATTGTCGTCGCTACACACCTGCATCCCCTTTACTCTACGCTGATGATATATATTAATCATCACAACGACATCGATAATTGTATGACACCATGTCACTACAATATCAATGCTTCAGTCCCAAATCAACCTTAGAGTATACACAGGTGTCCTTAGCTGATCTAAGTAGATCATCTATCCACAATGAAGGATATTCATTCACAGCGATTACTGTCTACTATCATCAATAATCGATGCATAATTTCAAAGGTTCATCTCTCTTTCAACAAAGAGTTTCGGATCTTCTCAAGGAGGAATACTGGGATAGATAAATATCCCCTCCAATATCTCCTATAACCACAACTTACATTCTTCTAATTTCTATAGTGTTTAACAACACTAATACCAACAAAAATATCACTCGTTATGTGATCTTCGATACCGGACTATTTTCGCAATCATTTCGATCGCCTACTCCACTTGCCTAAGCAACGGCAAGCCTTGGAGTTCATCCGAAATTACATCCGAAGGCTCTCAGATTATACGCACATCCGAGAGACATATCGTACCATACTTCCAACAATTTGACCATCCGTAAGGATATGTCTATAGCAAAAGTATGTCTATCAAAGTCTAAGGGTATCCCTTGACTTCTTAATTGTTGATCCTCATCTCACCTGACGGTAGAGATACCACCGACCGACAAGTCGATGTAAAGGACCCTTTCTAATCCAAACTAATAATATTCTATACCAAGATACCTGTAAACTATAAGTATCTTTCAATATATTAACATTGAGGGTAAACTAAAGTAATACCCTGAACAATCAATTATCTGTCGATCCGATCTAAAGGCTCCCCGCAGGTCTCCACCTTTCTCCGGAGAGAACTAGACCGGATCCAACAGTCCGCGACAAAGCGGTCGCATTTCTGCGATGAATGATTCGAGGATCTTGCTAGATCATCTGATCACATCACTTAATCCTACGAGCTACAACTGTAGAATACCCAATAGATACAACCTTCGTCGTATACTCTCTCATACTAAGAAAAACACATCCGTGGTAACCGCTTGTTGTTGTCTCACGAGTCTTCTATAATGTCTTCTACGATGCCGCTTCGTGCCGATCTCTGTGAAGGAGTATCAAGGAACTCCAACCACGCCTGATGTAGTAGGTTGATGCTGATAAGATAACCCAATCCTCTGTGCTGATTTCTGATGTCGAGACGATGCATCTTCCTCCCGGAACACCATCGATAGTCTTCAACTAAATCTTCAAGGTGCACCTCCTCCACTGTACTGGTTGCTCAACAATAGCAACAGTTGAACTGCTCCAACAGATAATCTGGCTTCACATGTCTTCGTGATCTGCACTGCATGCACACAATCCGTTCGAAGTCTTTATTCTGATTTTGCTGATATCCACAAGAACCTTCTGATGATCTGCGATTGGTCTTCTATAATCAAAAAATAGCTCAAAGTCTATGACTCCGATCTTGCTCCTTTATCCAAAAGTCGGAGACTTCTGACTCTATTAAGTTGACCTACAATATTTGCTTACCGATCTCCAACTCTTATACCCTTGTACGGAGTCATTTCTAAACTTTTGTCTTAGTCCAACGTCTTCCGGTAGGATCTGGTAGAAGATCCCGGCATCCTAATCCAACTATAAGCCAAAAACTCTGGGTGGCTTAAATCATCCACTCATCTTCTTGAGCTATTAGGTGGTAGTAACCTCTGCAAGTCTCACGACTCTACACAATACACTATCACTAACCGATCACCCTTTCTTAAAGCTCAAGAATTCCTTACAATGTGTCACTAAAAGTGACATGGGGAAATACACTCTTCCAACATCATTAATCCATGATCAAGTGATATATTATTTCCCGAAGATTATTTTCTGCATTTATCACCAAATACCAGCTTGATCCCGATAATGGTATGCAAACAACTCTTCTTTCTCAGTATAACATGAGTTAAGTACTCAGAAGTACTCTCAAAGTTATACAACTCAGTACGAACAACTCAGGGATAAAATCCCTATGAAACACCGTAACCTAGCCTTCCGCTATCTGCATCAATAATAGACAATTTGTCTTGTCCATTACCCAACAGGTAATGATCTGACTAGCTTAATTAGTCAAAATCTCTAAGAGAAATGTGACATTTTCTATTTTCCGACTCGGTATCAGTCGGCTCTCAGAGGTAAATCACCTCCTCGACACAAGTTCAAGACTCACAGACTCAACAAGTCATTCCCGTGGTCAACCCATACCACGGTTCCGAACAATAACCAACACACTATAGGTTATTCCTTGGTATAAGCATCTAAATGAATAGCCAACATAACCGGGAGTATAAACCTAAAGGTCACTCCGGTTGGTCGCCTCGATGGACGACCCCTACTATAAGTCTGCACAGGTGTCATAACTCTATTGTATACACCTACTGATTAAGTTTAGATAAATATCTACTAAACCATAAGTTTTTCAGGAATTCTTACCTCATGCTGCTTGGAGCTCAGGCCGCTGTCCATCTCATCTCAGAAAACCAAAACCGAATAAATCGACTCTCGAGAATCCAAGAATCGACTCAAAAACAACATTGTATGGCATCGCAGAACCTTGGGCTCTTATACCACTAAAGTTGTCATGCCCCGAGAGCATGCCGAGCTGAAAATCAAATGGATGACACCTCCCCTGTACGTGGCAACATTTCGGGTTAATACAAGGCCTGTAGACCCACAATAACAATAACATAACAAATAAAAACACAACAACATAACGAAACACAGCGGAAACTAATACAACGACATACCCATAACCCCACATATACAATACATCCACACCATGCATACTGGTATGACTAACACACCACAACCACATACAGTACATCGACAAAATCAGAATCTACAAGTCCACAACATAGTACACTACGAAAACTCCAAATACAATACACGACGGACGCAAAGCCCAAAACCAATACGGGAGCCTCGGAGGAGAGATGAGATGTCAGCCAACGGTGCTCCAAGCTATCACGAAGTCTTCAACCTGTTACATGGGCGACAGAAAACCCAGGGTCCGTGGGGGTGGTGAGTAAAACTCAGCAGGTAATAGAAAAAAAAACATGTATATATGCCATATCACATGAATTTTCAACAACATTCTCTAAAGGTACAACATGTATATCAACATAGTATATAAATACAAGCATATACCGTCTAACCAAATAAACAACATAAAAATACAGACATACCTGAAGTCTGCCACGCTACTCTGATCCAACCTGAACATATATCCAACATATATATATATAACAGGAAGAGTAGATCAACTCAAAATATACTCTAGCAACAGGTCAAGGTATCTAATGGTCTGTCCAAAGCATACCAATATCCGACACAATCGTATAACAAATGCAAGAGACATGCATGAATATGATGTACACCCAAATGCAGCAAGCATAGTACAATCAAATTTAACATCACAATAATCATATATATATATAGACCGCATCTATATATATATTAATCTCAACCATCCATATATATATATATACATGCATATATGTATATATATATGGTAATATGCAAAGTGCCATCAGATACGACAATGCAGCATGCATGGTCATGCCTGCTCACCCCTACTCGCTATCACGACCCCAACGTGGCCTAGGTGGCACGACATGACAACTGTCCCAACTCACACCAACCACTTCTATAGAGTGGCCGAGTGGGCAGTATGATCAAGTAGCATATGAGCGTAAAGAGCTCGCAACACAACGGGTCCTCTCAGGCCACTCTGACTAACACTACCAATGAGTGGTCGAGTACCACGCAGCCAGGACAACTGCACGCAACTCCAACTACCATCGTCTATAGTGGTAGAGTGCGGCACAACAGATGCTCTGCCCTCACACCAGTTACTCCTCGGGGAGTGCTCTGGGAGGCAAGATGACTGACGACTCTCTCAACCCCAAGGTAGACTATGTCATAAGAATGCATGCAAATGACATGTGTATGTTGTCACACGTACAACCATCTACCACAGACTCTCTGTTCAACAAAGAGTCATACCCATATAATCAATACTCTCTATCCTGTAGAGAGTTGTACTCAACAGATCGACGGACTCTCTATCCTGTAGGGAGTCGTACTCAACTGATCATAACTCTCTATCCAATAGAGAGTCGTACTCAACTGATCGACGCACTATCTATTCTGTAGAGAGTCATACTGATCGATCATAACTCTCTCCAATAGAGAGTCATACTGATCGATCATAACTCTCTCTTCAATAGAGTCGATCAATCGATCGACGACTCTATCCGATAGAGAGTCGTACTCGACTAATCATATCAAGCTGGGACCACCAGTCCGCAGTGACACTCTAATCACCCTTCACTTAACCATTACACAACTCATGGTTGGTAAATGATGCAACATACGGGTATTGGAAATAAATCCTACATTTAGGGCATTACCTACCCATAGATGACCTTTTTCCAATTTATAAATTGGGTCATCCCCCGTACTAACATTTACACCCTACAAAACATCTAGGCGAATTTACATCACATCTATAACTCCTAAATCATGATAGGGTATATGTGATATCAATAATTGAGCATAAATATATCCAACGATAAGTTCAAGCATACGATAATGATAGCAGGGTCAAGGTAATATGAACACCTAACATGGTCATATCTATGACTAAATCTGAATGCAATACATCTACCCGGACTAGGTAGGAAATTACCCACCTGCTAAATAGCTCCTTGAAATAATATCTTCACGTCCGTGGATCTGCCTCGTATCCATGTCCTACAAATATCATCATTCACAATTAAATTCAAGCACTAACATAAACGATCGGTAGGAAAAGGAATCTTACCCAATCCTAATCCCAATCTTACCAATAGAACAACTCTATTCATCACATAGGCAAATAAACTATAATTCAACCAACTGTAAGTAAAATACCAAATTTATAACATTCAGATCCAGACTTACCCATTCTTGCTTCAATCCTCTCTCCGTGATTTTTTGGAACCAAGTGTACTATCGAATAGGGACAACCCTACTCAAGTCTTATCCCTTTCCTCGTACCGATTCACTTTTCCACTAGAATCTGTAGGAACAATTCATTATCCATTAGTTCCCTTGTTAAATCCAAGAGTAATATCCCTGTACAATCGATTTCACAGTTATAACACAATCTATTTCATAACATACACAATCACAGCTTACCTCCCATTGCTTCAATTTACCACCGATTCGTAATCCAACCTACTGTATAAAATCCGCCAATCATCCTTGATTTCTCTCCTTTCCGGCACAATCCAGAAACCCCACCATTTGAAGTTGGCAGCAAAATCCTTGGCCTTGAACTACAATGGTAGCCTTCATTCGCTCACCGGTACACCACAACACACAAGGAAACCAAATCCAAAATCCCAGCTGCCATCGGAATGCTCAGCCCTGCTCAAATCTGATCTCCACGACAGATTCAACAACCTCTACCATCAATCAAATCCCTAAAGAAAAATTAACTCCAAATCAAAAACAAAAGAACTGTGTAACCTGCGGTAGCAGCTTTGGATCACAGCGATAATGCCGCCGATCGGCTCATGCGACTAGATCGACAAGTGCCCGGAGAAAAGGAGTCGAACGGAGCTCCAACCGGATCTTCCACCGAGAATAGCATCGACTTTCCTTCCCTCCCGCCGGCCAAGCACCAGCCACAGGGCAGAGAGGTGTATGGCAGACTCAGAAGAAGGCACTCGGCAGCGAGCACGGGGCGGAGATTGGCACGGTGACAGCTCTCTCTCGCGGCGGTGAGGCAAGCGACAGCGGCAAATGGCACGGCGACGGCGAGTCGAATTCAAGGGCGTCGACACCCGCTGCTATTGGACCAGCAGAGAAGAAGAGGCGACGGCGAGGAGGCGTCGTCGAGATCAGGAGGAGCCACTGTCGCCCGCGGCGACAACGATTGGGTCAGCTCCCGACATGGCGACGACGGTGGGAGAGCTCAAGCATGGGCGAGCGGCGGCAAGCAGCGTGGCGTGGAGGCGGAGATCACTTGGCGAGATGGCCCGTCGCGATCGGTGAGGAGAAAAGGAAGAAGAGAAGTCGGGGAAAAGAAGAGGAGTCGGGGGAAAAGAATCGATGGGAAAACAGAAAGCATCGGGTTAATTAACCCATTTAATTCCCGTCTAAACAGGCTTTATAATGTTGGCGACCGTGCTGTTTCTCGGAATGCTCATAGGCTCCCATGTCCCCGGATTAAAATTTTCAACAAATGAAAACTAATCCGGAGGCGATGAGTTTCCTAAGCACAACCAATTCGTCATCGTGCTAACGACTCGAGCGATCGCTTGAACAAACTGGTTGTTCAAGCGACACAACTCTTCTAGTCGGTTAGCCGCGGAAGAGACGACGGACGGATCGCCGGGTTTTGTATTTCTTATCGGGGTCCATGATTATACAAATACATGCAAATGTAAACTAGTATAATCAACATATACTAACATAAAGAACATAACTAGCATATCAAATAAGAACATGCAAAGAACAATAATAAAAGTTATAAAACTTTTATACCTCTTGATCTTCTATCGTATGTCCTAACCTCCTTGTAGACTTCGTGTGGGCGAAGATCCTCCACAAGTTGAAGTATCCTAGATATTCTTCAATCCAAAGAATGAAGAACTCTCTTTCCCTTCTTGCTTGAGGCAACCACCAAACCATAAAGGATTGATGCCGCCGGCCCCAAGAATAGAGAGAATAATATGGAAACAACCAAGGAACCGAACTAGGGACAAACCCTAGTTTTGGTGCCGCCGGCCAAGATGGAGTGAATAGGAGAAAAGGAAAATGTTGGGCGGCGGCCACGGTGGAGGGAATAGAGGAAGGAGCCGGCCGCACCCTAGGAAGAAGAAGGCTTCCTCTCCTATAGTTGCCGCCCAACTTCCTTGCAATCCCTAGCCGCCCAACCTAAGGAGGAAACCCTAATTAGGGTTTCTCCTTAGGCCTTCTTGCCGCCCAACCATGGTGGAGAGAAGAGATCTAGGAGCTAGCCACCTCCAAGGAAGAAGACAAGCTCTTCCACAAGTTGCCACCCACTCTTCATTCCCATCCATGGCCGCCCAAGCAATGGAGCCAAAACCCTAATCAAATTAGGGTTTCCTCCATAGAGTTCCTTGCCGCCCAAGCATGGTGGAGAGAAGAGATCTAGGAGCTAGCCACCTCCATGGAAGAAGACAAGCTCCTCCACAAGTTGCCGCCCACTCTTCATCCTCATCCATGGCCGCCCAAGCAATGGAGCCAAAACCATAATCAAATTAGGGTTTCCTCCATAGGGTTCCTTGCCGCCCAAGCATGGTGGAGAGAAGAGATTTAGGAGCTAGCCACCTCCATGGAAGAAGACAAGCTCCTCCACAAGTTCCCACCCACTCTTCATCCTCACCTTGGCCGCCCAACCTAAGGAGCCAAAACCCTAATTAGGGTTTTTTCCTTAAGGTTGTTTGCCGCCCAAGCAATGCTAGGCAAAACCCTAATTTCCTTAGCATCCATCATCAACCAAAAAACCACTCTCCTCTTTTCCGCCCAACCCATAGCCACCCTATTATAGAACTTAGGAGAAAATTGGTTATTGATGAGGTAGCCAAAAATATAGGAACTAATTCCCAATTTTCTTGCCGCCCACCTTATCCAACCTTTCCTCTCCCTTTTATATAGAGTTAGGTTTAGGCCTTGGTTTAATCTCCACCGTCGGTTCTAGGGTTTTAATCTCAACCGTCGGATTTAGAGATTTAATCTCAACCGTCGGTTCTAGGGTTTCAATCCCAACCGTCGGATCTAGAGATTTGTTTTCCATCATTTGATCTAGACTTCATGAGGTTTATATTATGCTACGATAGGGACCATGATGAGGAGTTGGGTCATGGCCACCCGATGGATCAGAACCACACAAACTTGATCCATCAATGATGTTCCATTCCACTAGAGGATCATCATCGAACTACCTCACCAACCCCCATAAATTAATATGGGCTCCATATATTATTTGTACATCCATCTCCCCGTGTTTAAGATATCGAATGTCCGTCAATTAATTGATTTGCTGATCATCAATTAATTAACATCTAACTCCTCGAGTAGTACCACTCAACCTTATCATCATGTTGACTAAGTCAACCTGCAGGGTTTACATGATGAACCTTATGAGCTCCTCAAGGGGACATCATCAACCTAATACATAGGACACGGATTCCTCCTATAATCAACGGCACACCATGTAAATAATATCATTTCCCAACTTACCGGGCATATTGATTTAATCCATAGAAATCTCACCCTCTAGTAAATCAAAGAAATAAATACTAAGTACATATGTCCGTTATTATATCGGGATTAAGAGCATGTACAACATAATATCCGAGGTCCGATTCAATTATGTAGTCAGCAACAAATTGAATCACCTCTATGTCGGTCCTGCTCAATACACCTAAGTGTACTAGTGTAACTCTATGTTCAAGATAAAACAATACCAAGCTACACTACAACCATGCCAATGGTTTGTCCAAAACCATCTTGGTTGTGAGCCTCTACTTATACTCTACAAGGGACTGATAACATGATCTTCTGTGCCACACCCAAGCACCATGTTACCTACAATGTAAAGTATTAGACAATATGCACATATATAAATATAAAGTGCAAACAATGATCATGTGATTCTTATTTCAAGATAAAATGTTCATACCAAAGAGCTAGGCTTTCGGTATACATCCCAACAATCTCCCACTTATACTAAAAGACTATGCTGTCCTCATACTGCCATACATCTGATTCCCCTTCCCTCCACATGCCTATCAAAGCTCTCGCTAGAAGGGCCTTAGTGAAAGGGTTTACCAGGTCATCCTCTGATGCATGCTAGGCGACAGCAACTTCTACCTCCTTTACGATTTCTCGTATTCGGTGGTACTTGTACTCTATGTGTTTACTAGCCTTAGGGGCTCGTGGTTCCTTCGAGTTTGCAATTGCACCATTATTATCACAATAAATTGTGATATTTCTGGGCAAACCAGGAATCACATCCAAGTCCATCAGAAAGTTCCTGAGTCATACAACTTCTTTGGCCGCCTCATAGGCTGCCACATACACAGCTTCCATGGTGGAGTCCGCCACGCATTTCTGCTTGACACTCCTCCATACTATGGCTCCACCTCCCAAAGTAAACACAAACCCTGAAGTAGACTTACTATTATCCCAATCAGATTGGAAATCAGAATCCGTGTAACCCACAGGGAGTAATTGGTCTGCCCGGTAAACTAGCATATAATCTCTAGTCCTTCTCAGGCACTACAATATATGCTTTACCGCAGTTTAATGTCCCTGTTCTGGATTACTCTGATATCTGCTGACCATGCCTACGACAAAGCAGATATCTGGTCTTGTACATAGCATACATTAGGCTTCGTACCGCCGAAGCATAAGGAACTGCCTATATCTCCTCAGATGATCTAGGACACATCTGCTTAGATAAAGGAACTCCATGCCTGAAGGGTAGAAAACCCTTCTTGGAGTTTGTATGCTAAAACGATCCAAAACCATGTCTATGTATGAAGCTTGGGATAAGCACAACAACCTTGATCCCCAAGGTTGTGACCCACTTCTCCCAAGTCCTTCATATCATACTGTTTGGACGACCATACCCTTACGTCTGATAACACTTCGATGTTGTCGCCAACCACCAAAATGTCATCTACGTCTAGTATAAAAATACCACTACGTTTCCGTCACATCTCTGATATACACAAGACCCATCCGTACTTTGAATAAATCCATCAGACTGGATTTACCTTCTCAAAGCGGATGTTCCAAGACCTCGAAGCTTGCTTCAATCCATAAATGGACCGATTAAGCTTACATACAAGATGCTCTTTGCCCTTAGCAATGAATCTCTAGTTGCTACATATGGATGTTTTGCTCAAGACTTCCATAAAGGAAAGCTGTCTTGACATCCTTCTATCACACCTCATAATCCATATGAGCTGCAATGCATAAGAGCTCCCAGACCTGACTTGAATCCATAGATTCAATCTCAGTATTCATTGCACTTTGCAAAGATGTTGTATTTAGATCTTGGATTGCCTCGTCGTATATCTAGGGATCAGGTTCATGTTTGCTAGGGACCAAATCAAAAGATTCTCCCAAGAACATGAATCTCTCAGGTTGTCTAACAACCCTCCCACTACGATGAGGTATCACCTGTGTATCCTCTATGACACGCGGTGCAGTGATATGTGGTATATCCTCTTGTACCGGTGGTACTAAAGAAGTGACTTCCCTTTTAACTCCTCCAGAACAATTTTACTCTTGGGCTTGTGGCTTATCACATAGTCTTCCTCTAGAAATCTGGCGTTCGTGTTAACGATCACTCTCTGATCTCTAGGACTATAAAACAAGTCAGAATATCTCATCATCGATCTAATCATCTCCATAAGAGTCTTATTCCTTCGCTCTGCTACACCGTTCTGCTGGGGTGTGCCAGGTGCAGTCAATTGGGATTGAATCCCAACTTCTGATAAGTAGTTCCTAAACTCTCCCAAGAGGTACTCACCACCACAATCAGATCGTAGTGTCATCTTGAATAATTGTCTATGAAAAAGACAAAATATTCAAAACTACCTCTTGCCTGGATAGACATAGGACCATACGAATCAGAATGAACCAATTCCAACACATCTTTGGATCTATACCCCTTGGCCTTAAAAAGGCCTCTTGGTCATCTTACCCTCCAAGCAAGATTCGTAGGTTGGGAGATCCTCCACCACTAATGAACCCAATGGTCCATCAGCTTTCAACCTTTGAATTCTGCTTAGGTTAATGTGACCAAGCCTAAGATGCCAAAAGATATGTTTGGTTCATTTTCGAAGGTTCTTTTCTCTTATTGGAATTAGAAGATGAGTTATTAACTTCTATTTGCATCGTGGGAGGTTTTGGTTCAAATTTCCTTTCAATGTACCTGAATAGATATTCTCCCTATTCCTTTTTATAACTACTCTGTCATTAAAAGAAATAGAATATCCATCCATAATAATTTAGAAACTGAAACTAAATTCTTTCTAAATAAAGGTACATAAAGGGAATTTTCCAGAACCAAAGTTTTATTATTCTCAAGAGATAAATAAAACTTCTCCCACTGCAATAGCCGCCACCATCATGGCATTGCCCAAGTAAATGGTAATATCCCCTTTAGCTAGTCGTCGGGTTTCCTGGAACCCCTGCAAACTATTGCAGACATGATTAGTGGCTCTCGTATCTACACACCAGGTGCCGGTAGATAACACCGCTAACCATGTTTTAATGACTAGACCAAAGGATATACTTTTGTTCTGTTTTGGATTGGGACAGTCCTTCTTCCAATGTCCATCCTGCTTGCAAGTGAAGTACTTGCCTTTCGGCTTCTTCACTCTTCCCTGAGATCCTCCCACCATCTTTGCTTCACCTTGTTTCTTCTTCTTCTTGCCTTTCGTCTTAGAAGTAGAAACCCTTTTGAGCAATGATGGCTTGAGGACACTCTTTGAAGAGTGTATACTTGTACTCCTTAGCAGATAAGACAACTTCTAGATTCTTTTCCAATCAACATTATTTGGGTACAGTAAGTTTATTTCTTTTAGTATCATAATAAGTGGACTGAAAGTCATTTTGAAAATCCTAAGAATTACAATGATCAAAATTTTAGATTTCAAATTTTATTGATTCCTCAAAACAATAAAATTCCGAAATCAACCAACACCTCAAAACACTGAGAATATCGTATGCTACTCTGTGTGGACGTATACGAATTTTACATTTGTAAGAGGAGGTTTTACCCATTAATTTTATTATCTTGTCAACCTTACTTTTTGACAAATAAAATTAATAGTCGGTTCCTCTTTGGCCCTACAAATAAAAGCAGTGACTCCTATGGGGAGGATACTTTTATTTGCATCTAAGTGTGCACCATTACACGATACTAAGGGAATTATTTTGGATTATGTGCCTTACCTCTGTGGAAGTACACATGCTCCTAGATAATTTCCTATAACCATTATTTGACCTAGTGATCCGCAAACAAACCCGTCCTCGGGGAGGAAGGCACTCAGAGCCGACACACAAGTTTGTTGCATCACACGTCAAATTGTAATGGAGGCCGCGGGAATTAATTAAAATGTCCCTCTCCCACTTAGTAAATTGAAAATGAGGAATTTTCAAGCACACACAACATGCATACAAAACAAATCAGCAATAAATATGGAAAAATCAGAATTTTTCCAACTATTATGGCATTGTTCTCGAATATGCTTCCCGTCGTGTCGCCACCTCATCCGCTCCTCCTGCGCCATGTACGAGCCAACCGGAGATCCGAGCCGAGAATAAAACCTATTTTATTTTACATCCATCGATCCTATACTCCACGAGGGAGTGTACATGAAATCTAGATCGAAAGTAAAATAAAATAAAGAGTGGCTAAACAATGTCGTATTCAATTACAAAAATTAAATACTAATTTAGCCTCGTCAACCCCGAGGATTCAAATAATATACAATCACACACACATGCAATCACATACACACATATATAGCCATAATAGTTGGATCTTATGCTTGTAACCAAAAAGTTAGCCTACGCACATCCTACTATTATCCGGCATACACAATATATGATAAGTGCGTGAAAGTAACCGAATCCAAAACACACAAAACCGGAAACCGTGGCTCTGATACCATTTGTTGGCGACCGTGCTATTTCTCGGAATGCTGATAGGCTCCCATGTCCCCGGATTAAAATTTTCAACAAATGAAAACTAATCCGGAGGCGATGAGTTTCCTAAGCACAACCAATTCGTCGTCGTGCTAACGACTCGAGCGATCGCTTGAACAAACTAGTTGTTCAAGCAACACAACTCTTCTAGTCGGTTAACCGCGGAAGAGACGACGGACGGATCGCCGGTTTTTGTGTTTCTTATCGGGGTCCATGATTATACAAATACATGCAAATGTAAACTAGTATAATCAACATATACTAACATAAAGAACATAAGCTAGCATATCAAATAAGAACATGCAAAGAACAATAATAAAAGTTATAAAACTTTTATACCTCTTGATCTTCTATCGTATGTCCTAACCTCCTTGTAGACTTCATGTGGGCGAAGATCCTCCACAAGTTGAAGCATCCTAAATCTTCTTCAATCCAAAGAATGAAGAACTCTCTTTCCCTTCTTGCTTGAGCCAACCACAAATCCATAAAGGATTGATGCCGCCGGCCCCAAGAATAGAGAGAATAATATGGAAACAACCAAGGAACCAAACTAGGGACAAACCCTAGTTTTGGTGCCGTCGGCCAAGATGGAGTGAATAGGAGAAAAGGAAAATGTTGGGCGCCGGCCACGGTGGAGGGAATAGAGGAAGGAGCCGACCACACCCTAGGAAGAAGAAGACCTCCTCTCCTATAGTTGCCGCCCAACTTCCTTGCAATCCCTAGCCGCCCAACCTAAGGAGGAAACCCTAATTAGGGTTTCTCCTTAGGCTTTCTTGCCGCCCAACCATGGTGGAGAGAAGAGATCTAGGAGCTAGCCACCTCCAAGGAAGAAGACAAGCTCTTCCATAAGTTGCCACCCACTCTTCATTCCCATCCATGGCCGCCCAAGCAATGGAGCCAAAACCCTAATCAAATTAGGGTTTCCTCCATAGGGTTCCTTGCCGCCCAAGCATGGTGGAGAGAAGAGATCTAGGAGCTAGCCACCTCAATGGAGGAAGACAAGCTCCTCCACAAGTTGCCGCCCACTCTTCATCCTCATCCATGGCCGCCCAAGCAATGGAGCCAAAACCCTAATCAAATTAGGGTTTCCTCCATAGGGTTCCTTGCCGCCCAAGCATGGTGGAGAGAAGAGATCTAGGAGCTAGCCACCTCCATGGAAGAAGACAAGCTCCTCCACAAGTTGCCGCCCACTCTTCATCCTCACCTTGGCCGCCCAACCTAAGGAGCCAAAACCCTAATTAGGGTTTTTTCCTTAAGGTTGCTTGCCGCCCAAGCAATGCTAGGCAAAACCCTAATTTCCTTATCATCCATCATCAACCAAAAAACCACTCTCCTCTTTTCCGCCCAACCCATAGCCACCCTATTATAGAACTTAGGAGAAAATTAGTTATTGATGAGGTAGCCAAAAATATAGGAACTAATTCCCAATTTTCTTGCCGCCCACCTTATCCAACCTTTCCTCTCCCTTTTATATAGAGTTAGGTTTAGGACTTGGTTTAATCTCCACCGTCGGTTCTAGGGTTTTAATCTCAACCGTCGAATTTAGAGATTTAATCTCAACCGTCGGTTCTAGGGTTTTAATCTCAACCGTCGGATCTAGAGATTTGTTTTCCATCATTTGATCTAGACTTCATGAGGTTTATATTAGGATACGATAGGGACCATGAGGAGGAGTTGGGTCTTGGCCACCCGATGGATCGGAACCACACAAACTTGATCCATTAATGATGTTCCATTCCACTAGAGGATCATCATCGAACTACCTCACCAACCCCCATAAATTAATATGGGCTCCATATATTATTTGTACATCCATCTCCCCGTGTTTAAGATATCGAATGTCCGTCAATTAATTGATTTGCTGATCATCAATTAATTAACATCTAACTCCTCGAGTACTACCACTCAACCTTATCATCATGTTGACTAAGTCAACCTGCAGGGTTTTCATGATGAACCTTATGAGCTCCTCAAGGGGACATCATCAACCTAATATATAGGACACAGTTTCCTCCTATAATCAACGGCACACCATGTAAATAATATCATTTCCCAACTTACCGGGCATATTGATTTAATCCATAGAAATCTCACCCTCTGGTAAATCAAAGAAATAAATACTAAGTACATGTGTCCATTATTATATCGAGATTAAGAGCATGTACAACATAATATCCGAGGTCCGATTCAATTATGTAGTCAGCAACAAATTAAATCACCTCTATGTCGGTCCTGCTCAATACACCTAAGTGTACTAGTGTAACTCTATGTTCAAGATAAAACAATACCAAGCTACACTACAACCATGCCAATGGTTTGTCCAAAACCATCTTGGTTGTGAGCCTCTACTTATACTCAATAAGGGACTGATAACATGATCTTCTGTGCCACACCCAAGCACCATGTTACCTACAATGTAAAGTATTAGACAATATGCACATATATAAATATAAAGTGCAAACAATGATCATGTGGTTCTTATTTCAAGATAAAATGTTCATACCAAAGAGCTAGGCTTTCAGTATACATCCCAACATATAAAAGCCTATCCATTTTATCCCCATGAAATATCCATAAGACCTCCGTTTAAATCCAGAAAAATTTCTAAAAATTTCTTAAAATTTCCACAAGATGTTTTATCAATTACCGAGGAATATTTTTATTTTTATTTTTTTTTCTCCGGTATTTTACAGGTATCCAGTCGACTGAAACACATCTAGTCAACTAGACTTTAGTCGACTTGAATCCATCCAGTCGACTGATCCTTGCAAAATAGAATTAGCATAAATAGATAAAATGAATGTGATAGTAGTAGTAATATTGCTCGATCTCGACTACTAAGTCCCACGCGGATTTTTCGTCGGATCGACGCCTTGCTTTGTCCCCCTACAAAGGACTCGACCTCACCTCTTCACTCGAGGCTTACCTACCGACTACTTGCCGGTCTTACCATTCTTGACATTCGATCTGACCCACCAGGACTTTCACCAGCTTTCTGGTCTGCTTGACCCAGCTGGACTTTTTGTCGATTATCCGGTCTCCTGACCCAACCGGTCTTCATGCCAAATGTCTGGTCCACACCACCCATCTGGACTTTATGCCTGGTATTCGGTCCTCCTGATCTGTCAAGATTCGTGCCTAGTATCCAGTCAACATGACCTACTAGGACTTCCTGTTAAGCCTGCACACTTAACACTGATATTAGAACACAAGTGAATCCTAACATTTAACTGTGGTTCATTCATCAAAACTAAGGAGTGATACTCACTGCATCAACAATCTCTCCCTTTTTGATGTATGAGAATACACTAGTTAAAGTTAGGAGAATCAAATACCAATATCCAAATATTGACATGTAGAATAAATGCATAAAATAAACCATTTATGAGATGCATAAAGCCTATCAAATTTTTTCATATTTCTTTCAATAAATAATTTTTTCTTTTATTTTTGCACCTTTCTTTCGATATATCTTTTCTTTCAATAAATCTCTAACTTTATATCTCTTTCTCCCCCTTTGGCATACATCAAAATAACGATTAAAATTAAAATGGCAACAAGATATAGTGGAGAGATGAAATAAGAAATTTTCAAGCTAAAAATTTAATTTTTAAAATATTTCACCCGCGAATTTGATTTCAAAAACTTAATTTAAGCTATTTCAAAAATTTCAACCAATATTTCTAGGTCACCCTTATTATTTAAGATTTTAAATTCAAAGTTTTTCAAAATTTTATTATTTCTAACTCCCCCTTAATTTCAAAATTTTCAAACTTTGTTTTAAAAAAAAAACATTTTCAAACTCCCCATAAATAAAAACTTATTTTCAAAAAATTTCAAATTTTACATAATTTTCAAACTTTTTCAAAAAAATTTCAAACTCCCCCCTAAACAACAATTTATTTTCAAAATATTCAAAAATATTCAAACTTTTAAAAATATTCCAACTTTCCAAACTTTTCAACTCCCCTTGAATAACAACTTATTTTCAAAATTTAAAAAAAATTAAGTTAAACAACTTTTCTAATTCCCTCCGAATAATTTAAATTTTCAAAACAAAAAAATTTTCAAAACTTTTCAACACTTTTTTGAATCCCCATCAATTAATGTTTTACAATTTTTAATTGTTTTCATCCCATACATCAAAACCTAAGTAGAATTTTTTACGTATTTAAACTTGAAACTATTTAAGTTTAAGTTTTTCTTCCTCTTAATTAAAGCTTTAGGTTTTCAAAAAGATAGTTTCTAATTGATTCTTAGCTAGCTTTAAATTTTTCTATTTCCCCCTTAAGAATATTTCTTATCTAGTTCGATTTTAAAGCATAATTTTTGAAATGATATTATACATATCATAATTTAGTAAAATATTTTAGGTTCCCCCTAGACTCTTGATCTCCCCATTAAAGTAAGATTTTTATATTTATACTTAATTTCTTTTCAAAATAAAATTTTAAATGTTTAACTCCCTCTAGAATTATAATATATCTTAACTTCCCCTTAATTATGTTGATTCTCTTAGAATTAAAGTTGAGTTGATTAGAATTGAGATGAATATGTTGATTAGGGTTGAATTAGTTGATTAGATTATGTTGTCTAGTTAGATTAAGTTAAGTTTTAGTTAGGTTAGGTTAGGTTAGGTTAAGTTAAATTTTAGTTAGGTTAATTTAAGTTTTAGTTAGGTTAAGTTAAGTTAGGTTAATTTAAGTTTTAGTTAGGTTAATTTAAGTTTTAGTTAGGTTAAGTTAAGTTAGGTTAATTTAAATTTTAGTTAGGTTAATTTAAGTTTTAGTTAGGTTAAGTTAAGTTTTAGTTAGGTTAAGTTAAGTTAGGTTAAATTAAGTTTTAGTTTAGTTAAGTTAAGTTTTAGTTAGGTTAAGTTATGTTTTAGTTAGGTTAAGTTAAGTTAATTTATTGAGTTTGTGTGAAGTTATTAAGTATGTTGTAAAGTTGGATAAGTTTTATTAAACTAATTAGGCTTAATTATATTTTAAATCATCTCACCAAAGCTAGATTTTCAATACACTTATTCTTATGAGTTTTATGAGATGAGGACTTCTTTTAATCTTAATTAAATTTAATGAGCAATTTCAAAGTTTTTTAAACTTGTGTTAGATTCAAACTAAGTTTGAGCTAATCAAGTAAGTTTTTCTAGTATTGACTTCTAGATCGTGGCGAGGCACATGACCTTCTTGGTTATCAGAGCAATGACTACTTCTTAGACAATGTCAATGAAGGAATCAAGTACTTGATACACTTTGGACTAAGTGTAAAATACCGAAGAAAAAGAAGATGATAATAAAATAATGCTTGTTAATTAGGAAAATACCCTATGAAATTTTCCAAGAAGTTTTAGAAATTTTCTTGAACTTAAATGGAAATTTCTTTGGCTATTGCGGGGAAAGATTTAATAGGATTCGGGAAAGCCTGTTTGGGTCATCTGGTTATGAGGGGCTTAATAGGGTTTAATTGACTTAAGTTTAATTATAAAACTCTAAGGTTAATGGATTGATCAGCGTCGGACCCGAATGTTTTTCCCTAAACCTGACTCGGTATTTTCTTACCCGACCCTCTTCTCAATTATCAACGCCAACCGTTAATTTTCCGTCAAGTTTTATTTTTCCCTAGCATTTCTCCATCGCATCCTTTAGTTCCCAGCCATGACTCCTCTTCTCGTGACCTTCTCCACGCTGCGCTCAACCCCCCGTCTCTCCCTCTCGCTCTTCCCTTCCTCGCGGCAAGCGGCGGCGATGATTGGACCATCCTTGACGATCTCTGGAGACGAGCGAGAGTAGAGAGCACGTGAGTGGCTGGAAGCTTGGATCGACGACAGTACGATTAGGAGCTATCTTTCCCGATTGTCACCGGAGCAAGTGGCGGACCATGGATTTTCTCGAGAGCAGGGATAGGAGGAGATTTCCATTAGCGGAGTTGCTAGGGTGGGGAGTTTACGTCGACAGCGGTTCGATTGGAGGCCTTCACGATTGTCACCGAAGCTAGGTAAGGGTCGACCTTCTCCTTGTCTAATATCTGCAATGATCTTCCATGGTTGTGTAGGGATGTATACTGAAAAGTCTATCTTTTGTATGAACATCGTTATTTTGAAATAAGAATGACAATATCATTTTTTGCATTTTGATGGTTATGCAATATTGTCTAATACATTACATTGTAGATAACATGGTGTGTGGTGTCACACGGGATATCATGTTATCAGCTCCTTGTAAAGTATAAGTAAAGGTTCACAACCGAGATGGCTTTGGACAAACCATCGGAATGGTTGTAGTGTGATTTGGTATTGGTTTTTCTTGACCATAAAATCACACTAGTGCACTTTGTGTGTATTGAGCAGGACCGACTTAGAGGTGATTCGATTTATTGCTGACTACATAATCGAATCGGACCTCAGATATTATTTTGTACATGCTCTTAATCCCGATATAATAATGGGCACATATACTTAGTATTCATCTCTTTGATTTACCAATGGGTGAGATTTATAGATTAAATCGATAGGCTCGGTAAGTTGGGAGATGATATTATTTATATGGTGTGTCGTTGATTATAGGAAAAAACCGTGTCCTATATATTAGGATAATGATGTCCCCTTGAGGAGCTCATAAGGTTCATCATGTAAACCCTGCAGGTGGACTTGGTCCGGCATGATGAAAAGGTAGAGTGGTACTACTCATGGAGTTAAATGTTGATTAATTAATGGTCTGTAAATTAATTAATCGACGGACATTCGAGATCTTAAACACGGGGAGAAAATGTACAAATAATATATGGAGCCCATATTAACTTATGGGGCTTTGTGAGGTAGATCAATGATAATCCTATAGTGGATTGGATTATCATTAATGGATCAGACTTTATGTGGGCTTGATCCATGGGTGGCCAAGATCCAACTCCTCCTCATGGTCCCTATTTTAGTCTATTAACACCTCATGAAGCTTAGATCCAATGGATGAAAACAAAACTCTAGATCCAAAGGTAGAGATTAAATCTCTAGGTCTAACGGTTGAGATTAAATCTCTAGATCCGACGATTGAGATTAAATCCCTAGAACCAATGGAGGAGATTAAATCAAGCCTTAAGCCTAACTCTATAAATATTTGCTTGAGGGTGGGCGGCAAGAAGGAGAGGATAAGGGGCTAGGGTTTTGGGCGGCAAGAGCAAGGGAGACTTAGGGTTTTGGGTGGCCACAAATAAGGAAAGATGTTTTTCCTTCTTCTTCTTCCTTAGGTGGCCGACACCCTTCCTTCTTCCTCTCTCCTTTGTTTGGCCGGCGCCCAAGCTTCTCCCCTTGATCTTTGGCTTATGATGGATGGCATTTGGGTTGCTTCCCATGGGTGGCAACCAATCCTAGTTGGGATAGGA
The DNA here is from genome assembly GCA_025175895.1 of Wurfbainia villosa. Taxonomy (NCBI): domain Eukaryota; kingdom Viridiplantae; phylum Streptophyta; class Magnoliopsida; order Zingiberales; family Zingiberaceae; genus Wurfbainia; species Wurfbainia villosa. The sequence goes on along the minus strand of CM045988.1, from coordinate 16,001,981 downwards.
ATAGGAGTGGGCGGCTAGGGTTAGGGTTTGGGTGTTGGTGGTGGGTGGAAACAAGGGGAGGAAGCTTCTCCTTCCTCTTCCTAAGGTTGGCCGGCCCCTCTTCCTTCTTCCCTCTACCTTGGCCAAAGCTCAATCTATTCTTCTTCCCTTCATCCTTGGCTGGAAATTAGGAGAGCTTAGTTTAGGGTTTGGGTGGCAACAAGGAGAAGGAGTGTTTTCCTTTCTCTTCTCCAAGTGTTGGCCGGTGCCCATGCCCTTGTTGTTTCTCCTTTGGCCGGTTCCCATACTCCATGTTCTCTTCCTTGGCCGACGGCAACATCGAGTTTATTTACTTGGTGGCCGGTTCTAGATAGGAAGAAGAGTTTTGTTTGATGATCTTCCTTTGTTCGGAGTGAACAAGGAAAAAAAGATTGGTGATCTAGGAGGCTTCAACTTTTGGTAGATCGTCGCCCACACGACGTCCGAAAGGAGGAAGGACATATAATATAAGATCAAGAGGTATAACAAGAGGTATAATCTTTTTTATTTTTTATTAGTGTTCTTTTGTATTATGTTTATAATTGTTTCTCAATTATATGCATGCTATATGAGGTTGTTTACTTTATATATTCTGTTTTGTGGTTAAATATACTTGGACCCCGAACATAAACACAAAAACCGGCGATTCGGACATCATCTATTCCGCAACTACTCGTAGAATAGAGGATGGTCGCTTGAACAACGAGTTTGTTCAAGTGACCTCTCTAAACGAATAGCACGACGATGACTTGGTTGTTTGGGCAATCCCTTGTGTCTAGGATTAAATTTATAATCTGGGGACATCGATGGGATCGCCATGAACAAACGACCGAGGTGAAGTGGGAAGCGAAGTTTCCCCTCACGGACTCGATAAGCAAAACCCTTCAATTGGTATCAGAGCCAAGGTTTCCGGTTTTGTGTGTTTAGGATTCGGTTAATTTTTATGCACTTTTCATATATTATATGTTTCGAATAATAGTATGATATGCGTAGTTTAACTCTTTGGTTGCAGGCATAAGATTGGACTATTATGGCCATATGTGTGTATGTGATTGTATGTGTATATTTTGTTGAATCCTCGGGGTTGACGAGGCTAGTATTTGATTTTTTGTAAATTAGATACGGCATTGTTTAGCCACTCTTTATTTTATTTTACTTTCGATCTAGATTTCATGTACACTCCCTCATGAAGTATAGGATCGATGGATGTAAATTAAAATAGGTTTTAGTCTCGGCTCGGATCTCCGGATGGCTTGTACATGGCGTAGGAGGAGCGGACGAGATGGCGATGCGACGGGAGACATATTGAAGACAAAAGCCATAATAGTTGGAAAATAATTTTTATTTTTCATATTTATTGTTTTTTGTTTGATATGCATGTCGTAGGCTAGGAAAATTCCTCAATTTCAAATTACTAAGTGGGAGAGGGAATTTTTTTTAATTCCCACGGCCCCCATTACGATTTGACATGTGATGCAAACAAACTTGCGTGTCGGCTCTGAGTGCCTTCCTTCCCATCGGATGAGTTTGTTTGCGGATCACAAGGTCAAATATGGTTATAGGAAATTATCAAGGAGCGTGTGTACTTTCCCATCGTAAGGCACATAATCCGAGATAATTACCTTGGTACCAAGTAATGGTGAACACTTAGATACAAATATAAGTATCCTCCCCATCGGAGTCACTGCTTTTATTTGTAGGGCCGAAGAGAAACAAACTATTAATTTTACTTGTCAAAAAGTTAAGTTGACAAGATAGTAAAATTAATGGGTAAAACCTCCTCTTACAAATGTAGAATTCGTATACGTCCACACTATCGTGCCATATGATATTCTCGGTGTTTTGAGGTGTTGGTTGATTTTAAAATTTTATTGTTTATGGAATCAATAATTTTTTGAAATATAATGTTTTGATTTATGTGATTCTTAGGTTTTCTTTCAAAATAACTTTCAACCCACTTCCGTGGATAACGAAAGAGAACAAACCATCGGACCCAACTATGTTGATTAGAAGAGGAATCTAAACATTGTCTTGACTGCTGAGGAATACAAATATGTACTCATCGAAGAGTGCCCTCCAAAGCCTACAGATGATTCTGAGGAAAAGGAGAGAGAGAGCTATAAGAAGTGGATCAAGGCCGATGAGATGACATGGTGTTACATTTTGGCATCTATGTCAAATGTACTGCAACATCAGCATCAAGCCATGTCCACTGCTTATGATATGATGCTCAATCTCAAGGAGCTTTTCGGACACCAAAATCGGGCTGCGAGGCAAGAAGCAATGAGAAAATTGATGACGACCACCATGTTCGAGGGAACACCCGTGAGGGATCATGTTCTCAAGATGATGGCTCATTTGAATGAGCTGGAGGTCCTAGGAGTTGAGATCGATTGGGAAACCTAGGTCAACATCATACTCCAGTCTCTACCTAAGAGTTTTGAGTAGTTTCGCCTGAACTACAACATGAACAAGAGGTTGTATTCACATGGAACTTCCGGCGTAACTCCAGCGACAGAGGGACTATTTCGTCAGAGTGCTCAGGCACATGCCATGGAGACCCAAAAGGTTTCTACTTTTAAGCCGAAAGGCAAGAAGAAGAAGAAACAAACTGGGACAAAAGGCAGTAGGAGGTACTCAGGGAGGAATGAACAAGCTGAAAGACAAGTGCTTCACTTGTAAGCAGACTGGACACTGGAAGGAGGACTGCCCCAACCGCAAGAACAATGGTATATCTTTTGGTCTAGTCGTTGAAACATGTTTAGTGGTGTTATCTACCAGCACCTGGTGTGTAGATACGGGAGCCACTGATCATGTCTGCAATACTTTGCAGGGGTTCCAGGAAACAAGACGACTGGCTGAGGGGGAGATTACCGTGTACTTGGGCGATGCCACGAAGGTGGCGGCTGTTGCAGTGAGAGATGTTCATTTATCTTTTGAGAAAAATAAACTTTTGGTTCTTAAGAATTGCCATTATGTACCCTTATTTAGAAAGAATTTAATTTCGGTTTCTAAATTATTTATGGATGGATATTCTATTTCTTTTAATAACAGAGTTGTTATAAGAAGGAATAGGGACATTATCTGTTCAGGTGCATCGATAGGAAATTTGTACAAACTTGAACCAAAACCTCCCACGATGGAAATTGAAGTTAATAACTCATCTTCTAATTCCAATAAGAGAAAAGATCCTTCGAAGATGAACCAAACATATCTTTGGCATCTTAGGCTTGGTCACATTTACCTAAGCAGAATTCAAAGGTTGATAGCTGATGGACCTTTGGGTTCATTAGTGGTGGAGGATCTCCCAACCTGTGAATCTTGCTTGGAGGGTAAGATGACCAAGAGGCCTTTTAAGGCCAAGGGGTATAGAGCCAAAGATGTGTTAGAATTGGTTCATTCTGATTTGTGTGGTCCTATGTCTATCCAGGATAGAGGTGGTTTTGAGTATTTCGTCTCTTTTATAGACGATTACTCAAGATATGGATACATTTACCTGATGCGCTGCAAGTCTGAATGCTTTGACAAGTTCAAAGAATTCAAGGTTGATGTGGAGAAACGTCAAGGCAAAAGTATCAAGACACTACGATCTGATCGTGGTGGTGAGTACCTCTTGGGAGAGTTTAGGGATTACCTATCAGAGGCTGGGATTCATTCCCAATTGACTGCACCTTGCACACCCAAGCAGAATGGTATAGCAGAGCGAAGGAATAGGACTCTTACGGAGATGGTTAGATCGATGATGAGTTATTCTGACTTGCTAGATTCGTTCTGGGGATATGCTCTAGATACGGCGGTGTACATTCTGAACTTGGTTCCATCTAAATTAGTGCCTTCTACTGTTAGTGATATATGAGAGATGTCCTAAGGCAATCGCCTTATGTTTGAACCATTTATATGATAAATGAAGATTCACTATTTGAGTATACATGTTTTCATGTATTTGATTAGATCTTAAACTCATTTACTGAATGTCCACGATATGATTCACAGCATGAGAGAATTTGCGATTGGATCACAACTAGTGAGTTTCTCTACATGTGCAATTGTGATGTATCGGAATTATCCCTAGTCGATGAATTGATGGATTTGGACACCATTGATTCTGTCGAAACTAGCATGAGGTATACTCCTTGGTGTATCCAAGCAGCTGATTCTCACTGGCTGGAGACATTGTGATGTCCGGAGTTAATCGTGGATGCTAGTTATGGTAACTAGTTCATTGGAGTGACCAGCCGTAAGACTTCATATGGTTCTCTGCATATATAGATATGTCAATGAAGTTCTTACTGCAACTTAAGTGCGATGTTCCTTTGACTTGCGGTATTCAAGTCATCTTGATCATAAAGACTTATGATTTGACATCTTAAGCAAGCATCTCTAAAGAGATGTGGTCCCGGGATGATTGGGTATAAGTCGAAGTGATCGAAGGTGTTTGAATAGCCTATAAAGGATTCACCACTCCTTGCGAGGAGATGTATATCCATGGCCTCTCGTCAGATTGTTACTAAAGTCTTTGGCCAAAGCATTACATGTTTAGAGTAAGGTACTCTTCGATACATGTGCAACTAGAACTGTAGGGACGAAATTATACTTGGGCTAGGTGTGCGTGAGTCACTTAGTGGACTGACACAATAGACCATGTCCTGAACCAAGTGGGTATAAGATGAGTGAAGGGAATGGGGCACGATTCATTCGAGCTGCTGAAGGGTTTCAGAAATAGTTCTGGATCAACCGTTGATCTTTTTGGTTAATTGGGGATCATGATGTACTACTAGGTGTCACTCATGATCGTTCTATAATTAATGGTTAATTATAGACGGCCAACACAAACTGAGAACCTATTTGGTCACACGCACAACGAGCGTAATCCGAAGGATTTAAAACGAGCTTGTGAATGAGATTCTCAGACCGAGAGAAACTAGGATTGGTTGGACCAAACATGGAGCGAGCATGAAATCGTTTCAGTCACAATGGAAGCGTGGATGGGCCGTGTCTTATGAAGACATAATGGATGAACCAAATTGGTTTGGTTCTAATCCAATGGAGGAGAATAAACCAAATGGGTTTGGTTTGTTTTAAACGAATGAACCAAAGATGGTTCGGTTTGTTTTAACTTAAAATAGACCAACATGGTTTGGTTTATTTTAACTTAAATTCATGGAGCGGGTTAACAGGCTTTTGGTTATGATCCGATAACCATTAAGAGAATTTGTTCTCTATAAAATAGGGCTTAAGGGTTTTTGTTAAACCCTAATTTACATGCAACCCTAATTGTTTGGCCGCCCACCCTCTCCCTCTTCTCCAAGTGGTCGGCGCCAACCTCCTTGCCGCCGCCTAGTTCCTTCAACCGGCGTCCAGCTGCTGCCGACCACCCCTCTTGTCGGCATCGAGCTGCTTCTGGAGGAGCTCTGGTGATCTTCCTTGGCTCTGGCGACAAGGTGAGCACATTTCTTTCCTTATTTGGCCGACGCAAGGTCTCCACCAAAGCTGTTCAGTTTTCTGGACAGCTTGTTTTCTTCTTGTCGGAGGGTCGTTTGGACGACATTTGGAGCTCCGACAGCGCCTTCCTTATCGGGGATTCAATCTCCGGTAATCCTCATAGGTGGAGGACAAAGGATTCGTCAAACGGTTGAAGAATACCTCTCCGGAGAAGCGAGTTTTTGAGGACTCGTTTTGGATCCGAATTTTGATTTGGATCATGATCTTCTCTCGATTACATCGTCTTCAACACGAGGCTAGTAACCCGTACGAAGACGAGGCTCGTGACTTTGTGAAGTCATCCCGAAGATACTTGGCGTGGATACGGATAGAGACAATTCTAGCGAGAATCGCTCCGGTTGTTGTCTTTCCCGCTACACGTGATACGTCAGGTATACGTAGTATAAGTTTTCTTTTATTGCAAAATTTGAATTTACGGTTTTGTCTACACATGTTGTACTATGTATGCGTGTGATGTGTATGTTGTAATAAATTAGATTTATTATTTTATTCCTTCCGTTGTGCACATGTTTACGAAACATGTTCGAACACACACTCGCCGCGGTGCCGGAAACCCAATAGTGGTATCAGAGCCCAGGTTGTGTTTCGACATAATCGTAAAATTGTTTTGCGATAGTCATAATGATATTTCTGGAAATTTTCTACTTTTGAAAAGTTAGAAGTATTTATGGAAATTTTTCAATTTTGGAAAGTCTTGAAGTATTTAAGGAAATTTTTAATTTTGGAAAGTCTAGAAGTATTTTTGTAAATTTTCTACTTTTGGAAAGTTGGAAGTATTTATGGAAATTGATATATTTTATAAATTAAATATTTGATTATATTTGGAAATTTGCTTTCTAATTTAATCATGATTTGATTTGGGAAATCAAATCTTAAAAATATTTTATTTCCATAAGTAGTTTTGATGATTTAGGAAATTGGTTTCCTAAATTGACTTTCCTTAATCAACTCTTTCCACAAATAAAATATTTGATTAGATTTGGAAATTTGTTTCCTAATTTAATCATGATTTGATTTGGAGAATCAAATCTTAAACATATTTTATTTCCATAAATAGTTATGACATATAAGGAAATTTTGTACATGACATAATTGTATGCCATGTAATTGCATTATATGCATATCATTATGTCATCCGTGTCGTGACATGTAGATGTATGTCATGTCATGTAGATAATAGTTATTTGCATGCAAAGAGGATGAGACATAAAAACCCTTACTCAATATTAAAGCCTACACCTTCCATTAATATGGTTAGAACTAGAGTTCCGTTTCTTGTTTGGGTTGTTGGACTCTCTCCAAGCCTGGCTCGAACCCGAACATGTTCAAACCATGGAATAGTTTAATACTAATATGGTAAGAGTCAGAGGTCAATCGTTAGCTTTGGTTGTTGGACTCTCTCCATGCAGGGCTAATTGGTTGAATGCGCTCTAACCATATTAAAACTATTTCTTGATTAATGGGTTGGCTTTAACCTGGAACATCGGCTTGTTGGACTCTCTCCAAGGTCGATATTAAGGAAGGTGAAGTTGGGTGCTATGCATATGATGCATACTTGTTAATGTGTTAACAACCCGATGTATGTGTGAACATTCAATTAGTTGATAGCACATTGTGATAGTTGCATATATGTGATATGCAATCAGTATATTTGATACCTACCATTGTAGCTATGAATGGCTTGTTGGACTCTCTCCAAGGTTGTTCTTATCTATGATGGATATCAGCCCATTCGGAGATGGACCTACGATCTCCCGAAGTGATTTTGGGGTTTTTTTTTTAAATTCAAAAAATGAATGAGATTTATAAATGTATATTGATGCATTTTAAAAGCATTTTCTCATATATGCTTATTTTGTATTTCTAGGTTAATCGATTGATCATGACGTCTTTGAATTTGCGCACTATTTTGGATTCAAAAAAATTGACTGGGCCTAACTTCCTGGACTGGCTTAGAAACCTAAGAATTGTTCTCAAAGCGGAAAAGCTAGCATATGTCCTTGAAGAGCCTCTTCCCAACCGTCCTAAGGACGATGCAACTCCAGACCAAATGTTGGTCTATCAGAATCATGTGGCAGATTCTGAACTGACGAGTTGCATCATGCTAGCTGCAATGGTACCTGAGCTGCAAAAGCAGCATGAGCATATGGATGCTAATACCATGGTCTTCCATCTTTATGAGCTATTTGATGAGCAAGCGAGATCCGAAAGGTTCAAAGTCTCCAGGCTCCTCTTCACCACGAAGATTCAAGAAGGTTCGTCTGTAGTGCAGTTTGTGCTAAAGATGAACGGGTACATCGAGCGACTAGCCACCCTCGGGTTTGTGATGGATCATGAATTAAGTATTGACTTAATTCTGCATTGTTTTCCCAAGAGTTTCTCACAATTTATGATGAACTATCGGATGAACAAATTAGAATCCACTATTCCTGAGCTCCTCAATATGCTGAAGACTGTGGAGCCTTCTGTGAAGCATGAGGAGAAGGCGGTTCTGTTAGTTGATTCCTCAAAGAAAGGTTCTAAGAGGAAGGAAAAGGAACAAAAGAAAGGGAAGAACAAAAAGGCAAAGAAGGCAGAACCAACACAAAAGGGCACTTGCCATCATTGTGGCAAGGAAGGCCACTGGCGAAGAAACTGCAAGATTTATCTTGAGTCCATGAAGAAGAAGAAGGCATCCGATGCCCCATCCTCTTCAGGTATCTTCGTTATTGATTGTCATTCTATTTCCTTAGACACTTGGGTATTGGATACTGGGTGTGGCTCACATATATGTAATGACATATAGGGGCTAAGGAATAGAAGAAGACTCGTCAGAGGGGAGTCAAATTTGCGAGTTGGCAATGGAGCAAAGGTTGTTGCGGTCGCCATCGGAACTTATTTGCTGAGGCAACCTAATGGACTAGTCTTAGAACTGGACAATTGCTATTGTGTTCCTTCTCTAATAAAGAACATTGTTTCTTTTTCCTGCTTAAATAGAAATGGTTACCATTTGACGTTTAGTAACAATTGTTGTTATATAACTTTGAATGGAGTACTTTATGGAACTGGAACTTTGAGCAATGGCATTTATACGTTGGACGTATCGAGTGACATTTTCAATATCAAAGCGAGCAACAAGCATGCTCGAAAGGATAATCAAATAGACTCCTACATGTGGCATTGTCGTCTTGGCCATGTAAGCAAGAAATGCATGTACGAATTACACCGATGTGGAATTCTGGAATCGTTTGAATTGGATTCATACGATACATGCGAATCATGCTTAAAAGGCAAGATGACTAAGTTACCTTTTACAGGAAAAGGTGAACGAGTGGGGGAGTTGCTAGGTCTAATACATACTGATGTATGTGGATCTATGTCAACTCAAGCTTTAGGAGGCTATAGCTACTTCATTACCTTCACCGATGATCACTCACGATTTGGGTATGTGTTCTTGATGAAATACAAGTCTGATGCCTTTGAAAGGTTTAAAGAATTCAGAAATGAAGTAGAGAAACAACATGACAAGAGTATTAAAATTCTTCGATTGGATCGAGGTGGTGAATACTTAAGTCAAGAGTTTCTTGATTATCTAAGAGATAATGGTATATTGTCTCAATGGACTCCGCCATATGCACCACAGCATAATGGTGTATTTGAGAGGCGTAACCGGACCTTGTTGGACATGGTCAAGTGAATAATGAATCATGCGAATCTTCCCAAGTCCTTTTGGGGCTATGCACTGAGCCTATTTACTTGTTAAACAGAATGCCAACCAAGGTAGTCTCTACTACTCCATATGAGATATGGAATAGTAAGAAACCTCATGTATCTTACTTGAAGATATGGGGTTATCCTGCTTATGTGAAGCGGACTGTATCAGACAAATTGGATGCTAAGTCTGATAAATGTCTATTTATTGGATACCCTAAGGAAACAAGGGGTTACCAATTCTATCATCCTGTGGAACAAAAGGTGTTTGTTTCAAGGCATACTGTGTTTCTAGAGAAAGAGTTTCTCTTGCAAGAAAACAGTGAGAGTGTCGTCGAGCTTGAGGAGGCTCGAGAGACTCAAATAGACATTGATGAGATACCTGGTGAAGCACAACAGCCGATAACTCATAGTGATGAGCAATCGGCTGGACCTATTGTAACACCACATCTTCGTAGATCTGAAAGAACACGCAACATTCCTGAGAGATATGGATTTCTCATAAGTGAATCGAACGACGTATTACTCATTGATGATGAGGAGCCTACCAGTTATGAAGAAGTGCTGACAAGTTCAAAAAGGGATAAGTGGCTTGATGCCATGAAGTCGGAAATGGATTCCATGTATGAAAACCAAGTTTGGAACCTGGTTGACCCACCTGAAGGCATCAAGCCTATAGGGTGCAAGTGGGTTTTCAAGAAGAAAACCGACATGGATTGTAATGTGATTACCTATAAGGCTAGATTAGTGGCGAAAGGATATCATCAAAAACAAGGTGTTGATTATGACGAAACCTATTCGCCTGTAGCTATGCTTAAATCCATTCGGATGCTCCTGGCCATAGCGGCTCATTATGATTATGAGATATGGCAAATGGATGTGAAAACAACTTTCCTTAATGGAAACCTACTCAAGGACGTGTATATGATACAGCTTGAAGGTTTCACATCGGTTGATAAAACCAAGGTATGCAAATTGCCACGATCCATATATGGATTGAAGCAAGCATCCAGGAGCTAGAATATCCGTTTTGATGAGACAATCAAAAAGTTTGATTTCTCACAAAATCCAGACAAACCTTGTGTTTACAAGACGGTTAGTGGGACTGCAGTCGTGTTCCAAGTATTGTATGTGTTAGGGCAATCTCTTGCCATGATTAGGTTTTGATGTGTGTGGCAAAGGGTTTAAGTTAGTTTGTTATGTTGATTTGATATGTTTATTGAAGTCGTGCAGGACTTAGTAATTCTCACATGGAGTCGTGGCGAGTTTCACAACTCATGACTCGGTCCTTGAGTCCGTGAAGGATGGCTTTGCGGAAGTCGTGCGCTTGGAGCATCCGAAGGACCGCCGGACGAGGAGCTTGGAGTGAAGCCGGAGGAAGTAGACTTCGAGGCAAGAGACGCGAAGGAGCATTGCAGAGCCTTGCGCCTGATGCTACCGAGGGACGTGGCCGCGAACGAAGAGAACTTCGAAGGCGAGGGACTCCGAGAGATGAGAGTGAGCAAATGTAACCCGGGAAGGGGTAGCTCTTAGGTGAAACTTGGCCATTTGGCTAAGTGTCGGATGGGATTTCCCGACACCAGTCGACTACCATGAAATGGCAGTCGACTGCTCTGGGTCGAACGTGGTTCGACTGGTATTCGACTGACTATTTTGAGGCCGGAATGATCGGCCTTAGGCGGGCCCGCCTTATGTGGGCAATGACTCAAGACCATCGATCGATCACGCTTCAGCAATGATCGTCGAAGGGTTAGCCACGAACCACTCATAGCCGATCGGGCGACTCGTAGCGTGATCGTGATGAGGTCCATCAGTCGACTGTCAAGTGTTCCGTTGGACTGCAACGGTTGGGATCCGACGTGTTCGGAGACCGTTGTAGTGGCGACAGTCGACTGCCAAGGTCAGCAGTCAACTGGTGGCAGCCAACGGGAAGAAAAGCCTCCTCTCTATAAAAAGAGAGGGTGTGGAGCTTTGGGGGGCTAATGCTTATGCTTTAAGTGATCTTCCTAGTGCCCCACAAGCTTTAAACTCTTCTTACTTGTCTTTACTTCAATCTTATTGTAAGAAGAGTGATCTTGGTTGTAAAGGTTGCCTCCACCTAGCTTGGTGCAAAGGAGAGACCAATAGTGATTGGCTTTGAAGGAGTGATTCACCTTGGACGAATCGGACCGTGGATTAGCGCAGCAACCGTGAACCACGTTATACCATCGTGTTAGCGTTTGTTTTATTGTTTATCTTTTGCTTTGTCTATTTGTATTTGTATATTTCGCTTGCCCTAATCTTTTGTAGACTAGAAATTTACGACATCCATCGTAAGAGGGATATTCACCTCCCTCTAGTCGGCCGATCGATCCCCAACAGTATGTCGATGACATATTACTTATAGGAGACGATGTTTTAATCTTACTGTCAATGAAGATTTGGTTATCCAAGACATTCTCCATGAAAGACCTGGGAGAAGCAACCTACATCCTCGGGATTAAGATCTATAGAGATAGATCGAAACGGTTGCTTGGTCTTTCGCAATCTACATATATAGACTGAGTGCTAAAGAGGTTTAGCATGTCGGAATCCAAGAAAGGTTTCCTACCCATCAGGCATGAGATACACCTTTCAAAGTCTATGTGTCTGCGCACAGAAGATGAGAGGATTTGCATGAGTAAGATTCCCTATGCATCCGCAATAGGATCTATCATGTATGCTATGTTGTGTACGAGGCCCGATGTATCGTATGCTCTGAGTGTCACGAGCAGATACCAGTCTGATCCAGGAATGGATCATTGGGTGGCTGTTAAGACGATCATTAAGTACTTAAGAAGAACTAAGGATGTGTTCCTAATATATGGAGAAGGGGACATGGTGATACGCGGGTATACGGATGCCAGCTTCCAGACAGACAAGGATGATTCCAGGTCTCAGTCTGGATATGTGTTCACTTTGAATGGGGGCACAGTGAGTTGGAAAAGTTCCAAACAAGACACTGTAGTGGATTCTACTACTGAGGCAGAATACATTGCAGCTTCGGAAGCAGCAAAGGAAGTGGTTTGGATCAAGAAGTTCATTTACGAACTTGGTGTGATTCCAGCCATTGTTGAAGCAATACCGGTCTATTGCGACAACAATGGAGCAATTGCACAGGCAAAAGAGCCAAGGTCTCATCAACGATCCAAACATGTGCTTCGCCGCTATCATCTTATCAGAGAGATCATCAGTAGAAAAGAAATACAAATCGAGAAAATCCCCACTGAAAGGAACTTAGCGGATCCTTTGACTAAGGCATTACCTCAAAGTAAGTTTAAGGGTCATGTTAGAACTTATGGTATTGGATACCGTAGCGATTGACATTAGGCCAAGTGGTAGTTTGTTAGTGATATATGAGAGATGTCCTAAGGCAATCGCCTTATGTTTGAACCATTTATATGATAAATGAAGATTCACTATTTGAGTATACATGTTTTCATGTATTTGATTAGATCTTAAACTCATTTACTGAATGTCCACGATACGATTCACAAAGAAGAGAGAATTTGTGATTGGATCACAACTAGTGAGTATCTCTACATGTGTAATTGTGATGTATCAGAATTATCCCTAGTCGATGAATTGATGGATTTGGACACCATTGATTCTGTCGAGACTAGCACGAGGTATACTCCTTGGTGTATCCAAGTAGTTGATTCTCACTGGCTGGAGACATTGTGATGTTCGGAGTTAATCGTGGATGCTAGTTATGGTAACTAGTTCATTGGAGTGACCAGCCGTAAGACTTCATATGGTTCTCTGCATATATAGATATGTCAATGAAGTTCTTGCTGCAACTTAAGTGTGATGTTCCTTTGACTTGCGGTATTCAAGTCATCTTGATCATAAAGACTTATGCTTTGACATCTTAAACAAGCATCTCTAAGGAGATGTGGACCCGGGATGATTGGGTATAAGTCGAAGTGATCGAAGGTGTTTGAATAGCCTATAAAGGATTCACCACTCCTTGCGAGGAGATGTATACCCATGGTCTCTCGTCGGATTGTTACTAAAGTCTTTGGCCAAAGCATTACATGTTTAGAGTAAGGTACTCTTTGATACATGTGCAGTAACTAGAATCCTTAACACGAGAAAATGATACTTGGGCTAGGTGTGACGTAGTCAGCCTAGTGGGGACTGACACTATAGACCATGTCCTGAACCAAGTGGGTATAAGATGAGTGAAGGGAATGGGGCACGATTCATTCGAGCTGCTGAAGGGTTTCAGAAATAGTTATGGATCAACCGTTGATCTTTTCGGTTAATTGGGGATCATGATGTACTACTAGCTGCCACTCATGATCATTCTATAATTAATGGTTAATTATTGCCGGCCAACATAAACCGAGAACCTATTTGGTCACACGAACAACAAGCGTAATCCGAAGGATTTAAAACGAGCTTGAGAATGAGATTCTCAGACCGAGAGAAACTAGGTTTGGTTGGACCAAACATGGAGGGAGCATGAAATCATTTTAGTCGCAATGGAAGCGTGGATGGGTCGTGTCTTATGAAGACATGATGGATGAACCAAATTGGTTTGGTTCTAATCCAATGGAGGAGAATAAACCAAATGGGGTTGGTTTGTTTTAAACGAATGAACCAAAGATGGTTCGGTTCGTTTTAACTTAAAATAGACCAACATGGTTTGGTTTATTTTAACTTAAATTAATGGAGCGGGTTAACGGGTTTTTTGTTATGATCCGATAACGATTAAGAGAATTTGTTCTCTATAAAATAGGGCTTAAGGGTTTTTGTTAAACCCTAATTTTCATGCAACCCTAATTGTTTGGCCGCCCACCCTCTCCCTCTTCTCCAAGTGGTCGGTGCCAACCTCCTTGTCGCCGCCTAGCTCCTTCAACCGGCGTCCAGCTGCTGCCAACCACCCCTCTTGCCGGCATCGAGCTGCTGCCGGAGGAGCTCCGGTGATCTTCCTTGGCTCCGGCGACAAGGTGAGCACATTTCTTTCCTTATTTGGTCGGCGCAAGGTCTCCACCAAAGCTGTCCAGTTTTCTGGACAGCTTGTTTCCTTCTTGTCAGAGCATCATTTTGACGACGTTTGGAACTCCGACAGTGCCTTCCTTACCGGAGATTCGATCTCCGGTAATCCTCATAGGTGGAGGACGAAGGATTCGTCAAACGGTTGACGAAACCTCTCCGGAGAAGCGAGTTTTTGAGGACTCATTTTGGATCCGAATTTTGATTCGGATCGTGATCTTCTCTCGATCACATCGTCTTCAACATGAGGCTAGTAACCCGTATGAAGATGAGGCTCGTGAGTTTGTGAATTCATCCCGATGATACTCGGCGTGGATACGGATAGAGACGATTCTAGCGAGAATCGTTCCGGTTGATGGCTTTCCCACTACACGTGATACGTTAGGTATACATAGTATAAGTTTCCTTTTATTGCAAAATTTAAATTTATGGTTATGTCTACACATGTTGTACTATGCATGCGTGTGATGTGTGTCTTGTAATAAATTAGATTTTTTATTTTATTCCTTCCATTGTGCACATGTTTACGAAACATGTTCGAACACACACTCGTCGCGGTGCCGGAAACCCAACATCTACTCCCACAGAATTGTGGACTGGGCGAAAGCCTAGTCTAAGACATATTCGGATATGGGGAGTCCAAAGACTTGACAAGGCGAATCTTGTAAGTTGGAACCTCGCATGTATACGCATGTTCGTTGGCTATCCTAGAGGAACGAAGGGTGGTTTATTTTATAGTCCTAGAGATCAGAGGGTGTTCATTAGCACGAACGCCAGATTTCTAGAGGAAGACTATATGATGAGCCATAAGGTCAAGAGTAAAATTATTCTGGAGGAATTGAAAGGGGAAGTCACTTCTTTAGTACCACCGGTACAAGAGGATATACCACATGTCACTGCACCGCGTGTCACAGAGGATACACAGGTGATACCTCGTCGTAGTGGGAGAGTTGTGAGACAGCCTGATAGATTCATGTTCTTGGGAGAATCTTCTGATTTGGTCCCTGGTGAACATGAACCTGATCCTGAGACATATGACAAGGCAATCCAAGATAAAGATGCAGTATCTTGGCAAATTGCAAAGAATGCTGAGATTGAATCTATGGATTCAAATCAGGTTTGGGAGCTAATAGAACCACCCGATGGTGTAAAAACCATTGGATGCAAGTGGATCTACAATATAAAGAGAGGAATAGATGGGAAGGTTGAGACCTTCAAAGCGAGGCTTGTTGCGAAGGGGTATACTTAGAAAGAGGGTATCGATTATGAGGAGACCTTTTCGCCGGTAGCCATACTTAAGTCTATCCGGATTCTCTTATGCATAGCAGCTCATATGGATTATGAGGTGTGGCAGATGGATGTCAAGACAGCTTTCCTTAATGGAAGTCTTGAGGAAAACATCTATATGAAGCAACCAGAGGGATTCATTGCTAAGGCCAAAGAGCATCTTGTATGTAAGCTTAATCAGTCCTTTTATGGATTGAAGCAAGCTTCGAGGTCTTGGAACATCCACTTTGATGAGGTAATCCATTCTTATGAATTTATTCAAAGTCCCGATGAGTCTTGTGTATACAAGAGATGTGACGGAAATGTAGTGGTATTTCTTGTACTTTACGTAGATGACATTTCCTTGGGATCAAGGTTATAAGGGATCGCAAGAAAAGGATGTTGTGCTTATCCTAAGCTTCATACATAGACACGATTATGGATCGTTTTAGCATGCAGAACTCCAAGAAGGATTTTCTACCTTTTAGGCATGGAGTTCCTTTATCTAAGGAGATGTGTCCTAGATCATTTGAGGAGATAGAGGAGATGAAGGCGGTTCCTTATGCTATGGCAGTAGGAAGCCTCATGTATACGATACTATGTACGAGACCAGATATCTGCTTTGTCGTGGGCATTGTCAGCAGATATCAGAGTAATCCAGGTCAGGGACATTAGACTGCGGTAAAGCATATATTGAAGTACCTAAGAAGGACTAGGGATTATAAGCTGGTTTACCAAGCAGACCAATTACTCCCTGTGGGTTACACGGATTCCAACTTCAAATCTGATAGGGATAACAGTAAGTCTACCTCAGGTTTTGTGTTTACTTTAGGAGGTGGATCCATTGTATGGAGGAGTGTCAAGCAGAAATGCGATGCGGACTCCACCATGGAAGCTGAGTATGTGGCAGCCTCTGAGGCGGCCAAAGAAGCTGTGTGGATCAGGAACTTCCTCATGGACTTGGATGTGATTTCTCGTTTGCCCAGAACTATCACAATTTACTGTGATAATAATGGTGCAGTTGCAAACTCGAAGGAACCACGAGCCCATAAGGTGAGTAAATACATATAGCGCAAGTACCACCTGATACGAGAAATCATAAATGAGGTAGAAGTTGTTGTCGCCTAGATTGCATTAGAGGATGACCTAGTAGACCCTTTCACTAAGACCCTTCTAGCGAGAGCTTTGATAGGCAAGTGGAGGGAAGGAAAATCAGATGTATGGCAGTATGAGGACAACATAGTCTTTTAGTATAAGTGGGAGATTATAGGGATGTATACTGAAAAGTCTATCTTTTGCATGAACATCTTTATTTTGAAATAAGAATCACATGATCATTGTTTGCATTTTTATGGTTATGCAATATTGTCTAATACATTACATTATAGATAACATGGTGTGTGGTGTCACACGGGAGATCATGTTATCGGCTCCTTTTAATGTATAAGTAAAGGCTCACAACCGAGATGGCTTTGGACAAACCATCGGAATGGTTGTAGTGTGATTTGGTATTGGTTTGTCTTGACCATAGAATCACACTAGTACACTTTGTGTGTATTGAGCAGGACCGACTTAGAGGTGATTCGATTTATTGCTGACTACATAATCAAATCGGACCTCAGATATTATTTTGTACATGCTCTTAATCCCGATATAATAACGGGCACATATACTTAGTATTCATCTCTTTGATTTACAAATGGGCGAGATTTATAGATTAAATCGATAGGCTCGGTAAGTTGGGAAATGATATTATTTATATGGTGTGTCGTTGATTATTGGAGGAAACCGTGTCCTATATATTAGGATGATGATGTCCCCTTGAGGAGCTCATAAGGTTCATCATGTAAACCCTACAGGTGGACTTGGTCCGGTATGATGAAAATGTTGAGTGGTACTACTCATGGAGTTAGATGTTGATTAATTAATGGTCAGTAAACACGGGAAAAAAAGGTACAAATAATATATGGAGCTCATATTAACTTATGGGGGTTGGTGAGGTAGATCAATGATAATCCTTGAGTGGATTAGATTATCATTAATGGATCAGACTTTATGTGGGCTTGATCCATGGGTGGCCAAGATCCAACTCCTCCTCATGGTCCCTATTGTAGCCTATTAACACCTCATGAAGCTTAGATCCAATGGATGAAAACAAAACTCTAGATCCAAAGGTAAAGATTAAATCTCTAGATCCGACGGTTGAGATTAAATCTCTAGATCCGATGGTTGAGATTAAATCCCTAGAACCAATGGAGGAGATTAAATCAAGCCTTAAGCCTAACTCTATAAATATTGGCTTGAGGGTGGGTGGCAAGAAGGAGAGGATAAGGGGCTAGGGTTTTGGGCGGCAAGAGCAAGGGAGACTTAGGGTTTTGGGTGGCCACAAATAAGGAAAGATGTTTTTCCTTCTTCTTCTTCCTTAGGTGGCCAGCACCCTTCCTTCTTCCTCTCTCCTTGGTTTGGCCGGCGCCCAAGCTTCTCCCCTTGATCTTTGTCTTATGATGGATGGCATTAGGGTTGCTTCCCATGGGCGGCAACCAATCCTAGTTGGGATAGGAATAGGAGTGGGCGGCTAGGGTTAGGGTTTGGGTGTTGGTGGTGGGAGGCAACAAGGGGAGGAAGCTTCTCTTTCCTCTTCCTAAGGTTGGTCGGCCCCTCTTCCTTCTTCCCTCTACCTTGGCCAAAGCTCAATCTATTCTTCTTCCCTTCAACCTTGGCCGGAAATTAGGAGAGCTTAGTTTAGGGTTTGGGCGGCAATAAAAAGGAGTGTTTTCCTTTCTCTTCTCCAAGTGTTGGCCGATGCGGATGCCCTTGTTGTTTCTCCTTTGGCCAGTTCCCATACTCCATGTTCTCTTCCTTGGCCGGCGGCAACATCGAGTTTATTGACTTGGTGGCCGGTTCTAGATAGGAAGAAGAGTTTTGTTTGATGATCTTCCTTTGTTCGGAGAGAACAAGGAAAGGAAGATTGGTGATCTAGGAGGCTTCAACTTTTGGTAGATCGTCGCCCACACGACGTCCGAAAGGAGGAAGGACATACAATAGAAGATCAAGAGGTATAACAAGAGGTATAATCTTGTTTATTTTGATTAGTGTTCTTTTGTATTATGTTTATAATTGTTTCTCAATTATATGCATGTTATATGAGGTTGTTTACTTTATATATTCTGTTTTGTGGTTAAATTGATGGCATGCTCGGAGGCTCGTTGGCTCCCATGTCCCTGGATTAAAATTTTCACTAATGAAAACTAATCCGGATGGGATGAGTTTCCTAAGCTCAACAAATTCGTCATCGTGCTAACGACTTGAGCGATCACTTGAACAAACTAGTCATTCAAGCAACAATACTCTTCTAGTCGGTTAGCCACGGAATAGACGATGGACGGATCGCCGGTTTTTGTGTTTATCTTCGGGGTCTATGATTATACAAATACATATGGATGTAGACATGTATAATCAACACATACAAACATATTAATAAGAACATGCAAAGATCAATAATTAAACTTGTAAAACTTTTATACCTCTCGATCTTCTATCGTATGTCCTAACCTCTTTGTAGACTTCGTGTGGGCGAAGATTCTCCACAAGTTGAAGCTTCCTAGATCTTCATCAATCAAAAGAAAGAAGAACTCTCCTTCCCTTCTTGCTTGAGCCAACCACCAAGCCACAAAGGCTTGATGTCGCCGGCCCCAAGAAAAGAGAGAACAAGATGGCCAACCAAGGAACCGAACAAGGGAAAAATCCCTAGCTCCATTGTGCCGCCGGCCAAGAGGAAAAGAAGAGGAGAAGAGGAATAGGTTGAGCGCCGACCAAGGTAGAAGGAAAAAGAGATAGGAGCCGGCAACAACTTTGGAAGAAGACCTATTGTTGTCGCCCACTCTAGCTTCCAAACCCTAGCCGCCCAGCCAAACCCTAATCTCCTTAGGGTTTCTTGCCGCCCAAGCTTATGATAGGCAAAACCCTAATCTCCAAAACTCATGAACCAACTTCTTTCTTGCCGCCCACCTTAAGCCCCCTTTTATAGAGTTAGGCTTAAGCCTTGTTTTAATCTCAACCGTTGGTTCTAGGGATTTAATCTCAACCGTCGGATCTAGAGACTTAATCTCAACCGTTGGATCTAGAGATTTAATCTCAACCGTCGGATCTAGGGATTTAATCTCAACCGTCGAATCTAGAGATTTAATCTCAACCATCGGATCTAGAGATTTAATCTCCACCGTTGGATCTAGGGATTTAATCTCAACCGTCGGATCTAGAGATTTAATCTCAACCATTAGATCTAGAGATTTAATCTCCACCGTCGGATCTAGTGTTTTGTTTTCCATCATTGAATCTAGGCTCCATGAGGTTTATATTAGGCTACGATAGGGACCATGAGGAGGACTTGGATCTTGGCCACCCGATGGATCGGAACCACACAAACTTGATCCATCAATGATGTTCCATTCCACTAGAGGATCATCATTGAATTACCTCACCAACCCCCATAAATTAATATGGGCTCCATACATTATTTGTACATCCATCTCCCCGTGTTTAAGATATCGAATGTTCGTCAATTAATTGATTTACTGACCATCAATCAATTAACATCTAACTCCTCGAGTAGTACCACTCAACCTTATCATCATGTTGACTAAGTCAACCTGCAGGGTTTACATGATGAACCTTATGAGCTCCTCAAGGGGATATCATCAACCTAATATATAGGACACGGTTTCCTCCTATAATCAACGGCACACCATGTAAATAATATCATTTCCCAACTTACTGGGCATATTGATTTAATCCATATAAATCTCACCCTTTGGTAAATCAAAGAAATAAATACTAAGTACATGTGCCCATTATTATATTGGGATTAAGAGCATGTACAACATTATATCCGAGATCCGATTCAATTATGTAGTCATCAATAAATTCCGAGATCTTGGTTGTGAGCATATACTTATATTCTACAAGGGACTGATAACATGATCTTCTGTGCCACACCAAGCACCATGTTATCTACAATGTTAAGTATTAGACAATATGCACACATATAATAAATATAAAGTGCAAACAATGATCATGTGATTCTTATTTCAAAATAAAAATGTTCATACAAAAGAGCTAGGCTTTCAGTATACATTCCAACAATCTCCCACTTATACTAAAAGACTATGCTGTCATCACACTGCCATACATCTGATCCCCATGTCCTCCACATGCCTATCAAACGCTTTCGCTAGAAGGGCCTTAGTGAATGGATCCACCAGGTTATCCTCTAATGCAATCTTGGCCACAGCTACTTCTCCTCGCTTTACGATCTCTCGTATCAGGTGGTACTTGCGCTCTATGTGTTTACTCGCCTTATGGGCTCGTGGTTCATTCGAGTCTGCAACTGCACCACTGTTATCACAATAAATTGTGATAGTTCTGGGTAAACCAGGAATCACATCCAAGTCCATTAAGAAGTTCCTGAGCCATACAGCTTCCTTGGCAGCCTCAGAGGCTACCACATACTCAGCTTCCATGGTAGAGTCTTCCATGCATTTCTGCTTTATACTCCTCCATACTATGTCTCCACCTCCAAAAGTAAACACAAACCCTGAGGTAGACTTACTATTGTCCCTATCTGATTGAAAATTAGAATCCGTATAACCCACAGGGACTAATTGATCTGCCCGGTAAACCAGCATATAATCCCTAGTCCTTCTCAGGTACTTCAATATATGCTTTATCGCAGTCCAATGTCCCTGTCTAGGATTACTCTGATATCTGCTAACCATGCCCACGGCAAAGAAGATATTTGGTCTCATACATAGCGTCGCATACATGTGGCTTTTACTGTCGAAGCATAAGGAACCGCCTTCATCTCCTCTATCTTCTTTGATGTTTTGGGACACATCTCTTTAGATAAAGGTACTCCATGCCTGAAAGGTAGAAAACCTTTCTTGGAGTTCTGCATGCTAAAACGAGCAAGGATAGTGTCAATGTATGAAGCTTGAAATAAGCACAACATCCTTTTCTTGCGATCCCTTATTACCTTGATCCCAAGGATGTGTCCCACTTCTCCCAAGTCCTTCATATCAAACTGTTTGGACAACCATACCCTTACGTCTGATAACACTATGATATTGTTGCCAACTAACAAAATGTCATCTATGTATAGTACAAGAAATACCACTACGTTTCCATCACATCTCTTGTATACACAAGGATCATCCGGACTTTGAATAAATTCATATGACTGGATTACCTCATCAAAGCGGATGTTCCAAGATCTAGAAGCTTGCTTCAATTCATAAATGGACCAATTAAGCTTACACACAAGATGCTCTTTGCCCTTTGCAATGAATCCCTCTGGTTGCTTCATATAGATGTTTTCCTCAAGACTTCTGTTAAGGAAAGTTGTCTTGACATCCATCTACCAAATCTCATAATCCTCATGAGCAACAATAGATAAGAGAATCCGGATAGACTTAAGCATAGCTACCGGTGAAAAGGTCTTCTCATAATCGATACCCTCTTTCTGAGTATACCCTTTCGCAACAAGCCTAGCTTTGAACGTCTCAACATTCCCGTCTGCTCCTCTCTTTCTCTTGTAGATCCACTTGCATCCAATGGCTTTCACACCATTGGGTGGTTCTACTAGCTCCCAGACATGATTAGAATCCATAGATTCTATCTCTGAATTCATTGCTCTTTGCCAAGATACCACATCTCTATCATGGAGTGCCTCGTCATATGTCCAGGGATCAGGTTCATGTTTACCAGGGACTAAGTCCGAAGACTCTCCCAAGAACATGAATCTCAGTGGTTGTCTAACAACCCTCCCACTACGACAAGGTGCCTTCTATGTATGCTCTGTGACACGCGGTGCAGTGACTTGTGGTATTTCCTCTTGTACCGGTGGTACTGAAGTCGGGACTTCCCCTATCAACTCCTCAAGAACAATCCTACTCGTGGGCTTGTAGTTCATCACATAGTCCTCCTCTAGAAATCTGGCATTCGTACTCACGATCACCTTCTGATCTCTAGGACTATATAACAAACCACCCTTCGTTCCCTTAGGGTAGCCAACAAACAAGCGTACTTCTGTATGAGATTCCAACTTACCAGCATCTCCCTTCAGCACATGTGCTGGACTACCCCAAATCCGAATATGTCTTAGACTAGACTTTCGCCTAGTCCACAATTCTGTGGGAGTAGAGGGTACTGACTTAGATGGAACTGTTGGATCGAAAGTGTCGCTAGAGGGGGGGGGGGGGGTGAATAGCGATACGGTGTCGTTAAAAACTTTTGCAATAAGTAAAAAGCAAGTAGAGAATGCACAGCGGAAATATAAAGTAGACAAGATATTTTTACGTGGTTCACAATCTTTCGATTGCTAATCCACGGCCCTAGTGATCCTTGATCACGTACGGAAGGCAATTCACTAAAACCACTCCTCTTCGTTGGAAGTAGGAGCAACGATTACAAAAAGAAATCAAGGCAAAGGGACACTCCCCCTTTCCTTGTTACGATTAAAGCACAAAGACAATTTAAAGAAGTAGAACTTAAATAAATATACCGACAACTCTTATAAGTAGAAGATGTAGCTTCGTTGTCGGCGCTTCGTCGTAGCAAATGTGAGTAGTAGTAGCGTGCTACGACGGCGTGTTGAGAGCTCTTGAATTCTTGTTATTTGCTTGGCTTGAAGACATGTCTATTTATGGATATTGATCTATGAATTTAGACATAGGTAGTGTCCAAGGTGAGGTTCTTATCCCCAAGACTTGTTCATCCACATCCTTTGCGCCAACTCAAGGATGAGGTGTTTCATCCAACCACCTTGTGCCACCTCCAACCTCCTTGTCGCCAACTCAAGGATGAGGTGTTTCATCCAACCACCTTGTGCCACCTCCAACCTCCTTGGGCGCCAACTTGAGGATGAGGTGTTTCATCCAACCACCTTGTGCCACCTCCAACCTCCTTGGCGCTAACTTGAGGATGAGGTGTTTCATCCAACCACCTTGTGCCACCTCCAACCTCCTTGGGCGCCAACTTGTTGGAGCCATTCAACTTGTGCCACATCATGGGAGCCAACCATCTTGTGCCAACTCACCTTATCTTGGGCGTCCACCACAAGGAAGCTTGGTGATGGTTTGGATGTCCACCTTGATGCCACATCACCCTTTGTACCAAAACACGAGTCAAGTCCAAATTCACCCCCTTGAAATTCGAGCTCTTCTCGAGGCTGGAACTTGACTAGCAGTTGACTGTAGTCAAAGGGTTTTGGACTGCAGTACAAGTTAGCTTAAAATATAAAGTACGATGGTTCTAACCATTTGATCTCGACCTAGACCTTCCATTGGAGGTATTGGGTCGGATCTACGCTTAACGACCTTGCTTCGCTTTCACACGAGCTTACCTTGTAGCCTCGCTTCCGGTCTTCACCCGAGTACCTCGGCTTCCTCCGAAGTCCCTCTGGCGTTGCCCGACCACCTCGGTTCCCACCGGGTGTCGCAGACCTTCCGCTCAACTTTAGCATTTCTGCACACTTAATTGAGCTCGTAAGATAACAAATATACCCTTAACTATTGAGCCTTTTGCCATAATCAAAATACCGGTTCGACTTTGGTGCCCACTGCACCAACAGGAACCAAGTTCAGAATGTGTGCTTCCGTTTCCAGAGTAAACCCCCAAAACGAATCAGGTAACTCAAAATAATTCATCATCGATCTGACCATCTCCATAAGAGTCCTATTCCTTCGCTCCGCCACACCATTCTGCTGGTGTGTGCCAGGTGCGGACAATTGGGATTGAATCCCAGCCTCTGATAAGTAACTCCTAAACTCTCCCAAGAGGTACTCGCCACCACGATCAGATCGTAGTGTCTTGATACTTTTTCCTTGACAGTTCTCCACATCAGCCTTGAATTCTTTGAACCTGTCAAAGCATTTAGACTTGCGGCGCATCAAGTAAATGTATCCACACCTTGAATAATCGTCTATAAAAGAGACAAAGTATTCAAAGCCACCTCTAGCCTGGATAGACATAGGACCGCACAAATCAGAATTAACCAATTCCAATACATCTTTGGCTATATACCCCTTAGCCTTAAAAGGCCTCTTGGTCATCTTACCTTCCAAGAAAGACTCACAGGTTGGGAGATCCTCCACCACTAATGAACCCAAAGGTCCATCAGCTATCAACCTTTTAATTCTACTCAGGTTAATATGACCAAGTCTTAGGTGCCAAAGATATGTCTGGTTCATTTTCGAAGGTTCTTTTCTCTTATTAGACTTAGAAGATGAGTTATTCACTTCTATATGCATCGTGGGAGTTTTCGGTTCAAGAGTGTACAAATTGCCAACCAATGTACCAGAACAGATAATCTCCCTATTCCTTTTTATAACAACTTTGTCATTAAAAGAAACAGAATACCCATCCAGAAACAATTTAGAAACTGAAATTAGATTCTTTCTAAAAGTAGGTACATAAAGACAATTTCTCAAAACCAAAACTTTATTCCTATCAAAAGATAAATAAACGTCTCCCACTGTAATAGCCGCCACCTTTGAAGCATTGGCCAAGTAATTAGTAATCTCTCCTTTAGCTTGTCGTCTGGTTTCCTGGAACCCCTGCAAAGTATTGCAGACATGATCAGAGGCTCCTGTATCTACACACTAGGTGTTGGTAGATAACACCGCTAACCATGTTTCAATAACTAGACCAAAGGATACACCTTTGTTCTATTTCGGACTGGGATAGTCCTTCTTCCAATGTCCATCCTGCTTGTAAGTGAAGTACTTGCCTTTCGGCTTCTTCACTCCTCCCTGAGATCCTCCCACCACCTTTGCTCCACCTTGTTTCTCCTTCTTCTTGCCTTTCGGCTTAGAAGTAGAAACCTTTTTGAGCAACCATGGCTTGAGGACACTCTTTAGCAGTTAAGACAATATCAGGATTCCTTTTCCAATCAACATAATTATGTACAGTAAGTTTATTTTCCTTTAGTATCATAGTAAGTGGACTGAAAGTCATTTTTGAAAATCCTAAGAATCACATAGATCATTACTTTAGATTTCAAAAAATTATTGATTCCTCAAACAATAAAATTTCGAAATCAACCAACACCTCAAAACACCGAGAATATCGCATGCCACGATAGTGTGGACGTATACGAATTCTACATTTGTAAGAGGAGGTTTAACCCATTAATTTTATTATCTTGTCAATCTTAATTTTTGACAAATAAAATTAATAGTTGGTTCCTCTTTGGCCCTACAAATAAAAGTAGTGACTCCGATGGGGAGGATACTTTTTATTTGCATCTAAGTGTGCACCATTACACGATACTAAGGGAATTATCTCGGATTATGTGCCTTATCGATGGGGAAGTACACACGCTCCTAAATAATTTCCTATAACCATTATTTGACCTAGTGATCCACAAACAAACTCATCCGATGGGGAAGAAGGCACTCAGAGCCGACGCGCAAGTTTGTTGCATCACGCGTCAAATTGTAATGGAGGTCGCGGGAATTAATTAAAATGTCCCTCTCCCACTTAGTAAATTGACAGTGAGGAATTTTCAAGCACACACAACATGCATATAAAACAAATCAGCAATAAATATGGAAAAAATCAGAATTTTCCCAACTATTATGGCATTGTTCTCCAATATGCGTCCCGTCGTGTCACCACCTTATCCGCTCCACCTTTTCCCGTGCGCAAGTCACCAAAGAGATCCAAAACAAGATAAACTATTTTAATTTACATCCATCGATCCTATACTCCACGAAGGAGTGTACAAATAATCTACATCGAAAGTAAACTAAAATGAGTGGCTAAACAATGCCATATTTAATTACAAAAATTAAATATTAATTTAGCCTCGTCAACCCCGAGGATTCAAATAATATACAATCACACACACATGCAATCACATACACACATATATAGCCATAATAGTTGGAACTTATGTCTGCAACCAAAAAGTTATGCTACGCACATCCTACTATCATCCAACATACACAATATATGATAAGTGCATGAAAGTAACCGAATCCAAAACACACAAAACCGGAAACCATGGCTCTGTTACCATTTTGATGGCACGCTCGGAGGCTCATCGGCTCCCATGTCCCCGGATTAAAATTTTGACTAATAAAAACTAATCCGGATGGGATGAGTTTCCTAAGCTCAACCAATTCGTCGTCATGCTAACGACTTGAGAAATCGCTTGAACAAACTAGTTGTTCAAGCAACAATACTCTTCTAGTCGGTTAGCCGCGGAATAGACGACGGACGGATCGCCAGTTTTTGTGTTTATCTTCGGGGTCCATGATTATACAAATACATATGGATGTAGACATGTATAATCAACACATACAAATATATTAATAAGAACATGCAAAGATCAATAATAAAACTTGTAAAACTTTTATACCTCTTGATCTTCTATCGTATGTCCTAACTTCCTTGTAGACTTTGTGTGGGCGAAGATCCTCCACAAGTTGAAGCTTCCTAGATCTTCTTCAATCAAAAGAAAGAAGAACTCTCCTTCCCTTCTTGCTTCAGCCAACCACCAAGCCACAAAGGCTTGATGCCGCCGACCCCAAGAAAAGAGAGAACAAGATGGCCAACCAAGGAACCGAACAAGGGAACAATCCCTAGCTCCTTTGTGCCGCCGGCCAAGAGGAAAAGAAGAGGAGAAGAGGAATAGGTTGAGCGCCGACCAAGGTAGAGGGAAAAAGAGATAGGAGCCGGCAACACCTTAGGAAGAAGACCTATTGTTGCCGCCCACTCTAGCTTCCAAACCCTAGCCGCCCAACCAAACCCTAATCTCCTTAGGGTTTCTTGCCACCCAAGCTTATGATAGGCAAAACCCTAATCTCCAAAACTCATGAACCAAATTCTTTCATGCCGCCCACCTTAAGCCCCCTTTTATAGAGTTAGGCTTAAGCCTTGTTTTAATCTCCACCGTTGGTTTTAGGGATTTAATCTCAACCGTTGGATCTAGAGATTTAATCTCAACCGTCGGATCTTGAGATTTAATCTTAACTGTCGGATCTAGGGATTTAATCTCAACCGTCGGATATAAAGATTTAATCTCAACCGTCGGATCTAGAGATTTAATCTCCATCGTCGGATCTAGGGATTTAATCTTAGTCGTCGGATCTAGAGATTTAATCTCAACCATCGGATCTAGAGATTTAATCTCCACCGTCGGATCTAGAGTTTTATTTTCCATCATTGGATCTAGGCTCCATGAGGTTTATATTAGGCTATGATAGGGACCATGAGGAGGAGTTGGATCTTGGCCACCCGATGGATCGGAACCACACAAACTTGATCCATCAATGATGTTCCATTCCACTAGAGGATCATCATTGAATTACCTCACCAACCCTCATAAATTAATATGGGCTCCATACATTATTTGTACATCAATCTCCCCGTGTTTAAGATATCGAATGTTCGTCAATTAATTGATTTACTGACCATCAATCAATTAACATCTAACTCCTCGAGTAGTACCACTCAACCTTATCATCAAGTTGACTAAGTCAACCTGCAGGGTTTACATGATGAACCTTATGAGCTCCTCAAGGGGAAATCATCAACCTAATATATAGGACACGGTTTCCTCCTATAATAAATGGCACACCATGTAAATAATATCATTTCCCAACTTACCGGGCATATTGATTTAATCCATATAAATCTCACCCTTTGGTAAATCAAAAAAATAAATACTAAGTACATGTGCCCGTTATTATATCGGGATTAAGAGCATGTACAACATAATATCCGAGATCCGATTCAATTATGTAGTCAGCAATAAATTGAATCTCCTCTATGTCGGTCCTGCTCAATACACCTAAGTGTACTAGTGTAACTCTATGTTCAAGACAAAACAATACCAAGCTACACTACAACCATGCCAATGGTTTGTCCAAAACCATCTTGGTTGTGAGCCTATACTTATATTCTACAAGGGACTGATAACATGATCTTCTGTGCCACACCAAGCACCATGTAATCTACAATGTTAAGTATTAGACAATATGCACACATATAATAAATATAAAGTGCAAACAATGATCATGTTATTTTTATTTCAAAATAAAAATGTTCATACAAAAGAGCTAGGCTTTCAGTATACATTCCAACAATCTCCCACTTATACTAAAAGACTATGTTGTCATCACACTACCATATATCTGATCCCCATGTCCTCCATATGCCTATCAAATGCTTTCGCTGGAAGGGCCTTAGTGAATGGATCCACCAGGTTATCCTCTGATGCAATCTTGGTGACAGCTACTTCTCCTCGCTTTACGATCTCTCGTATCAGGTGGTACTTGCGCTCTATGTGTTTACTCGCCTTATGGGCTAGTGGTTCCTTCGAGTTTGCAACTGCACCACTGTTATCACAATAACTGCATGTTGTATGTTTTTATATGTGGCTAATTTACTTGGACCCCGAATACAAACACAAAAATCGGTGATCTGTACATCATCTATTCCACGGCTAATCGTAGAATAGAGGTTGGTTGCTTGAACAACAAGTTTGTTCAAGTGACTACTCTAATCGAATAGCACGACGATGAAATGGTAGATTGGGTAATCCCTAATTATCAAGGATAAATTTTTTTAATCCGGGGACGACGATGGGTTCGCCATGAACAAGCAACCGAGTTGAAGTGGGAAGTGAGGTTTCCTACCTTCAAGTGGTATCAGAGCCACGGTTTTCAGTTTTGTGTGTTTAGGATTCGGTTACTTTTATGTACTTTTTCATATATTATATGTGTCAGATAATAGTAGGATGTGCGTAGGTTTACTTTTTGGTTGCAGGAATAGGATCCAACTATTATGGCCATATGTGTGTATGTGATTGTATGTGTGTAATTGTATATTATTTAAATCCTCGGGGTTGTCGAGGCTAGTATTTAATTTTGTATTTAAATACGACATTGTTTAGCCACTCTTTTTATTTTAGTTTACTTTCGATCTAGATTTCATGTGCACTCCCTCGTGGAGTATAGGATTGATGGATGTAAATTAAAATAGGTTTTTCTCGGCTAGGATCTCGGGATGGCTTGTACATGGCGTAGGGAGGAGCGGACGAGATGACGATACGACGGGAGGCATATTGAAGACAAAAGCCATAATAGTTGGAAAATATTTCTTTTTCATATTTATTGCTTATTGTTTGATATGCATGTCGTAGGCTAGAAAATTCCTCAATTTTAAATTACTAAGTGGGAGAGGGATATTTTTATAAATTCCCACGACCTCCATTACGATTTGGCATGTGATGCAAACAAACTTGTGCGTCGGCTCTGAGTGCCTTCCTCCACATCGTATTAGTTTATTTGCGGATCACAAGGTCGAATATGGTTATAGAAAGTTATTAAGGAGCGTGTGTACTTCCCCATCAGAAGGCACATAACCCGAGATAATTACCTTGGTACCGAGTAATGGTGAACACTTAGATACAAATGTAAGAATCCTCCCCATCGGAGTCACTGCTTATATTTGTAGGGCCGAAGAGGAACCAACAATTAATTTTATTTGTCAAAAAGTTAGGTTGACAAGATAGTAAAATTAATGAGTAAAACCTCCTCTTACAAATGTAGAATTTATATATGTCCACACTATCGTGGTATACGATATTCTCGGTGTCTTGAGGTGTTGGTTGATTTTAAAATTTTATTGTTTGAGGAATCAATAATTTTTTGAAATCTAATGTTTTGATCTATGTGATTCTTAGGTTTTTCAAAATGACTTTCAACCCGCTTACTGTGACACTAAAAGAAAATAAACTTACTAGACCCAACTATGTTGATTGGAAGAGGAATCTTGACATTATCTTGACTGCTAAGGAATACAAATATGTACTCCTCAAAGAGTGCCCTCCTAAGCCTGCGGATGACTCTGTGGAAAAGGAGAAGGAGAGTTATAAGAAGTGGATTAAGGCCGATGAGATGGCGCGGTGTTACATTTTGGCATCTATGTCAAATGAACTGCAACATCAGCATCAAACCATGCCCTCTGCTTATGACATGATGCTCAATCTCAAAGAACTTTTCGAACACCAGAATCGGGATGTTAGGCAGGAAGCCATGAGGAACTTGATGACGACCTCCATGATCGAGGGAACACCCATGAGGGATCATGGTCTCAAGATGATGGCTCATTTAAATGAGCTGGAAGTCCTCGGAGTTGAGATCGATGGGGAAACCCAGGTCGATATCATTCTCCAGTCTCTACCTAGGAGTTTTGAGCAGTTTCGTCTGAACTACAACATGAACAAGAGGTTGTATTCGTTGGCGGAGCTTCTGACACAACTCTAGGCGGCAGAGGGGCTTTTTCGTCAGAGTGCTCAGGTGCAAGCCATGGTTGGCCAAAAGGTTTCTACTTCTAAGTCGAAAGGCAAGAAGAAGAAGAAACAAGCTGGGGTAAAGGCGGTGGGAGAAACTCAGGGGGGAGTGAAGAAGACGAAAGGCAAGTGCTTCACTTGTAAGCAGACTGGACACTG
Organism: Wurfbainia villosa; assembly: GCA_025175895.1. Taxonomy (NCBI): domain Eukaryota; kingdom Viridiplantae; phylum Streptophyta; class Magnoliopsida; order Zingiberales; family Zingiberaceae; genus Wurfbainia; species Wurfbainia villosa. The sequence goes on along the minus strand of CM045988.1, from coordinate 15,970,969 downwards.
GAAGAAAGACTGTCCCAACCGCAAGCAGAACAAAGGTATATCTTTTGGTTTAGTCGTTAAAACATATTTAGTGGTGTTATCTACCGGCACCTGGTGTGTAGATAAAGGAGCCACTGATCATGTCTGCAATACTTTGCAGGGGTTCCAGGAAACCAGATGACTGGCTGAGAAGAAGATTACCGTATACTTGGGCGATGCCACAAAGGTGGCGGCTGTTGCAGTGGGAGATGTTTATTTGTCTTTTGAGAGGAATAAAGTTTTGGTTCTTAAGAATTACCTTTATGTACCTTTATTTAGAAAGAATTTGATTTTGGTTTCTAATTTGTTTATGGATGGATATTCTATTTCTTTTAATGAAAGAGTTGTTATAAAAAGGAATAGGGAGATTATCTATTCTGGTGCATTGATAGGAAATTTGTATACACTCGAACCAAAAGCTCCCACGATGCAAATAGAAGTTAATAACTCATCTTCCAATTCCAATAAGAGAAAAGAACCTTCAAAGATGAACCAAACATATCTTTGGCAACTAAGACTTGGTCATATTAACCTAAGCAGAATTCAAAGGTTGATAGCTGATGGACCTCTGGGTTCATTAGTGGTGGAAGATTTCCAAACCTATGAATCTTGCTTGGAAGGTAAAATGACCAAGAGGTCTTTCAAGGCCAAGGGGTATAGAGCCAAAGATGTGTTGGAATTGGTTCATTCTGATTTGTGTGGTCCTATGTCTATCCAGGCAAGAGGTGGTTTTGAATATTTTGTCTCATTTATAGACTAGCATGTAGGTCAATTGATGACTTGATCTCACAAGTCATGGATATATGATATCAAGTTGACACATGGGTATATATTAGAGAATATATACTGAACTGACCCGCCATGAGAAAGTTTCATGGATCGTCATATGAGTGTCATAAACTTTCTCATGTGACTATTGGTATGAATAGTCCTCAAACCTGAAGTCACTACGGTTCCTTACATAAGGAGTTATGTACTTTGGTATCGTCAAACGTCACCCGTAACAGGGTGGACCATAAAGGCGATTACTGGGTATATAACAAATTATGCAGAGGGATGTGAGTGATGTAGATGGGATCTATCCCTCCCATATGACGAGGAGTGATATCAGGCCTTGATTGAGTAGAACTACTAAAATGCATGGCCATGCTCGAATGAGTCAATATGAGATATTGAGCTCATTTGTTTGAGTTAGTTTACTCAGGGATCAAGAAACACATAGATTGATCGAGGATGACACGGCCTATGCCTCATTGGTCAACTGATATCAAGGATAGAAGGACACAGCCATATATTATAGTAGTCACAAAGGTTAGCCTGGATCTTGACTTATTTCAGAACTTGGGTAGCAATGATGTATTGCTAGATGTCGCCATTGCTTGTGTATCTAAAAGAGTTTAGATCCACTGCCAACGTTATGAGAGCCTATAGGGTCACACACAAAGAGCATGATGATTAGAAGAATTAGTGCATTCTAGTTTGACTAGAATAATTTGGGAATAAGCTTAAGTACAAAATGGTTTTTGGACTTTAAGCTTAATGAGAATTTTAGCTTGTTGATTTAATGAGATTAATTCAATATGTTTAATTTAATAAGATTAAATAAATATGTTATCATGATAGCCTAAGCTTAATTGATTTAATAAGATTAATTCAATATGTTACCTTATTGATTTAATGAGATTAATTCAATATGATAACATAAGCTTATTGAATTAATAAGATTAATTCAACATCCATGAATGCCACATAAGCATGCCACCTAAGCATGCCACATAAGCATGCCACCTAAGCTTGATGAGGTGGAAGGAGACAAAGGGTTTTGACCTTTGGAATTTCTCCACATGTGGCCGGCCAAACAATTATTTTTCAATGCAATTGATTGAATTGAATGTGATAGGAGGTGTAAGGTTTTTTTCAATCCTATAAAACACTCCATGGGGTGGCCGGCCAAATTAGTGGAAGCTTGAGGCTTGGAGAGAGCTTGGTGGCGAGAGGCTTTGGTTGTGTGGCTTTTGTGAGTGTAGGCTAGCAAGAAGAGTGGTCTTCTTCTTCCTTTCTCTTTTTCCCTACCTTCCTCTCCTTTAGGGACTTCTCTAGCAAGAAGTAAAGGAGAGCTCTTCTAGTTTCTTTTGTGAGACAAGAGCTTGCTCGTGTGGATACATATAGAGGCACGGACATTTGAACGTTCTAAAAGATCCAACAAACCCAAGGAGAAGCGGGATTAAAAAGGGCACGCAACAAAGGTAATATTCTCTTATAAGATAAGTTTTTTTTTTAGAGAAATTTATTTTTTTTTGTACGAGGTTTTCTTTCGCAAGGATCACTTGGAAGGGATCCTATTTTTCCATTGCGCATATGCTATTTTGCATAAAAAAAGATCCCTACAGTGGTATCAGAGCCACTTATGAAAAGATCGATAAAAATAGGTTTTCTCTATTTTATATATGATATAGAAGTAGGATAAATTTTATTATGAGTTGATAATTGCATTAGCAATTTTTCAAACATAATAAAATATCCGATGTCTTTTAAAAGTTAAAATTGACATGGTGCATGGTTATGGCCTAGTCCCAAAAAGTTTGTGAATGTGTGTGTTGTAATTCTTAATACGGCCTCATGGTCGTCGGCCTTTCTCCTAAAATTCTTGTTGTAAAATTAGTTTTAGACTCAATGTAACTCGAGTATTTCTCCTTTTGTAATATACAAAATAAAGATGGAGGGTCCATTGGAAGATGAGTTACAAGGAGTAAGTCAACAACACAAGACAACCAAAAGGAAGCACTTGGGAGAAGATGCTATCACTAGGTTGACCAATCAATCTTTTCATTGGCTTGAGAAGATTGTAGAATAAGGGTCATAACCATGACACGCTTAGTTTAATATGTATGTGATGCATGTTAATTTAGCTTATATGTGATGTATGCTAATATGTATGTGATGCATGTTTAAGTTTATTTCTTAATAAGTCAAACGATATGCCTACCAAAGTTGGTACTCACTACTTCCTCGATCATTTGTTGTTGGGTTTGCCAAAGCAAAGCAATGCATTTTATCTTGGAAGAGTGCGAGTGGACAATCGTGATGTCCCGCTATCAAACTTGGTTAAGACTTAATTAAATTTTTCTTAATTAATTAAGAAAGTAGAGGCATATATTAGATTTGAACATAAGTTTTAATATTTAGTTTTGTGTGATTTCAACATCGCTTTGTCTTAGAAGTGGTCGTTGTCTGATATCAAGAAGGACTCGGCCTCGCCACGACACGAAGTGGTTTAGGAATAAGTACTAAACTAATCTAAACTTAACCAAAGCTATTAAAGAGTTACATCAGATGTAATTGGCAAAAGATTGCCTACCTAATCATACTACGTCTTGGGCGATTAGCCAAAGCTAACTCAAAACGAAGTATGATGTGGATCTTTATCCCATATAAATTTATAGCTAATTAGAAGCTAATGATGTAAGCAAAATGTGTTTGCCTACATCAATGATTAGCTCATATCAAAGCTATGAGAATTTAGTGGGAGCCTCATTTAATTAAAGGACGAATTAAATGACTTAGGTATGATACTTAATTTTGCATTTTAATGTTGTAGATCACCATGTCATCTAACACGACACACCCCCTCAACTTGCGATCTGTCCTTAAGAAAGACAAGCTCAATGGAGCTAACTTTCTAGACTGGTATAGAACTGAGGATTATCCTCAAGCAAGAACGCAAACTATATGTCCTAGAGAAGGCTACCCCTGAAACACCCGCCCCTGCGGCCACTCGTGCTGAAAAGGATGCTTATAAGAAGCATCAAGATGACGCATTAGATGTGTCATGTCTTATGCTTGCCACCATGAACTCTGAGCTTTAGAAGCAACATGAGAACATGGATGCCTATGGTATGGTTGAGCATTTGAAACAACTATATCAAGGACAAGCTAGGCACGAGCGTTTTGAAGTGTCTAAGGCTCTTTTTGCATGCAAGATGCAAGAAGGAACACCTGTAGGAACTCACGTACTCAAAATGATTGGGTACGTTGAGAACCTTGAAAGACTAGGTTTTCCACTGAGCCAAGAATTGGCAACTGATGTTATCCTGCAATCGTTGCCGGAAGCATACAATCAATTCGTCATGAATTATAACATGAATGAAATTGATAAACCTTGCTCGAGATTCTCAAAGATGTTAAGAATCACAACCAAATCTCAAGAAGAAAGTTAGTAATGTACTAATGGTCAAGAAGGGCAAAGGTAAGCGCAAAGGCAAGGGTAAGACCCAAGCCAAAGGCAAGGCCAATTCATCCACTTCAAAGGGTAAAGGTAAAGTACCTAAGGAAGTGGATTTTCCATTATGTGAGATCGATAATCGGAAGCGGAATCGCAAAGTCTACCTTGAGGAAGTAAAGAAGAAAAGAGAAGTGGGACTTCCGTGTATACATTTATAGAAGTTAATCTATCTATTTCTTCTACATGGGTATTAGATAATGTGCATCTCACATTTGTACTAATGTGCAGGACCGAGAAATAGTAGAATAATGGCAAAGGGCTAAGTGGACCTACGAGTAGGCAATGGCGCAAAAGTTGTCAAGTCAGTAGGAACATATTCTTTGTCTTTGCCCACTGGGCTTATCTTAGAACTAGAGGAGTGTTTTTATGTACCTGCATTAACAAAGAACATAATTTCTGTATCTTGTTTAGACAAGAAAAACTTTTCTTTTATAATAAAGGACAAATGTTGTTCCATTTATTTAAATGCAATGTTCTATTGTAATGCACCACTTATGAATGGTCTCTATGTTCTAGATTTAGAAACCCCAATTTATAACGTAAATACCAAACGGTTCAAATCGAATAATTTGAACCAAACATATCTTCGCATCGCCGCAGGTCACATAAATGAAAAATGCATATCCCAACTCCATAAAGATGGATTATTGGACTCATTTGATTTTGAATCATATGAGGTATGTGAATCTTGTCTTTAGGAAAGATGACTAAAACTCCATTTAGTGGACATGGCGAGAGAGCGACGGACTTGTTAGGACTCATACATACCGATGTATGTGGCCCTTTAAATGTCGGGCGAGGAGGCTATAAGTACTTTATTACTTTCACCGATGATATGAGTAGATTTGGCTACTTATATTTGATGAGATAAGTCAATCCTTTGAAAAGTTCAAAGAATTCAAGAATGAAGTACAAAACCAACTTGGTAAGCTGTATTAAGCTACTGATCAGATCGAGGTGGTGAATACCTTAGTCAAGAGTTTCATGATCACTGGCCGAGTGTGGGATAATATCCCAACTCACTCCACCGAACACCACAATGGAATGGTGTATCCGAGAGGAGAAATCGACTCTATTAGATATGGTACGATCAATGATGAGCCGACCGATCTACCTACTTCCTTTTGGGGTTTAGCTCTAGAGACACCGCTTTCACACTTAATCGCTCCCATCAAAAGCCGAGAAAAGACACCATATACGTATATGGACTGAAGAGTCCCAAAATGTCTTTTATAAAGATTTGGGGTTGTGAAGCTTATGTTAGACGTCAAGTCTCAGATAAACTAGGACCCAAATCAGATAAGTGTTATTTTGTAGGATATCCCAAGGAAACTAAGGGATATTACTTTTACAATCCCACACTTGGCAAGGTGTTTGTTGCCAGAAATGTTGTCTTTCTAGAAAGAGAATTTATTTCTAGAAAAACTAGTGGGAGTAAAATTCATCTTGAAGAAATTCAAGATGAAGATAACACTAAGGCTTCGATGGAAAATGAACAGGCACCACAAAGTGTTGTGGATGAGGAAATTGTTGCCCAAAGAGTTGTGGAGCAAACACCTATTCAAGTAGACCAACCTCTTCATAGATCTGATAGGATCCGTCAACCCGAGAGATATTCTTTTCTCTTGACTGACAACGGTGATGTATTGCTTGTCGATCTTGATGAGCCTACATCCTATCAAGAAGCTATGATGAGCCCAGATTCCGAGAAATGGCTAGAGGCCATGAGATCCGAAATGGAATCCATGTACACTAACCAAGTATGGACTTTGGTTGATCCACCTGAAGGGGTAAAACCCATTGGGTGTAAGTGGGTCTTTAAAGTAAAGACTGACATGGATGGTAATAAGCATACCTATAAAGGTAGATTGGTGGCTAAAGGATTCAAACAAATTCATGGTATTGACTATGAAACCTTTTCACTGATGCTTAAATCCATTCGATCATACTTGCTATCATGCACCTACCACGATTATGAGATCCGCAGATGGATGTCAAAACCGCTCAATGGAAAGCTACTCGAGGATGTGTACATGACACAGCCTGAGGGTTTTGAAGATCCAAAGCATCCTGGAAAGGTATGCAAACTGCAAAGGTCCATTTATGGACTAAAGCAAGCCTCTCGAAGCTGGAATCTTCGATTCGATGATGCAATCAAGGAGTTTGGTTTCATCAAGAATGAAGATGAACCTTGTGTCTACAAGAGAAATAGTGGGAGCACAGTTGTATTTCTTGTCTTGTATGTAGATGACATACTTCATCGGAAATGATATTCCTCACCCAAATGTGAAGATGTGGTTAGGAATTGTTTCTCGATGAAAGACTTAGGTGAAGCCGCCTATATTCTAGGCATCAAGATCTATAGAGATAGATCTAAAAGATTACTTGGCCTAAGTCGAGTACATACATTGATAAAGTGCTAGATCGCTTTGCTATGCAAAATTCCAAGAAAGGATTTCGCTTTATCACATGGTGTGAGTCTTCAAGACTCAATGTCCTCTTCTAAGGAGGAGAGAGATCGTGGATAAGATCCCTTATGCATCCGCTATAGGGTCTATCATGTACGCCATGCTTTGTACTTGCTCCGACGCCTCGTGATGCTTTAAGCATGACGAGTAGATACCAGTCGGATCCAGGTGAAAGTCACTGGATAGCAGTCAAAAATATTCTTAAATACTTACGAAGAACGAAAGAATATTTCCTGATATTTGGAGGCAATGAGGAGCTAACTGTAAAGGGTTATAGTGATGCAAGCTTCCAAACAGACAAGGATGACTATAGATCGCAATCGGGGTACGTGTTTTGCCTGAATGGTGGAGTTGTGAGCTAGAAGAGTTCGAAGCAGGACACAGTTGCTGATTCTACAACATAAGTCGAGTATATTGCTGCGTCTGATGCAGTAAAGGAGGATGTTTGGCTCCGCAAGTTCATCAGTGAACTTGGAGTAGTTCCTAGCATTGCAGATCGAATAGACCTCTATTGTGACAACAATGGGGCTATTTCACAGGCTAAGGAACCTCGAACACATCAGCGGACCAAACACATACGGTGGCGCTTCCATCTCATTCGAGAGATCATCGATAGAGGAGATGTGAGGATATGCAGAGTACCGACAGAAGCTAACATCGCAGATCCATTGACCAAGGCTTTGGCACAGAGGAAGCATGATGGTCACACTAGGTCACTAGGTATCAGATATTATAGTGATTGGTACTAGTGCTAGTGGGAGATTGTTAGTTATAGCCCTAGAACCAATCATGTGATGGTTGAATAGGGAATATTTTGTATCATATTCTATAAAGGCAAAGGATTGGTTATTATATTTACGTCTTGCTTGTGCCAGCTAAATTAAATATAATAATGCCCTAGAAAAGTAGGTTCTTATCTACAGCACATCAATTGGCAGAATTGATTATGAGAGGCTATAAAGAACACTTTCATAAATGTTCCTAGTCAAGTATTAATATGCAAGGGCAATATTAATACATAAAGACTAGCATGTAGGTCAATTGATGACTTGATCTCACAAGTCATGGATATATGATATCAAGTTGACACATGGGTATATATTAGAGAATATATACTGAACTGACCCGCCATGAGAAAGTTTCATGGATCGTCATATGAGTGTCATAAACTTTCTCATGTGACTATTGGTATGAATAGTCCTCAAACCTGAAGTCACTACGGTTCCCTACATAAGGAGTTATGTACTTTGGTATCACAAACGCGTCACCCGTAATCAGGTGGACCATAAAGGCGACATCGGGTATATAACAAATTATGCGGAGGGATGTGAGTGATGTAGATGGGATCTATCCCTCCCATATGACGGGAGTGATATCTTTGGGCCCCTTGATTGAGTAGAACTACTAAAACGCATGGCCATGCTCGAATGAGTCAATATGAGATATTGAGCTCATTTGTTTGAGTTAGTTTACTCAGGGATCAAGAAACACATAGATTAATCGAGAATGACACGGTCTATGCCTCATTGGTCAATCTGATATCAAGGATAGAAGGACACAGTCATACATTATAGTAGTCACGGAAAGGTTAGTCGGATCTTGACTTATTTCATAACTTGGGTAGCAATGATGTATTGCTAGATGTCGCTCATTGCTTGTGTATCTAAAAGAGTTTAGATCCACTGCCAACGTTATGAGAGTCTATAGGGTCACACACAAAGAGCATGATGATTAGAAGAATTAGTGCATTCTAGTTTGACTAGAATAATTTGGGAATAAGCTTAAGTACAAAATGGTTTTTGGACTTTAAGCTTAATGAGATTTTTAGCTTGTTGATTTAATGAGATTAATTCAATATGCTAAGCTTATTAATTTAATAAGATTAAATAAATATGTTATCATGATAGCCTAAGCTTAATTGATTTAATAAGATTAATTCAATATGTTACCTTATTGATTTAATGAGATTAATTCAATATGATAACATAAGCTTATTGAATTAATAAGATTAATTCAACATGCATGAATGCCACATAAGCATGCCACCTAAGCATGCCACATAAGCATGCCACATAAGCATGCCACCTAAGCTTGATGAGGTGGAAGGAGACAAAGGGTTTTGACCTTTGGAATTTCTCCACATGTGGCCGGCCAAACAAGGAGTGTAACTCCTTGTTTGATTATTTTTCAATGCAATTGATTGCATTGAATGTGATAGGAGGTGAAAGGTTTTTTCAATCCTATAAAACACTCCATGGGGTGGCCGGCCAAATTGGTGGAAGCTTGAGGCTTGGAGAGAGCTTGGTGGTGAGAGGCTTTGGTTGTGTGGCTTTTGTGAGTGTAGGCTAGCAAGAAGAGTGGTCTTCTTCTTCCTTTCTCTTTTTCCCTACCTTCCTCTCCTTTAGGGACTTCTCTAGCAAGAAGTAAAGGAGAGCTCTTCTAGTTTCTTTTGTGAGACAAGAGCTTGCTCGTGTGGATACATATAGAGGCACGGATATTTGACGTGCTAAAAGATCCAACAAACCCAAGGAGAAGCGGGATTAAAAAGGGCACGTAACAAAGGTAATATTCTCCTATAAGATAAGTTTTTTTTTCTTTTAGAGAAATTTATTTTTTTTTGTACGAGGTTTTCTTTCGCAAGGATCACTTGGAAGGGATCCTTTAAATGGATAGGTAGTTAATAACCATGGGAGAGTGGATTACTTTAGGATTTCAATAATGATGATACTTTGAAATGTGGTTTGAGGATATGCTCTAAAGAGATTTTAGATGGATATATTTTGGAACCTATCGTAAAAATTGATGTCTAATTGGTACAATTAGATCTAGAGGAGCGAAGGTGGTTTTTTATAGTTCTATAGATCGAGAGGTTGATCGTAAGTACAGATCATATGACAGAGGAAAACTATGTGATGAACCACAAGCTCATGAGTAAGATTGTTCTGAAGGAATTGAGAGGGGAAGTCCCTGCTTCAGTACCACCGGTACAAGAGGATATACCACAAGTCACTATACCACGTGTCACAGAGAATACACAGGTGATATCTCATCATAGTGGGAGGGTTGTTAGACAGCCTGATAGATTCATGTACTTGGGAGAATCTTCTGATTTGATCCCTGGTGAACATGAACCAGATCCCTGGACATATGACGAGGTGATCCAAGATAAAGATGCGGTATCTTGGCAAAGTGCGATGAATTCTGAGATAGAATCTATTGATTCAAATCATGTATGGGAGCTAGTAGAACCACCCAATGGTGTAAAAGTCATTTGATGCAGGTAGATCTACAAAAGAAAGAGAGGAATAGATGGGAAGGTTGTGACCTTCAAGAAGGCTTGTTGCGAAGGGGTATACTCATAAAGAGGGTATCAATTATGAGGAGACCTTTTTGCCAGTAGTCATGCTTAAGTCTATCCAGATTCTCTTATGTATTGCTGCTCATATGGATTATGAGGTAAGGCAGATGGATGTAAAGACAGCTTTCCTTAATGGAAGTCTTGAGGAGAGCATCTATATGAAGCAACCAGAGGGATTCATTGCAAAGGGAAAAGAGCATCTTGTGTGTAAGCTTAATCGGTCCATTTATGGATTGAAGCAAGCTTCGAGGTCTTGGAACATCCGCTTTGATGAGGTAATCCAGTCTTATGGATTTATTCAAAGTCTGGATGAGTCTTGTGTATACAAGAGATGTGACGGAAATGTAGTGGTATTTCTTGTACTATACGTAGATGACATTTTGTTAATTGGCAACAATGTCAATGTTTTATCGGACGTAAGAGTTTGGTTATCCAAATAGTTTGATATGAAGGACTTGGGAGAAGTGGGACACATCCTTGGGATCAAGATTACAAGGGATAGCAGGAAAAGGATGTTGTGCTTATCTCAAGCTTCATACATAGACACCATTATGGATCGTTTTAGCATGCAAAACTCCAAGAAAGGTTTTCTACCTTTCAGACATGGAGTTTTTTTATCTAAGGAGATGTTTCCTAGAACATCTGAGGAGATAAAGGAGATGAAGGTGGTTCCTTATGCTTCGGTAGTAGGAAGCTTCATGTATGCTATATGTACGAGACTAGATATCTGCTTTATTGTGAGCATGGTTAGCGATATGGAGTAATCGATCAAGTACATACATTGGTGATAAGCATATATTGAAGTACCTGAGAAGGACTAGGGATTATATGTGTTGGAGGGGGGGGGGGTGAATAGCTATCGTAAATCTTTTCGATGTTTCGTTTGAGTAGACAATTAAATGAGTAAGAGCAGCGGAAAATAAAGGAACACATTTATTTTTACTTGGTTCAGTTGCTACAAGCCCCTATTGGTCCTAGACTCACTGAACGGAGGCAAAGCACTATAACGTCTCCTCCTTGTTGGAGTAGGAGACAATAAACAATGATGAGGATGAAAACAGAGCAAACCTCACGATTAAAAAAGAATTAATTACTTACTGCTGCTGTGAAGGAGATTTGAACTTGTGCGTATATGGCGTTATGGCGTTAGCATGAAGGGAGCACTTGATGAATAAACTTGATGATGCTTGGAATCCTCCCCTCCTTTTATAGATTTTGGCCTCTGAATATGTCTCCTCTTTTTGAGCAGATCATGAAGTTGTCGAAATTTTATAAATTACGCTCGATTTGACCTAAGCCAAGGTTGATTCATCGCCATCGCGTGATGCCTCCCATCGATCGATAAGCATCGATCGACTTCTTGATGTCCGTGATGCCATCACGCCACTTCCTGCGATAAGAGGTTAGCTCGAAAAATGATAAATGCGATGGTTCGACCGTCATCTAGACCTAGGGAAGGAAGTCTTAATCGGATCGCCGCCTATGGTCATCCCCGTAAAGAGGACACGACCTTACAATCTCTCACTCACACGAGCTTACCTTGATTGTAGCTCTCGCTTTCGGCCTTCCATTCGATTCCTTCGGCTCCCTTCGAAGTCACTTGAGTGTCGCTCGACCACCGCGTCTTCCTCTGGGTGTCGCTAGCCTTCAGCTCCAGCTTTAGCACTTTTCTGCACACTTGATTTAGCTCGTGAGATAATGATGTAAACTTAACTTTGTGTCTTTGCCATAATCAAAACACAGGTTCGATTATCTAGTGCCCCTGCACCAACAATATGCTAGTTTCCACAATTACTCCCGTGGGTTACGCGATTCGACTTCCAATCGGATAGGGATAACAATAAGTCTACATCATATTTTGTGTTTACTTTAGGAGGTGGAGCCATTGTATGGAGGAGTATCAAGCAGAAATGCGTGGCGGACTCCACCATGGAAGCTGAGTATGTGGCAGCCTCTTAGGCGGCCAAAGAAGTTGTGTGACTCAGGAACTTCTTGATGGACTTGGATGTGATTCCTTGTTTGCCCAGAACTATCACAATTTATTGTGATAATAGTGGTGCAGTTGCAAACTCGAAGGAACCACGAGCCCATAAGGCAAGTAAACACATAAAGCGCAAGTACCACCTAATATGAGAAATCGTAAAGAGAGGAGAAGTTGTTGTGGCAAAGATTGCATTGGAGGATAACCTAGCAGATAATATCACTAAGGCCCTTCTAACGAGAGATTTTGATAGACATGTGGAGGGAATGGGAATCAGATGTATGGCAGTTTGAGGACAACATATTCTTTTAGTATAAGTGGGAGATTGTTGGGATGTATACTAAATATTCTATCTTTTATATGAACATCTTTATTTTTGAAATAAGAATCACATGATCATTGTTTGCATATTTATGATTATGCATTTTATCTAATACATTACATTGTAGATAACATGGTGTGTAGTGTCACATGGGAGATCATTTTATCAATTTCTTGTAAAGTATAAGTAAAGGCTCACACCTGAGATGGCTTTGGACAAACCATTGGTATGGTTGTAGTGTAATTTGGTATTGGTTTGTCTTGACCATAGAATTACCATAGTACACTTTGTGTGTATTGAGCAGGACCGACTTAGAGGTGATTCGATTTATTACTGAGTACATAATCGAATCGGATATTATGTTGTACATGCTCTAAATCTGATATAATATGAGCACATATACATAGTATTCATTTCTTTGATTTACCAATGGGCGAGATTTATAGAGTAAATCGATAGACTCGGTAAGTTGGGAAATGGTATTATTTATATGGTGTACTGTTGATTAGAGGAGGAAACCGTGTCCTATATATTAGGTTGATGATGTCCCCTTGAAGAGCTCATAAGGTTCATCATGTAAACCTTGCAGGTGGACTTGGTCCGGCATGATTATAAAGTTGAGTGGTACTACTCATGGAGTTAGATGTTTATTAATTAATTGTCGTAAATTAATTAATGTCGAGATCTTAAACAAACACGGAGAGATAAATGTACAAATAATATATGGAGCCCATATTATATTAACTTAGGTGAGGTAGATCAGGTGATAATCCTCTAGTGGAATGGATTATCATTAATGGATCGGAATTTATGTGGCTTGATCCATTGGGTGGCCAAGATCCAACTCCTCCTCATGGTCCCTATTGTAGCCTATTAAGACTTCATGGAGCCTAGATCCAATGATGGAAAACAAAACTCTAGATCGGTGGATTAAATCTGAGGTTGAGATTAAATCTCTAGATCACGGTTGAGATTAAATCCTTAGCCCGCGCGATGGAGATTAAAAGAAGGCAAGCCTAACTCTATAAATATGGGCTTAAGGCTTGGGCATGTAGATGAATTAGAGAGATTAGGGTTTTTCTTCCTTGGCTTGGCGTGAGGAAGAAGTGGGCAACTAGGATTTTTTAGAGTGTGTCTTGCCACAATTTTGGAATGTTTTCTTCTTCCTTAGGTGTTATGCCCTTCTCTCTGTTGGGATGTATCTTGAAAAGTCTATCTTTGCATGAATATCTTTATTTTGAAATAAGAATCACATGATCATTGTTTGCATATTTATGGTTATACATATTACATTGTAGAGATAACATTGTGTGTAGTGTCACACAGGAGATCATGTTATCGGTTCATTGTAAAGTATAAGCAGAGGCTCACAACTGAGATGGTTATCGACAAACCATTGGAATGGTTGTAGTGTGATTTGGTATTAGTTTGTCTTGACCATAGAATCACACTAGTAAACTTTGAGTGTATTGAGCAGGACCGACTTAGAGGTGATTCGATTTATTGCTGACTACATAATCGAATCGGATCTCTGATATTATATTGTACATTCTCTTAATCCCGATATAATAATGGGTACATATACTTAGTATTCATTTCTTTGATTTACAAATGGGCGAGATTTATAGAGTAAATCGATAGGCTCGGTAAGTTGGGAAATTTTATTATTTATATGGTGTACTGTTGATTATAGGAAGAAACCGTGTCCTATATATTAGGATGATGATGTCCCTTTGAGGAGCTCATAAGGTTCATCATGTAAACCCTGCAGGTGGACTTGGTCCGGCATGATGATAAGGTTTAGTGGTACTACTCATGGAGTTAGATGTTGAATAATTAATTGTCAGGATATTAATTAATCGACGGTCATTCGAGATCTTAAACACGGAGAGAAAAAATGTACAAATAGTATATGAAGCTCATATTAATTTATGGGGGTTGGTGAGGTAGATCAATGATAATCCTCTAGTGGAATGGATTATCATTAATGGATCGGACTTTATGTGGGCTTGATCCATTGGGTGGCCAAGATCCAACTCCTCCTCATGGTCCCTATTGTGGCCTATTAAAATCTCATGGAGCCTAGATCCAATGATGGAAAACAAAACTCTAGATCCAACGATAGAGATTAAATCTCTAGATCCAACGATTGAAATTTAATCTCTAGATCCGACGATTGAGTTTAAATCCCTAGAACCGATGGTGGAGATTAAAACAAGGCTTAAGCCTAACTCTATAAAAGGAGGGATTTGGATGGGCGGCAAGAGCAATTTGGAGGCAAAGGGGATTAGGGTTTTTGGGCGGCAATGGAAAGGAGGCTTGGCCGACCACAAACTTGGAAAGATTTTTCTTCTTCTTCCTTAGGTGGTCGGTGCCCATCCTCTCCTCTATTTGGCCGGCGTCCAAAGCTCTTCCTTCTCTTCTCCTTGGACGGTGGAAACAAGGGTTAGGGTGATTCCTTGGAGCTCTAGGCCGGCGCCCACCTTTCCCTCTCTTTAGGCCGGCGGCAAGCTTCAAGTTGGGAGCTTGTTTGTTGGTCCTAGATAGAGGAGAGTTTTCTTTCTTATTCTTCCTTTTTTTCAAAGTGAGCAAAGAAAGGAAGATTGGTGATCTAGGAGGCTTCGACTTTTGGAAGATCATCGCCCACACGACATCCAAAAGAAGGGAGGACATACAATAGAAGATCGATAGGTATAATGCTTGTTTATATTCTTTTGTGACATGTCTATAATTGTTTTTCAATCATATACATGTTGTATGTTGTATGGTTTTATATGTGGCTAAATTTACTTGGACCCCAAATACAAATGCAAAAATCAGCGATCCGTACATCGTCTATTCCGCGGCTAATCTAGAATAGAAGTTGGTTGCTTGAACAACAAGTTTGTTCAAATGACTACTCTAATCGAATAGCATGACGATGAAATGGTAGCTTGGGTAATCCCTCTTGTCAAGGATAATTTTTTTTTGTCAGCGGACGTAGAAGGGATCGCCATGAACAAGCGAGCGAGTTGAAGTGGGAAGCGAAGTTTCCCCTCCCTTCAAGTGGTATCAGAGCAACGGTTTTTGATTTTGTGTGTTTAGGATTCCGTTACTTTTATGCACTTTTCATATATTATATGTGCCGGATAATAGAGGATGTGCATAGGTTAACTTTTAGGTTGCAGGCATAGGATCCAACTATTATGGCCATATGTGTGTATGTGATTGTATGTGTGTAATTGTATATTTTGTTGAATCCTCGGGGTTGACGAGGCTAGTATTTAATTTATGTAAGTAGATACGACATTGTTTAGCCACTCTTTTTATTTTAGTTTACTTTCGATCTAGATTTCATGTACACTCCCTTGTGAAGTATAGGATCGATGAATGTAAATTAAAATAGTTTTTTTCTCGGCTCGAATCTCCGGATGGCTTGTACATGGCATAGGGAGGAGCGGACAAGATGAGGATACGACGGGAAGCATATTGAAGACAAAAGCCATAACAGTTGGAAAATATTTTTTTTCATATTTATTGCTTATTGTTTGATATGCATGTCGTAGGCTAGAAAATTCCTCAATTTTAAATTACTATGTGGGAGAGGGATATTTTTATAAATTCCCACGGCCTCCATTACAATTTGACATGTGATGCAAACAAACTTGCACGTCAGCTCTGAGTGCCTTCCTCCCCATCGGATGAGTTTGTTTGCATATCACAAGGTCGATTATGGTTATAGGAAATTATTAAGGAGGGTGTGTACTTCCCCATCAGAAGGCACATAACCCGAGTTAATTATCTTAGTACCGAGTAATGGTGAACACTTAGATACAAATATAAGTATCCTCCCCATCGGAGTCACTGCTTTTATTTGTAGGGTCGAAGAGGAACCAACTATTAATTTTATTTGTCAAAAATTTAGGTTGACAAGATAATAAAATTAATGGGTAAAACCTCCTCTTACAAATGTAGAATTCGTATACGTCCACACTATCGTGGCATATGATATTCTCGGTGTTTTGAGGTGTTGGTTGATTTTAAAATTTTATTGTTTGAGGAATCAATAATTTTTTGAAATCTAATTTTTTGATCTATGTGATTCTTAGGTTTCTCACAATGACTTTCAATCCGCTTGTTATGATACTGAAAGAAAATAAACTTACTGGACCTAATTATGTTGATTGGAAGAGGAATCTTGACATTGTCTTGACTACTGAGGAATAAAAATATGTACTCCTCGAAGAGTGCCCTCTTAAGCCTGCGGATGAATCTGGGGAAAAGGAGAAGGATAGTTATAAGAAGTGGATTAAGGCCGATGAGATGGCGCGGTGTTACATTTTGGCATCTATGTCAAATGTACTGCAACATCAGCATCAAGCCATGCCCACTACTTATGACATGATGCTCAATCTCAAAGAGCTTTTCGGACACCAGAATCGAGCCGCTAGGCAAGAAGCCATGAGGAACATGATGACGACCACCATGATCGAGGGAACACCCATGAGGGATCATGTTCTCAAGATGATGACTCATTTGAATGAGCTGGAAGTCCTCGGAGCTAAGATCGATGGGGAAACCCAGATCAATATCATTCTCCAGTATCTACCTAGGAGTTTTGAGCAGTTTCATCTGAACTACAACATGAACAAGAGGTTGTATTCTTTGACGGAGCTTCTGACAGAACTCCAGGCGGCAGAGGGGCATTTTCATCAGAGTGCTCAAGTGCAAGCCATGGTTGCCCAAATGGTTTCTACTTCTAAACCGAAAGGTAAGAAGAAGAAGAAACAAGCTGGGACAAAGGCGGTGGGAGGAACTCAGAGAGGAGTGAAGAAGGCGAAAGGCAAGTGCTTCACTTGTAAGCAGACTGGACACTAGAAGAAGGACTGCCCCAACCGCAAGCAGAACAAAGGTATATCTTTTGGTCTAGTCGTTAAAACATATTTAGCAGTGTTATCTACCGGCACCAAGTGTGTAGATACGGGAGTCACTGATCATGTCTGCAATACTTTGCAGGGGTTCTAGGAAACAAGAAGACTGGCTGAAGGGCAAATTACCGTCTACTTGGGTGATGCCACGAAGGTGGCGGCTGTTGCAGTGGGATATGTTTATTTGTCTTTTGAGAGGAATAAAGTTTTGGTTCTTAAAAATTGTCTTTTTGTACCTTTATTTAGAAAGAATTTGATTTCGGTTTCTAAATTGTTTATGAATGGATATTCTATTTCTTTTAATGACAGATTTGTTATAAAAAGGAATAGGGAGATTATCTATTCTGGTGCATTGATAGGAAATTTGTATACACTCAAATTAAAAGCTCCCACGATGCAAATTGAAGTGAATAACTCATCTTCTAATTCCAATAAGAGAAAAGAACCTTCGAAGATGAACCAAATATATCTTTGGCATCTAAGGCTTGGACATATTAACCTAAGCAGAAATCAAAGGATGATAGCTAATGGACCTTTGAGTTCATTAGTGGTGGATGACTTCCCAACCGGCGAGTCTTGCTTGGAAGGTAAAATGACCAAGAGGCCTTTTAAGGCCAAGGGGTATAGAGCCAAAGATGTGTTGGAATTGGTTCATTCTAATTTGTGTGGTCCTATGTCTATCCAGGCTAGAGGTGGTTTTGAGTATTTCGTCTCTTTCATAGACGATTATTCAAGATATGGATACATTTACTTGATGTAAGTCCAATGCTTTGACGAGTTCAAAGAATTCAAGGCTGATGTGGAGAAACATCAAGATAAAAGTATCAAGACACTACGATCTGATCATGGTGGTCAGTACCTCTTGTGAGAGTTTAGGAATTACTTATCAGAGGCTAAGATTCTATCCCAATTGTCTGCACCTGGCACACCCAAGCAGAATGGTGTAGCAGAGCGAAGGAATAGGACTCTTATGGAGATGGTTAGATCGATGATGAGTTATTCTGAGTTGCCAGATTCGTTCTGGGGATATGCTCTAGATACGACAGTGTATATTCTGAACTTGGTTCCATCTAAATCAGTGCCTTCTACTCCCACAGAATTGTGGACTGGGCGAAAGCCTAGTCTGAGACATATTCGGATTTGGAGGAGTCCAACACATGTGCTAAAGGCATATCGTAAGTTTGAACCTCGCATGTACGCATGTTCGTTGGCTATCCTAGAGGAACGAAAGGTGGTTTGTTTTATAGTCCTAGAGATCAGAGGGTGATCGTTAGCACGAACGCCAGATTTCTAGAGGAAGACTATGTGATGAACCACAAGCCCATGAGTAAGATTGTTCTGGAGGAATTGAAAGGGGAAGTCACTTCTTCAGTACCACCGGTACAAGAGGATATACCACAAGTCACTACACCGCATGTCACAGAGGATGCACAGGTGATACCTCGTTGTAGTGGGAGGGTTGTTAGACAGCCTGATAGATTCATATTCTTGGGAGAATCTTCTGATTTGGTCCCTGGCGAACATGAACATGATCCCTGGACATATGACGAGGCAATCCAAGATAAAGATGCAGTATCTTGGCAAAGTGCAATGAATGCTGAGATTGAATCTATGGATTCAAATCAGGTCTGGAAGCTAGTAGAACCACCCGATGGTGTAAAAACCATTAGATGCAAGTGGATCTACGAAAGAAAGAGAGGAATAGATGGGAAGGTTGAGACCTTCAAAGCAGGCTTGTCGCTAAGGGGTATACTCGTAAAGAGGGTATCGATTATGAGGAGACCTTTTCACCAGAGCCATGCTTAAGTCTATCCGATTCTCTTATATTGCGCTCATATGGATTATGAGGTGGCGAGATGGATGTCAAGACAAGCTTTCCTTAATGGAAGTCTTGAGGAAAACATCTATATGAAGCAACCAGAGGGATTCATTGCAAAGGGCAAAGAGCATCTTGTATGTAAGCTTTAATCGGTCCATTTATGGATCAAGCAAGCTTCGAGGTCTTGGAACATCCGCTTGATGAGGTAATCCTTATGGATTTATTCAAAGTCGGATGAGTCTTGTGTATACAAGAGATGTGACGGAACGTAGTGGTATTTCTTATTTATAATGAGATGAGATTTTGTTAGGCAACAATATCAAGGTGTTATCGGACGTAAAATATAGTTGTCAGCAGTTTGATATGAAGGACTTGGGAGAAGTGGGACACATCCTTGGGATCAAGTTTATAAGGGATCGCAAGAAAAGGATGTTGAGCTTATCTCAAGCTTCATACATAGACACAATTATGGATCATTTTAGCATGCAGAACTCCAAGAAGGGTTTTCTACCTTTCAAGCATGGAGTTCCTTTAAGTAAGGAGATGTGTCCTAGATCATCTGAGGAGATAGAGTAGATGAGGGTGGTTCCTTATGCTTCAGCAGTAGGAAGCCTCATGTATGTGATGCTATGTACGAGACCAGATATTTTCTTTGTCGTGGGCATGGTCAGCAGTTATCAGAGTAATCCAGGACAGGGACATTGGACTGCGGTAAAACATATATTGAAGTACCTGAGAAGGACTAGGGATTATATGCTAGTTTACTAGGCAAACCAATTACTCCCTATGGGTTACACAGATTTCGACTTCCAATCAAATAGGGAAAACAGTAAGTCTACCTCATGTTTTGTGATTACATTGGGAGGTGGAGTCATTGTTTGGAGGAGTGTCAAGCAGAAATGCGTGGTGGACTCTACCATTGAAGCTGAGTATGTGGCAGCCTTTGAGGCAGCCAAAGAAGCTGTGTGGCTCAGGAACTTCTTAATGGACTTGGATGTGATTCCTAGTTTTCCCAGAACTATCACAATATATTGTGATAATAGTGGTGTAGTTGCAAACTCGAAGGAACCACGAGCCCATAAGACAAGTAAACACATAGAGCGCAATTGCCACCTGATATGAGAAATCTTAAAGAGAGGAGAAGTTGTTGTGTCCAAGATTGCTTCGGAAGATAACCAGGCAGATCCTTTCACTAAGGCCCTTCCAGCGAGAGCTTTTGATAGGCATGTGTAGGGAATAGGAATCAGATGTATGGCAGTTTAAGGACAACATAGTCTTTTAGTATAAGTGGGAGATTGTTGGGATGTATACTGAAAAGTCTATCTTTTGTATGAACATCTTTATTTTTGAAATAAGAATCACATGATCATTGTTTGCATATTTATGGTTATGCATATTGTCTGATACATTAAATTGTAGATAACATTGTGTGTAGTGTCACACAGAAGATCATGTTATCGGTTCATTGTAAAGTATAAGCAAAGGCTCACAACCGAGATGGTTATGGACAAACCATTGGAATGGTTGTAGTGTGATTTGGTATTGGTTTGTCTTGACCATAGAATCACACTAGTACACTTTGTGTGCATTGAGCATGACTGACTTAGAGGTGATTCAATTTATTGCTGACTATATAATCGAATCGGACCTCAGATATTATATTATACATGCTCTTAATCCCGATATAATAACGGTCACATATACTTAGTATTCATTTCTTTGATTTACCAATGGGCGAGATTTATAGAGTAAATCGATAGGCTCGGTTAGTTGGAAAATGGTATTATTTATATGGTGTGCCATTGATTATAAGAGGAAACTATTGGTGCAATCGGCCCAGATTGACTCGAGTTTGACTCGAGCAGTACCTTGATAGTATTTTGATTATAGACAAAACTTATGACATATGAGTGTTATAGGGAAGTCCAACATGGTGTTGGCATGGAAAATCCAAGCATGGAGCTTGGTGTGGAAAAGTCCAAAGCATTGTGAAGCCGTGCGCTTGGTGCATGTGGGAAGTCTTGAGGACTTGGCAAGTTCACTAGGCTCGGGATCCTTGAGTCGGTGAAGGATGGCATTGCGAAGCCATGAGCTTGGTGCATCTGAGGGACCGCCAGATGGGGAGCGAATGGAGTAAGACCAAAGGGAAGCATACTTCGAGGGCAAGAGACGCGAAGGATGGCATTGCGAAGCTGTGCGCTTAGCGCATCCAAGGGACGTAGGCTGAGGGAAGAGAGCTTCAGTGGGGAACTCCATGAGGGATAAGGTGGATTTGGCCAAGTGGCTAAGACTGAGTGTCGGAGGCTCAAACATGATGTTTGAGGGTTTACCCGACGGTCGGATGCTCAAACAATTTGGTGTTTGAGGTTTTGCCGGCAATGATCTAGCATAGGTGTCGGTTCGGTGATCCAAGCCGACTAAGGGTTTGGTAGTATTAGACTGCGATTTGTGCTTAGCGATCATTGCCATGGATTAGTAGTCGGGATGTCGGCAATGATCGACTACCAAGGGATGGCGATCGACTTATGGGAATGGCGCGAGCACAGAGAACACTCCGTGGCCATGGGCGATCGACTACTAGGTCCTGTCGGCCATGGGTAGCGATCGTGTATGATCCGTTGGAACTTATCCAAGCGTGGATCTGGCCCGTTGTGAGATACGAGCTCGAAGCGATCGAGGGCCTTTTGGCGATCAGCTAAGCTAAATATCTTGATGCAGGTTATAAATGGAGCTCAAGTGGGAGGATTTCGCCAAGACTTTAAGGAAGCTATTGGAGGGGAATTTCTGCTGCATTCCAGTCCTTCAAGAGCCATCCAAAGCAAGCTACAAGAAAAGGGTTTAAAGCAAGCGTTGTAAAGTGTTCTTTACGTGTATTTGGTGTTTGTCTTTGTATTGCTTGTATTTCATTACTTAGTGTAATTGCTTGTGAGAGTTTCTCCACCTCCAACATGTTATCGAGAAGGAGTGGTTTAGTTAGTGTCGTGTGCATAACTAGATCTCGGAGAGCTCGCCCGTGGAGTAGGAACCATTCGGTTCCGAACCACGTATATCTTGTGTGTTTGCATATGCTTGTATTTATTGTTAGTATTCATATTTGTATTAGTATTCCGCTGTGCTAACGACAATCGTAGGAAAGCAACGCAATGAGAACGAACGAATTCCACCATCGTACGATTGAGGGCTATTCACCCCCCTCTAGCCGGGCAACCACATTCACATCGATCCCCTACAAGTGGTATCAGAGCAAGGAGCTTGTCGAGGACTAACCGCCGACATAAGCACTACAAAATGGCCGGCTATAACATCCATCCACCAAAATTCGATGGAGATTTTGCTCGGTGGAAGAAACGGATGGAGGAATATATTGAAACTGATTTTGATTTTATGATTATTGTAGAAAACGGTTTTGAGTTCCCTAGGGACAAAGACAACAAGCCAATTGAGAAGTCAAGGTGGACCCAAGACCAAATTAAGGACTTCAAGACAAATCTCGAGGTAATAAAATTATTTAGTGATTTGTTACCTAATCATATTTGGTCTAGATTGGGTGACTATAGGGATGCAAGGGAGCTATGGAATAAGATAATAAAATTCCAAGAAAACTCCCAATCGGCACGAGTAGAGGAGAATGCCGAGGAAGAAGCACCCACAACATTTGAAGATGTTGATGATTTAGTGGAGACCTCCACCTCTAGCATTGAGGGGGAGGAAAGGATTTCCATTCCGGAGCAAGATTAAAATGAAGCTTCTACCTCCGGAAGAAGTGAAGAGGCCTCCACCACCTCCCTAGGTAACTCAATTATTATAATTTTAAATAAAGATCATATAATTTGTTTTGAGTGTAGGGAGAAAGGGCATTACAAAAGCAAATGCCCTAAATTGGCTAAGGAAAAGGCATCGACACCAAAAGTCAACCCAAAGTCAAAGGATGCTGAAGTCCCCACAACTAGAAGAAAAGAGCACATTGTGTGCTTTAAATCCAGTCAAAAGGGGCACTACCGAAGCCAATGCCCTAGGGGGAGGAAGAAAGGGCAAGAGGGTGTATCTCATGTAGGAGAGCTTCCAAAGCTAACCCTAAGGTAAATTTAAATAATGCACCTTCTATTTCTAAAGTTAAAAAGCATGCTAAAAATTACTTTAGTTCTCTTGCCATTATTAATGAAAAGCATGCTAGTAGAAATAATAAGGTTTATTGTTTAGGTGCTAAGCATGTTCATATAACTAAGGACAAACCTAGGACTCATAATTCTAGAAATATTTTACCAAAGGAGTCCATTAGGAGAATAGAAGAAAATCTAGGCATCAACCCTAAGAAGGGTAGACACATGCCCAAGAGGAAGAATATTTTCCAAAAATCTAATGAAAATTCAAAATTGGGAAAATTAGAGCTAGAGAACCAAGTCTTGAAGTCAAGGCTTGAGAGAATGGAAAAACCCCTTAGAATCAAAGAAAATTCAATTCTAGGGTCAAATGCCCAAAAGTCAAAATCTAGAAAGCAAGAACGGTCTAAGGGCAAGGAAGGTTTGGGTCACAAACCTAAGCCCAAGAAGACTTATCATAATGTTCCATTTGATTATGAAACTATTTCTAGGTCTAGGAAAACCAAGGCTAATAGGGAAGCTATCCCTAAGACTAGCCATGGTGTTTGCTTAGTGGCTAAGGACTTAAGAAAATTTAAGAAAGCTACTAAGAAGGTCAAAGGAGGAGTCACCTCTAGAGTTGACATAGGAAAGACCCATTTGACTAAGGCTTCAAAGCCTAAAAGGGTCATTAGAAAGGTATCTAGGGAAGTTATCCCTAGAGAATACCTTGTTAACCCAAAGAGCTCCAATAGATATTGGGTTCCTAAAAGCGTGATCGATTCACGCTAGATGGGTTAGGGTGTGTCAACCCTAAGTGGATGGATAGTTAACCTAACCATAGTAGAGTTGATGCATTAGGATGTGCCAATGTGCTTGAGATGTTAAAAATGATTTAAATTGGCACAAATAGGTCATAGAGGTATTGGTGTGCTATTTCGGGTTTATGGCACACTAGGGGGAAAAATGTCTTTAAGGCAAAAATGGACTTAACCCTAGAAATGGCAATTTGGATTCAACACTTAGGTATTTTATACCTTAGTATATTTTACTTGCCATGATTTATTTGTCTTGCCATGTCATGACATCATCTTCATTTTTATCTCTAAAAAATGTCATGATCATGTTTAGACTTCTTCTTTATATGTCATGTATGCTAAAATGTCATTCACATGCCATGACATCATGATTTTGGCATATGCTTTCATCTATATCATATTTACTCCATAATCATCATCATGCATAAAATAAAATGGAATTAAGGACCATGGCATAATTTGATGGGAATCAAAGAATATTGCCTAGAAATATGCATGAGACCATTAAAAAACAAAAACCCAC
Organism: Wurfbainia villosa; assembly: GCA_025175895.1. Taxonomy (NCBI): domain Eukaryota; kingdom Viridiplantae; phylum Streptophyta; class Magnoliopsida; order Zingiberales; family Zingiberaceae; genus Wurfbainia; species Wurfbainia villosa. Next base: position 15,946,394 of record CM045988.1, on the reverse strand, counting down.
ATCTCACTAGATTAATTGACTTGTATGTGTTTTACACATCTAGATACAAGTGAGATGTTTAGGGAAAATGAATTAAACGTTTCTAAAACATTTTGAAAACCCTTGGTGAAGTCTATCTTTTGATAGCTATCACCATTGAATGGGATGATACAAAGAGGGCTCTTTATTGAAGCTTTTCTTAACTTTTGGACTTTGTGTCAATCTCTTAATTTAGTAGGTAAAATAATTTTCAAATATTTTTCACCCATAGTGTTTATGATAAGTAATATACATACCAAATTTCAAGAATTTTAAACTTATGTATATTTACTTATGGATTTTAAAAATCCATTTCTGAAATGCTGAAAACTATAAATGCAGTTATCGATCGATCATTGGCGGGAGGCGATGGTGATAGTGTAATCGATCGGTTTTGAATTGATCATTGCCCATCTTGATTTCGGGTAAATCTTGTTGGTTAGGCCCATGTTCAGCTAGGTTAAAGTCCCCTAACCACTCCTAACCCTAGGACATGCTTGGGAGAGCATAAGAAAGGGTGGAAATCCATTGGACATGGATTAGGAGAAGGGTTTAGGGAGAGTATCAATTTTAAGGTGGATGAGAGTTCATTGTTGAACTTTTCCTTAATTTTGATTATTTTGATGTTCCTATTGGCTTAGGGACTCTCCAAGGACATTGTTGGTGCAATGGTCAAGGGGGAGTAAGCCTCTAGGGGGAGGTATCCATCATGGGAAGATGGATGTGTCTTTTTCCTCATGGGAGGAAAATTGGGTTGCCTCTCTTAAGTGATATGGGATCACTAGAAAGATTGAGGACATGCCAAGGGGAATATTGTAAGATCTCATTGGGATATGAGACATTGAAACCCTTGAGGACCTTTTAGATGTAGTGTCAAAAAGGGGGAGAAGTTACCAAGTTACCAATTAGGGTTCGTTGGAATTCTCATTGGGATGTGAGAATTGCCAATATGGGAGAATTGGTAGACTTGAGATGGTAGTTTTGTCAATCATCAAAAAGGGGGAGATTGTTGGTGCAATCGGCCCAGGTTGACTCGAGTTTGACTCGAGCAGTACCTTGATAGTATTTTAATGATAGACAAAACTTATGACATGGGATTATCATAGTGAAGTCCAACATGGTGTTGGCATGGAAAATCCAAGCATGGAGCTTGGTGTGGAAATGTCCAAAGCATTGCGAAGCCGTGTGCTTGGTGCTTGGTGAGAAATGCATTGCGAAGTCATGCGCTTGGTGCATGTGGGAAGTCTTGAGGACTTGGCATGTTCACTAGGCTCGGGGTCCTCGAGTCGGTGAAGGATGGCATTGCGAAGTCGTGCGCTTAGTGCATCCGAGGGACCGCCGGACGGGGAGCTAATGGAGTGCGACCAAAGGGAAGCATACTTCGAGGGAAAGAGACATGAAGGATGGCGTTGTGAAGTCATGCGCTTGGCGCATCCGAGGGACGTAGGCTGAGGGAAGAGAGCTTCGGTGGGGAACTCCATGAGGGATAAGGTGGATTTGGCCAAGTGGCTAAGACTGAGTGTCGGAGGCTCAAACTTGATGTTTGAGGGTTTACCCGACGGTCGGATGCTCAAACAATTTGGTGTTTGAGGTTTTGCCCGACAGCAGTCGACTGGCATAGGTGTCGGTTCGACTGATCCAAGTCGTCTAGGGTTCGACTGGTGTTAGACTACGGTTTTGTGCTTGGTAGTCATTGTCATGGGTAGCAATCACGATGTCGGCATGATCGACTACAGAGATGCGATCGGTGATGGGAATGTCGCGAGTACAGAACGCTCCGTATCCGACTGGGAAGTCGACTACTAGGTCACCAGTCGACTGCCATGGACTGGCAGTCGACTTGTAAGTGATCCGTTGGAACTTATCCAACGTGGATCTGCCCGTTTTGAGACAACGGCTACAAGGGCAGTCGACTGGGGCCTTTTGGAAGTCGACTGCTGGGCGCGAAAACAGCTTGATGTAGGTTATAAATGGAGCTCAAGTGGGAGGATTTTGCCAAGACTTTAAGGAAGATATTGGAGGGGAATTTCTGCTGCATTCCAGTCCTTCAAGAGCCATCCAAAGTAAGCTACAAGCAAAGGGTTCAAAGCAAGCGTTGTAAAGTGTTCTTTACGTGTATTTCGTATTTGTCTTTGTATTGTTTGTATTTCATTACTTAGTGTAATTGCTTGTGAGAGGTTTCTCCACCTCCGACGTGTTGTCGAGAAGGAGTGGTTTAGTTAGTGACGTGCGCATAACTAGAGCTCGGAGAGCTCGCCCGTGGAGTAGGAACCATTCGGTTCCGAACCACGTATATCGTGTGTGTTTGCGTATGCTTGTATTTGTTGTTAGTATTCATATTTGTATTAGTATTCCACTGCGTTAATGACAATCATAGGAAAGCAATGCAACGAGAACGAACGAATTCCACCATCATACGATTGAGGGCTATTCACCCCCCCTCTAGCCGGCCAACCACATACACATTGATCCCCTACAAAAACCGTGTCCTATATATTAGGATGATGATGTCCCCTTGAGGAGCTCATAAGGTTCATAATGTAAACCCTGCAGATGGACTTGGTCCAGCATGATGATAAGGTTGAGTGGTACTACTCATGGAGTTAGATGTTGATAAATTAATTGTCAGTAAATTAATTAATCGACGGACATTCGAAATCTTAAACACGGGTAGAAAAAATGTACAAATAGTATATGGAGCCCATATTAATTTATGGGGGTTGGTGAGGTAGATCAATGATAGTCCTCTAGTGGAATGGATTATCATTAATGGATCGGACTTTATGTGAGCTTGATCCATTGGGTGGCCAAGATCCAACTCCTCCTCATGGTCCCTATTGTAGCCTATTAAAACCTCATGGAGCCTAGATCCAATGATAGAAAACAAAACTCTAGATCCAACGGTAGAGATTAAATCTCTAGATCCGATGGTTGAGATTAAATCTCTAGATTCGATGGTTGAGATTAAATCCCTAGAACCGATGGTGCAGATTAAAACAAGGCTTAATCCTAACTCTATAAAAGGAGGGATTAGGGTGGGCGGCAAGAGCAATTTGGAGGCAAAGGGGATTAGGGTTTTTTGGCGGCACGGGCAAGGAGTCTTGGGCGGCCTCAAACTTGGAAAGATTTTCCTTCTTCTTCCTTAGGTGGTCGGCGCCCATCCTCTCCTCTCTTTGGCCGGCATCCAAAGCTCTTCCTTCTCTTCTCCTTGGCCGGTGGAAACAAGGGTTAGGGTGATTCCTTGGGTTGCTAGTACCCATCCTCTCATCTCTTTGCCGGCGCCCACCTTTCCATCTCTTTAGGCCGCCGGCAAGCTTCAAGTTGGGAGCTTGTTAGTTGGTCCTAGATAGAGGAGATTTTTGTTTCTTATTCTTTCTTTTGTTCGGAGCGAGAAAAGAAAGGAAGATTGGTGATCTAGGAGGCTTTGACTTTTGGAAGATCGTCGCCCACACGACATCCAAAAGGAGGAAGGGCATACAATAAAAGATCGAGAGGTATAATGCTTGTTTATATTCTTTTGTGACATGTCTATAATTGTTTTTCAATCATATACATGTTGTATGTTGTATGGTTTTATATGTGGCTAAATTTACTTTGACCCCGAATACAAATGCAAACACTGGTGATCCGTACATCGTCTATTCCGCGGCTGATCTAGAATAGAAGTTGGTTGCTTGAACAAGTTTGTTCAAATGACCACTCTAATCGAATAGCACGACGAAGAAACGGTAGCTTGGGTAATCACTCTTGTCAAGGATAATTTTTTTGGACGTGAAGGATAAGCCATGAACAAGCGACCGAGTTGAAGTGGGAAGCGAAGTTTCCCCTCCCTTAACTCTCTACCTTGGCCGGTGCTCAACCTAATTTCTCTCTTCTCCTTGGCCGATGGAAACAAAGTCTAGGGTCTCTTCCTTTTGAGTTTTGGCCGGCATCCACTTCTCCTTATTCTTCTCCTTGGATGGTGGCAAGCACCAAGCTTGGAGCTTGGTGGTCGGTTAAAGGAAGGAGAAGAGTTTTGTTTTATCATCTTCCTTTGTTCGGAGTGAAAAAGGAAAGGAAGATTGGTGATCTAGGAGGCTTCGACTTTTGGAAGATCGTCGCCCACACGACGTCCAAACGGAGGAAGGACATACAATAGAAGATCAAAAGGTATAATGTTTGTTTATATTCTTTTGTATTATGTCAATAATTGTTTTTCAATTATATGCATGTTGTATGTTTTTATATGTGGCTAATTTACTTGGACCCCGAATACAAACACAAAAACCGTCGATCCGTACATCGTCTATTCCATGGGAATAAGGTTGGTTGCTTGAACAACAAGTTTGTTCAAGTGACTACTCTAATCGAATAGCATGGCGATGAAGCGGTAGCTTAGGTAATCCTAATTATCATAGACAATTTTTTTTAATCCGGGGGCGACGATGGGATCTCCATGAACAAGCAACCGAGTTGAAGTGGGAAGCGATGTTTCCTACCTTCAATTTCGATTGTGTGATCATTGTGGTGGAGAGTGCTACCATTCTAATTCACGGTGGTTCAAGAGGATGAGTCGGTGGATCTGCTATGTGATCCCTTGCAGCCTATCTAGTCGGATTCTGGTATTGCAAAAATGTTTGTTCTTGTGGATCAAGGATTTGAAGAGTAGCGAGTCAAGAGAATGTTAATTCACGGTGTGGATTTTTCAGGTGATGAAGAGTTGTGATTTCCTACCTAAATTGGTGGTGCAGATTTGGCACATTAAGTTGGAGCAAGAAGCTTGTTGGTGCAATCGGCCCAGGTCATGATTGACCAGGACTCGAGTTTGACTCGAGTGATGTTTTGATGTTCGACAAAAACATATGACAATGTAATTGTCATAGGAAGTCAAGTCTTGAGTACTTGGCATGAAAAGTCAAGTGGGACACTTGGCATTTAGAAAGTCAAGCATGAGTCTTGAAGGTAAAGTCCAAGTCTTGAGTACTTGGCATGGAAAGTCCAACATGGGTTGGCAAGGAAAGTCCAAGCATGGTCTTGGCATGGAAAGTCCAACATGGGTTGGCACGGGAAAGTCCAAGCTTGAGTCTTGGCATTTGAGAAGTCCAAGGGTTTGATATTGGCAGCGTAAAGTCCAAGCGGGAGTCTTGGCAGCATAAGTCCAATGGTTGGCAGCGTAAAGTCCAAGCAGGAGTCTTGGCAGCATAAGTCCAATGGTTGGCGGCGTAAAGTCCAAGCGGAGTCTTGGCAGCGTAAGTCCAAAGTGCTTTGGCAGTGTAGACACCGTTAGCATGACATAGCCGATGGAAGCACTTGAAGGCTAGCGTGATGGATGAACAAGTCATGGATGACTTAGAGGCATCCAAGAGGCGTGAGGCTAATGGAGGTGGCTAGAAGGCTTAGGTCTAGGCTAAGGGTGGTCTAGCAAGTATGGGGGAACCATACTTCGGTTAAAACCTCATGTTTGAGGTGTGCCAATCGACTGTTGCCATGTGGCAGTCGACTGGACCGAGTCAACTAGGGTTTGACTATGGGTTATGGCCTAGCGATCAGCCGGAGGTGGGCGGATCGTGATGGCTCAGCGATCGGATCGATCGTGTGATCGATGGCGGTGCTCGAAATCGACCACAGAATGGAGTCGAGACTCGAATGGTCGAGTGAGGACTCCATCAGTCGACTGATGGTCACAATCAGTCGACTGATGGTAGATCCGTTGGACTTATCTAGCGTGGATCTAGCCGTTGTCTCACGACAACAGTGGCATCAGTCGACTAATGGTCCCGATCAATCGACTGATTGACCTTTTCCAGCACAGGTTGAAGCTTTATAAGGAGCTCGTGATGGAGGATTTTGGTATCGATTTCTTGGACGTCTTGAGGCGATTTGCTATTGCAAATCAGGGTCTTCAACCACGATTCAAGCGATCAACAAGCAAGCAATCCAAAGGCATTTGTAAAGTTGTTCTCTTTACTAGTTTTGCATTGTATTGTTGTATATTGCTTGTATTTATATCTTATTGTTCTAAGATTACTTGTAAGGGGTTTCTCCACCTCCGACTTGTGTCGAGAAGGAGTATTTGTCATTAGTGAGTGTGTGTGCATCACTAGAGCTCGTAGAGCTCGATCCGTGGAGTAGTAACCGTGCGGTTCCGAACCACGTTATATTGTTGTGTTAGCATGTTGTCCATTTCATTATCGTTATTACTTTTCTTTTTCCGCTGCGCTAACGAAATTGTAGAAACAAACGCGAAAGAATTCCATTGACGCTATTCACCCCCCTCTAGCTTCCAAACGATCCCTAACAAGTGGTATCAGAGCCCGGGGCTCTTCTACGGACTAACCGCCCGGAGCTAAAACAAAAGGCTAGAGGGTGAAGATGGAATTCCAAGACAAGCTTGGATGGGATATCAATACTCCACCTCCATATGATCCAGAAGATTTTCCGACGTGGAGAGCAAGAATGGAAACATTCTTGATGATGAACATAGAGGATTGGTTCATCCTCATTGAAGGCCTTGAACTTCCTAGGGATAAGAAAGGGAATGTCCTAAAATTTAAAAAGTGGACCCAAGAGCAACGTCAAAAGCTCAAGACCGAAGTTAAGGTAACGAAACTTTTGGAAGATTTAATCCCTAATGGTGTTTTGTGCAAGCTAAGGGATTACATGTATGCCAAGGAGCTATGGAGAAAGTTGGCAAGATTCCATGAGGAGAGTTCATCCTCAAGTGAAAGTGAGGAATCGGAAGTTGAGATGGAGTCAACCTCCGGATCAGAGAAAGAAGAGGTGGAAGAAGTGGAAGAAGTATCCACTTCTAGGATTGAGGAGATTAGAGCATCCTCAACACCGGAGCAACAAGAAGTAACATCTACATCCGGTCAAGAGGAAGAACAAGCTCAAGAGATCCTCACCACCGAACTAGGTAACTCAAGCAATTCGATTTTAAACAAAAATCATATAATTTGCTTTGAGTGTAGGGAATCCGGGCACTACAAGAGTAAGTGCCCAAAAAGGGTAAAGAAGGCTCAACCGGGACCAAAAGTCAAGGATGCCGGTCCCCAAAGTCAAAAGAGCAAGGAGCATATCATATGCTTCAAGTGCAACTCAAAGGGACATTACCGGAGTCATTGCCCAAGGGGGAAGAAGAAAGGGCAAGAAGGAGCAACACAAGTAGGGGGAGCCTCCAAGGCAAACCCTAAGGTAAAATTTATTAATTCACCTTCAATTTCTAGGGATAAGAAGCATGCTAGGAATAATTTTAATAGTCTTGCTATTGTACATGAAAAGCATGCTAGAAACGATAGACATATTTGTTTAGGTGCTAAAAACATCCACTTAGGAAATAAGGAGAAATTTGGGACTAATGTCCCTAAAAACAATTTACCTAAGAACAAACCTAGGTCAAATAACTCAAGATCAATTTTACCTAGGGAGACAATTAAAAAGGTGCAAGAGCACCTAGGTGTTAACCCTAAATGGACTAGGCATATGCCTAGAAACTCCCATGCCCAAGAATTTAATCAAAAATCAATTGGGCAATTAGAATTAGAAAACCAAGCCTTGAGGTCAAGGCTTGAGAAACTAGAAAAGACCCTTAGGAATATACAAAACCAATTTAAAGGGTCTAATGGTCAAAGTCAAAGGTCCAAAAGTCAAAGTCAACACCAAGGACCTAAGAGTCAAAAGTCAACCAAAGGCAAGCAAGGTTTGGGTCACAAACCTAAGCCTAAGGTAGCTTACCATAGTGTTCCATTTGATTATGGGACACAAACTAGGTCTAGGAAGACCAAGGTCAATAGGGAAGTCATCCCTAAGGTTGACCAAAGGTTGTGCCTAGTGGCTAGGGTTTCTAGGAAACCTAGGGAAGCCACTAAGAAGGTTATAAGGAGTCACCCTAGAGTTAACCATGGCAAAACCAAAATGACCAAGGCTTCTAAGCCTAGAAGGGTCATTAGGAAGGTATCTAGGGAGGTTATCCCTAAGGAGTACCTAATTAACCCTAGGAGCTCAAGTAGGTTTTGGGTTCCTAAGAGCGTGATTGATTCACGCTAGATGGGTTAGGGTGTCCCAACCTTGATTGGATGGGTTGTTAACTCAACCATTGTAAAGGTGGCACTTTAGGATATTTTCAAGGTTATGGTTACCTTGAAAATACATTTGAGCTTTAATCCTAAAAGATTTTAGGATGTGCCAATATTATTTGAGAAGTTTGATAAAATGATTAAATTGACACAATTTAGTTTTAGAGATTAGTTTGCCATTTTGGGTTTTTGGCACACTAGGAAGATTAGTGATAATATGGCAAAATATAATTAATTATATCAAATGGCAATTAATATTAAAATTTAGGTATACGTATACCTATACTTTTTACTTGCCATGATTTGTTTGCCATATGCCATGACATGACATCATGTTTATGTTCTATCATTTATATGTCATGAGTATGCTTATGGATTAAGGATAAATGTCATGTGTTTTTAGATTTCATATTATGCCATGACATCATGATCATTGGCCATGCTTAATTATTGTTATTATTATGCCATGATCATTTCATGCATTTAATTGATTAAAATTGATATAAGGACTATGGCATGACTTGGAGTCCCATTTATAAGGGAATCAAGTAGAGTTGCCTTAGGAAAATGCATGAAACCCTAGATTAGGGAGAACAAAACCCACATCTCACATCACATTGACATGTATGTGTATTTATACACCCTAGATACATGTGAGATGCTAGGATATGAGTTAAGTTCAAGGTGCATAGTTGTTGCATCTAGTTGAACCCAAACTCATTTTAACTCAACAAGTGGATCATTTGGAAATCTTGTGTACAAGTCATGTACGTAGAGCCCAAGGAATATGATCCAAAATAAGATTTTGAAAACTTTTTAAAATCATTTTGAAAAACCTTGATGAAGTCTATCTTTTGATAGCAATCATCATTGATAGAGTTGATACAAGATAGGGGCAAAACATTGAAAATTTCAATGGTTTTGAGTTTTGTATCAAACTCTTTATTTTATGGGTAAAATATTTTTCAAATATTTTTCACCTATTGTATTGGTCATAAGTATTATACGTACCAAATTTCGTGATTTTTTGATATACGTATAATTATTTATGGTTTTTTGAAATTCAACTCTGATAACTGAAATTCAGAAATTTCAGTTATCGATCATTATATTAGTGTGATCGGTGATGGTGCCCGATCGTGATGTCCTGAATCACTCATTGGTAGCTGATTTCGGGGTAACCAAGGTTGCTTAACCCGATTTCAGCTATGGTAAAGGTCCCTAACCACTCCTAACCCTAGGATATGCTTTGGGAAGCATTATAAAGGGTGAAAATCCATTGAATATGGATTTGGATAGGTTTTAGGGTTTGTATCAATCTTAAGGTGAGTGAAAGTTCTATGTTGAACTTAGAACCTTAATTTTGATGGTTTAGAGTTCCTATTGGCTTAAGGACTTCCCAAGGACATTGTTGGTGCAATGGTCAAGGGGGAGCAAGCCTTTAGAGGGAGTTATCCATCATGGGATGATGGATGTGTTTCTCTTCTTGAAGGGGGAGAAGTTAATTGGAAGAGTATCATCAATTGGAAAATTGATGGGTTTTTGAGAGACCCAATTTGGAAATTGGGAGAGAGTATAGGATTGCCTCTCTTGAGTGATATGGGACTTATCACTAGGAAGATGGTAGGCATCCTAGGTATTTTTGGACGAAGGGGGAGATTGTAAGATCTCATTGGGACATGAGACATTGACCTCCTTGGAGAGAAGACCTTTTTGATGTTAGTCAAAAAGGGGGAGAATGTTTGGGGGAGAACATTTGGAGAATGTTATTTGGAGAAGATTTGGAATTACCAATTTGGGAAATTGGTAAGGAGCTTGAGTTAGTGGTCTAACTCAATGGTTTGTTTGGGTTTTGTCAAACATCAAAAAGGGGGAGATTGTTGGTGCAATCGGCCCAGGTCATGATTGACTAGGACTCGAGTTTAACTCGAGTGATGTTTTGATGTTCGAAAAAAATATATGACAATGTAATTGTCATAGGGAAGTCCAAGTCTTGAGTACTTGGCATGGAAAGTCCAAGTGGGACACTTGGCATTTGGGAAAGTCCAAGCATGGGTCTTGGCAAGGTAAAGTCCAAGTCTTGAGTACTTGGCATGGAAAGTCCAACATGGGTTGGCAAGGAAAGTCCAAGCATTGGTCTTGGCATGGAAAGTTCAACATGGGTTGGCAAGGGAAAGTCTAAGCTTGAGCCTTGGCATTTGAGAAGTCCAAGGGTTTGATATTGGCAGCGTAAAGTCCAAGCGGGAGTCTTGGCAGCATAAGTCAAATCGTTGGCAGCGTAAAGTCCAAGCGGGAGTCTTGGCATCATAAGTCCAATGGTTGGCGGCGTAAAGTCCAAGCGGAGTCTTGGCAGCGTAAGGCCAAAGTGCCTTGGCGGTGTAGACATCGTTAGCATGACATAGCCGATGGAAGCACTTAAAGGCTAGCGCGATGGATGAACAAGTCATGGATGACTTGGAGGGATCCAAGAGGCGTGAGGCTAATGGAGGTGGCTAGAAGGCTTTGGTCTAGGCTAAGGGTGGTCTAGCAAGTATGGGGGAACCATACTTCGGTTAAAACCTCATGTTTGAGGTGTGCCACGGCCCAGTGTCATGTGGCGATCATTGGACCGAAGTCAACTAGGGTTTAATCTGCGGGTTATGACCTAGCGATCATTGCGAGGTGGGTCGGTGATGATGGCTCAAGATCGGATCGATCGTATGATCGACCGGCGGTGCTCGAGAAATTGGCCACAGAATGGAGTCGAGACTCGACTGGTCGAGTGAGGACACCATCAGTCGACTGATGGTCACAATCAGTCGACTGATGGTAGATCCGTGGGACTTATCCAGCGTGGATCTAGCCGTTGTCTCATGATAACAGTGGCATCAGTCGACTGATGGTCCCGATCAGTCGACTGATCAACCTTTTCCAACACAGGTTGAAGATTTATAAGGAACTCGTGATGGAGGATTTTGGTATCGATTTCTTGGACGTCTTGAGGCGATTTGCTGTTGCAAATCAGGATCTTCAACCATGATTCAAGCGATCAACAAGCAAGCAATCCAAAGGCATTTGTAAAGTTGTTCTCTTTACTAGTTTTGCATTGTATTGTTGTATATTGCTTGTATTTATATCTTATTGTTGTAAGATTACTTGTAAGGGGTTTCTCCACCTCCGACTTGTGTCGAGAAGGAGTATTTGTCATTAGTGAGTGCGTGTGCATCACTAGAGCTCATAGAGCTCGATCCGTGAGGTAGGAACCGTGCGGTTCCGAACCACGTTATATCGTTGTGTTAGCGTGTTGTCCATTTCGTTATCGTTATTACTTTTCTATATCCGCTGCGCTAACAAAATTGTAGAAACAAACGCAAAAGAATTCCATTGACGCTATTCACCCCCCCTCTAGCTTCCAAACGATCCCTAACAAAGCTGTGGTTGATTAGGTAAGCTTTGATATGGTTATGTTTTTCTTTAGTTGGTGATGAATTATAGGGATGAGATTAAATCACTAAAGGATTAGGTGTTAAATTCGGTATTACACGAAGCCAACACTTAATTAAATTTGTATGCTATTGTACAAGACATTGATACAAGGTAGTATTCTCAGATGTGAATACAATCAGCACGAAATACATAATAGGAATGGTTGTAAACTGGATTTGGATATGGTTATTGATTCGATATGATATGTTACAATAGTATTATTTGTGAAGTAATCATAGATCAAATATGATTAGTAAATGAAGGGTAGAGGATTACACTACTACATTATTGAATTGACTAATCAAGAGTTAGGATATAAACAGGGATTAGTATGGAAGGGTATGGAACTACCCTTGCAGATAGTAGCGAATCAGCCAAAGATTTAGGTTGGATTAAATTTCTATACCTACAATTTGATTACGCTGGCATTTGTTTATGTATGTTATATTTACAGAACCTGGATTTGAGATAGAGACGTGAATGCAAAGATGCTTGACACGAGCTTCTCAATAGGTGGGTAATTTCCTAGCCTGGTTAGGTAGATGTAATTGCATTCAGATTTAGACATAGGTATGAGCATGTTATATGTTCATATTATCTTGACCCTTCTCTTATTTATCCTATGCTTGATACTTATCTTTGGCTATATATGCTCAAATGTTGATATCACATTTTTCGTTGTCATAATTTAGTAGTTACATATGTGATGTAAGTAGATCTATAAATGTTTAGTAGGGTGTAGATGTTAGAGTACAGATGATGACCTGATTTGTAAATTGGGTAAAGGTCATCCGTGGATAGGTAATTCCCTAAATGTAGTATTTATTCCAATACCCATGTGTTGCATACTTATTACCAACTCTATGTTGTGTAAATGGTCAGGTGAGTTGTGAATAGTGTGTCGCTATGGACCCGTGGTCCTAGCTTGTCATAATCAGTTGACTACGACTCTCTACAGGATAGAGAGTGTATTGATCAAATGGGTATGACTCCCTGTTGAACAGAGAGTCTATGGTAGATGTATGTATGTGAGATAGTACATTCATGTCATTGCTTGCATACTGACGACATAGTCTCCCCTTGGGGTTGAGAGAGTCGTCAGCAATCTTGCCTCTCAGGTTACTCCCAAAGGAATAACAGGTGTGAGGGCAGAGCATTTGTTGTGCCACACTCTACCACTATAGACGGTGGTAGTTGGAATTGCGTACAGTTATCCTGGGTGCGTGGCACTCAACCACTCACAGATAGTGTCAGTCGGAGTAGCCAGCAGCAAGGACCCCCATTGTGTAGCGAGTTCTTTACGCTCATATGCTACTTGATCATACTGCCCACTCGGGCACTCTAAACGATGGTTGGTGTTGAGTTGGGGGCGATTATCATATACACCTAGGCCACACTGAAGTCGTGTAGCAGTAGTGCACAAGCATGACCATGCATATATTGCATTGTCGTATCATACGGCGTTTTGCATATTGCTATATATATATACATATATGGATGTATATATATATACATGGAAGATGGTGATTAGTTTACATACATATGCAGTCTATATGTATACTCACTTTGATGATGCATTTGTATGTACTGTGCTTGTTGCATTTGTTTGTACATATTCATATATGTTATTGCATTTTCTGTATGGTAGTAGGCCGGGTACTTGTATACTTGTTGGTCGGTTACTGTGATACCCTCGACCTGTATCATGGTGTAGTGTGAGTTAATATTACTCTTTATACCTTATGTTGTGGATATATGCCTAGGTTGGATGAGTGTAGAGTAGCTGACGGTCAGGTATGTCAGCATATTTTGTTGTTCAGTTTGTTTAGTGGTATGCATGTATGTATATTTATTATGTTGATGTATATATGTCGTACCTGTAGATTATACTGTTGAATTACATGTGATATTGATATATTTGTTGCGATGTATACTGAAAAGTCTATCTTTTGTATGAACATCGTTATTTTGAAATAAGAATCACCTGATCATTGTTTGCATATTTTTATGGTTATGCATATTGTCTAATACATTACATTGTAGATAACATGGTGTGTGGTGTCACACGGGAGATCATGTTATCGGTTCCTTGTAAAGTATAAGTAAAGGCTCACAACCGAGATGACTTTGGACAAACCATCGGAATTGTTGTAGTGTGATTTGGTATTGGTTTGTCTTGACCATAGAATCACACTAGTGCACTTTGTGTGTATTGAGCAGGACCGACTCAGAGGTGATTTGATTTATTGCTGACTACATAATCGAATCGGACCTCAGATATTATTTTGTACATGCTCTTAATCCCGATATAATAATGGGCACATATACTTGTAGGGAATTCTTTATGCCAAATGGCATATGCGCAACGGAAAAATTAGGATCCCTTCCAAGTGATCCATGCGAAAGCAAACTCGTATAAAATAAATTTCTCTAAACCAAGCCTATCTTATAGGAGAGTTCTACCTTTGTTGCGTGCCCTTTGCAATCCCGCTTTTCCTTTCGGTTTGTTGGATCTTTAGCACGTTCAAGTGTCCGTGCCTCTATACGTATCCACACGAGCACGCTCTTGTCTCACAAAAGGAAAACTAGAAGAGCTCTCCTTTACTTCTTGCTAGAGAAGTCCCTAAAGGAGAGGAAGAGAGGGAAAAGGAGAAAGGAAGAAGAAGACTCCTCTTCTTGCTAGCCTACACTCACAAACCCACACAACTAAAGCTTCCACCAAGCTCTCTCACCACTAACACAACCAAAGCTTCACCAACAACAAAGCCAATCCCCATTTGGCGGCCACTTAGGGTGTCTTTTATAGGGTTGGAAAAACCCTTTCACCTCCACACATTCAATGCAATCCATTGCATTGAGACATATCCTTGTTTGTCCGGCCACTTAAGGAGACAAAACCATTTTGTTTCCTTCCACCTTAACTAGCTTAGGTGGATGCTTAGGTGGCATGCTTATGTGGCATGCTTATGTGGCATTCTTATGTGGCATTCATGCATGTTGAATTAATCTTATTAATTCAATTAAGCTTATGTTATCATATTGAATTAATCTTATTAATTCAATTAAGCTTATGTTATCATATTGAATTAATCTTATTAAATCAATAAGGTAACATATTGAATTAATCTCATTAAATCAATTAGCTAAAATTCTCATTAAGCTTAAAAAACCATTTTGTACTTAAGCTTATTCCCATATTATTCTAGTCAAACTAGAATACTCTAATTCCTCTAATTATCATGCTCTTTGTGTGTGACCCTATAGGCTCTCATAACGTTGGCAGTGGATCTAAACTCTTTTAGATACACAAGCAATGAGCGGCATCTAGCAATACATCATTGCTACCCAAGTTATGAGATAAGTCAAGATCCGACTAACCTTTCCGTGACTACTATAATATATGACCGTGTCCTTCTATCCTTGATATCAGATTGATCAATGAGGCATAGACCGTGTCATCCTCGATCAATATATGTGTTTCTTGATCCCTGAGTAAACTAACTCAAACAAATGAGCTCAATATCTCATATTGACTCATTCGAGCATGGCCATGCGTTTTAGTAGTTCTACTCAATCAAGGGGCCCACCGATATCACTCTCGTCATATGAGAGGGATAGATCTCATCTACATCACTCATATCCCTCCGCATAATTTGTTATATACCCAGTAATCGCCTTTATGGTCCACCCTATTACGGGTGATGTTTGACGATACCAAAGTACATAACTCCTTATGTAGGGAACCGTAGTGACTTCAGGTCTGAGGACTATTCATACCAATAGTCACATGAGAAAGTTTATGACACTCATATAACGATCCATGAAACTTTCTCATGGCGGTCGATTCGATATATATTCTCTAATATATACCCATGTGTCAACTTGATATCATATATCCATGACTTGTGAGATCAAGTCATCAATTGACCTACATGCTAGTCTTTATGTATTAATATTGCCCTTGCATATTAATACTCGAATAGGAACATTTAGGAAAGTGTTCTCTACAGCCTCTCATAATAAATTCTGCCAATTGATGTGCTGTAGATAAGAACCTACTTTTCTAGGGCATTATTATATTTAAATTAGCTGGCACAAGCAAGATGTAAATATAATAACCAATCCTTTGCCTTTATAGAATATGATACAAAATGTTCCCTATTCAACCATCACATGATTGGTTCTAGGGCTTTAACTAACAATCTCCCACTAGCACTAGTACCAATCACTATGATATCTAATACCTAGTGACCTAGTGTGACCATCATGCTTCCTCTGTGCCAAAGCCTTGGTCAATGGATCTACGATGTTAGCTTCTGTCGGTACTCTGCATATCCTCACATCTCCTCTATCGATGATCTCTCGAATGAGATGGAAGCGCTGCAGTATGTGTTTGGTCCGCTGATGTGATCGAGGTTCCTTAGCCTGTGCAATAGCCCCATTGTTGTCACAATAGAGGTCTATTGGATCTGCAATGCTAGGAACTACCCCAAGTTCACTGATGAACTTGCGGAGCCAACACCTCCTTTCTTTGCATCGAGATCTTTGCAATATACTCCTGTTGTAGAATCGGAAGCTGTCCTCGAACTCTTCGAACTCTTCACTCCACCATTCAGGCAAAACACGTACCCCGATTGCGATCTATAGTCATCCTTATGCATTTGGAAGCTTGCATCACTGTAACCCTTCTGATTAGCTCCTCATTGCCTCGAATATCGGAAATATTCTTTCGTTCTTCGTAAGTACTTAAGAATATTTTTGGCGCTATCCGATGACTTTCACTGGATCAGTATCTACTCGTCATGCTCAAAGCATACGAGGCGTCGGAGCAGTACAAAGCATGGCGTACATGATAGACCCTATAGGCGATGCATAAGGGATCTTATCCATGCGATCTCTCTCCTCCTTAGAAGAGGACATTGAGTCTTGAAGACTCACACCATGTGATAAAGCGAAACCCTTTCTTAGAATTTTGCATAGCAAAAGCGATCTAGCACTTTATCAATGTATGTACTCGACTTAGGCCAAGTAATCTTCTAGATCTATCTCTATAGATCTTGATGCCTAGAATATAGGCGACTTCACCTAAGTCCTTCATCGAGAAACAATTCCTAACCACATCTTCACGGTGGGTGAGGGAATATCATTTCCCGATGAAGTATGTCATCTACATACAAGACAAGAAATACAACTGTGCTCCCACTATTTCTCTTGTAGACACAAGGCTCATCTTCATTCTTGATGAAACCAAACTCTTTGATTGCATCATCGAATCGAAGATTCCAGCTTCGAGAGGCTTGCTTTAGTCCATAAATGGACCTTTGCAGTTTGCATACCTTTCCAGGATGCTTTGGATCTTCAAAACCCTCAGGTTGTGTCATGTACACATCCTCGAGTAGCTTTCCATTCAGAAAAGCGGTTTTGACATCCATCTGTCAGATCTCATAATCGTGGTAGGTTGCAATAGCAAGTATGATGCGAATGGATTTAAGCATCGCAACTGGTGAAAAGGTTTCATCATAGTCAATACCATGAATTTGTTTGAATCCTTTAGCCACCAATCTACCTTTATAGGTATGCTTATTACCATCCATGTCAGTCTTTACTTTAAAGACCCACTTACACCCAATGGGTTTTACCCCTTCAGGTGGATCAACCAAAGTCCATACTTGGTTAGTGTACATGGATTCCATTTCGGATCTCATGGCCTCTAGCCATTTCTCGGAATCTGGGCTCATCATAGCTTCTTGATAGGATGTAGGCTCGTCAAGATCGACAAGCAATACTTCACCGTTGTCAGTCAAGAGAAAAGAATATCTCTCGGGTTGATGACGGATCCTATTAGATCTACGAAGAGGTTGGTCTACTTGAACAGGTGTTTGCTCCACAACTCTTTGGGCAACAAATTCCTCATCCACAACACTTTGTGGTGCCTGTTCATTTTCCATCGAAGCCTTAGTGTTATCATCATCTTGAACTTCTTCAAGATGAATTTTACTCCCACTAGTATTTCTAGAAATAAATTCTCTTTCTAGAAAGACAGCATTTCTGGCAACAAACACCTTGCCAAGTGTGGGATTGTAAAAGTAATATCCCTTAGTTTCCTTGGGATATCCTACAAAATAACACTTATCTGATTTGGGTCCTAGTTTATCTGAGACTTGACGTCTAACGTAAGCTTCACAACCCCAAATCTTTATAAAAGACATTTTGGGACTCTTCCCGGTCCATATCGTATATGGTGTCTTTTCTACGGCTTTTGATGGATCGCGATTAAGTGTGAAAGCGGCTGTCTCTAGAGCTAAACCCCAAAAGGAAGTAGGTAGATCAGTCTGGCTCATCATTAATCGTACCATATCTAATAGAGTACGATTTCTCCTCTCAGATACACCATTCCATTGTGGTGTTCCAGGTGGTGTGAGTTGGGATATTATCCCACACTCAGCCAGGTGATCACGAAACTCTTGACTAAGGTATTCACCACCTCGATCTGATCGAAGTAGCTTAATACGCTTACCAAGTTGGTTTTGTACTTCATTCTTGAATTCTTTGAACTTTTCAAAGGATTTTGACTTATGTCTCATCAAATATAAGTAGCCAAATCTACTCATATCATCAGTGAAAGTAATAAAGTACTTATAGCCTCCTCTGGCTTCGACATTGAAAGGGCCACATACATCAGTATGTATGAGTCCTAACAAATCCGTCGCTCTCTCGCCATGTCCACTAAATGGAGTTTTAGTCATCTTTCCTAAAAGACAAGACTCGCATACCTCATATGATTCAAAATCAAATGAGTCCAATAATCCATCTTTATGGAGTTGGGATATGCGTTTTTCATTTATGTGACCTAGGCGATATGCGAGATATGTCAGTTCAAATCATTCGATTTGAACCGTTTGGTATTTACGTTATAAATTGGGTTTTCTAAATCTAGAACATAGAGACCATTCATAAGTGGTGCATTACAATAGAATATTTCATTTAAATAAATGGAACAACATTTGTCCTTTATTATAAAAGAAAAGTTTTTCTTGTCTAAACAAGATACAGAGATTATGTTCTTTGTCAATGCAGGTACATAAAAGCACTCCTCTAGTTCTAAGATAAGCCCAGTGGGCAAAGACAAAGAATATGTTCCTACACTCAGAACTTTTGCGCCATTGCCTACTCGTAGGTCCACGCCCTTTGCCATTATTCTACTATTTCTCAGTCCCTGCACATTAGTACAAATGTGAGATGCACATCCGGTATCTAATACCCATGTAGAAGAAATAGATAGATTAACTTCTATAACGTGTATACCTGAGGCAGAAGTTCCACTTCTCTTGTTCTTTACTTCCTCAAGGTAGACTTTGCGATTCTTCCGAATGTCGATCTCCATTATGGAGACTTTACCTTTACCCTTTGAAGTGGATGAATTGGCCTTGCTTTTGGCTTGGGTCTTACCCTTGCCTTTGCGCTTACCTTTGTCCTTCTTGACCATTAGTACATTACTAACTTTCTTCTTGAGATTTGGTTGTGATTCTTAACATCTTTGAGAATCTCAGGCAAAGGTTTATCAATTTCATTCATGTTATAATTCATGACGAATTGATTGTATGCTTCCGGCAACGATTGCAGGATAACATCAGTTGCCAATTCTTGGCTCAGTGGAAAACCTAGTCTTTCAAGGTTCTCAACGTACCCAATCATTTTTAGTACGTGAGTTCCTACAGGTGTTCCTTCTTGCATCTTGCATGCAAAAAGAGCCTTAGACACTTCAAAACGCTCGTGCCTAGCTTGTCCTTGATATAGTTGTTTCAAATGCTCAACCATATCATAGGCATCCATGTTCTCATGTTTACGAAGCTCGAGTTCATGGTGGCAAGCATAAGACATGACACATCTAATCGTCATCTTGATGCTTCTTATAAGCATCCTTTTCGCCTGCTGGCGTAGGCGGGTATTTCGTAGCTGCTCTAGGACATATAGTTTTGCGTTCTTGTTGAGGATAATCCTCAAGTTCCTATACTATCAAGAAAGTTTGCTCCATTGAGCTTGTCCTTCTCAAGGACAGATCGAGATGACATGGTGATCTACAACATTAAAATGCAAAGTTAAGTATCATACCTAAATCATTTAATTAGGCCTTTAATTAAATGAGGCTCACTAAATTCTCATAGCTACTATTTAGCTATAAATTTATATGGGATAAAGATCCACATCATAATTCGTCTTGAGTTAGCTTTGGCTAATCGCCCAAGACGTAGTATAATTAGGTAGGCAATCTTTTGCCAATTACATCTGATGTAACTCTTTAATAGCTTTGGTTAAGTTTTAGATTAGTTTAGTGTTTATTCCTAAACCCGACTTCAGGTGTGGCGAGGCACAGGGCCTTCTTGGATATCAGACAGCGACCACTTCTAAGACAAAGTCGATGTTCGGAAATCACACAAAACTAATGTTAACACTTATGTTCAAAGCTAATATATGCCTCTACTTTCTTAACCAATTAAGAAAACACTTAATTAAGTCTTAACCATGACTGATAGCGGGACATCACGATTGTCCACTCGCACCCCTCCAAGATAAAATGCATTGCTTTGCTTTGGCAAACCCAATAACAAATGATCGAGGAAGTAGTGAGTACCAACTTTGGTAGGCATATCGTTTAGACTTATTAAGAAATAAACATGTATCATATACATATTAGCATACATCACATATAAGCTAAACTAATCATGCATCACATACAAGCTAAACTAACATGCATCACATACATATTAAACTAACGTGTCATGGTTATGGCCCTTATTCTACAATCTTCTCAAGCCAATGAAAAGATTGATTGGTCAACCTAGGGATAGCATCTTCTCCTAAGTGCTTCCTTTTGGTTGTCTTGTGTGTTGACTTCCTCCTTGTAACCTCATCTTCCAATGGACCCTCCATCCTTGTTTTGTACATTACAAAAAGAGAAATACTCGAGTTACATTCGAGTCTAAAACTAATTTTACAACAAGAATATTAGGAGAAAGGCACGACACGCAGGCCGTATTAAGAATTACAACACACAATCACAAACTTTTTGGGACTAGGCCATAACCATGCACCATGTCATTTTAACTTTTAAAAGACATTGGATATTTTATTATGTTTGACAATTGCTAATACAATTATCAACTCATAATAAAATTTATCCTACTTCTATATCACATATAAAATAGAGAAAACCTATTTTATACGATCTTTCGCAAGTGGCTCTGATACCACTGTAGGGAATTCTTTATGCCAAATGGCATATGCGCAACGGAAAAATTAGGATCCCTTCCAAGTGATCCATGCGAAAGCAAACTCGTATAAAATAAATTTCTCTAAACCAAGCCTATCTTATAGGAGAGTTCTACCTTTGTTGCGTGCCCTTTGCAATCCCGCTTTTCCTTTCGGTTTGTTGGATCTTTAGCACGTTCAAGTGTCCGTGCCTCTATACGTATCCACACGAGCACGCTCTTGTCTCACAAAAGGAAAACTAGAAGAGCTCTCCTTTACTTCTTGCTAGAGAAGTCCCTAAAGGAGAGGAAGAGAGGGAAAAGGAGAAAGGAAGAAGAAGACTCCTCTTCTTGCTAGCCTACACTCACAAACCCACACAACTAAAGCTTCCACCAAGCTCTCTCACCACTAACACAACCAAAGCTTCCACCAACAACAAAAGCCAATCCCCCATTTGGCCGGCCACTTAGGGTGTCTTTTATAGGGTTGGAAAAACCCTTTCACCTCCACACATTCAATGCAATCCATTGCATTGAGACATATCCTTGTTTGGCCGGCCACTTAAGGAGACAAAACCATTTTGTTTCCTTCCACCTTAACTAGCTTAGGTGGATGCTTAGGTGGCATGCTTATGTGGCATGCTTATGTGGCATTCTTATGTGGCATTCATGCATGTTGAATTAATCTTATTAATTCAATTAAGCTTATGTTATCATATTGAATTAATCTTATTAAATCAATAAGGTAACATATTGAATTAATCTCATTAAATCAATTAGCTAAAATTCTCATTAAGCTTAAAGTCCAAAACCATTTTGTACTTAAGCTTATTCCCATATTATTCTAGTCAAACTAGAATACTCTAATTCCTCTAATTATCATGCTCTTTGTGTGTGACCCTATAGGCTCTCATAACGTTGGCAGTGGATCTAAACTCTTTTAGATACACAAGAAATGAGCGGCATCTAGCAATACATCATTGCTACCCAAGTTACGAGATAAGTCAAGATCCGACTAACCTTTCCGTGACTACTATAATATATGACCGTGTCCTTCTATCCTTGATATCAGATTGATCAATGAGGCATAGACCGTGTCATCCTCGATCAATCTATGTGTTTCTTGATCCCTGAGTAAACTAACTCAAACAAATGAGCTCAATATCTCATATTGACTCATTCGAGCATGGCCATGCGTTTTAGTAGTTCTACTCAATCAAGGGGCCCACCGATATCACTCCCGTCATATGGAAGGGATAGATCCCATCTACATCACTCACATCCCTCCGCATAATTTGTTACATACCCAGTAATCGCCTTTATGGTCCACCCTGTTACGGGTGACGTTTGACGATACCAAAGTACATAACTCCTTATGTAGGGAACCATAGTGACTTCAGGTCTAAGGACTATTCATACCAATAGTCACATGAGAAAGTTTATGACACTCATATAACGATCCATGAAACTTTCTCATGGCGGGTCAGTTCAGTATATATTCTCTAATATATACCCATGTGTCAACTTGATATCATATATCCATGACTTGTGAGATCAAGTCATCAATTGACCTACATGCTAGTCTTTATGTATTAATATTGCCCTTGCATATTAATACTCGACTAGGAACATTTAGGAAAGTGTTCTCTACAGCCTCTCATAATCAATTCTGCCAATTGATGTGCTGTAGATAAGAACCTACTTTTCTAGGGCATTATTATATTTAAATTAGCTGGCACAAGCAAGATGTAAATATAATAACCAATCCTTTGCCTTTATAGAATATGATACAAAATGTTCCCTATTCAACCATCACATGATTGGTTCTAGGGCTTTAACTAACAATACTTAGTATTCATTTCTTTGATTTACCAATGGGCGAGATTTATAGATTAAATCGATAGGCTCGGTAAGTTGGGAGATGATATTATTTATATGGTGTGTCATTGATTATAGGAGGAAACCTTGTCCTATATATTAGGATGATGATGTCCCCTTGAGGAGCTCATAAGGTTCATCATGTAAACCCTGCAGGTGGACTTGGTCCGGCATGATGAAAAGGTTGAGTGGTACTACTCATGGAGTTAGATGTTGATTAATTAATGGTCAGTAAATTAATTAATTGACAGACATTCGAGATCTTAAACACGGGGAGAAAATGTACAAATAATATATGGAGCCTATATTAACTTATGGGGGTTGGTGAGGTAGATCAATGATAATCCTTTAGCGGATTGGATTATCATTAATGGATCGGACTTTATGTGGGCATGATCCATGGGTGACCAAGATCCAACTCCACCTCATGGTCCCTAATGTAGCCTATTAACACCTCATGAAGTTTAGATCCAATGGATAGAAACAAAACTCTAGATCCAAAGGTAGAGATTAAATCTCTAGATCCGACGGTTGAGATTAAAACTCTAGATCCGACGGTTGAGATTAAATCCCTAGAACCAATGGTGGAGATTAAAAGAAGGCTTATCCCTAACTCTATAAAAGGAGCACAAGGTGTTGGCATGGAGAATTAATAAAGAGGAGCTAGGGTTTTGGAGTTGGCGGCAAGAAGAGGAGCTAGGGTTTTCGCTTGGGCGGCACCTAATAAGGAAAGTTTTCCTTGACTTCTCCTTCTTCCTCAAGCTACCGGCGCCCCTTGAAGCTCTTCCAGCCCTTGTCCGGCATCCAAACTCCCTCTTCTCCTTCTCCTTGTCCGGTGGAACAAAGGTTTAGGGTCCTCCCTTGAAGCTTTTGGCCGACAACCCTTAATCTCTTCTTCCTTCTTGGCCGGCGGCAAAGCTCCATCCTTGGAGGTTGTTGGTTTGTTGAAAGAAGGAATAGTGCTTTGTTTCTATTCTTCCTCTTGCTCGGAACGAGCAAGGAAGGAAGATTGGCAATCTAGGAGCTTCAACTTTTGGTAGATTGTCGCCCACACGACGTCCGAAAGGAGGAAGGTAATACATTAGAAGATTGAGAAATATATCTATTCTCTATTCTCTTTTGTTACTTGCTTGTATTTGTTTTTTTCAATTATGAGCATGATATATTCTGTTTGTGGCTAAATAATACTTGGATCCCGAACATAAATACAAAAACCGGCGATCCGTACATCGTCTATTCCGCGGTTACTCGTAGAATAAAAGTTGGTCGCTTGAACAACGAGTTTGTTCAAGTGACCTCTCTAAACGAATAGCACGATGACTTGGTTGTTTGAGCAATCCCTTTTGTCTAGGATTAAATTTTTTTAATCTAGGGACATCGATGGGATCGCCATGAACAAACAACCGAGGTGAAGTGGGAAGCAAAGTTTCCCCTTATGGATCAATGAAACCAAACCTTCAAATGGTATCAGAGCCAAGGTTTCCGATTTTGTGTGTTTAGGATTCGGTTAATTTTTATGCACTTTTCATATATTATATGTGTCGGATAATAGTAGGATATGCGTAGGTTAACTCTTTGGTTGTAGGCATAAGATCCGACTATTATGGCCATATGTGTGTATGTGATTGTATGTGTATATTTTGTTGAATCCTCGGGGTTGACGAGGCTAGTATTTAATTTTTTTTGTAAATTAGATACGACATTGTTTAGCCACTCTTTTTATTTTAGTTTACTTTCGATCTAGATTTCATGTACACTCCCTCGTGGAGTATAGGATCGATGGATGTAAATTAAAATAGATTTTAGTCTCGGCTCGGATCTCCGGATGGCTCGTACATGGCGTAGGAGGAGCGGACGAGAAGGCGATGCGACGGGAGACATATTGAAGACAAAAGCCATAATAGTTGGAAAATAATTTATTTTTCATATTTATTGCTTTTTGTTTGATATGCATGTCGTAGGCTAGGAAAATTCCTCAATTTCAAATTACTAAGTGGGAGAGGGAAATTTTTATAAATTCCCACGGCCTCCATTACGATTTGACAAGTGATGCAAACAAACTTGCGCGTCGGCTCTGAGTGCCTTCCTCCCCATCGGATGAGTTTGTTTGCGGATCACAAGGTCAAATATGGTTATTGGGAGTTATTAAGGAGCGTGTACACTTCCCATCTAAGGCACATAATCGGAGATAATTTCCTTGGTACCGAGTAATGGTTAACACTTAGATACAAATATAAGTATCCTCCCCATCGGAGTCACTGCTTTTATTTGTAGGGCCAAAGAAGAACCAACTATTAATTTTACTTGCCAAAAAGTTAGGTTGACAAGATAGTAAAATTAATGGGTAAAACCTCCTCTTACAAATGTAGAATTCGTATACGTCCACACTATCATGGCATACAATATTCTCGGTGTTTTGAGGTGTTGGTTGATTTTAAAATTTTATTGTTTGAGGAATCAATAATTTTTTGAAATCTAATGTTTTGATTTATGTGATTCTTAGGTTTTCTTTCAAAATGACTTTCAAACCACTTCGTAATCTGAAGAGAACAAACTTACTGGACCCACCTATGTTGATTGGATGAGGAATCTAGACATTGTCTTGACTACTGAGGAATACAAATATGTACTCCTCGAAGAGTGCCCTCCAAAGCCTGCAGATGATTCTGGTGAAAAAGATAAAGAGAGTTATAAGAAGTAGATCAAGGCCGATGAGATGGCGCGGTGTTACATTTTGACATCTATGTCAAATGTACTGCAACATCAGCATCAAGCCATGCCCACAGCTTATGACATGATGCTCAATCTCAAAGATCTTTTCTAACACCAGAATCGGGCTACGAGGAAGGAAGCCATGAGGAACTTGATGACGACCACCATGATCGAGGGAACACCCGTGAGGGATCATGTTCTCAAGATGATGACTTATTTGAATGAGCTGGATGTCCTTGGATCTTAGATCGATGGGGAAACCTAGGTCGATATCATACTCCAATCTCTACCTAGGAGTTTTGAGCAGTTTCATTTGAACTACAACATGAACAAGAGGTTGTATTCATTGGCAAAACTTCTGACAGAACTCCAAGCTGTAGAAGGGCTATTTCGTCAGAGTGCTCAGGCACATGCCATGGTGACCCAAAAGGTTTCTACTTCTAAGCAGAAAGGCAAGAAGAAGAAGAAACAAACTGGGACGAAGGCGGTGGGAGGTACTAAGGGAGGAGTGAAGAAGCCGAAAGGCAAGTGCTTCACTTGTAAGCAGACTGGACACTGGAAGAAGGACTGCCCCAACCGCAAGAACAAAGGTATATCTTTTGGTCAAGTCGTTGAAACATGTTTAGCGGTGTTATCTACCGGCACCTGGTGTGTAGATATGGGAGCCACTGATCATGTCTGCAATACTTTACAGGGGTTCCAGGAAACCAGACGACTAGCTGAGGGGGAGATTACCATGTACTTGGGCGATGCCACGAAGGTAGCGGCTGTTGTAGTGGGGGATGTTCATTTATCTTTTGAGAAAAATAAACTTTTTGTTATTAAGAATTGCCTTTATGCACCTTTATTTAGAAAGAATTTAATTTCGGTTTCTAAATTGTTTATGGATGGATATTCTATTTCTTTCAATGACAAAGTTGTTATAAAAAGGAATAGGGACATTATCTGTTCTGGTACATTGATAGAAAATTTGGACACACTTGAACCAAAAGATCCCACGATGCAAATTGAAATTAATAACTCATCTTCTAATAAGAGAAAATAACCTTCGAAGATGAACCAAACATATCTTTGGCATCATAGGCTTGGTCATATTAACCTAAGCAGAATTCAAAGGTTGATAGCTGATGGACCTCTGGGTTCATTAATGGTGGAGGATTTCCCAACTTGTGAATCTTGCTTGGAGGGTAAAATGACCAAGAGGCCTTTTAAGGCCAAGGGGTATAGAGCCAAAGATGTGTTAGAATTGGTTCATTCTGATTTGTGTGGTCCTATGTCTATCCAGGCTAGAGGTGGTTTCGAGTATTTCGTCTCTTTTATAGACGATTACTCGAGATATGTATACATTTACCTGATGCGCTGCAAGTCTGAATGCTTTGACAAGTTCAAAGAATTCAAGGTTGATGTGGAGAAACGTCAAGGTAAAAGAATCAAGACACTACTATCTGATCATGATGGTAAGTACCTCTTGGGAGAGTTTAGGAATTACCTATCAGAGGCTGGGATTCAATCCCAATTGACTGCACCTGGCACACCCTAGCAGAATGGTGTAGCAGAGCGAAGGAATAGGACTCTAATGGAGATGGTTAGATCGATGATGAGTTATTCTGAGTTGCCAGATTCGTTTTGGGGATATGCTCTAGATACGGCAGTGTACATTCTGAACTTAGTTCCATCTAAATCAGTGCCTTCTACTCCCACAGAATTATGGACTAGGCGAAAGCCTAGTCTAAGACATATTCGGATATGGGGGAGTCCAGCACATGTGCTAAATGTAGGGGATCGATATGGCCGGCTAGAGGGGGGTGAATAGCCCTCGTACGTTGGACGTCGTAAATTGCTCGTCTACAAAACGTTAGCGCAAGCGGAATATACAACTATAAGTAAAGACAAGCAAAATATAAACAAGCAATACAAACACCGAGATATAACGTGGTTCACGGCTACGCCGCTAATCCACGGTCCGATTCGTCCACGGTGAATCACTTTGCCAAAACCAATCACTATCGGTCTCTCCTTTGCACAAAGCTAGGTGGAGGTAACCTTTACAACCAAGATCACTCTTCTTACAATAGGATTGAAGTAAAGACAAGTAAGAAGAGTTTAGAGCTTGTGGGGCACTAGGAAGATTGTTTGGAGTATGAGCATTAGCCTCTCAAAGGCTCACACCCTCTCTTTTTATAGAGAGGGCTAACTTCTTCCCGTTTGCCGCCATCACCGATCATTGCCGCCCTTGGCGATCATTGCCGTCCTACAACGGCCTCCGAACACGTCGGATCCCGACCGCGTAGTCCAACGGAACTCTTGGCGGTCGATCGATGCCTCACGCGTAGTCGATCGCTCCCGATCGGCTACGCTTCGTGGTCGAACCCTTATCTATCACCGATCCTTGCGCCTTGATCGATCGGTGATCGGCGATCGGCGCCCACGTATGGCTCGATCACGCCACGCAATCCGATCGATCGTATACCGGTCGAACTCACTCGGACTCGGAAGCGATCAGCCATGACATGGCGATCGGGTGTCGAGAAAACCCATCCGACTTGGCCAAGTTTCACCTAAGAGCTACCCTTCCCGGTTACAATCGCTCACTCTCATTTCTCGAGTCCTCGCCGAAGTTCTCTTCGTTCACGGCCACATCCCTCGGCGATCAGCGCCGCGGCTGCAATGCTCCCTTCGTCTCTTGCCTCGAAGTCTACTTCCTCGCTTCACTCCATGCTTCTCGTCGCGGTCCCTCGGATGCTCCAAGCGCACGGCCGCAAGCTATCCTTCACCGACTCAAGGCACGAGTCATGAGATGTGAAACTTCGCCACGGCTCCATGTGCGAATTACTAAGTCTGCCCGCGACTTCAACGCGCACATATCACATCAACATATCAAACTAACTTAAACCCTTTGCCACACCATCAAAACCATATCACGGCAAGAGATTGCCCTAACAATCTCCCCCTTTTTGATGTGTGGCAATCCGTTTAAGTTAGGTAAAAACATTTGATATAAATTCTAAGGTAAGAAAGCATGTAAAGATAAACATGATATAGCAACATGCAACTCCCCCTTAATCCATGAAACTCTCCATGCAAATTTTCTCCCCCTATCATATATTTCTCCCCCTACAATATATTTCTCCCCCTAAAGTGATTAACTTAAACATACTTATTTCTCCCCCTTTGACACCATCAAAAAGATTAACACTAAGTTATAAGCTCATGGCATCAAGTATAATGGAGGGAAAAATATGTCAAGTTGATTTAAAAATTGGGTACCATTTGTTGATGGCATCAAGTATATTTCTACCACTTGTAGGAGGTTTACAAACTGAATTCGGCCTTCAATATTCTGATTTACAGGCCACCAGTCGACTGCTATCAGTATGGCAGTCGACTGGCACAAAGGAATCTAAATTTCTGATTTTCTGGACGAATTTCAGAAATGCATTATAAATTCCAGAAAATTCTAAAAATCATGAAATTTGGGGAACATATTTCTATTAAGTATATCTATCAATGAAAAATAGTTTTTCATGAAAACTCATTATATTTTCTTGTTTTTGCCAAAAATCCAAAACTTCTAAAAACCACTAGGTTTTTGATCATTCTAGTATCAAGTTAGCTACCTAGTTTTGCATCCAATTGTTTCAAAACATGAATATATGTATTTTAAGGTAAGAAATTGTTTTGAAAACATATGAAATATCCAACCATGATCTTTGGGCAATATGTCTATGAATTAAACATAAGCCTTCCCCATGATTGGTCTATTATTGCTATTTTGATACTTTAAATGACCATCTAAATGCCATAGGCATTAGTGGACATTTGTATCATCCTAATATCTCACCAATGCTAAGTTTTCAATCAAGTTAGCCTATAGTGAGTGTGAGATGTATCCTAGGGGGTATTTGTATATACTTAACCCATATATTCATGCAATTCTATCATGGTTAAGTATCAACCTAACATCCTACATGATCATAATGACATATATGAATGAATTCTACATTATGATCATGAAACTCATGTATCCATCAAATAATAGTCATGCATTAGGTATTATACGATGATAATAAACAAATTATCACCTAAAGCATGATTTAAACCTATTTCTAGTGATAACATGCCAAATATCAAAATCATAAATCATGATTTAAGACATACATAGGAATTACATCAATCATCATGATTTAAGCATTATTACCTATTTATGGGCACGTTATCATCACCCAACACTATCTAAAAAATGTTGTCCCATCATCCTAAGTCAACCAAAATATGATATAGGTCAAGTTCATATGGTTGACTACCCTAGGGTTATTCTAACCCTTAAGGATGGATTTTGGAACCCAAAATAGATTCTTTCCTATTGGGTTCACTAAATATTCCTTGGGGATCCATTTTCTAGCTATTGCTTTCTTTTTATCTTGTCCCCTAGCTATTAGGCATTTATAGGCCTTTTCATTTTTCTTTTCTTTGTATCCTAGGCCTTTCTTGTTAAAACTAGCTCTTTGGCTCACTAAGATCATGTTCAATGTGTTGGAGCCAATTGTGAATTTCTCTAGGGCTTTGGTTAAGTAATCTACCTTTTCCCTTAATGCCCTATTTTCCTCTATGCATGCATCATTAACATCCAAAGGCATATAATCATGTGAGCATGCATCATCATTTAAGCTAGAAGAAATATTATCATTTAAGCATGTCTTTTCTAATTTTTGTTCTAATTCCTTAATTTGTTCAAGCATGCATTTATTTTTCTTCTTTGCCCTAAATAAATCCTTAGTTAAGCTAGAAATCATAGACACTATTTTACTAGGTGAGAGAATGGTTACCATAGTTTCCATGTCCTCTTCTTCTTCGGATGATGAGGATGTGGAAGCTCCCCCTTCACTTGAGCTTTCCCCACTTGAGCTTGATTCTTCATTTTCGGATGAAGAGCAATCCAAGTCATCAAAGGCCATCAAGGCCAAATTGGTGACAAAAGCATTCTCCTCATCCGATGATGATGAGGAGGATGAGGATGGGTCATCCCAAGTCCTTGCCTTGAGAGCCTTAGCCTTTCCCTTCTCCTTTGTTTTCTTCTCCTCTTCCTTCTTTTTCTTGCTCCCCTTTTTCTTCTTCTTTTCTTCTTTCTTTTTCCTTTCTTCCTTGCTCTTGTTTAGGAGAGGACAATTGTCCCTTATGTGCCCTTCTCCTTGGCAATTATAGCATATGACCTTCCCCCTTGGTCTTCTCATCCTATCATTAGATTTATCAAATCTAAAATTCTTAAATGCACGTCTTACCCTCCTTACCATATAGGCTTCTTCGGTGCTATCCATGGAGGAGGAGGAAGACGCTTCGTCATCGGAGGAGGAGGGGATTTCCATCTTCTTCTTCCCTTTACTTGCCAATAATGCTACTCCTCTTGAGGGTTGAATTTTAGGCTCCTCTTGTATTCCCTCAAGCCTAGTTTCGTGGAGTTCCATTGTTGAGAAGAACTCCTCCAAGGTGCTCACTTCTAAATTCTTTGAGATATAGAATGAGTCCACCATGGAGCTCCACTTTGAGGACCGGGAAAGGCATCTATGGCCTTCATTACCATATCCGGTTTGATAGCTTCTCACCTACACTTGTTAGCCCAATTAAAATTTCTTTAAACCTAGAGTGTAGTGAGGTTACCATTTCCCCCTTTTCTAGTTTTATATTTGATAATTGGGAGCGGAGGAGGTCTCTCCTTGCTAGCTTGGCCTCGGATGTGCCTTCATGAAGCTCAATTAGCTTCTCCCACATCTCCTTGGCGCTTAGGCATTCTCCTATTCGGTTGATTTCTTGTTGGGGAGCACATTGTAGAGATGGTGCCCTGGCTTTGGAGTTTGCAAGGTGCTCCTCTCTTTGCCTCTTGGTCCACCTAGATTTCTCTATTGGCTTCCCTTCTTCATCCCTAGGCAAAACGAAACCGGATTCCATTGTAATCATTATATCAAAATCCGTTTCGAAAAATACCTCCATTCGCTTCTTCCACTAAGCAAATTCTCCTTCAAACTCGGAGGATGGATGTTGGAGCCGGCCATTTTGATGTAGGGCTTGTTGCGGGCGGTTAGTCCGGTGACAAGCAACCTCGGCTCGATACCACTTGTAGGGATCGATATGGCGGCTAGAGGGGGGTGAATAGCCCTCGTACGTTGGACGTCGTAAATTGCTCGTCTACAAAACGTTAGCGCAAACGGAAAATAAAACAATAAGTAAAGACAAGCAAAATATAAAAAATCAAAACAAACAACGAGATATAACGTGGTTCACGGCTACGCCGCTAATCCACGGTCCGATTAAATCCACGGTGAATCACTCCGCCAAAACCAATCACTATCGGTCTCTCCTTTGCACAAAGCTAGGTGGAGGTAACCTTTACAACCAAGATCACTCTTCTTACAATAGGATTGAAGTAAAGACAAGTAAGAAGAGTTTAGAGCTTGTGGGGCACTAGGAAGATTGTTTGGAACTTAAGCATTAGCCTCTCAAAGGCTCACACCCTCTCTTTTTATAGAGAGGGCTAACTTCTTCCCGTTGGCCGCCATCACGACCGCGCCTTGGCGCCGATCGCTGCCACTACAACGCGGCCTCCGAACACGCCGGATCCCGACCGCTGTAGTCCAATCGGAACTCTTGGCCGATCGATGGACCTCATCACGATCACGCTCCGTAGTCGACCGCCCGATTACGAATGGTCTGGTCAACCCTTATCTATCGATCACGCTTGCCGATCGATGGTCTTGGCGATGACCGCCCATCGATGGGCGCGCCGATCGCGCCACAATCCGACTCGTATACCAGTCGAACTCACTCGACTCAGAGCAGTCGACTGCCATGACATGGCAGTCGACTGGTGTCGGGAAAACCCATCCGACACTTGGCCAAATGGCCAAGTTTCACCTAAGAGCTACCCTTCCCCGGGTTACAATCGCTCACTCTCATTTCTCGGAGTCCCTCGCCTTCGAAGTTCTCTTCGTTCTCGGCCACGTCCCTCGGCAGCATCAGGCGCACGGCTCTGCAATGCTCCTTCGCGTCTCTTGCCTCGAAGTCTACTTCCTCCGACTTCACTCCAAGCTTCTCGTCCGGCAGTCCCTCGGATGCTCCAAGCGCACGGCTTCCGCAAAGCTATCCTTCACCGACTCAAGGCACGAGTCATGAGATGTGAAACTCGCCACGGCTCCATGTGCGAATTACTAAGTCCTGCACGACTTCAACGCACATATCACATCAACATATCAAACTAACTTAAACCCTTTGCCACACCATCAAAACCATATCACGGCAAGAGATTGCCCTAACACTAAAGGTAGATGCTGGTAAGTTGGAACCTCGTTCAGAAGTACGCATGTTCATTGGCTATCCTAGAGGAACGAAGGGTGGTCTATTTTATAGTCCTAGAGATCAGAGGGTGATCGTTAGCACGAATGTCAGATTTCTAGAGGAAGATTATATTATAGGCCACAAGCCCAAGAGTAAAATTGTTCTGGAGGAATTAAAAGGGGAAGTCACTTCTTTAGTACCACCGGTACAAGAGGATATACCACAAGTCACTACACCGTGTGTAACAGAGGATATACAAGAGATACCTCGTCATAGTGGGAGGGTTGTTAGACAGCCTGATAGATTCATGTTCTTGGGAGAATCTTCTGATTTGGTCCCTGGCGAACATGAACCTGATCCCTGGACATATGACGAGGCAATCCAAGATATAGATGCAGCATCTTAGCAAAGTGTAATGAATAATGAGATTGAATCTATGGATTCAAATCATGTCTGGGTGCTAGTGGAACCACCTGATGGTGTAAAAACCATTGGATGCAAGTGAATCTACAAAAGAAATAGAGGAATAGATGGGAAGGTTGAGACCTTCAAAGCAAGGCTGTTGGTGATCGATTTGAAGCTAGAGGGGGGGTGAATAGCTTATTTTTCGTCTCTACAAAAATATTAGCCGAAGTACAACAAAAATAATAATAACACAAATGAAAAACAATGCTAACACGATTCTTTTACGTGGTTCGGAGATAGCGCTCCTACTCCACGGTGATCCTTGAGGTGGATCAACCCTAATCAATACCACTATGAAGCTTTCCTTTACAACACTTCTCCTCTTCTTACAAAAGATGTAAATGAAGCTTAGAGAGGAGAAAGGGATTTAGAATCACTAAAAATCTTTGAAAAATCAGGGAGGCTTAAGAGTATAATCAGAGAATAAACATTAACCTCAAAAACCTCCACCAGCCCTCTTTTTATAGAGAGAAGGCTGATTTTCCCGTTGGAGCACCATAAGTCGTGATGCGGCATCGGATCATTAATGTTACGGACCACGAATAGGATTCATGGGATTCAGAGTCTTTTCCTCCAATGGCATTCTCATCAGTCGACTGATCCCTCCATCAATTGACTGATGGAGTGATCAGTCGAGTGATCATAGGCGGCAGTCGAGTGAGACTCCATTATGTGCCCGTGTTTAACTTGATCGACTTCCCGTTGGTAGTCGGTGATCGCATCGATCATCCTTCGCCAAAGTAGTCGATCGTCGAGTTTCATCCTGACTCAGTTGAGCACCTGACCAGTCAATTGATACATCGTATCAGTCGACTGATACTCATCAAGTATGAATAATTCATACTTGATTTCACCCCCCTAGACCTAGACTCAACCTTCTAGCTCTTCCTTAAACCTTGCGCCTCCAGGATCCCTCCGAGTCCGCGACTTGTTCATCCTTTGCGCTTTGCTTTCAAGAGCTTCCTTCAGTTTTGTCATGTCTTGGGTTTCCCTTTGCCAAATCGTGCTTGAACTTTATGCCGCCAAGTCTACATGCTTGGACTTATGCTGCCAAGACTTGCCTTTGTATTTCCTTTGCTAAGATCTGTTTGGACTTATTGCCGCCAAGACAACATGCTTGGTCTTATGCCGCCAAACCTTTACCTTGGACTTTTCTTGCCAAGCTCATACTTGGACTTTGCCTTTACCAAGTCTTCATACTTGGATTTCTCTGTTACTTGAACATGTTCACAATTAGATCACAAAACGTCGCCTAACTTAGATGATTATCCAAACATCAAAACATATAAATGCTTGGGGCATTGTTGCACCAACAATCTCCCCCTTTTTGATGTTTGACAATCATTTAAGTTAGGTATTTTAAAGATATGCACATAATCATATATCCAATTCTAACTTAAACATTTATTTTCCCCCTTTGACATACATCAAAAAGAGAAGAAAGACAAAATCATATATTTCATAAAAGAATCGAATTTGTTATAATTTTGAACTAAGGTATAGAATTGACATTTAGCTCCCCCTTAATCCAAGATATAGTACATGATGAGTGAAATACATGTGGAGCAAAAGCCTATCTAACAATTTGAAGGTTTAAATCCTAACTTTGCACCAACAATGTAAATTTGGGAATGAAAAAGATAAATCTTATGAAACTCCCCCTAAAACACCGCATTAAACAGTCCTAAACGTTTGTTTATACTCAATATTATTATGCTAAAGGTTTAGGAAATCCATGATACACTAAATATCAGAAAATGGAGCTATTTATCAGAGACCACATCGTATCAGTCGACTGGTTTCTGAACCAGTCGACTGCTACGCCTGAAATCCAAATTTTAGCCTTTTCATCCCAAATTCAAAAATGCGTTAGAAATTCCAGAAACCTCGAAAAATCACAAAATTTTGTGTACACATTTCTGAAATCATACTTTATCAAGACAAAATATTTTGAAAAATATATATTTTCCAGATTTCAAGATTGATACAAACTTGGAAACCAACATAAGTTCTAATATTTTTGCAAACTTTGTATCACTTTTGTGTTTCACTTGAAAACTGTTTTTCAAAATGTGATAAACATAGTTTAAAATATGTTTTATTTGACATTTCCAATCATGTTCTTGGAGCTTTATGCACATCAATTGTGTATAAGTCTTCCCAATGATTGGTCCAATGAAGGATTAATGTCTCTAGATGACACTTTGGTCCATAGTAATGCATCATAACAAACATGATGAACCAAGTGCATCTTCCTAACATCTCACATGTTGTCTAAGTGGCTCAATACAAAAATCATAGTTTCTTAGGTATTTTGTGAGATGCTTAAAGGTATAAATCCTAGTATTTCTATAGGATCATGCAATCCTACACCTTTACTCAACCAAGTACATTCCAAGTTCTCTCCTAAGTGATGAAAATTCTACCTCGGGGAGAGCCTTGGTAAATATGTCGGCTAGGTTGGACTTGGATTCAATGTAATTAAGCTCAATGTCCCCCTTAGCCACATGATCTCTAATGAAGTGATGTTTCACCTCAATGTGCTTAGTCCTAGAGTGATGCACCGAATTTTTGGTCAAATTTATGGTGCTCACATTATCACAAAATACTTTCATGTTGGAGTAAGATAGCTCATAATCTTCTAAGGTATGTTTCATCCATAGTAGTTGAGCTACACAACAATTCATAGCCACATACTCGGCTTCGGTGGTGGATAGGGCAACACAAGGTTGCTTCCTACTACTCCAACAAACTAGGGAGGACCCAAGGAATTGACATCCACCACTAGTACTCTTCCGATCCAATTTGCAACCGGCATAATCGGAATCGGTGTACCCAACCAAAATCAAAAGACCTTGTCCTAGGGTACCATAGTCCTACATTTAGTGTGCCTTTAATATATCTTAAGTTTATCTTAACGACAACTAAATGAGATTCTTTTGCACATGATTGGTACCTAGCACACATACCAACCATAAATAATATGTCGGGTGTACTAGCGGTTAAGTACAAAAGGCTACCAATCATGCTCCTATAGAGTGTAAGATCAATTTGTTTGCCTTCATTATCACTATCTATTTTTGTATTGGTTGCCATTGGAGTTGAAACTACCTTAGCATTTTCCAAACCAAATTTCTTAATTATTTCCTTAGCATATTTGGTTTGGTAAATATAAATTCCTTCACTTGTTTGTTTAACTTGTAATCCTAGGAAGAAATTTAATTCCCCAACTAGACTCATTTCAAACTCTTTTTCCATATTCTTAATAAAGTCATGGAGAAGTTCATCATTTGTTGACCAAAAAATAATGTCATCAACATATACTTGGGCTACAAAGATGTCCTTTGATGTTGACTTTATAAATAGAGTTTGATCTACACTACCTCTCTTAAAGTCCTTAGAGATTAAGAAAGATGATAATCTTTCATACCAAGCCCGAGGAGCTTGTTTCAAACCATACAAAGCTTTCTAAGCTTGTATACATGGTCTGGATAGTCCATATTCTCAAACCCGGGAGGTTGTTCTACATATACCTCTTCCTTAATAAACCCATTTAGGAATGCCGATTTTACATCCATTTGATGGAGTTTGAAACCCATATAGGAGGCATACCCTAATAGTATCCTAATAGACTCTAATCTAGCAACCGGGGCATATGTTTCATCATAGTCAAGTCCTTCAATTTGATTAAAGCCCCTTGCAACTAATCTTTGTTAGTAATATATGAGAGATGTCCTAAGGTAATCGCCTTATGTATAAACCATTTATATGATAAATGAAGATTCACTATTTGAGTATACATGTTTAATGTATTTGATTGGATCTTAAACTCATTTCATCAATGTCCACGATACGATCTTACAAAGATGAGAAAATTTGTGATTGGATCACAACTAGTGAGTATCTCTACATGTGTAATTGTGATGTATCGGAATTATCCCTAGTCGATGAATTGATGGATTTGGACACCATCAATTCTGTCGAGACTAGCACGAGGTATACTCCTTGGTGTATCCAAGCAGCTGATTCTCACTGGCTAGAGACATTGTGATGTCCGGAGTTAATCGTGGATGCTAGTTATGGTAACTAGTTCATTGGAGTGACCAGCCGTAAGACTTCATATGGTTCTCTGCATATATAGATATGTCAATGAAGTTCTTACTGTGGTTTAAGTGCGATGTTCCTTTGACTTGCGGTATTCAAGTCATCTTGATCATGGAGACTTATGCTTTGACATCTTAAGCAAACATCTCTAAGGAGATGTGGACCTGGGATGATTGGGTATAAGTCGAAGTGATCGAAGGTGTTTGAATAGCCTATAAAGGATTCACCACTCCTTGCGAGGAGATGTATACCCATGGCCTCTCGTCGGATTGTTACTAAAGTCTTTGGCCAAAGCATTACATGTTTAGAGTAAAGTACTCTTCGATACATGTGGAGTAACTAGAATCCGTAGGACGAGGAAATGATACTTGGGCTAGGTGTGACGTAGTCAGCCTAGTGGGGGCTGACACAATAGACCATGTCCTGAACCAAGTGGGTATAAGATGAGTGAAGGGAATGGGGCACGATTCATTCGAGCTACTGAAGGGTTTCAGAAATAGTTCTGGATCAACCGTTGATCTTTTCGGTTAATTGGGGATCATGATGTACTATTAGGTGCCACTCATGATCGTTCTATAATTAATGGTTAATTATAGACGGCCAACATAAACCGAGAACCTATTTGGTCACACGCACAACGAGTGTAATCCAAAGGATTTAAAAACGAGCTAGAGAATGGGATTCTCAGACCGAGAGAAACTATGTTTGGTTGGACCAAACATAAAGCGAGCATGAAATTGTTTCAGTCGCAATGGAAGCGTGGATGGGCAGTGTCTTATGAAGACATAATGGATGGACCAAAATGGTTTGGTTCTAATCCAATGGATGAGAATAAACCAAAGGGTTTGGTTTATATTAAACGAATGAACCAAAGGTTCGAAGTCTCAAAGCTCCTCTTCACCTCTGAGATGCTAGGAGGTTCATCGATTAGTCTTGCTCAATATCTGAAGTGTGGAGTCTTGAGAAGCATGAGCGAGGGGCCAGTCTTTGTTAGTTGATTCCTCGAAGAAAGGTTCTAAGAGGAAGTCAAAGGAGCGTGAAGGAAAGAAGAGAAGGGCTAAGAAGGTAGAACTAGCACAAAAGGAAACTTGCCATCATTATGGCAAGGAGAGCCATTTGCGAAGAAAGTGCAAGATTTATCTTGAGTCCATGAAGAAGGATAAGGCATCGGATGCCCCATCTTCTTCAGATATCTTCGTTATTGATTGTCATTCTATTTCCTCAAACACTTGGGTATTGGATACTGGGTGTGGCTCACATATATGTAATGACATACATGGGCTATGGAATAGAAGAAGACTCGTCAAGGGAGAGTCAAATTTACGTGTTGGGAATGGAGCAAAGGTTGCTTCACTCGCCATCGGAACGTATTTGTTGAAACTCCCCGCAGGACTTGTCTTAGAACTGGACAATTGCTTTTAAGTTCCTTCGATGATAAAGAACATCTTTTCTATTTCTTGTTTAAATAGAAATGGATACCATTTGACTTTTAGTAACAATTGTTGTTACATATCTTTGAATGGAGTTATTTTATGGGACTGGAACTTTAAGCAATGGTATTTATACGTTGGACGTATCCAGTGACATTTTCAATATCGAAGCGAGCAACACGCGTGCTCGAAAGGATAATCAAATAGACTCCTATATGTGGCATTGTCGTCTTGGCCATATAAGCAAGAAACGCATGTCCGAATTACACCGATGTGGAATTCTGGAATCGTTTGAATTGGATTCATACGATACATGAGAATCATGCTTAAAAGGCAAGATGACTAAGTTACCTTTTACTGGAAAAGGTGAACGAGTGGGAGAGTTACTAGGTCTAATACATATTGATGTATGTGGACCTATGTCAACTCAAGCATTAGGAGGCTATAGCTACTTCATTACCTTCACCGATGTTCACTCAAGGTTTGGGTATGTGTTCTTGATGAAACACAAGTCTGAAGCCTTTGAAAGGTTCAAAGAATTCAGAAATGAAGTAGAGAAACAACATGACAAGAGTATTAAAATACTTCGATCGGATCGAGGTGGTGAATACTTAAGTCAAGAGTTTCTTGATTATCTAAGAGACAATGGCATATTGTCTCAATGGACTCCGCCCTATACACCACAGCATAATGGTGTATATGAGATGCTTAACCGTACCTTTTTGGACATGGTTAGGTCAATGATGAATAATGCTACTCTTCACAAGTCCTTTTTGTGTTATGCACTTCAGACAGCTGTTTACTTGTTAAACAGAATGCCTACCAAGGTAGTCTCAACTACTCCATATGAGATATGGAATGGTAGAAACCTCATGTATCTTACTTGAAAGATGTAAGTTTGTCACCTTTATATGAAGCTGATCATCGCATAAACTGGATGCTAAGTCTGATAAATGTCTATTTATTGGATACCCTAAGGAAACAAGGGGTTACCAATTCTATCATCCTGTGGAACAAAAGGTGTTTGTTTCAAGGCATGCTGTATTTCTAGAGAAAGAGTTTCTCTTGCAAGAAAACAGTGGGAGTGTCATCGAGCTTGAGGAGGCTCGAGAGACTCAAATAGACATTGATGAGATACCTGGTGAAGCACAACAGCCGACAACTCATAGTGATGAGCAATCGGCTGGACCTATTGTAACACCACATCTTCGTAGATCTGGTAGAACACGCAATATTCCTGAGAGATATGGATTTCTCGTAAGTGAATCGAACGACGTGTTACTCATTGATGATGAGGAATCTACCAGTTATGAAGAAGTGCTGACAAGTTCAGAAAGGGATAAGTGGCTTGGTGCCATGAAGTCGGAAATGGATTCCATGTACGAAAACCAAGTTTGGAACTTGGTTGACCCACCTGAAGGCATAAAGCCTATAGGGTGCAAGTGGGTTTTCAAGAAGAAAACCGACATGGATGGTAATGTGATTACCTATAAGGCTAGATTGGTGGCGAAAGGATATCGTCAAAAACAAGGTGTTGATTATGATGAAACCTATTCGCCTGTAGCTATGCTTAAATCCATTCGGATGCTCCTGGCCATAGCTACCATTATGATTATGAGATATGGCGATGATGGATGAAAACAACTTTCCTTAATGGAAACCCGCTCGAGGACGGTATATGATACACTGAGGGTTTCACATCGGTTGACAAAACCAAGGTATGCAAATTGGCGATCCATTTATGGATTGAAGCAAGCATCCAGAGTCGAATATCCGTTTTGATGAGACAATCAAAAAGTTTGATTTCTCACAAAATCTAGACGAACCTTGTGTGTACAAGAAGGTTAGTGGGAGTGCAGTCGTGTTCCTAGTATTGTATGTCGATGACATATTACTTATAGGAAACGATGTGTCAATCTTACAGTCAGTTAAGGTTTGGTTATCAAGACATTCTCCATGAAAGACTCGGGAGAAGCAACCTACATCCTTGGGATTAAGATCTATAGAGATAGATCGAAGCAGTTGCTGGTCTTCGCATACATATATAGACCGAAAGTGCTAAAGAGGTTTAGCATGTAGAATCCAAGAAAGGTTATCTACCCAGGGCATGGGAACACCTTCAAGTCTATGTAGAAGACGAGAGGATTTGCATGAGTAAGATTCCCTATGCATCCGCAATAGGATCTATCATGTATGCTATGTTATGTACGAGGCCCGATGTATCGTACGCTCTGAGTGTCACGAGCAGATACCAATCCGATCCAGGAATGGATCATTGGGCGGCTGTTAAGACGATCCTTAAGTACTTGAGAAGAACTAAGGATGTGTTCCTAATATATGGAGAAGGGGACATGGTGATACGCGGGTATACGGATGCGACTTCGCAGACAAGGATGATTCGGTCTCACCGATCGTGTTCACCTTGAATAGAGCGCATGAGTTGGAAAAGTTCCAAACAAGAGTGAGCGGATTCTAGGCGAGAATATTGCGGCTTGAAGCAAAGGAAGCGGTTTGGATCAAGAAGTTCGTTCATGAACTTGGTGTGATTCCGGCCATTGTTGAAGCAATACCGGTCTACTGCGACAACAATAGAGCAATTGCACAGGTGAAAGAGCCAAGGTCTCATCAACGATCCCAACATGTGCTTCGCCGCTATCATCTTATCAGAGAGATCATAAGTAGGAACGAAATACGAATCGAGAAAATTCCCATTGAAAGGAACTTAGCGGATCCTTTGACTAAAGCATTACCTCAAAGTAAGTTTGAGGGTCATGTTAGAGCTTATGGTATTGGATACCGTAGCGATTGGCATTAGGTCAAGTGGGAGTCTGTTAGTAATATATGAGAGATGTCCTAAGGCAATCGCCTTATGTATGAACCATTTATATGATAAATGAAGACTCACTATTTGAGTATACATGTTTAATGTATTTGATTGGATCTTAAACTCATTTACTGAATGTCCACGATACGATTCACAGCATGAGAGAATTTGTGATTGGATCACAACTAGTGAGTATCTCTACATGTGTAATTGTGATGTATCGGAATTATCCTAGTCGATGAATTGATGGATTTGGACACCATCAATTCTCCGAGACTAGCACGAGGTATACTCCTTGGTGTATCCAAGCGGTGATTCTCACCGGGCCGAGACATTGTGATGTCCGAGTTAATCGTGGATGCTAGTTATGGTAACTAGTTCATCGAGTGACCAGCCGTAAGACTTCATATGGTTCTCTGCATATATAGATATGTCAATGAAGTTCTTACTGTGGCTTAAGTGCGATGTTCCTTTGACTTGCGGTATTCAAGTCATCTTGATCATGGAGACTTATGCTTTGACATCTTAAGCAAACATCTCTAAGGAGATGTGGACCCGGGATGATTGGGTATAAGTCAAGTGATCGAAGGTGTTTGAATAGCCTATAAAGGATTCACCACTCCTTGCGAGGAGATGTATACCCATGGCCTCTCGTCGGATTGTTACTAAAGTCTTTGGCCAAAGCATTACATGTTTAGAGTAAAGTACTCTTCGATACATGTGGAGTAACTAGAACTGTGAGGACGAGGAAATGATACTTGGGCTAGGTGTGACGTAGTCACTTAGTGGGGACACAATAGACCATGTCCTCAACCAAGTGGGTATAAGATGAGTGAAGGGAATGGGGCACGATTCATTCGAGCCATCAAGGGTTTCGTAAATAGTTCGATCAACCGCTGATCTTTTCTGCTTAATTGGGGATCATGATGTACTACTAGGTGCCACTCATGATCATTCTATAATTAATGGTTAATTATAGACGCCAACATAAACCGAGAACCTATTTGGTCACACGCACAACGAGTGTAATCCAAAGGATTTAAAACGAGCTTGAGAATGGGATTCGCATCGAGAGAAACTATGTTTGGTTTGGACCAAACATAAAGCGAGCATGAAATTGTTTCAGTCGCAATGGAAGCGTGGATGGGCCGTGTCTTATGAAGACATAATGGATGGACCAAAATGGTTTGGTTCTAATCCAATGGAGGAGAATAAACCAAAGGGTTTGGTTTATTTTAAACGAATGAACCAAAGGTTGGTTCGGTTCGTTTTAACTTAAAATAAACCATCATGGTTTGGTTTATTTTAACTTATCTTAATGGAGCGGTTAACGGGCTTTATGGATATGATCCATTAACCATTAAGAGAATTAGTTCTCTATAAACCTAACCCTTGGCCGCCCAGCTGTGGCCGTCAGTCCTTGTGCCGCGCACCAAGCTTCAGCCGTGAACATTCCGGCGACCCTCCGTGATCTCCTATAGGTTTGGCATCAAGGTGAGTTTTCCTTCCTTGGTTTTGGCCGGCGCTATATCCTCCACCAAGCTGTCCAGTTTTCTGGACAGCTTCTCCTCCTCGCCGAGCGTCGCTTTGGACGACGGTTAGTGCTCCGACAGCGCTAACTTACCGGGATTTGATCTCCGTAATCCTCTGAGGTGGAGGACGAAGCGATTCTGCCAATTGGTTGACGAATACCTTCTCCGGAGAAGCGAAGTTTTGAGGACTCGTTTTGGATCCGAATTTGGATTCGGATCGTGATCATCTCTCGATCACGCCGTCTTCAACACGAGGCTAGTAACCCGCACGAAGACGGCTCGTGGACTTAGTGAAGTCATCCCGAGGAGCTCGGCGTGGATACGGATAGAGACGATTCTTACGAGGATCGCCCGTTGATGCCGTTCCCGCTACACGTCATACGAAAGGTATAACGTAGATAATTTCTTTTATTGCAAATTTTAATTTACGGTTATGTCTACACTTGTTGTAATAGCATGCGTGTGTTGTGTGTGTTGTAATAAATATAGATTTATTATTTTTAATTGCTTCCGCTGTGCTCATGTTTACTAAACATGATCGAACACACACACGCCGCGTGCTAAACCCAACAAAGGGTATCGAGCCCAGTTGTGTTTCACATAATCGTAAAAATGGTTTTATGATAGTCATAATGTATTTCTGAAATTTTCTAATTTTGGAAATTTAGAAGTATTTATGGAAATTTTTCAATTTTGGAAAGTCTAGAAGTATTTATGGAAATCTTCCACTTTTGGAAAGTTGGAAGTATTTATGGAAATTGATATTTTCCATAAATAAAATATTTGATTAGATTCGAAATTTGTTTCTAATTTAATCATGATTTGATTTGGGAAATCAAATCTTAAAATATTTTATTTCCATAAGTAGTTTTAATGATTTAGGAAATTGGTTTCCTAAATAGATTTTCCTTAATCAAATAATTCCATGAATAAAATATGTGATTAGATTTGGAAATTTGTTTCCTAATTTAATTATGATTTGATTTGGAGAATCAAATCTAAATATATTTTATTTCCATAAATAGTTATGACATATAAGGAAACATATACATGACATAATTGTATGCCATGTAATTGCATTAGATGCATAACATTATGCCATGCGTCGTGACATGTAGATGTATGCCATGTATGCCATGCCATGTAGATAATAGTTATTTGCATGCAAAGAGGATGAGACATAAAAACCCTTAAACAATATTAAAGCCTACACCTTCCATTAATATGGTTAGAACCAGAGTTCCGTTTCTTGTTTGGGTTGTTGGACTCTCCAAGCCCTCAACCCGAA
The DNA here is from genome assembly GCA_025175895.1 of Wurfbainia villosa. Taxonomy (NCBI): domain Eukaryota; kingdom Viridiplantae; phylum Streptophyta; class Magnoliopsida; order Zingiberales; family Zingiberaceae; genus Wurfbainia; species Wurfbainia villosa. The sequence goes on along the minus strand of CM045988.1, from coordinate 15,902,050 downwards.
TATGTTCAAACCATGGAATAGTTTAATACTAATATGGTAAGAGTCGAGGTCAATCGTTAGCTTTGGTTGTTGGACTCTCTCCAAGCTGGGCTAATTGGTTGAATGCGCTAACCATATTAAAACTATTTCCGATTAATGGGTGGGCTTTAACCTGGAGCATCGGCTTGTTGGACTCTCTCCAAGGTCGATGTAAAGGGAGGTGAAGTTGGGTGCTATGCATATGATGCATACTTGTTAATGTGTTAACAACCCGATGTATGTGTGAACATTCAATTAGTTGATAGCACATTGTGATAGTTGCATATACGTGATATGCAATCGGTATAGATGATACCTACCGTCGTAGTTATGAATGGCTTGTTGGACTCTCTCCAAGGTTGTTCATAACTATGATGGATATCAGCCCATTCGAAGATGAACCTACGATCTCCCGAAGTGATTTTGGGGTTTTGAAATTCAAAAATGAATGGGATTTATAAATGTATATTGATGCATTTTAAAATCATCTTTCTCATATATGCTCGCTTTGTATTTCTAAGATTGATCATGATGTCTTTGAATTTGCATGCTCCATTTTGGATTCAATAAATTGATCGGGCCGAACTTCATGGATCGCTTAGAAGCTTGAGAATTGTTCTCAAGGTTGAAAAGCTTGCAAATGTCCTCGGCGCCTCTTCCCGCTTATCCTAGTGATTTATGCAACTCTGGACCAATTGTTGGCCTATCAGAAACATGTGAGTGATTATGAACAAATGAGTTGCATCATGCTAGCCGCGATGGAACCCAAGCTACGAAAGCAGCATGAGCATATGGATGCTCATATCGTAGTCCTTCATCTTTGTGAGTTGGTTGATGAGCAAGTGAGATTCGAAAGGTTCGAAGTCTCAAAGCTCCTCTTCACCTCTGAGATGCTAGAAGGTTCATCTGTGGTAATGCTCAATATGCTGAAGACTGTGGAGTCTTCTGAGAAGCATGAGCAGGGGACGGTGCTGTTAGTTGATTCCTCGAAGAAAGGTTCTAAGAGGAAGTCAAAGGAACAGCAGAAGGGAAAGAAGAGAAGGGCTAAGAAGGTAGAACTAGCACAAAAGGAAACTTGCCATCATTATGGCAAGGAGAGCCATTTGTGAAGAAAGTGCAAGATTTATCTTGAGTCCGTGAAGAAGAATAAGGCATCGGATGTCCCATTTTCTTCAGATATCTTCGTTATTGATTGTCATTCTATTTCCTCAAACACTTGGGTATTGGATACTGGGTGTGGCTCACATATATGTAATGACATACATGGGCTAAGGAATAGAAGAAGACTCACAAGGAGAGTCAAATTTACGTGTTGGGAATGGAGCAAAGGTTGCTTCACTCGCCATCGGAACGTATTTGTTGAAACTCCCTGACTTGTCTTAGAACTGGACAATTGCTTTTATGTTCCTTCGATGATAAAGAACATCATTTCTATTTCTTGTTTAAATAGAAATGGGTACCATTTGACTTTTAGTAACAATTGTTGTTACATAACTTTGAATGGAGTTCTTTATGGGACTGGAACTTTAAGCAATGGTGTTTATACGCTGACGATATCCAAAGTGACATTTTCAATATCGGGCGAGCAACAAGCGTGCTCGAAGGATAATCAAATAGACTCCTATATGTGGCATTGTCGCTTGGCCATATAAGCAAGAAACGCATGTCCGAATTACACCGATGTGGAATTCGAATCGCTTTGAATTGGATTCATACGATACATAATCATGCTTAAAAGGCAAGATGACTAAGTTACCTTTTACCGAAAAGGTGAACGAAAGTGGGAGAGTTACTAGGTCTAATACATATTGATGTATGTGGACCTATGTCAACTCAAGCATTAGGAGGCTATAGCTACTTCATTACCTTCACCGATGATCACTACAAGGTTTGGGTATGTGTTCTTGATGAAACACAAGTCCAAGCCTTTGAAAGGTTCAAAGAATTCAGAAATGAAGTAGAGAAACAACATGACAAGAGTATTAAAATACTGATCGGATCGAGGTGGTGAATACTTAAGTCAAGAGTTTCTGATTATCTAAGAGACAATGGCATATTGTCTCAATGGACTCGCCTATACACCACAAAGATAATGGTGTATCCGAGAGGCGAATCGACCTTGTTGGACATGGTCAGTCAATGATGAATCATGCGACTCTTCCCAAGTCCTTTGGGGTTATGCACTTCTGCATATTTGTTTACTTGTTAAATGTAATGCCTACCAAGGTAGTCTCTACTACTCCATATGAGATATGGTAGTAAGAAACCTCATGTATCTTACTTGAAGATATGGGGTTGTCCTCGCTTATGTGAAGCGGATCAGACGCATAAATTGGATGCTAAGTCCGATAAATGTCTATTTATTGATACCCTAAGGAAACAAGGGGTTACTAATTCTATCATCCCGTGGAACAAAAGGTGTTTGTTTCAAGGCATGCTGTGTTTCTAGAGAAAGAGTTTCTCTTGCAAGAAAACAAAGGGGAGGTCGCCGAGCTTGAGGAGGCTCGAGAGACTCAAATAGACATTGATGAGATACCGGTGAAGCACAACACCGACAACTCATAGTGATGAGCAATCTACCGACCTATTGTAACACCACATCTTCAGAGATCCGGTAGAACACGCAATATTCCCGAGAGATATGGATTTCGTAAGTGAATCGAACGACGTGTTACTCATTGATGATGAGGAGCCTACTATGAAGAAGCCGACAAGTTCAGAAGGGATAAGTGGCTTGGTGCCATGAAGTCGAAATGGATTCCATGTACGAAAAACCAAGTTTGGAACTTGGTTGACTCCACCAAGGCATAAAGCCTATAGGGTGCAAGTGGGTTTTCAAGAAGAAACCGACATGGATGGTAATGTGATTACCTATAAGGCTAGATTGGTGGCGAAAGGATATCGCCAAAAACAAGGTGTTGATTATGAAACCTATTCACTGTAGCTATGCTTAAATCCATTCGATGCTCTCGCCATAGCGCTCATTATGATTATGAGATATGGCAGATGGATGTGAAAACAATTTCCTTAATGGAAACCCGCCGAGGACGGTATATGATACACCGAGGGTTTCACATCGGCTGATAAAACCAAGGTATGCAAATCATGACGATCCATTTATGGATCAAGCAAGCATCCAGAGTCGAATATCCGCTTTGATGAGACAATCAAAAAGTTTGATTTCTCACAAAATCCGCATTTAACCTTGTGTGTACAAGAAGGTTAGTGGGAGTGCAAATGTTCCTAGTATTGTATGTCGATGACATATTACTTATAGGAAACGATGTTTCAATCTTACAAAGCTAAGGTTTGGTTATCCAAGACATTCTCCATGAAAGACTGGAGAAGCAACCTACATCCTGGGATTAAGATCTATAGAGATAGATCGAAACGGTTGCTTGGTCTTTCGCAGCCATATATATAGACCGAAAAGCAAAGAGGTTTAGCATGTCAATCCAAGAAAGGTTATCTACCCATCGTGCATGGGGTACACCTTTCAAGTCTATGTGTCCGCGCATTTAAGACGCAGAGGACGGTATGAGTAGATTCCCTATGCATCGCAATAGGATCTATCATGTATGCTATGTTATATACGAGGCCCGATGTATAAATGCGCTCTGAGTGTCACGGCGGATACCAATCCGATCGAGGAATGGATCATTGGGCGGTATTAAGGCGATCCTTAAGTACTTGAGAAGAACTAAGGATGTGTTCCTAATATATGGAGAAGGGACATGGTGATACGCGGGTATACGGATGCGGCTTCAAGGCAGACAAGGATGATTCAGTCTCGATGCGGATCGTGTTCACCTTGAATGAAGCGCGATGAGTTGGAAAAGTTCCAAACAAGAGGAGCGGATTCTACCGCGAGGCGAGAATATATTGCCGGAAGCAACAAAGAAGCGGTTTGGATCAAGAAGTTCGTTCATGAACTTGGTGTGATTCCGGCCATTGTTGAAGCAATCAGGTCTCTGCGACAACAATAGAGCAATTGCGGCGAAAGAGCCAAGGTCTCATCAGCGATCAAACATGTGTCCAGCTATCATCTTATCGGAGAGATCATAAGTAGGAACGAAATACAAATCGAGAAAATTCCCATTGAAAGGAACTTAGCGGATCCTTTGACTAAAGCATTACCTCAAAGTAAGTTTGAGGGTCATGTTAGAGCTTATGGTATTGGATACCGTAGCGATTGGCATTAGGCCAAGTGGGAGTCTGTTAGTAATATATGAGAGATGTCCTAAGGCAATCGCCTTATGTATGAACCATTTATATGATAAATGAAGATTCACTATTTGAGTATACATGTTTAATGTATTTGATTGGATCTTAAACTCATTTCTTGAATGTCCACGATCGATTCACGGCATGAGAGAATTTGTGATTGGATCACAACTAGTGAGTATCTCTACATGTGTAATTGTGATGTATCGGAATTATCCTAGTCGATGAATTGATGGATTTGGACACCATCAATTACATCGAGACTAGCAGTATACTCCTTGGTGTATCAAGCGGTGATTCTCCTTTGGGCGGAGACATTGTGATGTCGGAGTTAATCGTGGATGCTAGTTATGGTAACTAGTTCATTGGAGTGACGGTAGTAAGACTTCATATGGTTCTCTGCATATATAGATATGTCAATGAAGTTCTTCTTGTGGCTTAAGTGCGATGTTCCTTTGACTTGCGGTATTCAAGTCATCTTGATCATGGAGACTTATGCTTTGACATCTTAAGCAAACATCTCGAGGAGATGTGGACCCGGGATGATTGGGTATAAGTCGAAGTGATCGAAGGTGTTTGAATAGCCTATAAAGATTCACCACTCCTTGCGAGGAGATGTATACCCATGGCCTCTCGTCGGATTGTTACTAAAGTCTTTGGCCAAAGCATTACATGTTTAGAGTAAAGTACTCTTGATACATGTGGAGTAACTAGAATCCGTAGGGCGAGGAAATGATACTTGGGCTAGGTGTGGCGTAGTCGACCTAGTGAGGGCTGACACAATAGACCATGTCACGAACCAAGTGGGTATAAGATGAGTGAAGGGAATGGGGCACGATTCATTCGAGCTCTTGAAGGGTTTGAAATAGTTACGGATCAGCGTTGATCTTTTGGTTAATTGGGGATCATGATGTACTACTAGGTGCCACTCATGATCGTTCTATAATTAATGGTTAATTATAAGCGGCCAACATAAGCCGAGAACCTATTTGGTCACCGCTGCTTGAGTGTAATCCAAAGGATTTAAAAGCGAGCTTGAGAATGGGATTCTCGGCCAGAGAAACTATGTTTGGTTGGACCAAACATAAAGCGAGCATGAAATTGTTTGATCGCAATGGGCGTGGATGGGCCGTGTCTTATGAAGACATAATGGATGGACCAAAATGGTTTGGTTCTAATCAATGGATGAGAATAAACCAAAGGGTTTGGTTTATATTAAGCGAATGAACCAAAGGTTGGTTCGGTTCGTTTTAACTTAAAATAAACCATCATGGTTTGGTTTATTTTAACTTATCTTAATGGAGCGGGTTAACGGGCTTTATGGATATGATCCATTAACCATTAAGAGAATTAGTTCTCTATAAAATAGGGCTTAAACCCTAATCCAAAACCCTAATCTATTTTTGGCCGCCCAACATAGAGTTGCCGCCCACCCCTTGTTGGTGAATTCGGCGCCCAACCCTAAGTGCCGCCGCCCAGCTTTTGTGCCGCCGTCCAAGTCCTTGCCGGCGACCAAACTTCAGCCGGTGAACACTCCGACGACCCTCCGGTGATCCCCTATAGGTTTGGCATCAAGGTGAGGCTTTTCTTTCCTTGGTTTGCCGGCGCCTATATCCTCCACCAAGCTGTCCAGTTTTCTGGACAGCTTCTCCTCCTCTCGTCGGAGCGTCGTTTGGACGACGGTTAGTGCTCCGACAGCGGCTAACTTACCGGGGATTTGATCTCCGGTAATCCTCTGAGGTGGAGGATGAAGGATTCGTCAATTGGTTGACGAATACTTCTCCGGAGAAGCGAGTTTTGAGGACTCATTTTTGGATCCGAATTTGGATTCGGATCGTGATCATCTCTCGATCACGTTGTCTTCAACACTAGGCTAGTAACCCGTACGAAGACGAAGCTCGTGACTTAGTGAAGTCATCCCGAGGAGCTCGGCGTGGATACGGATAGAGATGATTCTTACGAGGATCGTTCCGGTTGATGCCGTTCCCGCTACACGTCATACGAAAGGTATAACGTAGATAAATTTCTTTTATTGCAAATTTTAATTTACGGTTATGTCTACACTTGTTGTAATAGCATGAGTGTGTTGTGTGTGTTGTAATAAATATAGATTTATTATTTTTAATTGCTCCGCTGTGCTCATGTTTACGAAACATGATCGAACACACACACGCCGCGGTGCCGGAAACCCAACAGTGGTATCAGAGCCCAGGTTGTGTTTCGACATAATCGTAAAAATGGTTTTGCGATAGTCATAATGTATTTCTGGAAATTTTCTAATTTTGGAAATTTAGAAGTATTTATGGAAATTTTTCAATTTTGGAAAGTCTAGAAGTATTTATGGAAATCTTCCACTTTTGGAAAGTTGGAAGTATTTATGGAAATTGATATTTTCCATAAATAAAATATTTGATTAGATTCTGGAAATTTGTTTTCTAATTTAATCATGATTTGATTTGGGAAATCAAATCTTAAAATATTGTATTTCCATAAGTAGTTTTAATGATTTAGGAAATTGGTTTCCTAAATAGATTTTCCTTAATCAAATAATTCCATGAATAAAATATGTGATTAGATTTGGAAATTTGTTTCCTAATTTAATTATGATTTGATTTGGAGAATCAAATCTTAAATATATTTTATTTCCATAAATAGTTATGACATATAAGGAAACATATACATGACATAATTGTATGCCATGTAATTGCATTAGATACATAACATTATGCCATGCGTGTCATGACATGTAGATGTATGCCATGTATGCCATGCCATGTAGATAATAGTTATTTACATGCAAAGAGGATGAGACATAAAAACCCTTAAACAATATTAAAGCCTACACCTTCCATTAATATGGTTAGAACCAGAGTTCCGTTTCTTGTTTGGGTTGTTGGACTCTCTCCAAGCCCGGCTCGAACCCGAATATGTTCAAACCATGGAATAGTTTAATACTAATATGGTAAGTGTCAGAGGTCAATCGTTAGCTTTGGTTGTTGGACTCTCTCCAAGCTGGGCTAATTGGTTGAATGCGCTCTAACCATATTAAAACTATTTCCCGATTAATGGGTTGGCCTTAACCTGGAGCATCGGCTTGTTGGACTCTCTCCAAGGTCGATGTAAAGGGAGGTGAAGTTGGGTGCTATGCATATGATGCATACTTGTTAATGTGTTAACAACCCGATGTATGTGTGAACATTCAATTAGTTGATAGCACATTGTGATAGTTGCATATACGTGATATGCAATCGGTATAGAAGATACCTACCGTTATAGTTATGAATGGCTTGTTGGACTCTCTCCAAGGTTGTTCATATCTATGATGGATATCAGCCCATTCGGAGATGGACCTACGATCTCTCGAAGTGATTTTGGGGTTTTTGAAATTCGAAAAATGAATGAGATTTATAAATGTATATTGATGCATTTTAAAATCATCTTTCTCATATATGCTCGTTTTGTATTTCTAAGATTGATCATGATGTCTTTGAATTGCGTTCCATTTTGGATTCGAATAAATTTACTGGGCCGAGCTTCATGGACTGGCTTAGAAGCTTGAGAATTGTTCTCAAGGTTAAAAAGCTTGCAAATGTCCTCGAAGCGCCTCTTCCCGCCCGTCCTAGTGACGATGTAACTCTGGACCAATTGTTGGCCTATCAGAAACATGTGAGTGATTCTGAACAAATGAGTTGCATCATGCTAGCCACGATGGAACCCAAGATACGAAAGCAGCATGAGCATATGGATGCTCATATCGTAGTCCTTCATCTTTGTGAGTTGGTTGATGAGCAAGTGAGATTCGAAAGGTTCGAAGTCTCAAAGCTCCTCTTCACCTCTGAGATGCTAGGAGGTTCATCAGTGGTACTGCTCAATATGCTGAAGACTGTGGAGTCTTCTGAGAAGCATGAGCAGGGGACGGTGCTGTTAGTTGATTCCTCGAAGAAAGGTTCTAAGAGGAAGTCAAAGGAACAGCAGAAGGGAAAGAAGAGAAGGGCTAAGAAGGTAGAACTAGTACAAAAGGAAACTTGCCATCATTATGGCAAGGAGAGCCATTTGCGAAGAAAGTGCAAGATTTATCTTGAGTCCATGAAGAAGGATAAGGCATCGGATGCCCCATCTTCTTCAGATATCTTCGTTATTGATTGTCATTCTATTTCCTCAAACACTTGGGTATTGGATACTGGGTGTGGCTCACATATATGTAATGACATACATGGGCTAAGGAACAGAAGAAGACTCGTCAAGGGAGAGTCAAATTTACGTGTTGGGAATGGAGCAAAGGTTGCTTCACTGGCCATCGGAACGTATTTGTTGAAACTCCCCGCAGGACTTGTCTTAGAACTGGACAATTGCTTTTAAGTTCCTTCGATGATAAAGAACATCTTTTCTATTTCTTGTTTAAATAGAAATGGATACCATTTGACTTTTAGTAACAATTGTTGTTACATAACTTTGAATGGAGTTCTTTATGGGACTGGAACTTTAAGCAATGATATTTATACATTGGACGTATCCAGTGACATTTTCAATATCGAAGCGAGCAACACGCGTGCTCGAAAGGATAATCAAATAGACTCCTATATGTGGCATTGTCGTCTTGGCCATATAAGCAAGAAACGCATGTCCGAATTACATCGATGTGGAATTCTGGAATCGTTTGAATTGGATTCATACGATACATGTGAATCATGCTTAAAAGGCAAGATGACTAAGTTACCTTTCTTTGGAAAGGTGAGCAGTGGGAGAGTTACTAGGTCTAATACATACTGATGTATGTGGACCTATGTCAACTCAAGCATTAGGAGGCTATAGCTACTTCATTACCTTCACCGATGTTCACTCACGGTTTGGGTATGTGTTCTTGATGAAACACAAGTCTGAAGCCTTTGAAAGGTTCAAAGAATTCAGAAATGAAGTAGAGAAACAACATGACAAAAGTATTAAAATACTTCGATCGGATCGAGGTTGTGAATACTTAGGTCAAGAGTTTCTTGATTATCTAAGAGACAATGGCATATTGTATCAATGGACTCCGCCCTATACACCACAGCATAATGGTGTATCTGAGAGGCGTAACCGGACCTTGTTGGACATGGTCAGGTCAATGATGAATCATGCGACTCTTCCCAAGTCCTTTTGGGGTTATGCTCTTCAGACAGCTGTTTACTTGTTAAACAGAATGCCTACCAAGGTAGTCTCTACTACTCCATATGAGATATGGGCTAGTAAGAAATCTCATGTATCTTACTTGAAGATATGGGGTTGTCCTGCTTTTGCGAAGCGGACTGTATCAGACAAACTGGATGCTAAGTCTGATAAATGTCTATTTATTGGATACCCTAAGGAAACAAAGGGTTACCAATTCTATCATCCTGTGGAACAAAAGGTGTTTGTTTCAAGGCATGCTGTGTTTCTAGAGAAAGAGTTTCTCTTGCAAGAAAACAGTGGGAGTGTCGTCGAGCTTGAGGAGGCTCGAGAGACTCAAATAGACATTGATGAGATACAGGTGAAGCACAGCAGCAACTCATAGTGATGAGCAATCGTGGACCTATTGTAACACCACATCTTCGTAGATCTGGTAGAACCACGCAATATTCACGAGAGATATGGATTTCTCGTAAGTGAATCGAACGACGTGTTACTCATTGATGATGAGGAGCCTACCAGTTATGAAGAAGTGCTGACAAGTTCAGAAAGGGATAAGTGGCTTGGTGCCATGAAGTCGGAAATGGATTCCATGTACGAAAACCAAGTTTGGAACTTGGTTGACCCACCTGAAGGCATAAAGCCTATAGGGTGCAAGTGGGTTTAAAGAAGAAAATCGACATGGATGGTAATGTGATTACCTATAAGGCTAGATTGGTGGCGAAAGGATATCGTCAAAAACAAGGTGTTGATTATGATGAAACCTATTCGCCTGTAGCTATGCTTAAATCCATTCGGATGCTCCTGGCCATAGCGGCTCATTATGATTATGAGATATGGCAGATGGATGTGAAAACAGCTTTCCTTAATGGAAACCTGCTCGAGGACGTGTATATGATACAGCCTGAGGGTTTCACATCGGTTGACAAAACCAAGGTATGCAAATTGCGACGATCCATTTATGGATTGAAGCAAGCATCCAGGAGCTGGAATATCCGTTTTGATGAGACAATCAAAAAGTTTGATTTCTCACAAAATCCAGACGAACCTTGTGTGTACAAGAAGGTTAGTGGGAGTGCAGTCGTGTTCCTAGTATTGTATGTCGATGACATATTACTTATAGGAAGCGATGTGTCAATCTTCTGATCGATTAAGGTTTGGTTATCCAAGACATTCTCCATGAAAGACACAGGAGAAGCAACCTACATCCTTGGGATTAAGATCTATAGAGATAGATCGAAACGGTTGCTTGGTCTTTCGCAGTCTACATATATAGACCGAGTGCTAAAGAGGTTTAGCATGTCGGAATCCAAGAAAGGTTATCTACCCATCAGGCATGGGGAACACCTTTCGAAGTCTATGTGTCCGCGCACAGAAGACGAGAGGATTTGCATGAGTAAGATTCCCTATGCATCCGCAATAGGATCTATCATGTATGCTATGTTATGTACGAGGCCCGATGTATCGTATGCTCTGAGTGTCACGAGCAGATACCAGTCCGATCCAGGAATGGATCATTGGGCGGCTGTTAAGACGATCCTTAAGTACTTGAGAAGAACTAAGGATGTGTTCCTAATATATGGAGAAGGGGACATGGTGATACGCGGGTATACGGATGCGGCTTCGAACGGACAAGGATGATTCGGTCTCGATGCGGATCGTGTTCACCTTGAATGAGCGCGATGAGTTGGAAAAGTTCCAAACAAGAGATGGCGGATTCTGCCCGAGGCGAATATATTGCGGCGAGCGTGAAAGCGGTTTGGATCAAGAAGTTCGTTCATGAACTTGGTGTGATTCCGGCCATTGTTGAAGCAATACCGGTCTACTGCGACAACAATAGAGCAATTGCACAGGCGAAAGAGCCAAGGTCTCATCAACGATCCAAACATGTGCTTCGCCGCTATCATCTTATCAGAGAGATCATAAGTAGGAACGAAATACAAATCGAGAAAATTTCCACTGAAAGGAACTTAGCGGATCCTTTGACTAAAGCATTACCTCAAAGTAAGTTTGAGGGTCATGTTAGAGCTTATGGTATTGGATACCGTAGCGATTTGCATTAGGCCAAGTGGGAGTCTGTTAGTAATATATGAGAGATGTCCTAAGGCAATCGCCTTATGTATGAACCATTTATATGATAAATGAAGATTCACTATTTGAGTATACATGTTTTATGTATTTGATTGGATCTTAAACTCATTTACTGAATATCCACGATACGATTCACAGCATGAGAGAATTTGTGATTGGATCACAACTAGTGAGTATCTCTACATGTGTAATTGTGATGTATCGGAATTATCCCTAGTCGATGAATTGATGGATTTGGACACCATCAATTCTGTCGAGACTAGCACGAGGTATACTCCTTGGTGTATCCAAGCAACTGATTCTCACTGGCTGGAGACATAGTGATGTCCGGAGTTAATCGTGGATGCTAGTTATGGTAACTAGTTCATTGGAGTGACCAGCCGTAAGACTTCATATGGTTCTCTGCATATATAGATATGTCAATGAAGTTCTTCTGTGGCTTAAGTGCGATGTTCCTTTGACTTGCGGTATTCAAGTCATCTTGATCATGGAGACTTATGCTTTGACATCTTAAGCAAACATCTCGAGGAGATGTGGACCCGGATGATTGGGTATAAGTCGAAGTGATCGAAGGTGTTTGAATAGCCTATAAAGATTCACCACTCCTTGCGAGGAGATGTATACCCATGGCCTCTCGTCGGATTGTTACTAAAGTCTTTGGCCAAAGCATTACATGTTTAGAGTAAAGTACTCTTGATACATGTGGAGTAACTAGAATCCATAGGATGAGAAATGATACTTGGGCTAGGTGTGGCGTAGTCGACCTAGTGGAGGCTGACACAATAGACCATGTGAACCAAGTGGGTATAAGATGAGTGAAGGGAATGGGGCACGATTCATTCGAGCTGCTGAAGGGTTTCAGAAATAGTTCTGGATCAACCGTTGATCTTTTCGGTTAATTGGGGATCATGATGTATTACTAGGTGCCACTCATGATCGTTCTATAATTAATGGTTAATTATAGACGGCCAACATAAACCAAGAACCTATTTGGTCACACGCACAACGAGTGTAATCCAAAGGATTTAAAACGAGCTTGAGAATGGGATTCTCAGACCGAGAGAAACTATGTTTGGTTGGACCAAACATAAGCGAGCATGAAATTGTTTCAGTCGCAATGGAAGCGTGGATGGGCCGTGTCTTATGAAGACATAATGGATGGACCAAAATGGTTTGGTTCTAATCCAATGGATGAGAATAAACAAAAGGGTTTGGTTTATATTAAACGAATGAACCAAAGGTTGGTTCGGTTCGTTTTAACTTAAAATAAACCATCATGGTTTGGTTTATTTTAACTTATCTTAATGGAGCGGGTTAACGGGCTTTATGGATATGATCCATTAACCATTAAGAGAATTAGTTCTCTATAAAATAGGGCTTAAACCTAATCCAAAACCTAATCTATTTTTGGCGCCCAACATAGAGTTGCCGCCCACCCTTGTTGGTGAATTCGGCGCCCAACCCTAAGTGCGCGCCCAGCTTTGTGCCGCCGTCAAGTCCTTGCCGGCGACCAAGCTTCAGCCGGTGAACACTCCGGTGACCCTCCGGTGATCCCCTATAGTTTTGGCATCAAGGTGAGGCTTTTCTTTCCTTGGTTGGCCGGCGCCTATATCCTCCACCAAGCTGTCCAGTTTTCTGGACAGCTTCTCCTCCTCGTTGGGCGTCGTTTGGGCGGCGGTTGGTGCTCCGACAGCGGCTAACTTACGAGATTTGATCTCCGGTAATCCTCTAGTGGAGGGCGAAGGATTCGTCAATTGGTTGTGAATACTTCTCCGGAGAAGCGAGTTTTGAGGACTCGTTTTTGGATCCGAATTTGGATTCGGATCGTGATCATCTCTCGATCACGTTGTCTTCAACACGAGGCTAGTAACCCGTACGAAGACGAAGCTCGTGACTTAGTGAAGTCATCCCGAGGAGCTCGGCGTGGATACGGATAGAGACGATTCTTACGAGGATCGTTCCGGTTGATGCCGTTCCCGCTACACGTCATACGAAAGGTATAACGTAGATAAATTTCTTTTATTGCAAATTTTAATTTACGGTTATGTCTACACTTGTTGTAATAGCATGCGTGTGTTGTGTGTGTTGTAATAAATATAGATTTATTATTTTTAATTGCTTCCGCTGTGCTCATGTTTACGAAACATGATCGAACACACACACGCCGCGGTGCCGGAAACCCAACAATCTTGCCTTATTCCTAGTAATATTCCCTTGGTCATCTAGTTTGTTCCTAAAGACCCATCTTGTAGTAATGATGGTGTTTTCATTAGGTCTAGGAACTAACTCTCATACTTGACTCCTTTCAAATTGAGCCAATTCATCTTGCATTGCTAAGATCCAATCCAGATCAAGTAATGCATCTTTGATTGTTTTGAGCTCAATTTGAGAAATTAGAGCTATATGACTAGTGGGATCCCTATGAAATGACCTAGTCCTAACACCTTGAGATAATTCACCCACAATTTGATCTAAAGGGTGATTTTGATGAACTCTTATGGTTCTAGGAGGTGTATTAATTTGAGTTTGATCATAATTAATCTCAATCCTTTGCTCATCATCGGAATCACCTCTTACTACCCCTTGATTCAATCCTCCCCCTTAATCATTACCCCCTAAGGTTAAATCTTGAAATTGTTGGGTAATTTCTTGATTTTCATTATTAATATCATCATCAATAGGGGATTTCCTAGGGTATGTATTGGAAGTTTCATCAAATTGGACATTTGAAGATTCTTCAATCTTTTGAGTCCTTTTATTGTAAACTCTATACCCTACACTAGTGGATGAGTATCCAACTAGGATTCCCTCATCCGCTTTGGACTCAAACTTACACTATAAAAAATTAAGTATTTTGCAACAAATTTTGAATAAAAATTTGTTAAAAAAATTGTTTGCAACGAAATTTGCAACAAATTTTTTTTCGTTGGAAATAATTCTAAAATTTGTACAAAACAAAAAAAATTAAATGTAAAAATTGCAACGAATAAAATTTTCGTTGCAAAATTCGTCGCTAAATTTGGCGACGAAAATAATTATTTATCGCCAAATTTGGCGACGAAACTAAGTTCGTTGCCAAATTTGCATCAAAATATAGTTCGTCGCTAAATTTGCGATGAAAAAATAATTCATCGCCAAATTTGCGACAAAAAAATAATTCGTCGCAAAAATTTGGCGACGAAAATAACTATTCATCGACAAATTTGGCGACGAAAATAACTATTCATCGCCAATTTTGGCGACGAAATTAATTATTCGTCGCCAAATTTGGCGACGAAACATAGTTCGTCGCCAAATCTGCGATGAAAAAAAAGGTCTTCGCAAATATTTGGTGACGAAAATAACTATTCGTCACCAAATTTGGCAACATATATTTATATTCGTCGCCAAATCTACGACGAAAATACAGTTCGTCGCAAAAGTCTAATAAACAAATTTTCATGAATAATAATAAATTTAGCGACGAAATTTTTTTCGTCACCAAATCTGCGACGAAAACAAAAAATTTGTTGCAAAATATTCATTCTCAGTCGACTGAAAAATACCATCAGTCGACTGACGTGTGACCTGTTCGACTGGTCAGTTGGCTATCGAAGATTCTGTAAGGTGCTACAGTAAATCAGTTGACTGATAATGTTCCATCAGTCGACTGGTGGATTTTTCAATCGACTGGCGTTGTAGATTTTTCAAAAAAAATATATTTTTGTCGCCAAATTTATTTAAAAAAATATGAAAAAAAATACTATTATATAATTTATTATTTTTATCTGTTTTTACAATTTGTATTCGAAACACATATAACAATATATAAAAATTCACATCTCAAATTTGATAAACACAACTAATCTTTCAAAATGATTCATCAATACAAATAATAAACTATTAATCGTATGAAATTTATAATACAAAAATATCGAATGTAACCGTACTAGTCAAGAAATATTTAGGTATAAAATTGAAACATAACTACGCTCAACTCTCGCGTATATTTCCTCACAACAATTGATTTTTACTGGAGAAAGAGATCATGCAGCTAGAGAACCGAAGATCCTATTGTAACAGGAGAAGGAGATCTTGTAGTTGGAGCTAGAACCAGAAAATTCAACAATTGGAGAGATCCTGTAGCTGGGGAAGAGCCCGAATACACATGTCCATCACTATTCCATCTATAACTGTCACGTCAAAACTATCAATCATTATTATTAGAATAATAAAGTAAAAAAGATTCACATATTCATCGAATGTATAATGAATAATATGAAAAAACTTACCATATTTTATTTGCAATACTAGATGCCGAAATAATCTACCAATATATCAAAAAAATTCTCTGACATCTTATAACTTACAATTTTTTTCTTCGCTCGATTTGCATCCCTACCTATCTATATGTGATATCTTAACTTCTTCAGTCGAAATTTCAGCTTCAACTTTCCTCTGGCTTAGACTCAGAATCATATCTAGTAACATGGCATGAAAAGAATCTACCAAAATTGTTCTAACTTCTTGTGTAGTCCTAAAGTGACTCTTATGTCCTGGACGACATAAGAAGTTAGAACAATTTTGACAGATCCTCTTCATGCCATGTTACTAGATATGATTCCAAGCCTAAGTCAGAAGAAAGTTGAAGTCGAGAATTCGACCGGAGATATTAACATACCACATATAGATAGCGATACAAATCAAATGAAGAAAAAAATTGTAAGTTATAAGAAATTGTTGGTCATCTTCTCAAAGACTGATGATATCCTGTAAATATATGGATCAACATAGATACTTATCATAAAATTTGAAACCTATAAAAAGTAACATAAAAGAAAAAAAATAATAATAAAATCTTCGGAGAAGAAATAGAAAAAATTAAACATTAATTATATGTAGTATAAAATAATAGTGTTATAAATTTTAGAATATATAATATACCTGCTCTATGAAAGGAACGGATGAGCTCCCAGCAGAAGACTTTACAAACTCGCGGATCACCTGAAAAATGGAAATACGATAAACCAATGAAAAATAAAACATTAATTTTTTATTTATATTACATAATTTAATTGAAATAACATGTTAATATTTTGTGCGTGATCTAAAGTCAACACAATAGTTGTGCCGATCCAGGGACGACGATGAAATACCCAGGCGCTCGAACCGTGCGTACCCGCCGTCGAGTGCCACCGCGCATGCCGCGCGTGCCACCACCGCCGTCGTGCCACGCCGCGCCAGTACCCGCCGCCATGCCACAACATCGTGAAACCGTGTCGTGCCACCGTTGCAGTGCCACCGTGCCATGCCATCATCACCGTGCCACCGTCATCGTGCCACCGTCGTCGTGCCACCGACGTCGTGCCACCGTGTCGTGCCACCGAGACCGTTCCATCGATGTCGCGTTCCACCGCGACGTGTGGCGTGGTACATACTGGCCAATCTGCAATGTCCTGCCGCGTGGCTGACCGCCGTGCCACCAGGCGACAGCGCGGCCGCGCGCATTACATGCTCGCGGCGCGGCGCTGCGTGCTCCGCGCGCTGCAGCGTCGCATGCTCGCGACGCATGTCTTGCGGCCGCCGAGCACCACGCGGGCCCGCCGCGAGCTCGCGGCGGCGAGCACGACGCATGCTCGCGGCCATGAGATCTCCCGTGAGCACGCGAGCTCACGGGAGCTCGCGTGTGCTCGCGGCTTCGAGCTCGTGCATGCTCGCGGCCGCCACGAGCACGACACGTGCCGCCCGCGAGCTCATCCGCGAGCATGCGAGCTCACGGCCAGCTCTTTGCGAGCACGCGCGGCTGGTCGAGCTCGGCGGCGTGTCATGTGTCCAGCGCGCGCGTCGCAGCGGCTCGCGGCGTGCTCGCGGCGTCTAGCTCGCATGTGCTCACGTGAGCTCCCCCCATAAGCACGAGCTCATCACCTACTCGGAGCACGACGCATGGTATCCATGCTCGCTGACGGTGCAAGCTCGCGCGATAAGCGGGAGCGAGGACGCCGGATCTTCTCCAAAGAGCGGAGAAAGGTAAGAGATACGTCATCGGGATTTGGAAGGATCGGATCGTGAAAATGAAAAGAGAAAGGGAAAGGGAAAGTGAGGGATATTGATAATTAGAAATTTGGCAACGAATGAAATATTCATCGCTAATTTTGCGACTAATTTAATATTCGTTGCAAAATTTGCAACGAATTATTAAATGTCGCAGTTCTTGATTTAAATTCATATTTCGCAATATTTTTCCGAATTTAATTCATAAAATTAGTGATGAAAATAAAATTCATTGCCAAATTGGCGATGAATATAAAATTCGTCGCAAAGTTATCCCGCTGTTATTTTTTCTAAATAATTGAAATTGTCCGATGAAATACTTTCGTTCCTAAATTTATCGCAAAAATTGCAACAAATCTGGGATTTATTACAAAAGTTTGCAACGAATCCGAGATTCGTTGCAAAAATTGCAACGAATCCAGGATTCGTTGCAAAAATGGCAACGAATTCCGGATTCATTGCAAAAGTTTGCAACGAATCCTGGATTCCTTGCCAAAATGGCAACGAATCCAAGATTCGTTGCAAACTTTTGCAACGAATTTGACATTTCGTCGCAAATTTGCCACAAAATATCATTTTCGTCCCAAATTTGCGATGATATTTGCGACGAAAATAAATTTATTGGAAATGTAATAAGTTTGCAATAAAAAAAATTTTGTCACAAATTTCGTTACAAATTTACAGCAATTTTCAATTAAATCATAAAATTTATTGCATATTTGCAACAAATTATTTTTGTCGCTAAATTTCGTTGCTAAATTCATGTATTTTTGTAGTGTTACCTAGGTTGTCTTTGGTATTTAAAATATAGACTTTACATCCAAAGACCTTAAAATAATGAATTGTTGGAATTGTACCATTCCACAATTCAAATGGATTTTTTCCTAAAAACCTATGAATTAATACCCTAATTTGGATATAGCAAGCGGTGTTAACCGCTTCCGCCCATAAGTAGCTAGGTAAGGAGTATGCATTAAGCATTGTCCTAACCGCTTCTTGTAAGGCACGATTTTTTCTTTCCACAACCCCATTTTGTTGGGGTGTTCTAGGACAAGAAAACTCATGCTTGTACCCTTGTTCTAAGCAAAAGGTTGAGAAATTAAAATTCTCAAATTCTTCACCATGATCACTACGGATCCGGTTGATTTTGAGTTTTCTTTCATTCTCTACTCTCTTACTAAATCCTATGATTATTCCTAGGGTTTCATCTTTATTTTTCAAGAAAAATACATAAGTAAACCTAGAGAAATCATCTACTATTACTAGGCAATATTTACTACCAATCATAGAGGGGGTACTATGACAATCAAATAAGTCCATATGTAAAAGTTCTAAAGGTAAAGCGGTACTAAGTAAATTTTTACCTTTGTGTGATGTATTTGATTGTTTCCATTCTTGGCATGCATCACATATTTTGTCCTTGAGAAATTTGACTTTAGGCAACCCTTTGACTAACTTCATTTTTTCTATTTTGGCTATGTTCTTCATGTTTATGTGTCCTAGCCTCCTATGCCAAAGCCAACTTTCTTCCTCTTTTGCAATAAGACACTTAGTAGAAGCATTAGTAGCATAGGATAAATCAACATAGTATATATTTGATTTCCTAAAACCTACTAGCATGCAATCATTTAAGGTTTTGTGTTTTATAAAACATTTTGAAGATTCAAATTAACATCAAAATTTGCATCACATAGTTGGCTTACACTAAGTAAATTAAATTTCATATTTTTAACCAATAATACTTTATGAATGGCAAGGTTGGAGGATACCTCAATTGTGCCCTTTCCTAAAATCTTAAGTTTGCCGCTATTACCAAATGATACATTTCCCTTGCTAGTGTGGTTGATAGTAGAAAATTTTCTCTCATCACCGGTCATGTGTTTTGAGCACCCACTATCAATGATCCACAAGCTTGGTTCTTCTACCTATATCACATGAAAAATACAATCCTTAGGTACCCAAATCTTAGGACCACTAGCATCAATTAGAAATTTCTTAGGAACCCAAGCCTTTCTACCCTTGCTTTTAATTATGGTTTTTCTACTAACAAGGGATGTAAATGCTACCTCCTTTTCCTTAGGCCTATATCCTAGTTCGGCCTTATTGTAAATAGCCCTTTGATCCTTAATTATCATGTCTAGGTATTTAGATTCATTAGTAAATTTTTCTAAGCATGATCTTAAGTTACCTATTTTTTTTCTCAATTCATCATTTTCATCTCTAAGTACATGCATCATCATCACAAGGTAATTTATCACAAGATGGTTCTACACTCTTAAGTGATTTAATCTCTACTTTTAAGTCCTTAATCCTAGTTTTGATCTATTCAATGCATTTTGAAGACATGAAATTGTCTTATAAAGTAAATCTACCTAGGGAGTTGTTTCCATCATCCATCACTTGATGATGATTCGCCGCTGAAGAAGAAGATGAGGACTTTTCACTTGAGCTCCCTTCTTCCTCCGATGCCATGAGGGCTAGATGGGTGGCACATACTTCATCGAAGAATCCTCCATGCTTAGGTGTCCCAGCCACTTGCCTCCTTCTTCTTCTTCTCCTTCTTTTCCTTCTTTTTCTTTTCTTTCCTTCTTTAGTTCCGCAATTTGGCTTTATATGCCCTTTCTTGTTGCAAACCAAAGCAAGTTAGGTTAGATGTAGAATTTGAACTATTTGAAGACTTACCTCTTGAGGATTGGAACATCCTCCTCACATCTTTCTTGGTGAGTTTCCTTGACTTCCCACCAAATCTCTTGACATAATGAGCCACCTCGCTTGCCGATAGCTCATCTTCACTACTTGATGAGTCTTCCTGATTCGGATGAGGAGGACACTTTCTTCTCCTTCTTCTTCCTTCTAAAAGAGCTTCTTCTTTTGGATGAAGTGTTAGCTTGTTAACAATTGAAATTCACAAAATAACTCATCTAACTTAACTAATGAGAGATCCTAGAGACCTTATAGGCATCTACCATTGAAGCACATAAGGTTGTTCTAGGGAAAGCTTGGAGCACATACCTTACAAGGTCTCTGTCGACCTTCTCACTATAACATGTAGTCTGTTGACTACTCTGTGCATTTGGCTCACGGTCTCATTGGTCTTCATGGAGAAGCTTTGAAGTTGTCCAATTAGGAATCTCTTGGCCCTTATTGTTTTGGATCCTTCATTGAGCTCTATCAACTTCTCCCAAAGCTCCTTCCGATTCAAATGGCCCCACTGCTTAATTGCTCTTTTGACAAACCACATTGGGTGTGGTTGTTGCCTGCGCTGCTTGAGCCTTCTTGGCCATGTCTCTCGCCCAATCCTTCAAGATGGGACTCGTGTTCATCGACCGCTTCTCAAACCATCTACAACACTAAACCAATTCTCAATATCATTCATTAAGTAATACTCAATCCTACCTTTCCAATAGCAAGTCATTTGTCAAGAACGGAGGCCTCACCATGCTATACCCTCTTGGAAAGCCATTTTTGCTCTGATTGTTAGATCTTCCGATGAGATACGGATGATACCACTTATTGGTGATCGATTTGCCAGAGAGGGGGTGAATAGCTTGTTTTTTGTCTCTACAAAATATTAGCTAAGCACAACAAAAATAATAATAACACAAATGAAAAAAAATGTTAACACGATTCTTTACGTGGTTCTGAGAGAACCCTACTCCACTGATCCTTGAGGTGGATCAACCCTAATCAATACCACTATGAAGCTTTCCTTTACAACACTTCTCCTCTTCTTACAAAAGATGTAGATGAAGCTTAGAGAGGAGAAAGGGATTAAGAATCACTAGAAAGCTTTGAAAATTCATGGAGGCTTGAGAGTATAATCGAGAATAAGCATTAACCCCAAAACCTCCACCAACCCTCTTTTATAGAGAGAAGGCTAATTTTCCCATTGAGCATCACGATCGATGACAAGATCGCCGACTATGACGCGGACTTCTAAATAGCCGAATTCATGGGATTCAGAGTCGTTTGCTTCAATGGCATTCTCATCAGTCGACTGATCCCTGTTGGGATGTATAATGAAAGCCTAGCTCTTTTGTATGGACATCTTTATTTTGAACAAAGAATCACATGATCATGGTTTGCACGGGATATGTATATGTGTGGATATTGTCTCATATTTTACATTGTAGATAACATGGTGCTTGGTGCGCATGTAAGATCATGTTATCACCCTTGTAGAATATAAGTAGAGGCTCACAACCAAGATGGTTTTGGACAAACCATTGGCATGGTTGTAGTGTAGCTTGGTATTGTTTTATCTTGAACATAGAGTTACACTAGTACACTTGTATTGAGCAGACCGACATAGAGGTGATTCAATTTATTAACTACATAAATGAATCGGACCTGATATTATGTTGTACATGCTCTTAATCCCGATATAATAACTGCACATGTACTTAGTATTTATTTCTTTGATTTACCAGGGTGAGATTTCTATGGATTAAATCAATATGCCCTTAAGTTGGGAAATGATATTATTTACATGGTGTGTCGTTGATTATAGGAGGAAACCGTGTCCTATATATTAGGTTGATGATGTCCCCTCGAGGAGCTCATAAGGTTCATCATGTAAACCCAGCTGGTTGACTTAGTCAACATGATGATAAGGTTGAGTGGTACTACTCGAGGAGTTAGATGTTAATTAATCGATGGTCAGAATCAATTAATCGACGACATTCGATATCTTAAACACGGGAGATGGATGTACAAATAATATATGGAGCCCATATTAATTTATGGGGGTTGGTGAGGTAGTTCGATGATGATCCTCTAGTGGAATGGAACATCATTGATGGATCAAGTTTGTGTGGTTCCGATCCATCGGGTGGCCAAGACCCAACTCCTCCTCATGGTCCCTATCGTAGCCTTATATAAACCTCATGAAGTCTAGATCAAATGATGGAAAACAAATCTCTAGATCCGACTAGGATTGAATCCTAGAACCTACGGTGGATTTTAGATCTCTAGATCCGAGGGGTGGGATTTAATTCATAGAACCGACGGTTGAGATTAAATCTCTAGATCCGACGTTTGTGAATAAATTTCCTAGACCCGACGGTTGAGATTAAATCTCTAGATCCGACGGTTGGGATTAAATTCCTAGAACCGACGGTTGAGATTAAATCTCTAGATCCGACGGTTGAGATTAAAACCCTAGAACCGACGGTGGAGATTAAACCAAGGCCTAAACCTAACTCTATATAAAAGGGAGAGGAAAGGTTGGATAAGGTGGGCGGCAAGAAAATTGGGAATTAGTTCCTATATTTTTGGCTACCTCATCAATAACCAATTTTCCTAAGTTCTATATAAGGGAGCATGGGTTGGGCGGCAACTAAGTTTTATGGATGTTTCATTATGGATGCTAAGGAAATTAGGGTTTTGCCTAGCATTACTTGGGCGGCAAGCAACCTCAAGGAGGAAACCCTAATTAGGGTTTTGGTTCCTTAGGCGGCCAAGGTGGTGGAGCTAGAGGGCGCAACCTATGGATGAGCTTGTCTTCTTCCTGAGGTGGCTAGCTCCTAGATCTCTCCTCTCCACCATGCTTAGGCAAGAAACCTATGGAGGAAACCCTAATTAGATTAGGGTTTGGCTCTTGGATTAGGCGTAGGTGGAAGTTTGGTTGGGCGGCAACTATAGGGAAGGGCTCATCTTCTTCCTTCTAAGGGTTGGCCGCCACTACCT
Organism: Wurfbainia villosa; assembly: GCA_025175895.1. Lineage (NCBI taxonomy): Eukaryota > Viridiplantae > Streptophyta > Magnoliopsida > Zingiberales > Zingiberaceae > Wurfbainia > Wurfbainia villosa. Next base: position 15,878,854 of record CM045988.1, on the reverse strand, counting down.
TCTCTTCTCTACTGGGCGGCAAGAAATCCAAAGGAAGCTTGGTTGGCTAGGGTTGAAGGTAAGGTAGGTGGCAACTATAGGGAAGTGTTCTTCTTCTTCCTAGGTGTTGGCTTCTTATCCTTTTCCTATACCTTGGTGGTGCCCAACCTATTCCTCTTTCCCTTTGTTTTCCTCTTGGCGGCACTAGGAGCTAGGGTTTGTCCCTAGTTCGGTGCTTGGTTGTTTCCATTATGTTCTCTCTATTCTTGGGGTCAGATCAATCGTGGATTGGTGGTTGGCTCAAGCAAGAAGGGAAAGAGAGTTCTTCATTCTTTGGATTGAAGAAGATCTAAGAAGCTTCAACTTGTGGAGGATCTTCGCCCACACGAAGTCTACAAGGAGGTTAGGACATACGATAGAAGATCAAGAGGTATAAAAGTTTTATAACTTTTATTTATGATCTTTGCATGTTTCTATTCTTAATTGATATGCTAGCTTAAGTTCTTTAGGTTAGTATATGTTGATTATACTAGTTTACATTTGTATGTATTTGTATAATCATGGACCCCGATAAGAAACACAAAAACCGGCGATCCGTCCGTCGTCTCTTCCGCGGCTAATCGACTAGAAGAGTTTGGTTGCTTGAACAACTAGTTTGTTCAAGCGATCGCTCAGTCGTAGCACGACGAATTGGTTGTGCTTAGGAAACTCATCCCATCCGGATTAGTTTTCATTAGTGAAAATTTTAATCCGGGGACATGGGAACCTATGAGCATTCTGAGAAATAGCACGATTGCCAACAAATGGTATCAGAGCCATGGTTTCGGGTTTTGTGTATTTTGGATTCGGTTACTTTCACGGACTTATCATATATTGTGTATGCCGGATAATAGTAGGATGTGCGTAGGCTAACTTTTTGGTTGCAGGCATAAGATCCAACTATTATGGCTATATATGTGTGTATGTGATTGCATGTGTGTGTGATTGTATATTATTTGAATCCTTGGGGTTGACGAGGCTAAATTAGTATTTAATTTTTGTAATTGAATACGACATTGTTTAGCCACTCTGTATTTTATTTTACTTTCGATCTAGATTTCATGTACACTCCCTCGTGGAGTATAGGATCGATGTATGTAAAATAAAATAGGTTTTATTGGCTCATACATGGCGTAGGAGGAGCGGGCGAGAGGTGGCGACACGGGACGCATATTGGAGGACAATGCCATAATAGTTGGAAAAATTCTGATTTTTCCATATTTATTGCTGATTTGTTTTATATGCATGTTGTGTGTGCTTGAAAATTCCTCATTGTCAATTTACTAAGTGGGAGAGGGACATTTTAATTAATTCTCATGGCCTCATTACAATTTGACATGTGATGCAACAAACTTGCGTCGGCTTTGAGTGCCTTCCTCCCCATCGGATGAGTTTGTTTGCGGATCACTAGGTCAAATAATGGTTATAGGAAATTATCTAGAGCGTGTGTACTTCCACGTAAAGGCACATAATCCAAAATAATTCCCTTAGTACCGTGTACTGGTGCACACTTAGATGTAAATAAAAAGTAGTTTTATTTGTAGGGCCAAAGAGGAACCAACTATTAATTTTATTTGTCAAAAAGTAAGGTTGACAAGATAATAAAATTAATGGGTTAAACCTCCTCTTACAAATGTAGAATTCGTATACGTCCACACTATCGTGGCATGCGATATTCTTGTTTGAGGTGTTGGTTGATTTCAAAATTTTATTGTTTGAGGAATCAATAATTTTTATTGAAATCTACAGTAATAATAAGCATGTTGTGTGTGCTTGAAAATTCTCATTTTCAATTTACTAAGTGGGAGAGGGATATTTTAATTAATTCCGCTTCCATTACATTTGACGTGTGATGCAACAAACTTGTGTCGGCTCGAGTGCCTTCCTCCCATCGGATGAGTTTGTTTGTGGATCACTAGGTCAAATAATGGTTATAGGAAATTATCTAGGAGCGTGTGTACTTCCACACAGCGTAAGGCACATAATCCAAATAATTCCCTTAGTACCGTAATGGTGCACACTTAGATGCAAATAAAAAGTATCCTCCCATCGAGTCACGCTTTTATTTGTAGGGCCAAAGAGGAACCAACTATTAATTTTATTTGTCAAAAAGTAAGGTTGACAAGATAATAAAATTAATGGGTAAAACCTCCTCTTACAAATGTAGAATTCAGATACGTCCCACACTATCGTGGCATGCGATATTCTCGTTTTTGAGGTGTTGGTTGATTTCAAATTTTATTGTTCGAGGAATCAATAATTTTTGAAATCTAAAGTAATGATTTATGTGATTCTTGGGGATTTTCAAAATTGACTTTTGATCCACTTATTTTGATACTAAAGGAAATAAACTTATTGTACCCAAATTATATTGATTGGAAATGAATCCAAATATTGTCTTATCTGCTAGTATGCAATCTTGAAGAGTGTCCTCAAGCCATCATTGCTCAAAGAGTTTCTACTTCTAAGCGAAAGGCAAGAAGAAAGAAACAAGGTGAAGCAAATATGGTGGGAGGATCTCGAGGAAGAGTGAAGAAGCCGAGAAAGGCAAGTACTTCACTTACAAGCGGGATGGACATTGGAAGAAGGATTTGTCCCAATCCAAAAGCGGAACAAAAGTATATCTTTTGGTCTAGTCATTGTAACATGGTTAAGCGGTGTTATCTCTGCACTGGTGTGTGAATCGAGAGCCACTAATCATGTATGCAATACTGCGGGTTCGAAACCGACGACTAGCTAAAGGGGATATTACCATTTACTTGGGCAATGCCATGAAGATGGCGGCTATTGCGATGGGAGATGTTTTATTTATTTTTGAGAAAAATAAAGGTTTTGGTTCTTAAGAATTTCCTTTATGTACCCTTATTTAGAAAGAATTGATTTGGTTTCTAAATAGTTTTTGCATGGATAATCTATTTCTTTTCATGTGATTTGTTATAAAGGAATAGGGACATTATCTATTAGTACATAGATAGGAAATTTATAACTTGAACCACATGCTCCCACGGTGCAAATAGAAGTTAATAACTCATCTTCTAATTCCGATAAGAGAAAAGAACCTTCGAAGATGAACCAAACATATCTTTGGCTTCTTAGGCTTGGTCACATTAACCTAAGTAGAATTCAAAGGTTGACAGCTGATGGACCTTTGGGTTCATTAGTGGTGGAGGATCTCCCAACCTACGAATCTTGCTTGGAGGGTAAGATGACCAAGAGGCCTTTTTAAGGCCAAGGGGTATAGAGCCAAAGATTTGTTAGAAATGGTTCATTCTGATTCGTATGGTCCTATGTCTATCCAGGCAAGAGGTAGTTTTGAATATTTTGTCTTTTTCATAGACAATTATTCAAGATGACACTACGATCTGATCATGGTGGTGACAACCTCTTGGGAGAGTTCAGGAACTACTTATCAGAGGTTGGGATTCAATCCCAATTGACTGCACCTGGCACACCCCAGCAGAACAGTGTAGCAGTACGAAGGAATAGGACTCTTATGGAGATAATTAGATCGATGATGAGTTATTCTGACTTGTTTTATAGTCCTAGAGATCAGAGAGTGATCGTTAACACGAACGCTAGATTTCTAGAGGAAGACTATGTGATAAGCCACAAGCCCAAGAGTAAAATTGTTCTGGAGGAGTTAAAAGGGAAGTCACTTCTTTAGTACCACCGGTACAAGAGGACATACCACATGTCACTGCACCGCGTGTCACAGAGGATACATAGAAGATACCTCATCGTAGTGGGAGGGTTGTTAGACAACCTCTTAGATTCATGTTTTTGGACAAATCTTCTGATTTGGTCCCTAGCAAACATGAACCTGATCCCTAGATATACGACAGCATCTTTGCAAAGTGCAATGAATACTGAGATTGAATCTATGGATTCAAGTCAGGTCTGGGAGCTCTTATGCATTGCAGCTCATATGGATTATGAGGTGTGATAGATGGATGTCAAGACAGCTTTCCTTAATGGAAGTCTTGAGGAAAACATCTATTTGGAGCAACCAGAGGGATTCATTGCTAAGGGCAAAGAGCGTATTATATAAGCTTAATCGGTCCGTTAATGGTGAAGCAAGCTTTGAAGTCTTGGGACATCCGCTTTGAGGAAGTAAATCCATCTTATGGATTTATTCAAAGTCGGATGAGTCTTGTGTATATCGAGATGTGACGGAAAGCGTAGTGGTATTTTTGTACTATCGTAGATGACATTTTGGTGGTTGGCGACAACATCGAAGTGTTATCGAGCGTAAGTATGGTTGTCAAATTATGATATGAAGGACTTGGGAGAAGTGGGTCACAACCTTGGGATCAAGGTTGTTGTGCTTATCCCAAGCTTCATACATAGACATGATTTTGGATCATTTTAGCATACAAAACTCCAAGAAGGGTTTCTACCTTTTGGTATGGAGTTCCTTTATCAAAGGAGATGTATCCTAGATCATCTGAGGAGATAGAGGAGATGAAGGCGGTCCCTTATGCTTCGGCAGTAGGAAGCCTCATGTATGCGATGCTCTGTACGAGACCAGATATCTGCTTTGCCGTGGGCATGGTCAGCAGATATCAGAGTAATCCAGGACAGGGACATTGGACTGCGGTAAAGCATATATTGAAGTACCTGAGAAGGACTAGGGATTATATGCTAGTTTGCAAGGCGGACAATTACTCACTGTGGGTTACATGGATTCGATTTCCAATCATAGGGATATGATAAGTCTACCTCGGGTTTGTGTTTACTTTGGGAGGTGGAGCCATAGTATGGAAGAGTGTCAGCAGAAATGCGTGGTGGACTCTACCATGGAAGTTATGGCTCAGGAACTTCCTAATGGACTTGGATGTGATTCCTGGTTTGCCCAGAACTATCACAATTTATTGTGATAATAATGGTGCAGTTGCAAACTCGAAGGAACCACGAGCCCATAAGGCTAGTAAACACATAGAGTGCAAGTACCACCTGATACGAGAAATCGTTAAGGAGGTAGAAGTTGCTGTCGCCAAGATTGCATCAGAGGATGACCTGGTAGACCCTTTCACTAAGGCCCTTCTAGCGAGAGCTTTGATAGGCATGTGGAGGGAAGGGGAATCAGATGTATGGCAGTATGATGACAGCATAGTCTTTTAGTATAAGTGGGAGATTGTTGGGATGTATACTGAAAGCCTAGCTCTTTTGTATGGACATCTTTATTTTGAAATAAGAATCACATGATCATTGTTTGCACGTTATATTTATATGTGTGCATATTGTCTAATATTTTACATTGTAGATAACATGGTGCCTGGGTGCGGCACAGAAGATCATGTTATCAGTCCCTTGTAGAATATAAGTAGAGGCTCACAACCAAGATGGTTTTGGACAAACCATTGGCATGGTTGTAGTGTAGCTTGGTATTGTTTTATCTTGAACATAGAGTTACACTAGTACACCTCGGTGTATTGAGCAGGACCGACATAGAGGTGATTCAATTTATTGCTGACTACATAATTGAATCGGACCTCGGATATTATGTTGTACATGCTCTTAATCCCGATATAATAACGGGCACATGTACTTAGTATTTATTTCTTTGATTTACCAGAGGGTGAGATTTCTATGGATTAAATCAATATGCCCGGTAAGTTGGGAAATGATATTATTTACATGGTGTGTCGTTGATTATAGGAGGAATCCGTGTCCTATATATTAGGTTGATGATGTCCCCTTGAGGAGCTCATAAGGTTCATCATGTAAACCCTGCAGGTTGACTTAGTCAACATGATGATAAGGTTGAGTGGTACTACTCGAGGAGTTAGATGTTAATTAATTGATGGTCGATAAATCAATTAATTGGACATTCGATATCTTAAACACGGGAGATGGATGTACAAATAATATATGGAGCCCATATTAATTTATGGGGTTGGTGAGGTAGTTCGATGATGATCCTCTAGTGGAATGGAACATCATTGATGGATCAAGTTTGTGTGGTTCGATCCATCGGGTGGCCAAGACCCAACTCCTCCTCATGGTCCCTATCGTAGCCTTATATAAACCTCATGAAGTCTAGATCAAATGATGGAAAACAAATCTCTAGATCCGGCCGGTTAGGATTGAATCCCTAGAACCGGCGGTGGAGATTAGATCTCTAGATCCGGCGGTTGGGATTAAATTCCTAGAACCGGCGGTTGAGATTAAATCTCTAGATCCGACGGTTGGGATTAAATTCCTAGAACCGGCAGTTGAGATTAAATCTCTAGATCCGGCGGTTGGGATTATTTCCTAGAACCAAGCGGTTGAGATTAAATCTCTAAATCGGAGATTGAGATTAAAACCTCTAGAACCGATGGTGAGATTAAACCCAAGGCCTAAACCTAACTCTATATAAAGGGAGAGGAAAGGTTGGATAAGGTGAAAAATTAGTTCCTATATTTTTGGCTACCTCATCAATAACCAATTTTCTCCTAAGTTCTATATAAGGGAGCATGGGTTGGCGGCAACTAAGTTTTTGGATGGTTCATGATGGATGCTAAGGAAATTAGGGTTTTGTCTAGCATTGCTTGGGCGGCAAGCAACCTCAGGAGAAACCCTAATTAGGGTTTTGGTTCCTTAGGTTGGGCGCGCCAAGGTGGTGGAGCTAGAGGCGGCAACCTATGGATGAGCTTGTCTTCTTCCTTGGAGGTGGCTAGCTCCTAGATCTCTCCTCTCCACCATGCTTAGGCGGCAAGAAACCTATGGAGGAAACCCTAATTAGATTAGGGTTTGGCTCTTTGGATTAGGCGGCTAGGTTTGGGAAGTTATGGTTGGGCGGCAACTATAGGGGAAGGGCTCATCTTCTTCCTTCTAAGGGTTGGCGGCCACTACCTTCTCTTCCTCTACCTTAGGCGGCAAGAAATCCAAAGGAAGCTTGGTTGGGCGGCTAGGGTTTGGAAGGTAAGGTAGGTGGCAACTATAGGGAAGTGTTCTTCTTCTTCCTAGGGTGTTGGCGGTTCTATCCTTTTCCTATACCTTTGGTGGTGCCCAACCTATTCCTCTTTTCCTTTGTTTTCCTCTTGGCGGCGGCACTAGGAGCTAGGGTTTGTCCCTAGTTCGGTTGCTTGGTTGTTTCCATTAGGTTCTCTCTATTCTTGGGGCCGGCGACATCAATCCTTTGTGGATTGGTGGTTGGCTAAAGCAAGAAGGAAGAGAGTTCTTCATTCTTTGGATTGAAGAAGATCTAGAAGCTTCAACTTGTGGAGGATCTTAAGCCCACCACGAAGTCTACAAGGAGGTTAGGACATACGATAGAAGATCAAGAGGTATAAAAGTTTTTATAACTTTTTATGATCTTTGCATGTTTCTATTCTTAATTGATATGCTAGCTTAAGTTCTTTAGGTTAGTATATGTTGATTATACTAGTTTACATTTGTATGTATTTGTATAATCATGGACCCCGATAAGAAACACAAAAACCGGTGATCCGTCCGTCGTCTCTTCCGCGGCTAATCGACTAGAAGAGTTTGGTTGCTTGAACAACTAGTTTGTTCAAGCGATCGCTCGAGTCGTTGGCACGACGACGAATTGGTTGTGCTTAGGAAACTCATCCCATCCGGATTAGTTTTCATTAGTGAAAATTTTAATCCGGGGACATGGGAACCTATGAGCATTCTGAGAAATAGCACGATTGCCAATAATCCCTCCATCAGTAGACTGATGGAGTGATTAGTCGAGTGATCACAGGCGACAGTCGAGTGAGACTTCATTCTATGCCCATGTTTAACTTGATCGATCGCGCCGCTTTGTTGGCGATCGATCACAACATCGATCCGCCGCCAAAGTAGTCGATCGATCGTCGATTTCATCGACTCGATCAAACACGACTCGGTGATACATCATATCAGTCGACTGATACTCATCAAGTATGAATAAATCATACTTGATTTCACCCCCTAGACCTAGACTCGACCTTCTAGCTCTTCTTTAAGCCTTGCGTCTCTAGGATCCCTCCGTGTGCACGACTTGTTCATCCTTTGTGCTTTGCTTTCAAGTGCTTCCTTCGATTTTGTCATGTCTTGGGTTTCCCTTTTCCTAATCGTGCTTGGACTTTACGCCGCCAAGTCTACATGCTTGGACTTACACTGCCAAGACTTGCCTTTGGACTTCCTTTGCCAAGATCTGTTTGGACTTAATGCCGCCAAGACAACATGCTTGGTCTTATGCCTCGAAACCTTTACCTTGGACTTTTCTTGCCAAGCTCATACTTGGACTTTGCCTTTACCAAGTCTTCATACTTGGATTTCCCTGTTACTTGAACATGTTCACAATTAGATCACAAATTGTCACCTAACTTAGATGATTATCCAAACATCAAAACATATAAATGCTTGGGGCATTGTTGCACCAACAAAGGCTTGTTGCAAAGGGGTATACTCAGAAAGAGGGTATCGATTATGAGGAGACCTTTTCGTCGATAGCCATGCTTAAGTCTATCCGGATTCTCTTATGCATAGAAGCTCATATGGATTATGAGGTGTGGCAGATGGATGTCAAGACAACTTTCCTGAATGGAAGTCTTGAGGAAGACATCTATATGAAGCAACCAAAGGGATTCATTGCTAAGGGAAAAGAGCATCTTGTATGTAAGCTTAATCGGTCCATTTATGGATTGAAGCAAGCTTCGAGGTCTTGGAACATCCGCTTTGATGAGGTAATCCAGTCTTATGTATTTATTCAAAGTCCGGATGAGTCTTGTGTATACAAGAGATGTGACGAAAACGTAGTGGTATTTCTTGTACTATACGTAGATGACATTTTGTTGATTGGCAACAATATCAAGGTGTTATCGGACGTAAGGGTATGGTTGTCCGAACAGTTTGATATGAAGGACTTGGGAGAGGTGGGACACATCCTTGGGATCAAGGTTATAAGGGATCGCAGGAAAAGGATGTTGTGCTTATCCCAAGCTTCATACTTAGACACGATTATGGATCATTTTAGCATGCAGAACTCCAAGAAGGGTTTTCTACCTTTCAGGCATGGAGTTCCTTTATCTAAGGAGATGTTTCCTAGATCATCTAAGGAGATATAGGAGATGAAGGCGGTTCCTTATACTTCGGCAGTAGGAAGCCTCATGTATGCGATGCTATGCACTAGACCAGATATCTGCTATGCCGTGGGCATGGTCAGCAGATATCAGAGTAATCCTAGACAGGGACATTGGACTGCGGTAAAGCATATATTGAAGTACCTGAGAAGGACTAGGGATTATATGCTAGTTTACCAGGCAGACCAATTACTCCCTATGGGTTACACGAATTTCGAATTCCAATCTGATAGAGATAACAGTAAGTCTACCTCAGGTTTTGTGTTTACTTTGGGAGGTGGAGCCATTGTATGGAGGAGTGTCAAGCAGAAATGCGTGGCGCACTCTACAATGGAAGTTGAGTATGTGGCAGCCTCTGAGGGGCGGCCAAAGAAGCTGTGTGGCTCAGGAACTTTTTGATGGACTTGGATATGATTCCTGATTTGCCCAGAACTATCACAATTTATTGTGATAATAGTGGTGCAGTTGCAAACTCGAAGGAACCACGAGCCCATAAGGCTAGGAAACACATAGAGCGCAAGTACCACCTGATACGAGAAATCGTAAAGAGAGGAGAAGTTGTTGTGGCCAAGATTGCATCGGAGGATAACCTGACAGATCCTTTCACTAAGGCCCTTCTGCCGAGAGCTTTTGATAGGCATGTGGAGGGAATGGGGATCAGATGTATGGCAGTTTGAGGGCAGCATAGTCTTTTAGTATAAGTGGGAGATTGTTGGGATGTATACTGAAAAGTCTATCTTTTGTATGAACATCTTTATTTTGAAATAAGAATCACATGATCATTGTTTGCATATTTTTATGGTTATGCATATTGTCTAATACATTACATTGTAGAAAACATGGTGTGTGGTGTCACATGGGAGATTATGTTATCGACTCCTTGTAAAGTATAAGTAAAGGCTCACAACCGAGATGGCTTTGGACAAACCATCGGAATGGTTGTAGTGTGATTTGGTATTGGTTTGTCTTGACCATAGAATCACACTAGTGCACTTTGTGTGTATTGAGCAGGACCGACTTAGAGGTGATTCGATTTATTGCTGACTATATAATCGAATCGGACCTCAGATATTATTTTGTACATGCTCTTAATCCCGATATAATAACAAGCACATATACTTAGTATTCATTTATTTGATTTACCAATGGGCGAGATTTATAGATTAAATCGATAGACTCGATAAGTTGGGAGATGATATTATTTATATGGTGTGCCGTTGATTATAGGAGAAAACTGTGTCCTATATATTAGGATGATGATGTCCCCTTGAGGAGCTCATAAGGTTCATCATGTAAACCCTGCAGGTGGACTTGGTTCGGCATGATGAAAAGGTTGAGTGGTACTACTCATGGAGTTAGATGTTGATTAATTAATGGTCAGTAAATTAATTAATCGATGGACATTCGAGATCTTAAAAACGGGAAGAAAATGTACAAATAATATATTGAGCCCATATTAACTTATGGGGGTTGGTGAGGTAGATCAATGATAATCCTTTAGTGGATTGGATAATCATTAATGGATCAGACTTTATGTGGGCTTGATCCATGGGTGGCCAAGATCCAACTCATCCTTATGGTCCCTAATGTAGCCTATTAACACCTCATGATGTTTAGATCCATTGGATATAAACAAAACTCTAGATCCAAAGGTAGAGATTAAATCTCTAGATCCGACGGTTGAGATTAAAACTCTAGATCCGACGATTGAGATTAAATCCCTAGAACCAATGGTGGAGATTAAAAGGAGGCTTATCCCTAACTCTATAAAAGGAGCACAAGGGGTTGGCATGGAGAATTAATCAAGAGGAGCTAGGGTTTTCGAGTTGGCGGCAAGAAGAGGAGCTCGGGTTTGGGCTTGGGCGGCACCTAATAAGGAAAGTTTTCCTTGACTTCTCCTTCTTCCTCACGCCTTGAAGCTCTTCCAGCCCTTGGCCGGCATTCAAACTCCCTCTTCTCCTTCTCCTTGGCCAGTGGAACAAAGGTTTAGGGTCCTCCCTTGAAGCTTTTGGCCATCAACCCTTAATCTCTTCTTTCTTCTTGGCCGGTGGCAAAGCTCCATCCTTGGAGGTTGTTGGTTGATTGAAAGAAGGAATAGTGCTTTGTTTCTATTCTTCCTCTTGCTCGAAACGAGCAAGGAAGGAAGATTGGCGATCTAGGAGCTTCAACTTTTGGTAGATCGTCACCCACACGACGTTCGAAAGGAGGAAGGTCATACATTTGAAGATCGAGAGGTATATCTATTCTCTATTCTCTTTTGTTACTTGCTTGTATTTGTTTTTTTCAATTATGAGCATGATATATTCTGTTTATGGCTAAATAATACTTGGATCCCAAACATAAATACAAAAATCGACGATCCATACATCGTCTATTCCGCGGCTACTCATAGGATAGAGGTTGGTCACTTGAACAATGAGTTTGTTCAAGTGACCTCTCTAAACAAATAGCAAGACGATGACTTGTTTGTTTGAGCAATCCCTTTTGTCTAGGATTAAATTTTTTTAATCCGGGGACATCGATGGGATCGCCATGAACAAACAACTGAGGTGAAGTGGGAAGCGAAGTTTCCCCTCACGGATCAATGAAACCAAACCTTCAATATTTACATGTTCTATCTTATTACTTGCTGAGTTTTACTCACCACCACAGACCCTGGGTTTCTCTGTCACCCAGATAACAGGTAGAAGTCTTCATGACGGCTTGGAGTGGCGTCGGTGATCCATCCCATCTCCATTTTTCTGAGCCTCCCATGTACTTTGCTTCATGTTATGGACTTTGTTTTATGTCATGGATTTTGTCTTTATGTTGTAGACTTTGTCTTCGATGTTTTATGTACAGTTTACTACTGTGGAATTGTCAAGTGGTGTACACCTGTGTGGTTTCGGTTTGTTTGTCAGTATGTGTGTTTTGGGTATGTGGTTTTTATGTTATCCGCTGTGTTATATATATATGTTGCTTAGTATGTTGTGGATGTGGGCCTACGGGTCTTGTATTAACCCGAGATGTTGCCACATACACGGGAGATGTCGTCCATTTGCTTTTTGGCACGACATACTCTCGGGGCGTGACAACTTTATTGGTATTAGAGCCCTAGGTTCTGCGATGTCATACAATGATTTTATTTTTGAGTCTTGGATTCTCAAGAATCGGTATATTTTTCAAATTTAGTTTTTGTGAGATGGGATTGACAACGGCATGAGCCTCGAGTAGCACGAAGTAAGAATTCCTAATGACTTATTTTCTAGTTGGATACTTATCTGGACTTGATTAACAAGTGTATATAGTTAGAGTTATTATACATGTACAGACTCGTAGTAGAAGTCGCCCACCGTGGTGACCAACCGGAGTTGTCGTTAGGGTTTATACTCTCGATTTTGTTGGTTATGCATTTAGTGTATTTAATAGGGAATAACATATAGTGTGTTGGTTATTATTCGTAACCATGGTATGAGTTGACCACGAGAATGACCTGTTGAGTCTGTGAGTCTTGAACTTGTATCGAAAAGGTGATTTACCTTTGAGAGCTAACTGATATCGAGTCGGAGAATAGAGGTCAAGTCGTCACATTTCATGTGGAAATCAAAGACTACAGTCTTAGGGATTTTCACTAACGGTGCTAGTCAGATCATTACTTGTTGGGTAATGGACAAGACAAGTAGGTTATTGTTGATGCAGATAGCAGAATGCTAGTTTACGGTGTTTCATAGGGTTTTTGATCCCTGAGTTGTTCGTACAGAGTTGTATAACTCTGAAGGTACTTTTGAGTACTTAACTCGTGTTATACAGAGAAAGTAGAGTTATTTGCATACCATTATCGGGATCAAGCCGATATTTGGTGGTAAATGCAAAAAATAACTTTTGGGGGAATATATATCACTTGATCATGGTTAGTGATGTTGAGAGAGAGTATTTCCCCTCGTTACTTCCTGTGACACATTGTAAGAAAATTCTTGAGCTTCAAGTAGGGTGATCATCGGTAATGAGAATATCATGCAGAGTCGTTAGACTTACAGAGTTTATGCTCACCTAATAGCTCAAGAAGATGAATGGATGTTTTAAGCCACCCATGATTATTGTCTTACTTTTGGATTAAGATGACTGGATCTTCTATCAGATCTTGCCGGAAGGTGTTGGATTGAGTCAGGAGCTTAGAAATGACTCCGTACAAGTATTTGAGAGTTGGAGACCGATAAGCAGATATTGCAGGTCAACTTATTAGAGTTAGAAGTCTCCAACTGTTGGATAAAAGGAGCAGGATCGAAGTCATAGTCCTTGAGCTACTTTTCGAGTATAGAAGACCAACCGCAGATCATCAGGATGTTATCATGCACATCAGCGAAATCAGAACAAAGACTCCGAAGGGATTATGTGCGTACAGTATGAATCACGAAGACACGCGAAGTCAGATTATCCGTTGGATCAGTTCATCTGTTGCTATTGTAAGCAACCAGTACAATTGAGGAAGTGTATTTTGAAGACTCAGTTGAAGACTATCAATGGTGTTTCGGGAGGATGATGCACCATCTCGACAGTAGCGATCAACACAAAAGATTAGGTTATCTCATCAACAGTGACCTACTATCTCAGGCTGTTAGTAATATATGAGAGATGTCCTAAGGCAATCGCCTTATGTATGAACCATTTATATGATAAATGAAGATTTACTATTTGAGTATACATGTTTTATGTATTTGATTGGATCTTAAACTCATTTACTGAATGTCCACGATACGATTCACAGCATGAGAGAATTTGTGATTGGATTACAACTAGTGAGTATCTCTACATGTGTAATTGTGATGTATCGGAATTATCCCTAGTCGATGAATTGATGGATTTGGACACCATCAATTATGTCGAGACTAGCACGAGGTATACTCCTTGGTGTATCCAAGCAGCTGATTCTCACTGGCTGGAGACATAGTGATGTCCGGAGTTAATCGTGGATGCTAGTTATGGTAACTAGTTCATTGGAGTGACCAGCCGTAAAACTTCATATGGTTCTCTCCATATATAGATATGTCAATGAAGTTCTTACTGTAGCTTAAGTGCGATGTTCCTTTGACTTGCGGTATTCAAGCCATCTTGATCATGGAGACTTATGCTTTGACATCTTAAGCAAACATCTCTAAGGAGATGTGGACCCGGGATGATTGGGTATAAGTCGAAGTGATCGAAGGTGTTTGAATAGCCTATAAAGGATTCATCACTCCTTGCGAGGAGATGTATACCCATGGCCTCTCGTCGGATTGTTACTAAAGTCTTTGGCCAAAGCATTACATGTTTAGAGTAAAGTACTCTTCGATACATGTGCAGTAACTAGAATCCGTAGGACGAGGAAATGATACTTGGGCTAGGTGTGACGTAGTCAGCCTAGTGGGGACTAACACTATAGACCATGTCCTGAACCAAGTGGGTATAAGATGAGTGAAGGGAATGGGGCACGAATCATTCGAGCTGCTGAAGGGTTTCAGAAATAGTTCTGGATCAACCGTTGATCTTTTCGGTTAATTGGGGATCATGATGTACTACTAGGTGCCACTCATGATCGTTCTATAATTAATGGTTAATTATAGACGGCCAACATAAACCGAGAACCTATTTGGTCACACGCACAACGAGCGTAATCCAAAGGATTTAAAATGAGCTTGAGAATGGGATTCTCAGACCGAGAGAAACTAGGTTTGGTTGGACCAAACATAAAGCGAGCATGAAATCGTTTCAGTCGCAATGGAAGCGTGGATGGGCCGTGTCTTATGAAGACGTAATGGATGAACCAAAATGGTTTGGTTCTAATCCAATGGAGGAGAATAAACCAAAGGGTTTGGTTTATTTTAAATGAATGAACCAAAAGTTGGTTCGGTTCGTTTTAACTTAAAATAAACCATCATGGTTTGGTTTATTTTAACTTATCTTAATGGAGCGGGTTAACGGGCCTAATGGTTATGATCCATTAACCATTAAGAGAATTAGTTCTCTATAAAAGAGGGCTTAAGGGATAATTAAGCCCTAATCCATAAACCCCTAGCCCTAAGGTTGCCGCCCACCTCCTCCTTGGAGCTCTCGGCGCCAACCTATTGCCGCCGCCCAAAGCTCCTCCAACCGGCGTCCAGAAGGCTGCTTCCTTCCCCCTCGCCAGCGTCGAGCTGCTGCCGGTTAGTGCTCCGGTGATCTCCTTCAAGTTTGGCATCAAGGTGAGCTCTATCTCCCTTGGTTGGCCGGCGCCTATCACCTCCACCAAAGCTGTCCAGTTTTCTGGACAGCTTGTTCTCCTCTCGTCGGAGCGTCGTTTGGACGACGGTTAGAGCTCCGACAGCGGCTAACTTATCGGGGATTCGATCTCCGGTAATCCTCTGAGGTGGAGGACGAAGGATTCGTCAATTGGTTGACGAATACCTCTCCGGAGAAGCGAGTTTTGAGAACTCGTATTAGGATCCGAATTTGGATTCGGATAGTGATCATCTCTCGATCACGTCGTCTTCAACACGAGGCTAGTAACCCGTACGAAGACGAAGCTCGTGGCTTAGCGAAGTCATCCCGAGGAACTCGGCGTGGATACGGATAGAGACGATTCTAGCGAGGATCGTTCCGGTTGATGCCGTTCCCGCTACACGTCATACGAAAGGTATAACGTAGATAAATTTCCTTTATTGCAAATTTAAATTTACGGTTATGTCTACACTTGTTGTAATATGCATGTGTGTGTGTGTGTGTTGTAATAAATGTAGATTTATTATTTTTATTGCTTCACTGTGGTTCATGTTTACGTAAACATGATCGAACACACACACGCCATGCCGAAACCCAACAAAGGGTATCGAGCCCAGTTGTGTTTCACATAATCGTAAAAATGGTTTTATGCGATAGTCATAATGTATTTCTGGAAATTTTCTAATTTTGGAAATTTAGAAGTATTTATGGAAATTTTTCAATTTTGGAAAGTCTAGAAGTATTTATGGAAATCTTCCACTTTTGGAAAGTTGGAAGTATTTATGGAAATTGATATTTTCCATAAATAAAATATTTGATTAGATTCTGGAAATTTGTTTCCTAATTTAATCATGATTTGATTTGGGAAATCAAAATCTTAAAATATTTTATTTCCATAAGTAGTTTTAATGATTTAGGAAATTGGTTTCCTAAATAGATTTTCCTTAATCAAATAATTCCATGAATAAAATATGTGATTAGATTTGGAAATTTGTTTCCTAATTTAATTATGATTTGATTTAGAGAATCAAATCTTAAACATATTTTATTTCCATAAATAGTTATGACATATAAGGAAATATATATACATGACATAATTGTATGCCATGTAATTGCATTAGATGCATAACATTATGCCATGCGTGTCGTGACATGTAGATGTATGTCATGTATGTCATGCCATGTAGATAATAGTTATTTGCATGCAAAGAGGATGAGACATAAAACCCTAACTCAATATTAAAGCCTACACCTTCCATTAATATGGTTAGAACCAGAGTTCTGTTTCTTGTTTGGGTTGTTGGACTCACTCCAAGCCCGGCTCGAACCTCAACATGTTCAAATCATTGGAATAGTTTAACTCTAATATGGTAAGAGTCGAGGTCAATCGTTAGTTTGGGTTGTTGGACTCACTCAAGCCCGCTAATTGGTTGAATGCGCCTAACCATATTAAAACTATTTCGCGATTAATGGGTCGGCTTTAACTGAGCATCGATTTGTCGGACTCTCTCCAAGGTCGATGTAAAGGGAGGTGAAGTTGGGTGCTATGCATATGATGCATACTTGTTAATGTGTTAACAACCCAATGTATGTGTAAACATTCAATTAGTTGATAGCACATTGTGATAGTTACATATACATGATATGTAATCGGTATACTTGATACCCACCATCATAGCTAAGAATGGCTTGTTGGACTCACTCCAAGGTTGTTCTTATCTATATTGGATATCAGCCCATTCGGAGATTGACCTACGATCTCCCGAATTGATTTCAAGGGTTTTTGAATTCGAAAAATGAATGGGATTTATAAATGTATATTGATGCATTTTAAAAATCATCTTTCTCATATATGCTCGTTTTGTATTTCTAAAATTGATCATGTTGTCTTTTAATTTGCGTTCCATTTTGGATTCGAATAAATTGACTGGGCCGAATATCTTGGACTGGCTTAGAAACTTGAGAATTGTTCTCAAGGTGAAAAGCTTGCATATGTCCTCGAAGCGCCTCTTCCCGCCCGTCCTAGTGACGATGCAACTCTGGACCAATTGTTGGCCTATCAGAAACATGTGAGTGATTCTGAACAAATGAGTTGCATCATGCTAGCCGCGATGGAACCCAAGCTACGAAAGCAGCATGAGCATATGGATGCTCATATCGTAGTCCTTCATCTTTGTGAGTTGGTTGATGAGCAAGTGAGATTCGAAAGGTTCGAAGTCTCAAAGCTCCTCTTCACCTCTGAGATGCTAGAAGGTTCATCTGTGGTACTCCTCAATATGCTGAAGACTGTGGAGCCTTCTGTGAAGCATGAGGAGAAGGCGGTTCTGTTAGTTGATTCCTCGAAGAAAGATTCTAAGAGAGAGTCAAAGGAACAACAGAAGGGGAAGAAGAAAAAGGCTAAAAAGGCAGAACCAGCTCAAAAGGGCACTTGCCATCATTATGGCAAGTAGGTCCATTTGCGAAGAAAGTGCAAGATTTATCTTGAGTCCGTGAAGAAGGATAAGGCATCGGATGCCCCATCTTCTTCAAAAATCTTCTTTATTGATTGTCATTCTATTTCCTCAGACACTTGGGTATTGGATACTGGGTGTGGCTCACATATATGTAATGACATACATGGGCTAAGGAATAGAAGAAGACTCGTCAAGGGAGAGTCAAATTTCCGTGTTGGGAATGGAGCAAAGGTTGCTGCACTCGCCATCGGAACATATTTGTTGAAACTCCCTGCAGGACTTGTCTTAGAACTGGACAATTGCTTTTATGTTTTTTCGTTGATAAAGAACATCATTTCTATTTCTTGTTTAAATAGAAATGGGTACCATTTGACTTTTAGTAACAATTGTTGTTAAATAACTTTGAATGGAGTTCTTTATGGGACTGGAACTTTAAGCAATGGTGTTTATACGTTGGACGTATCCAGTGACATTTGCAATATCAAAGCGAGCAACAAGCGTGCTCGAAAGGATAATCAAATAGACTTCTACATATGGCATTGTCGTCTTGGCCATGTAAGCAAGAAACGCATGTCCGAATTACACCGATGTGGAATTCTGGAATCGTTTGAACTGGATTCATACGATACATGCGAATCATGCTTAAAAGGCAAGATGACTAAGTTACCTTTTACTGAAAAAGGTGAATGAGTGGGAGAGTTACTAGGTCTAATACATACTGATGTATGTGGACCTATGTCAACTCAAGCATTAGGAGGCTATAGCTACTTCATTACCTTCACCGATGATCACTCACGGTTTGGGTATGTGTTCTTGGTGAAACACAAGTCTGAAGCCTTTGAAAGGTTCAAAGAATTCAGAAATGAAGTAGAGAAACAACATGACAAGAGTATCAAAATACTTCAATCGGATCGAGGTGGTGAATACTTAAGTCAAGAGTTTCTTGATTATCTAAGAGACAATGGTATATTGTCTCAATGGACTCCGCCATATACACCACAACATAATGGTGTACCTGAGAGGCGTAACTGGACCTTGTTGGACATGGTCAGGTCAATGATGAATCATGCGACTCTTCCCAAGTCCTTTTGGGGTTATGCACTTCAGACAGTTGTTTACTTGTTAAACAGAATGCCTACCAAGGTAGTCTCAACTACTCCATATAAGATATGGAATAGTAAGAAACCTCATGTATCTTACTTGAAGATATGGGGTTGTCCTGCTTATGTGAAGCGGTATGTCGGACAAATTGGATGCTAAGTCTGATAAATGTCTATTTATTTGATACCCTAAGGAAACAAGGGGTTACCAATTCTATCATCCTGTGGAACAAAAGGTGTTTGTTTCAAGGCATGCTGTGTTTCTAGAGAAAGAGTTTCTCTTGCAAGAAAACAGTGGGAGTGTCGTCGAGCTTGAGGAGGCTCGAGAGACTCAAATAGACATTGATGAGATACACGTGAAGCCAACGGTAAACAACTCATAGTGATGAGCAATCAATTTGGACCTATTGTAACACCACATCTTCGTAGATCTGGTAGAACACGATATTCTGAGAGATATGGATTTCGTAAGTGAATCGAATGGCGTGTTACTCATTGATGATGAGGAGCCTACAGTTATGAAGAAGTCTTGACAAGTTGGAGATAAGTGACTTGATGCCATAAAGTCGGAAATGGATTCCATGTATGAAAACCAAGTTTGAAACTTGGTTGACCCACCTGAAGGAATAAAGCCTATAGGGTGCAAGTGGGTTTTCAAGAAGAAAATCGACATGGATGGTAATGTGATTACCTATAAGGCTAGATTGGTGGCGAAAGGATATCGTCAAAAATAAGGTGTTGATTATGACGAAACCTATTCGCCTGTAGCTATGCTTAAATCCATTCGGATGCTCCTGGCCATAGCGGCTCATTATGATTATGAGATATGGCAGATGGATGTGAAAAGCTTTCCTTAATGGAAACCTGCTCGAGGACGTGTATATGATACAGCCTGAGGGTTTCACATCGGTTGATAAAACAAAGGTATGCAAATTGCGACGGTCCATATATGGATTGAAGCAAGCATCCAGGAGCTGGAATATCCATTTTGATGAGACCATCAAAAAGTTTGATTTCTCACAAAATCCAGACGAACCTTGTGTGTACAAGAATGTTAGTGGGAGTGCGGTCGTGTTCCTAGTATTGTATGTCGATGACATACTACTTATAGGAAATGATGTTTCAATCTTACAGTCAGTGAAGGTTTGGTTATCCAAGACATTCTCCATGAAAGACCTAGGAGAAGCAACCTACATCCTCGGGATTAAGATCTATAGAGATAGATCGAAATGGTTGCTTGGTCTTTCACAGTCTACATATATAGACCGAGTGCTAAAGAGGTTTAGCATGTCGGAATCCAAGAAAGGTTTCTTACCCATCAGGCATGGGGTACACCTTTCGAAGTCTATGTGTCCGCGCACAGAAGATGAGAGGATTTGCATGAGTAAGATTCCCTATGCATCCGCAATAGGATCTATCATGTATGCTATGTACAAGGCCCGACGTATTATGCGCTCACGAGTGTAACGGCGGATACGATCCGATCGGGAATGGATCATTGGGCGGCTGTTAAGACGATCCTTAAGTACTTGAGAAGAACTAAGGATGTGTTCCTAATATATGGAGAAGGGTACATGGTGATACGTGGGTATACGAATGCCATCTCCAGACAGACAAGGATGATTCCATGTCTCAGTCTAGGTATGTATTCACCTAGAATGGAGGCGCAATAAGTTGGAAAGGTTCCAAGCTTGACACTATAGCGGATTCTGCCACTAAGGCAGAATACGTTGCGACTTTAGGCGAAGGCGGTTTGGATCAAGAAGTTCATCTCTGAACTTGATGTGGTCTCATCAATGATCCAAACATGTGCTTCGCCGCTATCATCTTATCAGAGAGATCATCAGTAGGAGCGAAATACAAATCGAGAAAATTCCCCTTTGAAAGGAACTTAGCGGATCCTTGACTAAGGCATTACCTCAAAATAAGTTTGAGGGTCATGTTAGAGCTTATGGTATTGGATACCGTAGCGATTGGCATTAGGCCAAGTGGGAAGTCTCTGTTAGTAATATATGAGAGATGTCCTAAGGCAATCGCCTTATGTATGAACCATTTATATGATAAATGAAGATTCACTATTTGAGTATACATGTTTTATGTATTTGATTGGATCTTAAACTCATTTCTTGAATGTCACGATCGATTCACGGCATGAGAGAATTTGTGATTGGATCACAACTAGTGAGTATCTCTACATGTGTAATTGTGATGTATCGGAATTATCCTAGTCGATGAATTGATGGATTTGGACACCATCAGTCACAGAGACTAGCACAGTATACTCCTTGGTGTATCCAAGCAGCTGATTCTCACTGGCTGGAGACATAGTGATGTCCGGAGTTAATCGTGGATGCTAGTTATGGTAACTAGTTCATTGGAGTGACCAGCCGTAAGACTTCATATGGTTCTCTGCATATATAGATATGTCAATGAAGTTCTTACTGTGGCTTAAGTGCGATGTTCCTTTGACTTGCGGTATTCAAGTCATCTTGATCATGGAGACTTATGCTTTGACATCTTAAGCAAACATCTCTAAGGAGATGTGGACCCGAGATGATTGGGTATAAGTCGAAGTGATCGAAGGTGTTTGAATAGCCTATAAAAAATTCACCACTCCTTGCGAGTAGATGTATACTCATGGCCTCTCGTCGGATTGTTACTAAAGTCTTTGGCCAAAGCATTACATGTTTAGAGTAAAGTACTCTTCGATACATGTGCAGTAACTAGAATCCGTAGGACGAGGAAATGATACTTGGGCTAGGTGTGACGTAGTCAGCCTAGTGGGGACTGACACTCTAGACCATGTCCTGAACCAAGTGGGTATAAGATGAGTGAAGGGAATGGGGCACGAATCATTCGAGCTGCTGAAGGGTTTCAGAAATAGTTCTGGATCAACCGTTGATCTTTTCGGTTAATTGGGGATCATGATGTACTACTAGGTGCCACTCATGATCGTTCTATAATTAATGGTTAATTATAGACGGACAACATAAACCGAGAACCTATTTGGTCACATGCACAATGAGCGTAATCCAAAGGATTTAAAACGAGCTTGAGAATGGGATTCTCAGACCGAGAGAAACTAGGTTTGGTTGGACCAAACATAAAGCGAGCATGAAATCGTTTCAGTCGCAATGGAAGCGTGGATGGGCCGAGTCTTATGAAGACGTAATGGATGAACCAAAATGGTTTGGTTCTAATTCAATGGAGGAGAATAAACTAAAGGGTTTGGTTTATTTTAAACGAATGAACCAAAAGTTCGTTCGGTTCGTTTTAACTTAAAATAAACCATCATGGTTTGGTTTATTTTAACTTATCTTAATGGAGCGGGTTAACGGGCCTAATGGTTATGATCCATTAACCATTAAGAGAATTAGTTCTCTATAAAAGAGGACTTAAGGGATAATTAAGCCCTAATCCATAAACCCCTAGCCCTAAGGTTGCCGCCCACCTCCTCCATGGAGCTCTCGGCGCCAACCTATTGCCGCCGCCCAAAGCTCCTCCAACTGGCGTCCAGAAGGCTGCTTCCTTCCCCCTCGCCAGCGGTGATCTCCTTCAAGTTTGGCATCAAGGTGAGCTCTATCTCCTTGGTTGGCGGCGCCTATCACCTCCACCAAAGCTGTCCAGTTTTCTGGACAGCTTGTTCTCCTCTCGTCGGAGCGTCGTTTGGACTACAGTTAGAGCTCCGACAGCGGCTAACTTACAGTGGATTCGATCTCCGGTAATCCTCTGAGGTGGAGGGCGAAGGATTCGTCAATTGGTTGTGAATACCTCTCCGGAGAAGCGAGTTTTGAGAACTCGTATTAGGATCCGAATTTGGATTCGGATCGTGATCATCTCTCGATCACGTCGTCTTCAACACGAGGCTAGTAACCCGTACGAAGACGAAGCTCGTGGCTTAGCGAAGTCATCCCGAAGAACTCGGCGTGGATACGGATAGAGACGATTCTAGCGAGGATCGTTCCGGTTGATGACGTTCCCGCTACACGTCATACGAAAGGTATAACGTAGATAAATTTCCTTTTATTGCAAATTTAAATTTACGGTTATGTCTACACTTGTTGTAATATGCATGCGTGTGTTGTGTGTGTTGTAATAAATATAGATTTATTATTTTTTATTGCTTTCGCTGTGTTCATGTTTACGAAACGTGATCGAACACACACACGCCGTGGTGCCGAAAACCCAACATAGGCGTGGTTTGAGTTCCGTGATACTTCCCTTCAAGGGAAGTAATTTATTCAGTAGTATCAGCAGAAGACATCGTAGAAGACTCATGCAGATAACAACAACAGTTACCCCAAGATGTTGATTGGCTTTATGCGGATAATCTATTCGGTCTATAGTTACAAATCATAGAATTAAGTGATGGGATCAGATGATCCTAGAAGATTCCCGGGTCATTCGTCACAAAAATGCGACCACTGTGTCGTAGACTGTTGGATCTAATCTTGTTCTCTTCGGAGAAAGACCGAGACCTGCGGGGATCCTTTTAATCGGATCGGCAGATAAATGATCGTTAAGGGTATTACTTTAGTATACCCTCTGGGTTAATATATTGAGAGATACTTGTAGTTTACATGTATCCTTGTCTAGAACATTCTTAGTTCGGATTAGTAGGGTTCCTATACATCGGCTTGTGGGTCAGTGGTATCTCTACTATCAAGTGAGATGTGGACCAGCAATTAAGAAGTCAAGAGATGCCCTTAGACTTTGATAGATACACCTTTTCTGTAGACATATCCTTACGGATGGTAAAATTGTTGAGATTATGACATGATTATGTCTCCCAGATGTGTGTATAATCCGAGAGCATTCAGATGTAATTTCGGATGAACCCTAAGTGGAGTAGGTGATCAGAGTGATTTCAAAGATAGTATTGATATTGAATACCTCATGTGAGGGATAATTTTGTTGATATTAGTGTTACTAAACACTAGGGAGATTAGAAGAACGTAAGTTGCGATTATAGGAGATGCTGGATGAGATATTTATCTGTTTCAGTATTTCTTCTAGAGACAATCCAGAACTCTTTGTTAAAAGGGAGATAGACCTTTAAGATTATACATCGATTATCGATGATTAAATACGTTAGTTGTTAAAAAAAATTAATTAATATCCTTCGTTGAATATAGATGATCTATTTAGATCAGCTAAGGACACCTGTGTATACTCTAGGGTTGGTTTACGACTGGAGTATTGATATTGTAGTGACATGATGTCATACAATTATCGGTGTCATTGTGATGATTGATATATCATCCGTGTAGAGTAAAAAGGATGCAGGTGTGTAATGATGACAATTTCATACTTAGTATGAATTTTATAAGTTTTGATTAAGTTGTTAGACTATTTAACAATTTAATCGGCACTGGATTTGAGAATTGTATATCCTGGACACGATTGGATCAGATTATGGTTGATGGAGTTGCGTAACCTAGCCATTGTTGATTGTGGTAGTTGGAGTTGCGCACTCGACCACCGTAGATGGTGGTTTGCCTTGTATGATTTGGTTATTACTGTAGATGTGGATAAAATGTTTTAGCATTACTATACCACGGACTTGTTTGACAAAGGTGATGATGGAAATCATTTAGTTGGAAGCTGGTGAAACCAGTTTACAGGACCTAGACAGCGGTTAACTTTTACACGAGTATTAGTAAATCCTTCCGGGGTGGATAAAAGGATATTGTATGCAAATGCATTGTTTCAAGGATCAGAGTGATTCTGATGCAGTTGAATGAGGCGTATCCTATTCTTACGACAGTTAAGAAACTACGAGATAGGTTGTCATATACATGATGTGGCTTTAGTACTTATTATCTGGATTTATGGATGTATGGAGAAGAAGTGCTCATTGAATTTAACTAGATATTGGGTAGCTACTATAGAGTTGCTGGAACACAAACAATTGCAACAAGTGAGATTGGTCGCTATAGTCTTCCATGCACTTATAGAGTGTGTGGTGGAGTGGATTTTGGACGATAGATGGACTTCTCTTGTGAGAAGATAATTTTCCATCTCTAATATGGATATGTGTTCTGGACACTCATCCACTTAAGAAAGGGTTGCTACAGGAGGCACATCATTAGAGATTTGTTATTCGTCCTGATGGTACTCGAATGTACTGAGAGTTGAAACGTTTATACTGGTGGAATGATATGAAGAGGGGTATAGCAGATTTTTCTACTCGATATTTAGTATGCCAGTAGGTGAAGGCTGAACATTAGAAACTCGCTGGTTTGCTCCAGAAAATTCCAATTCCAGATTGGAAGTGGGAGCATATCACTATTGATTTCGTTACGGGATTGCCCATAACCCGTAAAGGACATAATGTGATTTGGGTGATCATGGATCGACTAACCAAATCAGCTCACTTTTTGCCTATGCGTGGAATGGACTTGTTAGATCGTTTGGCAGAGTTGTACTTCCGAGATATTATCAGATCGTATGGGGTACTTTTGAGTACCATATCTGATAGAGATTCGCGATTTACCTCACGATTTTGATAGAGTCTGCAGCAAGCTATGGGCACAAAGCTTCGATTTAGTACCGCGTTCCATCCACGGACAGAAGAATAGTCTGAGCGTATCATTCAGAAGTTGGAGGATCTATTCAGATCTTGTGTCATGGATTATGGAGGTAGTTGTAAGGATCACCTTCCTTTGGTGGAATTTAACTATGAGAACAACTACCACTCTTATAGTCAGAGGGTTCCATTCGAGGCCTTATACGGTAGACCTTGTAGATCTCCCGTGTTGTGGGAGGAAGTCGGGGAACGACAGCTATTGCGGGCCACAGAGTATCCAACATTATGCAAAATTGGGGATCACACAGACCAGAGGCGAAGGCCTTTGAAATTCTCAATTGGGGATTAGGTATTTCTACGTATTTCACCTACGAAAGGGTGAAACGATTTGGGTTGAAAGGAAAATTTAGATATTGGAGTGGATTGGGGGTGTAGTTTACCAGTTGACTTTACCTCTGACACTTGTGGGTGTTCATAATGTATTTCATGTTTCTATGCTGAGGAAATGTGTTCCGCATTCAGATCATGTTCTAAAAAAGGTTTCGATTCTACCTCAGTCAAATGCGACCTATGAGGAGATTCCAATGTGAATTCTTGGTCACAAGGAGCGACAGTTGCGGAGCAAAACCATCCGACTAGTAAAGGTTGGATGGCAGCATCATATCGATGAGGAATGTATGTGGTCCTTTCGGAAACATGCTTGAAGTAAATTTTTACATGTTAGTACGAAATTTGGGGACCAAATTTTTAATAGCGGGGGAGAATGTAAAATACCGAAGAAAAAATAATAATAATAAAATAATGCTTGTTAATTAGGAAAATACCCTATGGAAGTTTCCAAGAAGTTTTAGAAATTTTCCTGGACTTAAATGGAAATTTCTATGGTTGTTACGGGGAAAGATTTAATAGGCTTCGGGAAAGCCTGTTTGGGTCATCTGGTTATGAGCGGCTTAATAGGGTTTAATTGACTTAAGTTTAATTTTAAAACTCTAAGGTTAATAGATTTAATGGATTGATCAGCGATGGACCCGATTGTTTTTCTCTAAACCCAACCCGCTTCTCAATTATCAATGCCAAGCATTAATTTTCCGTCGACTTTTCTTTCTCCTAAGCATTTCTCCACTGCGTCCTTTAGTTCCCAGTCGCGACTCCTCTTCTCACGACCTTCTCCTCACTGCGCTCAACCCCCCGTCTCTCCCTCTCGCTATTCGCTTCCTCGCGGAAGGCGACGGTGGTGGCTGGACCATCCTTGACGATCTCTGCAGACGAGCGAGAGCATAGAGCACATGAGTGGCAGTGCAATCCAGAGCTATCTTTCTCGATCATCACCAGAGTAAGTGGTCTGGAGAGTGGATTTTTCTTCGAGAAACAGGGGATAGGAGGAGATTTCCATCGGCGGAGTTGCTAGGGCAGGGATTTTGCGTCGACAGCGGTTCGACTGGAGACCTTCACTGTTGTCATCGGAGCTAGGTAAGGACCGACCTTCTCCTTGTCTGATACCTGCAGTGATCTTCCATGGTTGGTCGTGGGTCTGTTTTGGGCAAAGACTTGGGCCGGTGAGCTGAGGATTGGAGGAAGGGGTGGCTGCCGAGAGATTTGGGGCCGACCACAGCCAAAGTTCGACTGTGTGATCATTGTGGTGGGTAGTGCTACCATTCTGATTCACGGTGGTTCAAGAGGATGAGTCAGTGGATCTGCTGTTTGATCCTTTGCAGCATATCTAGTCAGATTTTGGTATTACAAAAGTGTTTGTTCTTGTGGGTCAAGGATTTAAAGATTAGCATGTCAAGAGAACATTAATTATGGTGTGGATTTTTCAGGTGATGAAGAGTTGTCATTTCCTACCTAAATTGGTGGTATAGATTTGGCACATTGAGTTGGTGCAAGAAGCTATGGTTGATTAGGTAAGCTTTGATATGGTTATGTTTTTCTTTGGTTGGTGATGAATTATAGGGATGAGATTAAATCACTAAAGGATTAGGTGTTAAATTCGGTATTAGACGAAGACAACACTTAATTAAATATGTATGCTATTGTACAGAACATTGATACAAGGCAGTATTCTTATATGTGAATACAATCAGTACGAACTACATAATAGATATGGTTGTAAACTGGATTTGGATATGGTTATTGATTCGATATGATATGTTACAGTAGTATTATTTGTGAAGTAATCATAGATCAAATATGATTAGTAAATGAAGTGTAGTGGATTACACTACTACATGATTGAATTGACTAATCAAGAGTTAGCATATAAACAGGGATTAGTATGGAAGGGTATGGAACTGCCCTTGCAGATAGTAGCGAATCAGCCAAAGATTTAGGTTGGATTAGATTTCTATACCTACAGTTTGATTACACTGGCATTTGTTTATGTATGTTATATTTACAAGACCTGGATTTGAGATAGAGACATGAACGCGAAGACCCTTTATACGAGCTTCTCAATAGGTGGGTAATTTCTTACCCTGGTCAAGTAAATGTAATTACATTCAGATTTAGACATAGGTATGAGCATGTTATATGTTCATATTATCTTGACCCTGCTCTTATTTATCCTATGCTTGATACTTGTCGTTGGCTATATATGCTCAAATGTTGATATCACATTTTCCATTGTCATGATTTAGTAGTTACAGATGTGATGTATGTAGATCTATAAATGTTTAGTAGGGTGTAGACGTTAGAGTACGGATGATGACCTGATTTGTAAATTAGGTAAAAGGTCATCCGTGGGTAGGTAATGCCCTAAATGTAGGATTTATTCCAACACCTATGTGTTGCATACTTATTACCAACTCTGTGTTGTGTAAATGGTCAGGTGAGTTATGAATAGTGTATCACTACGGATCGGTGGTCCTAGCTTGCCATGATCAGTTGAGTACAACTCTCTATAGGATAGAGTGTGTATTAATCAAATGGGTATGACTCCCTGTTGAACAGAGAGTCTGTGGTAGATGTTTGTATGTGAGATAGTACATTCATGTCATTGCATGCATACTGACAACATAGTCTCCCCTTAGGGTTGAGAGAGTCGTCAGTCATCCTACCTCCGAGGTTACTCCCAGAGGAGTAACTGGTGTGAGGGCAGAGCATTTGTTGTGCTGCACTCTACCACTATAGATGGTGTTAGTTGGAGTTGCTTGCAATTTTCTTGGGTGCATGGCAATCGATCACTCATAGGTAGTGTCAGTTGGAGTGGCTGTGAGGACCCCCATTGTATAGCGAGCTCTTTACGCTCATATTGAACATACTGCCCACTCGACCACTCTAGAGCAGTGGTTGGTGTTGAGTTGGGACAGTTATCATATTGTTCCACCTAGGCCACACTGGGGTCGTGGTAGCGAGTAGGGGTGCGCAGGCATGACCTTGCATGCTGCATTGTCGTATTATACGACGTTTTGCATATTGCTATATATATATATACATATATATATATATATATATATATATATATATATATATATATATATATATATATATATATATATATATATATATCATACGACGTTTTGCCATATCATACGATATTTTTCCACACACACACACACACACACATATATATATATATATATATATATATACATAGATGATGGTGATTACTATACATACAGATGCAGTCTATATGTATACTCACTTTAATGATGCATTTGTTTGTACTATGCTTGTTGCATTTGTTTGTACATATTCATATATGCTATTGCATTTTCTGTATGGTAGTAGGCCGGATACTTGTATATTTGTTGGTCAGTCACTGTGATACCCTCGACCCATATCATGGTGTAGTATGAGTTAGTATTACTCTTTATACCTTATGTTGTGGATATATGCCCAGGTTGGATGAGTGTAGAGTAGCTGACGGTCAGGTATGTCAGCATCTTTTGTAGTTTAGTTTGTTTAGTGGTATGCATGCATGTATATTTATTATGTTGATGTATACCTGTCATACCTGTAGATTATACTGTTGAATTACATGTTATATCGATATATTTACATGTTATATCTTATTACCTACTGAGTTTTACTCACCACCACGCACAGGTTTTTCCGCCTGTGTAATGCTTAGAAGTCTTCGTGACAGCTTGGAGTTGCGCCGGTGACCCATCCCATCTCCATTTTTCCGAGCCTCCCGTGGACTTTGTTTCATGTTATGGACTTTGTTTCATGTTATGGACTTTGTTTTATGTCATGGATTTTGTCTTTATGTTGTAGACTTTATCTTCGATGTTCTATGTACGGTTTACTACTGTGGACTTGTCAGGTGGTGTACACCTGTGTGGTTTCGGTTTGTTTGTCAGTATGTGTGTTGTGGGTATGTGGTTTTTATGTTTTCCACTGTGTTATATATATGTTGCTTAGAATGTTGTGGATGTGGGCCTACTGTAGGGAATTACTCAAAGGCTCATTGGCTCCCATGTCCCCGGATTAAAATTTTCACTAATGAAAACTAATCCGGATGAGATGAGTTTCCTAAGCTCAACCAATTCGTCGTCGTGCTAATGACTTGAGCGATCGCTTGAACAAACTAGTTGTTCAAGCAACAAAACTCTTCTAGTCGATTAGCCGCGGAAGAGACGACGGACGGATCGCCGGTTTTTGTGTTTATCTTCGGGGTCCATGATTATACAAATACATACAAATGTAAACTAGTATAATCAACACATATTAACATATAGAACATAAGCAAGCATATAAATAAGAACATGCAAAGATCAATAATAAAAGTTGTAAAACTTTTATACCTCTCGATCTTCTATCGTATGTCCTATCTTCCTTGTAGACTTCGTGTGGGCGAAGATCCTCCACAAGTTGAAGCCTCCTAGATCACAATCTTCTTTCCTTGCTCGCTCCAAACAAGAAGAAGTATAGAAACGAAACTCCTCCCTATCTAAGATCGGTCACCAAGTCAAGAGACTTGATGATGCCGCCGCCCAAAGAATAGAGGAGGAAGAGGGTGCCGTCCAAGAGCTCCAAGGATAAACCCTAGCCCTTGTTTCCACCAGCCAAGGAGAAGAGGAAGAAGGGAAGACCGCCGGCCAAGGTTGAGATGAGGAAGAAGGGCACCGGCCAAAACCCTAGGAAGAAGGAAGCCTTGCCGCCCAAGACTTCTAGCTGCCCCATGCTTCTCCAAAACCCTATACGCCCAAAACCCTAACTCTCCTAGGGTTTCTTGCCGCCCAACCAATGAGAGGCAAAACCCTAATCTCCAAAAAAACATCTCCCCTTGCCGCCCACCTTAAGCCACCCTTTTATAGAGTTAGGCTTAAGCCTTGTTTTAATCTCCACCGTTGGTTCTAGGGATTTAATCTCAACCGTCGGATCTAGAGATTTAATCTCAACCGTCGGATCTAGAGATTTAATTTCAACCATCGGATCTAGAGATTTAATCTCCACCGTCGGTTCTAGGGATTTAATCTCAACCGTCGGTTCTAGAGATTTAATCTCAACCGTCGAATCTAGAGATTTAATCTCCACCATCGGTTTTAGGGATTTAATCTCAACCGTCAGTTCTAGAGATTTAATCTCAACCGTCGGTTCTAGAGATTTAATCTCAACCATCGGTTCTAGAGATTTAATCTCAACCGTTGGTTCTAGAGATTTAATCTCAACCGTCGGATCTTAGAGATTTAATCTCAACCGTCGGTTCTAGAGTTTTGTTTTCCATCATTGGATCTAGGCTTCATGAGGATTATATTAGGCTACGATAGGGACCATGAGGAGGAGTTGGATCTTGGCCACCCGATGGATCGGAACCACACAAACTTGATACATCAATGATGTTCCATTCCACTAGAGGATCATCATTGAATTACCTCACCAACCCCCATAAATTAATATGGGCTCCATATATTATTTGTACATCCATCTCCCCGTGTTTAAGATATCGAATGTTCGTCAATTAATTGATTTACTGACCATCAATCAATTAACATCTAACTCCTCGAGTAGTACCACTCAACCTTATCATCATGTTGACTAAGTCAACCTGCAGGGTTTACATGATGAACCTTATGAGCTCCTCAAGAGGACATCATCAACCTAATATATAGGACACGGTTTCCTCCTATAATCAACGGCAAACCATGTAAATAATATCATTTCCCAACTTACCAGACATATTGATTTAATCCATCTAAATTTCACCCTTTGGTAAATCAAAGAAATAAATACTAAGTACATGTGTCCGTTATTATATCGGGATTAAGAGCATGTACAACATAATATCCGAGGTCCGATTCAATTATGTAGTCAACAATAAATTGAATCACCTCTATGTCGGTCCTGCTCAATACACCTAAGTGTACTAGTGTAACTCTATGTTCAAGATAAAACAATACCAAGCTACACTACAACCATGCCAATGGTTTGTTCAAAACCATCTTGGTTGTGAGCCTCTTCTTATATTCTACAAGGACTGATAACATGATCTTCTGTGCCACACCAAGCACCATGTTATCTACAATGTAAAATATTAGACAATATGCACACATATAATCAATATAAAGTGCAAACAATGATCATGTGATTCTTATTTCAAAATAAAAATGTTCATACGAAAAGAGCTAGGCTTTCAGTATACATTCCAACACCTACAGGCCTTGTATTAACCCGAGATGTTGCCACGTACAGGGGAGATATCGTCCGTTTGCTTTTCGGCACGACATACTCTCGGGGCGTGACACTAAGCCTTGGTCTAACTAGTCAATGACTTAGTGAGTTAGCTTTAGTTAGTTACACTCGACTCAGTGCACCAGGTCGTGGCGAGGCACATGGCCTTCTTGGATATCAGAGCAACGACCACTTCTTAGATATGCATTTCGAAGAGTTTCCCTAACTTACTATCAGTTCACTTCGTCTTAGTACTAGGTTGTTCAAGTTTAAACTACTTTGTTTCCTATCTAGTCCGTTCTAAATTAAGCAAGTAAAGTAAACTAAAGCATGCAAGTGTTTAACTAAACAAGGAAACAAGCAAAGTGTTAGCTCCCCCTAAATGGTAGCTAGATTGAGTTTTGTTCACTAAGTGAACTTGACTCTTGGGAACCCAAAATTGATTTGGTCCAACTTAGTTGACTAAGCTAGACTTAGGAACCCAAGCTTGGACTCGACCCTTAGCATTTCTATTGAACAAGGACATGTATGATCTATTTGTGTCCTTAGCCTTGTATCCGAGTTCGGACTTGTTGTACACGGCTCGTTGAGATCCAAGAATAATGTTGAGATACTTGGAGGCCGAAGTGAACCTTTCCAACGATTTGGTTAGATCTTCTACTTGCCTATTTTTGACCGAGTTATCTTCCTCAAGCTTTGCAACTCGAGTTGAGTCTCTATCCTTAATTTAGCAAGTCAAAGTCTTCAAGTTAACTTGCTCCTTAAGTACTTAGACTTCCTCAAGAAGCGAATTGACTCGATTCCCAGACTTGCCTAGTTTCCTACCTAAGCATGTAATAATATTGTAGAATTTTTCTTCTAGTGGGGAAGTTACCTCGTCTGAACCTTCAGAAACAAATGTGGATCCGTGGCTTCTCTCGGAATCGAACTCGAACTCGGACTTGAAGTTTGTCTCATCTTCGGACCCGTCGGCTGCCACAAGTGCTATGAAGCAATTCGTTGATATTTCCGCGTCCGACTCTTCCGACGATGACTTGTCCAATTTCGCCTTAGATGTTTTCTTCTTTTTCCTCTTTCTTGATTTGGATTTTTTTTTGTGTTCGTTCCTGCCATAAAAACTAAACCATCCTCGGGATGACTCAAGTTAGCCTGTTCATGTAACTTAATTAATTTATCCCAAAACTCTTTTTAATTTTGAACGAACTCGACTCAACTTAGCTCCTCATTCGTAAGTCCGCATTGCAAGGTGTTTAAAGCATTATAATCGACTTGAACCTTTTTCCTAAAGTTTACGGTCTATTTCTCCAGATCTAACAACTCACTCGAGTCATCTACCGAAGCTACGAACCATTTTCTAAATGCAAATCAAACATCGAGATCGGTTTTCAGAAAGCACTCCATTTGCCTCTTCCAAGAAGGAAAATCCTCTCCATTAAAGAGAGGAGGGCGAACAATGCTTAAACCCTCTAAATGCGATATTTTTATTTTTCCAAAATATTCCTAGAGTTACTAAAATTAAATAATTTTAAATGTAATAATTAATCAAAATTATTCTATTTGTAGAGAATTAATAAAAATATTATTCTAAGTGTAAGAATTAATAAAAATTTTCTCAGATGCAGAAAATTAATAAAAATTTCTAAAATGTAGAAAATTAATAAATGTTTTCCTAAATGTAAAAGTTTAATAAATTCTTTCCTAAATTTATAAAATTAATTTTAATTAATCTAAAATGCAAAAAAAAATAATTTTAATAAATCTAAAATGCAGAAAATTAATTTTTAAAAAATATAAAATGCAAAAAATTATTTTTAATAAATCTAAAATGTAAAAAATTAATTTTTAATAAATCTAAAATGCAGAAAATTAATTTTTAATAAATATAAAATGAAAAAAATAAATAAAATAAATTACAAAAAATGATTTTTAAATAAACTAAATTGCAAAAAATGATTTTTAATTAAACTAAATTGCATAAAATGGTTTTAAAGTGGAAAAAATTAATCTAAAGCTTTAAAAATTAATCTACAGTAATAAAAATTAATCTAAATCAATAAAAGTAAATTTAAAGAAATAAAAATTAACCTAAAGCAATAAAAGAAATCTAAATTAATCTAAAGCTCATGATGGTAGTTTCACCAATTCGAAGTGCGCTCACTCTGATACCAATTATAGGATCGTGTTTCTCCGAGAGAGGAGTGTGAATCTCGGAGTATTAAAAAATTATTTTAATTTAGAACAATTAAAATAATTTTAATAATTGTGAGTATGTAGCGGAAATGAAAATAATGATGCTTTTATTTTACTTGGTTCACAACCTTGACAGGGTTGCTAGTCTAAGGCTTGTAGCTCTCCCGAGAGTTATCTCGATGGGCAATTCACTAAATCCCGTCCGACTCGAGAACTCTCGACTTCGGAGGGTTTCTCTTTTTTACAAAGAATAGAGATGGGTAATAGACTACCCCCTCTGGAAATTAAGTAGAGTAAGAAAAAATAAATAGATGAAATATAAAAACTTTATACTAACACTTAAATGAATCAAGAGGTAGTCGCGGAGTGTCGGAAGATCGTCCTATTCGTGAAGTAAGAATTTTTGTGGACGAGTAAGAATTTTTGCAGCACTTCAATGTAGTTCAGATGTTATACTCGGATTCGGTCAAGCACATATTTTATAAACCTTTTCCAGTCGATTGGAAATACTTCCAATCGACTCCACATCAGCCCGTTGATATGGAATTCATGGTCTTCCAGTCGACTGAAACCTCTCCAGTCGACTCCACGTCACTCAATTCCGCATCAGAAAATTTGCCTCTTCAGTTGACTCAAACTCTTCAGTCGACTGAAACTATTTCCATCTGCGTCGCATGATCTCCGATCGATCACCAGTTGATCCTGCCAAATAGGTATCCAGTTGACTAGACTTCAGTCGACTTGAATCCATCCAGTCCACTGATCCTTGTAAAACAGGATTAGCACAAATAGATAATATGAAATGTGATAACAGTAGTAATATTGCTCGGTCTCAACTACTAAGTCACACACGGACTTTTCGTCGGATCGACTCCTACTTTGTCCCCCTACCGAGGACTCGACCTCACCTCTTCACTTGAGACTTACCTGCTAGCTACCTGCCAGACTTACCATTCTTGACATCCGATCTGACGCACAAGGGCTTCCACCAGCTGTCCGGTCTGCCTGACCCAGCTGGACTATTTGTCGATTGTCCGGTCTCGTGACCCAACCGATCTTCATGCCAAATGTGCGGTCCACGCTACCCATCTGGACTTCATGCCTGGTGTCTGATCCTTCTGATCTGTCAAGATTTGTGCCTAGTATCCGGTCAACATTACCTACTAGGACTTCCTCTTAAGCTTGCACACTTAACACTGATATTAGAACACAAGTGAATCCTAACATTTAACTATGGTTCATACATCAAAAACTAAGGAGTGATGCTCACTGCATCAACAGTGTCAATCTTGAATGGATGGGTAGTTAACTTAACCATAATAGAGTTGACACTTTAGGACATTTTCAAGGCTAAGTGATACCTTGGAAATGATATAAGTAATTAATCCAAAAGGATTTTAGGATATGACAATAGCAATTATACAACAACAACAACAACAACAACAACAACAACAACAACAAAGTCTTATCCCACTAGGTGGAGTCGGCTATATGGATCCTTCTACGCCATTGAACTCTATCCTCTACTATATCATCATCTATATATAAATAAATTTTATCTTATTTTATTGTTTCTAACCAAGTCTTTTTTGGTCTTCCTCTTCCTCGTTTGACGTGTATATTTTTCATTTCTTCATATCGCCTAACTGGAGCATTTATTGGTCGTCTAAGTACATGTCCATACCCCCTTAAACATGTCTCTCGGAGCTCTCCTTCAATAGATGCAACATCGACTTTTTCTGTAATGCTCTCATTTCTTATTTTGTCCATCCTCGTATATCCGGACATCCATATTAACATCCTCATCTCTATTGGTGCAATCAGCCCAGGTCACGATTGACCGGACTCGAGTCTGACTCGAGCGATGTTTTGATGTTCGACAAAATATATGACAATGTGATTGTCATGGTAATGTCCAAGTCATGGGTACTTGCCATGGAAAATCCAAGTGGGAAACTTGGCATTGGGAAAGTCCAAGTCTTTGTTGGTGCAATAGGCACCTAAGTCGAACCTGAGTTTTGATTATAGCAAACGATATAAAGTTAAGCTCATATTGTTATCTAACAAGCTGAATCGAGTATGCAAAAAAGTGTTATAGCTGAAGCTGAAGGCTAGCGACACCCGGAGGAAGCCGCGGTGGTCGGGCGACACTTAAGTGACTTTGGAGGGAGCCGAAGGAATTGAGTGGAAGGCCAGAAGCGAAAGCGAAACAGTAAGTATCGAGGTAAGCTCATGTGAGTGCGAGTGTAAGTGAGGTCGTATCCTCTTTACGGGGATAGACTTAAGCATAGATCCGACCCAAGACATCTCATCAGTGGTCTAGGTCGAGATCGAATGGTCGGAGGCCGTCAAAATAATGTTATTGTTCAGCTAACTTGTCATTTCAGCTAGCATCAGTCGATTGCCAGCTTGGAGGACTCGACTGCTGTCAATCAGTCGACTGTCTACGATCATCATTCGACTGATTCTGCAATCAGTCGACTGATGATGGCTATCATTCGACTGATGGTCAAGGATCAACTTCGAGGAGTCAAGGCTTATCACCTCATTTCAAGGGGAGTGGTGCTCAAATGTGATTGGCTAGGGTTCCTTCATCAGCGCAAAGGACCTTTGGACAAAGCTAGTGGAGCTACACGAAGGAACCGATGAAGCCAAGGTATGTAAGAGAGATCTTTTGTTTAATAAATTGTATAATCTAAAAATGCAGAAACACGAAACGGCGACGCAACTTCACGCCCGCGTTCAAGACATAGTCAATAATCTACACGCGATCGGGCAAAAGGTCGAAAACCGTGACCTTATAAGGTATGTTCTTAACTCTTTTCCGAGGACTACCTTGTGGGCATCCATGGTCGATGCCTACAAGGTCTCCAAGGATCTTTTGAAACTTAGGTTAGATGAATTATTTTTCGATTTTGAACTTCATGAGCAGTCTAACTCGGAACCCGAGAAGGGTATAGTACTTTTTGCAGGTTCGAGGAAGAAAACCGCAAGCAAGCCACCCCCAAAGGAAGAAGAGGATGAGTCCGATTCGGAGGTCGACTCGGAAATGGACGCCGAACTAGTCAACCTAGTTCGAAGGATAGTCAAGGGACAAAAATGAACTGTCACTCGACCAAATGAAGGTAAGCCTAAAAGTTCAAATATTAGATGTTACGAATGCAACAGGATTGGACATATCAAATCCGAATGCCCAAAACTCAAGAGCAAAGCACCAAAACACAAAAAGGCACTCAACGCTACATGGGAAGAAGCATCCGAAGAAGAAGATAATGATCGTGTTATCATGGCTAAACCAGTGAAATCGGAGATGGAGTCGGAACCGGAACATGAATCGGAAATCGAAGATGAGTCAGACTACGAAGCACTATTCAAGACAAGCCACGGATACGCATCCGGTTCAAATGATACACTCAAGGTAAGTCGATCCCTCATTAGTACACTTTATAATGCAATTAAGTTTTTAACTAGAAAATTAGCTAAGTCTTAGTCCAAGGTCGAGACCCTGGTTGAGGAAGTTAAACTCCTCAAAAATGAGGTCTCCCTAACCTCTTCGACTAGTCGAGTTCAAGAGGAGGACTCAACTCGGGTTGAAAAACTCGAAGTTGAGAACTCACTCTTGAAGAGTCAAGTCAAAGACCTTAGGAACACGTTGGAAAGGTTTACTTTGGGATCCAAAGGACTTGACCTCCTACTTGGATCGCAAAGGGCCATGTACAACAAGGCCGGACTAGGGTTTAGCTCAAACACGACCAACAAGTCATATATGTCGATTGTAAGTCGACATAAAAAACATGTCCAAGAATGGGTCCCTAAGACCACCTTGATTTCAAACTTAGGATCGAACCAGTACTGGGTTCCAAGGACCAAATCCACTATGTGGAGAGACCGAACCGATTCAACGGTCCAGGGGGAGCTAGTACGAAACTTGTGTGTATTCTAACTTAGAAAATTGCATGCTTAGGTTCTTTATTTAGTTTGATTTTTCTTTTTAGAATGTCTAGATAGGACTATAACTCATCAATACTTGATAACATAGTACCAGGATGCGACGAGATGATAGTACGCTAGGAAAGTGGAGTCTTGTGTATTCGGGCTAGATAAAGTGTATCTAGTTCGGTGCACTTGACAGAGCGGAACTAGCTGAAGCTACCTCGCCGTATCCTAGACAAGTTAGACCAGGAAGTGGTCTTAGGTGAGTCAAGTCTCTATTTTCTTGAAAATGGCTTTGTCTAAGGAAGTGGCCATGATCTTGAAAAGGTGACTTGATGAGCCTAAGGTCAAATCCGAATCTAACACAAGGTTGACAAGTGTTAAAGTCATTAAATTTAATTCAAGTAAAATTGGAAGTCATCTCACAAGAACATATAGGGTTAACATGTTTGATCATGTAGACATGGGTGAGATGATTTAGGTTAATAATTTTCAACCAATCTTTAATAAATCCAATATCCGATCCAACTACCTTACATGTAGGATCAATGGATGTTGGACAGTGGTTGCTCCCGACACATGACCAGGGATCAACTCAAGTTTTCGAAGCTTCGATTCAAACGACAAGGATCGGTAGCCCTAGGAAACTACGACAAGCTCAAAATTATCGGATCAGGTGATATTGAGCTCAACTCTAACTTTATTATTCAAAATGTCTTATTGGTAGAAAATTTTCAATATAATTTACTTAGTGTAAGCCAATTGTGTGATAATAACTATAAGGTCATATTTCTAGAAAATGAATGCGTAATTATTACAAATGAAACTTCTAAAACAATCCTTAAGGGAACTAGAAATAACAATATTTACACTATTAACTTAACTAACTCCTCAACTAAGTGTCTTATGACACGGCAAGAGGAATCATGGTTGTGGCACCGACGACTCGGTCACTCACACCCAAGACTCATCCACAAGATGAGTCAGAGTGACTTAGTCAGAGGTTTGCCTAACCTTAATAACTTGGATAATAAAATATGTAATGCTTGTCAACAAAGTAAACAATCTAGGACACAACATCAACTAACTAATTAATAATGAACCAAAAGTGTTCTTGAGCTCCTACACATGGATCTATTTGATTCACACGGAGCTAAGTCACTTAATGGGAGTAAATTCTGCTTAGTCATAATTGATGACTATTCTAGATTTACTTGGGTTAGGTTCATCAAATACAAAAGTGATACCCTAGATCAATTAATAAACCTATTTAAGTTAATAGAAAATCAACAAAGCGTTAAAATCAAGAGACTTAAGACTGATCACGGTGGTGAATTTGAGAACCATAGGTTTACAAAATTCTGTAATCTAAATGGATACCACCATGAGTTCTCTTGCCCTAGAACTCCACAACAAAATGACCTAGTAGAATGCAAAAATAGAACCCTATAAGAAGCCTCTAGGACAATGTTAAACGAGTATAACCTACCCGATAGGTTTTGGGCGGAAGCCGTAAGTATGATATGCTATGTCCAAAATAGGATCCTTATGGTAAAGAGGCACCTTAAGACCTCATACGAGATTTATCACGATAAAATACCTAACATCAAGTACTTTAGGGTATTTGGATGTAAGGTACATATCCTAAACGCTAAGGATTACCTAGGGAAATTTACATCCAAAACCTCGACCGGAATCTTTCTAGGATATTCGACTACAAGTAGAGCTTATAGAGTATATAACCATAACACCCTTAGAGTCGAGGAGAC
This sequence comes from Wurfbainia villosa, assembly GCA_025175895.1. NCBI lineage: Eukaryota > Viridiplantae > Streptophyta > Magnoliopsida > Zingiberales > Zingiberaceae > Wurfbainia > Wurfbainia villosa. The sequence goes on along the minus strand of CM045988.1, from coordinate 15,838,978 downwards.
TATCAATATAGTATTTGATGAAGGACACGAACCTACAAAACCCCCGGCAACCCCAATTAGTGAGCCGATTCATACTAGACCTAACTCTGATCCGGAGATCAGGTCTAGTATTAATCCTAACCTAAGTCAACCAAGTCAGCCTATCGACCAAGTGATAGATGACTCTAACCAAACTAGAACTCAAACGAGTCATCCTATTGATCAAGTTGTAGACTCAAACCCAAATCCAACTAGGACTCAAACGAATCATCCTATCAACCAAGTGATAGGTGACCCAAGTCTAGGAGTTCGAACTAGAGCCTCATACACAAACCTTAGTCAAATCTCCTTGATTTCCAAAATTGAACCCAAGACTATTGACCAAGCTCTTTTTGATCCCGATTGGATTATTGCAATGCAAGAAGAGTTGGCTCAATTCACTAGGAACGAAGTATGGGAATTAGTACCACCACCTAAAGATAAAACAATTGTTGGAACAAGGTGGGTGTTTAGAAATAAACTTGATGACAAAGGTGAAGTAGTTAGAAATAAAGCTAGACTAGTCGCTAAAGGGTTTAGTCAAGTCGAAGGTTTAGATTACTATGAGACCTATGCCCCAGTAGCTAGATTAGAGTCCATTCGAATGATGTTAGCGTATGCTGCACATCGAGGATTCAAGTTGTTTCAAATGGATGTGAAATCAGCATTCTTAAATGGATATATTAAAGAAGAGGTTTATGTTAGTCAACCCCCCAGTTTTGAAAGTTTAGACAAACCCGACCATGTCCTTAGGTTAAAGAAAGCTATCTATGGACTTAAACTAGCTCCTCGAGCTTGGTATGAGAGACTTTCGATTTATCTTAAGTCCAAAGGTTTTAACCAAGGTGTAGTTGACCCAACTCTTTTCGTAAAAACCTTAGGTAAAGACATGTTCATAGCCCAAATCTACGTACATGATATTATTTTCGGAACCACCAACTCGATCCTACTGAATGAGTTCATTTCACTTATGGAAAGTGAATTTGAAATTAATTTAGTAGGAGAGTTGAGTTTCTTCTTAGGTCTACAAATTAAACAAACTAAAGATGGAATATACCTACATCAACGCAAATATACTAGGGAATTAATTAAACGCTTTGGATTGCAAGATGCTAAAATTATTAATACCCCAATGGCAACAAATGTAAATATAGAAGAAGATGTAATCGAATATTCAATTGATTTAAAATACTATAAGAGCATAATAGGGAGTCTCCTTTACTTAACTGCGAGCTGACATGATATCCTATTTGCAGTAAGTATGTGCGCAAGGTTCCAAACCTGTGCCAAGGAATCTCACCTAACTCTAGTCAAGCGTATCCTTAGATATCTAAAGGGTACACTTAATGTCGGTATTTGGTACCCTAGATCTACCGAGTTCGAACTAACCGGCTACTCCGATTCGGACTATGCAAGTAGTAAGCTCGATAGAAAGAGTACGAGTGGTTGTTGTCAACTTCTCGGCTCGAGTCTAGTAAGTTGGTGCAATAGGAAGCAACACTGTGTTGCTTTATCTACTACCGAAGCCGAATACATCGCGATGGGTGAGTGAGTTACTCAACTTCTTTGGATGAAGCACACTCTCCGAGACTTTATGTTAGATTTCACAAACACTAAACTCCACGTAGATAACATTAGCTCAATTAACCTAACTAAGAACGCGATATGTCATTCTAGGACCAAACATATAGAGGTCAAACATAATTTCATTCGAGAACATGTGGCCAACGGAGCCATACAACTCGAATACGTCGAATCGAAGTCTAACTTGGCATACCTATTTACTAAACCCCTACCCGAAGCCGAATTCAGTCTATTAAGACAAAGATTGGGCATGTGCGTAGTAGAATAGGAACATGCAAATTATATTTTCTTACTACTATTTCTTACTTTTCATTTTTTCATGGAACTAGCATAGGACATACCTTAGATATCATGCACATATACATTTAAGGAGTCAATACATCTCACAACACATAGGACTAATGTGTTTGTGTATTTAGCCACGTAGATGGGCGTGAGATGTTAGGACCTTACTCCTGGTTCTAGATGTAGAGCTAGTGCATCGCCATGAACCACGGAGTATAATCATACATATTAACTGACTCTGACCAGAACTGGTTGATCTTTCATATCAATCAAACCAAATATGAGTCGAACATTTTATAAATGAGCTTATTTTCAATATATTATTTTCAAAATAATATGGAACATGCTTGGACTTTAAATTTAATACTTATTTTTGTTTTCCACACACCCTTACTCTTTTCAATATATGGCAAAAGGGGGAGAAAAAGGCTAAAGTTAAGGGGTCAAAATTTTAATTTTTTATAACTCTTACTTCATATTTATTTACATGACCAAAAGTTAACTTTAAGTTTTGAAAACTTACTCAAACTTATTTCACTATGACGTTAATGTTTTACTTAAAGGGGGAGAAAGGGCCAAGTTAAGAAGACCTTTTAACTTAAATGTTTTACTAAGGCCAACTTTAAGTAATGTTAATTACTTAAACTCTTCCTAGATAGCAACCCTCAAGGAGGAGGATTAAGGTCTTCTTTCAGGACTCACCCTCGGTCAAGGGGGAGGTTTCTTCAAGGGGGAGTACTTGAAGAAAATCCTTACGCCTACTACTAATCTTTATTTTTGTTTTTCATGCACATTATTATTCTTCATGCATGCTATTTACTTAACTTTGTATGTGGGTTTACCATAGATCAAAAAGGAGGAGGTTGTTGGTGCAGTAGGCACCTAAGTCGAACTTGAGTTTTGATTATAGCAAACGATATAGAGTTAAGCTCATATCGTTATCTAACGATCTGAATCGAGTATGCAAAAAAGTGCTATAGCTGGAGCTGAAAGCTAGCGACACTCGAAGGAAGCCACGGTGGTCGGGCGACACTCGAGTGACTTCGGAGGGAGCTGAAGGAATTGAGTGGAAGGCCAGAAGCGAAAGCAAAATAGTAAGTATCGAGGTAAGCTCGTGTGAGTGCGAGTGTAAGTGAGGTTGTATCCTCTTTACGGGGATAGACTTAAGCATAGATCCGACCCAAGACATCTCATAGGTGGTCTAGGTCAAGATCAGATGGTCGGAGGCCGTCGAAATAATGTTCTTGTTCAGCTAACTTGTCATTTCAGCTAGCATCAGTCGACTGCCAGCTTGGAGGACTCAACTGCTGTCAATCAGTCGACTGTCTATGGTCAGCATTCGACTGATGCTGCCATCAGTCGACTGATGATGGCTATCAGTCGACTGATGGTCAAGGATCAGCTTCAAGGAGTCAAGGCTTATCACCTCATTTCAAGGGGAGTGGTGCTCAAATGTGATTGGCTAGGGTTCCTCTCGAAAAGGGGCTCAAAGGCTATAAAAGGAGGGCCTACCCTAGGGTTTCTTCATCAATCCTAAGCTTCCAAAAAAGCCTCCGCAACGCTACGACTCTCCGACAATGAAGTTCTACTTCTCCGACGTCTAGGTTTAATTGTTTATATTTTTGTTTCATCGGTATAATCTTTATTTTAGTTTATATTTTTCATATCAATTGTCTCAGAGCTTTTATCGTTACAAGGAGAGCGGGAGTGTCTCTCTACCTCAAAGCTTTGTGATTTTTCTTGTACTTGATTAACTCCTACCTCCAACGAGGAGGAGTTCTTTAGTGATTTACCCTCCGTGCATGATCAAGGATCAATAGGGCCTTGGAGTAGTAGCCGAAGGCTACGAACCAAGTAAAAAACCATTTATCTTCTTTGTGTTTGATTTTACTTTCCGCTGCATTTAATTATCTTGAAACGAACTCGAAAAAAAATAATGGTTTATCGCTATTCACCCCCCCCCCCTCTAGCGATCCGCTTCGATCCAACAGTCTTGAGTACTTGGCATGTAAAGTTCAAGCATGGGTCTTGCCAAGGGAATGTCCAATATGGGTTGGCAAAGGAAAGTCCAAGCATGGGTCTTGGCATGGGAAGTCCAACATGGGTTAGCAAAGGAAAGTCCAAGCTTGAGTCTTGGCATTTGGAAAGACCAAAGGGAATATTGGCAGCGTAAAGTCCAAGGGTAGAGTCTTGGCAGTATAAGTCCAATGGTTGGCGGCGTAAAGTTCAAGCAGAGTCTTGGCAGCGTAAGCGCAATGTGCCTTGGCGGTGTAGACCACATTAGCATGACAATAGCTGATGGAAGCACCTGAAGGCTAGCGTATGGATGAACAAATCATGGATGACTTGGAGGGATCCGATAGGCGTGAGGCTGACGGATGTTGCTAGAAGGCTTAGGTCTAGGCTAAGCGTGGTCTAGCATGTTTGGGGGAACCATACTTGGGGTTAAAAACTCATGGATGAGGTTATCAATTGACTGATATCATTATCAGTCGACTGGTGTGAGTGACTACAATTGAGCGGTGGCCACAGACGCAAGGATGCCTCGCGCACGAGGCCCCGGTCGGCGCCTTATTGCCTTTTAGCTAGCGACCAAAGCGTAAGGTGCGGTCAGCGACCCCTCATTGGACTCGACTAAGGTTGAGTAAACCCACACATGCAAGGCAAGCTCAACCAACGACTCGACTACCTGTGCATCAGTCAACTGATGGTGTATCCGTTGGACTTATCCAACGTGGATCATGTCATTGTGAGACAACGGCTACAGGGGCAGTCGACTGATGGGCATTATCAGTTGACTGATGGTGTATCTGTTGGACTTATCCAATGTGGATCGTGTCGTTGTGAGACAATGGCTACTGGGGCAGTCGACTGATGGTTCTGATCAGTCGACTGATAGGCGGAATCTAGCCTAAGGAGTAGGTTTAAGGGAGCTCGAGGAGGAGGGATTTGGCTTCGGTTCTTGAGGAGTTTTGGGGCGATTTGTTACTGCAAATCAGGCTCTCCAAGTGCAATTCAAGCAACCACAAAGCAAGCATCCATGTTCACAATTGTAAAGTGTTTCTTTACTTATATTTGTGTAGTTTACTTGTATTAGCTTGTATTTATGTTCATTACTGTTGTAATACATTGTATGAGGTTTCTCCACCTCTGACTTGTGGTCGAGAAGTAGCTTATGTGATTAGTGGTGTGTGTTTGCATCGCTAGGGCTTTTAGAGCCCAATCCGTGGAGTAGGAACCATATGGTTTCGAACCATGTTATATTTGGTGTTGTGCTTGTGTTCTTGTTGTATTTGTTTTATTATTGTATATCGCTGCATATAACAAGTTTTGTAGCAAGCACATGATCGAGTTACAATCGAGCGACGACAACGCTATTCACCCCCCTTCTAGCGGGTGCAACGTTCCTAACAATTGGTATCAGAGCCCGGGGCTCTTCTACGGATTAACAACCGGGAGCAAAGATGCTAGAGGGTGAAGGCAAGATGGAATTTGAAGAACAATTGGGTTGGGACATCAACACCCCAATCCCATACACCTTCTATGAACAAGAAGGTTTTGAACAATGGAGGGCACAAATGGAGAGCTTCTTCATGATGGAGTTTGAAGATTGGATGATTATAGTGAAGGGGTTCGAGCCTCTAAAAGGTCTAAAAGGTGGATATCTCAAGAGGAAAAGATGGACCGAAGAGCAAGTCCAAGATTTCGAAAGAAATCATATGGTAACGCAATTAATATTAAATTCATTGTCTAACAATATTGTGTCTAAGTTAGGTGAATTTCTAGACGCCAAGGGGCTATGGGAAAATTTATCCAAGCTCCATGAAGAACCCTCCATGGCTTAAGTAGAAAGAGAGCCCGAAGAAGAAGAATCCTCATCCTCACAAGAAAGTGAGGATTCAGAAGTTGATAGGGAATCAACATCCCGATCCAGATCGGAAGAGGAAGAAAAGGCAGAAGAAGCCTCCACCTCTAGGATTGAGGGGGAGGATATTAGGTCATCTTCCATGCTAGAGCAAGAAGAAGAGGAACCATCCACCTCCAATCAAGAAGAAGAACGAGTCCAAACCACCACCACCCTATGTAACTCAAGCATTCAAATTAAAAATAAAATCCATATTATATGCTTTGAGTGTAGGGAAGTCGAGCACTATAAGAGTAAGTATCCAAAAAGAGTTAAGAAGACTCCATCAGTGCCTAAAAGTCAAGAAAAGTCTAATGAAGCCGGAACCCCAATTAGGAAGAGCAAAGAGCATGTGGTGTTCTTCAAGTGCAAACAACGGGGACACTATAGGAGTTAATGCCCTAGGAGAAAAGAAGAAGTATCACAAGTAGGGGAAGCTAAGGCAAACCCTAAGGTGACCTTTAAGTATGCATCTTCGTTAATTAAAAGTCAAAAGCATGCTTTTAATTCACTTGCTATTTCCTATGAACAAAAGCATGTTAGTAGAAATAGATTTTATTGTTTAGGAACTAAAAATGTCCACCTTAGGAATAAGGAGAAATTTGGGACTAATGTCCCTAGAAAAACCTTACCTAGGGAATCTATTATGAAAATAGAAGATCATGGTTTTAACCCTAAATGGACTTGACATATGCCTAGGAAAAACAATGTCCAAAGAATAGATAAAAAATAAAAAATTGGACAATTAGAGTTAGAAAATCAAGCCTTGAGGTCAAGGCTTGAGAAACTTGAAAAGACCCTTAGAAATATACAAAATCAAATGCAAGGGTCAAATAGTCAAAGCCTAGGGTCTTGAAGTCAAAGTCAAAGACCTAGAAAACAAGAACCATCCAAGGGCAAGCCTAAGCCCAAAAAGACCTATTACAATATTCCTTTTGATTATGGAACTCAAACTAGCTCTAGGAAGACCAAGGTTACTAGGAAAGTCATCCCTAAGGCTAACCAAGTTGTGTGCATAGTGGCTAGGGTTTCAAGAAAACCTTGGCAAATCACTAAGAATGTTACAAGGGGAGTTACCCCTAGAGTTAACCTAGGCAAGACCACAATGACCAAGGCTACTAAGCTTAGAAGGGTCATTAGGAAGGTATCAAGGGATGCTATCCCTAAAAAATACCTAATTAATCCAAGGAGCTCAAATAGGTTTTGGGTTCCTAAGAGCGTGATCGATTCACGTTAGATGGGTTTAGGTGTGTCAACCTTGATTGGAAGGGTAGCTAACCCAACCATAGCAAAGTTGGCACTTTAGGGTATTTTCAAGGTTATGGATACCTTGGAAATATGTTTGATTCTATTATCCTAAAAGATTTTAGGATGTGCCAATATATTTTTGGGATTATGAAAAATCAATCAAATTGGCACAAATTAGGTTTAGACGTCTTAGTGTGTCATTTTGGATTTTTGGCACACTTTGGGAGATAAGTAATAATATGGTAGAATGGACAAAATAATATCAAATGGCAATTTAAGCTAAAATTTAGGTATTATATACCTTATATTTTATTTTTCATGCTTTGTTTGTCATATAACATGTCATGACATCATATCTACATTTAATCATTTAATATGTCATGATCATATTTAGATTATGTCTTAATGTCATGTATGCTTAAGTTATATCATATGCCATGACATCATGATCATTGGTCATGCTTAATTAATGTTATCATTTATGTCATGATCATTCATGCATTTAATTTGATTAAAATTGATTTAAGGACTATGGCATGACTTGGAGTCCCATGTATAAGGGAATTAAGTAGAGTTGCCTTAGAAAATGCATGAAACCCTAGATTAGGATGAACAAAACCCACATCTCACATTACATTGACATGTATGTGTATTTATATACCCTAGATATATGTGAGATGTTAGGATATGAGTTGAGTTCAAGGTGCATAGTTTTTGCATCTAGATTAACTAAAACTCATCTTATATTTTTAGTGGATCATTGGGAAAGCTTATGTTCAAACCATGTACATTGAGCCCAAGGAATATGATCCAATATAAGGCTATAAAAACATTTTAAAATCACTTTAGAAAACCTTAGTGAAGTCTATCTTTTGATATCAATCACCATTGATGAAGTTGATATAAAGTAGGGCCAAAACATTAAAAATTTCAATGGTTTTGAACTTTGTATCAATCTCACTATTTTGTGGATATATTATTTTTCAAATATTTTTACCCTATAGTGTGTGTCATAAGTAATGTGTGGTCAAAATTTCATGATTTTTTGAATTTTTTAGAATTACTTATACATTTCTAAAGATGATCTGAAATTGTCATTTCGGCAAAATCAGAAACTAGTCGAGGCGCCGCCTCGATTGGAGCTGTCTTCACTCGACTTGAAGTCTTTTTCAGTCGACTGATGGATAGTTCAGTCAACTGTTAACTTACCCAGTCGACTGCCAGGCCTGATTTTCGGGTAAAGAAGGTTGTTTAGCCCAATTTCAGCTATGGTAAGGTTCCCTAACCACTCCTAACCCTAGGATTTGCTTTAGGAAGCATTAGAAAGGGTGAAAATCCATTGGATATGGATTATGCAAGTTGTTAGGGTGATGTATCAATTTTAAGGTGTGTAAAAGTTCATGTTTGAATTTTTACCCTTAATTTTGATGGTTTAGAGTTCTTATAGGCTTAGGAACTTCCCAAGGACATTGTTGGTGCAATGGTCAAGAGGGAGCAAGTCTTTAGGAGGAGGCATCCATAATGGAATGATGGATGTATTTTTCTTCGTGAGGAGGAGAAATGGGAATGTGAAATGTCCAATTTTGAAATTGGGAGAGTTCATAGGAGTGCCTCTCATAAGTGATATGAGACTTATCACTAAGAAGATTGTAGAAGCGGGAACCGCTTCCCACTTCAACTCGATCGCATGTTCATGGCGATCCCGTCTACGTCCCCGGATTAAAAAAAAATTAATTCTTGACATAGAGGGATTACCCAAGCAACCGTTCCATCGTCGTGCTATTCAATTAGAGTAGTCACTTGAACAAACTTGTTGTTTGAGCAACCAACTTCTATTATTCGAATAGTCGCGGAATAGACGATGTACGGATCACCGGTTTTTGCGTTTGTATTCGGGGTCCAAGTAAATTAGCCACATAATAAAATATACAACATGCATATAATTGAAAAACAATTATATACATAATACAAAAGAATATAAACAAGCATTATACATCTCAATCTTCTATTGTATGTCCTTCATCCTTTTGGACGTTGTGTGGGCGACGATCTTCCAAAAGTCGAAGCCTCCTAGATCACCAATCTTCCTTTCTTTGTTCACCCCGAACAAAGAAAGGTTATAAAACAAAACTCTACTCTATCTAGAACCGACCACCAACCCACCTTGCTTGGTGATTACCGCCGGCCAAAGAGAGAACAAGGAGTAGATGAATGGAGTGGGTGCCGACCAAGAGCTCCAAGGGAAGAATCCTAACCCTAGTCACCGCTGGCCAAAGATGGAGAGAAGAAGAGGATGAGCACCGTCCAAGGTTGAGAAGAACAAGATGGGCATTGGCCAAAGAGAAGAGAAGGAATCCTTGCCGCCCAAGGATTCCCCAAAACCCTAGCCGCCCAAGCCTCCAAGCCCTAGCCGCCCAAACCCTAATCTCCAAGCAATGCCCTTGCCGCCCACCCCTTAAGCCTCCTTTTATAGAGCTAGGCCTAAGCCTCCTTTAATCTCCACCGTCGGATCTAGATATTTAATCTCAACCGTTGGATCTAGAGATTTAATCTCCACCGTCGGATCTAGAGATTTAAGCTCCACCGTTGGATCTTGAGATTTAATCTCCACCGTCAGATTTAGAGTTTTATTTTCCACCATTGAATCTAGGCTCCATGAGGGTTTAATAGGATACAATAAAGACCATGAGGAGGAGTTGGATCTTGGCCACCTAATGGATCAAGCCTACATAAAGTCCAATCCATTAATGATAATCCATTCCACTAGAGGATTATCATTGATCTACCTCACCAATCCCCATAAGTTAATATGGGCTCCATATATTATTTGTACATTTATCTTCCCGTATTTAAGATCTCGAATGTCCATCAATTAATTAATTTACTGACAATTATTTAATCAACATCTAACTCCATGAGTAGTATCACTCAACCTTATCATTATGCCGGACCAAGTCCACCTACAGGGTTTACATGATGAACCTTATGAGCTTCTCAAGGGGACATCATCATCCTAATATATAGGACACGGTTTCCTCCTATAATCAACGGCACACCATATAAATAATATCATCTCCCAACTTACCGAGCCTATCGATTTACTCTATAAATCTCGCCCATTGGTAAATCAAAGAAATGAATAATAAGTATATGTGCCCGTTATTATATCGGGATTAAGAGCATGTACAACATAATATCGAAGGTCTGATTTGATTATGTAATCAGCAATAAATCGAATCACCTCTATGTCGGTCTTGCTCAATACACACAAAGTGTATTAGTGTAATTCTATGGTCAAGACAAACCAATACCAAATTACACTACAACCATACCAATGGTTTGTCCAAAACCATCTCGGTTGTGAGCCTTTACTTATACTTTACAAGAAACTGATAACATGATCTCTCGTGTGACACTACACACCATGTTATCTATAATGTAATGTATTCGACGATATATATAACCATAAATATGCAAACAATGATCATGTGATTCTTATTTCAAAATAAAGATGTTCATACAAAAGATAGACTTTTCTATATACATCCTAACAATCTCCCACTTATACTAAAAGACTATGCTGTCCTCAAACTGCCATACATCTGATTCTCATTCCCTCCACATGCCTATCAAAAGCTCTCGCTAGAAGGGACTTAGTGAAAGGATCTGCCAGGTTATCCTCCGATGCAATCTTGGCCACAGCAACTTCTCCTCTCTTTATGATTTCTCGTATTAGGTGGTACTTGGCTCTATGTGTTTACTTGCCTTATGGGCTCGTGGTTCCTTCGAGTTTGCAACTGCACCACTATTATCACAATAAATTGTGATAGTTCAGGGCAAACTAGGAATCACATCCAAGTCCATCAAGAAGTTCCTGAGCCACACAGCTTCTTTGGCCGCCTCAGAGGCTGCCACATACTCAGCTTCCATGGTGGAGTCCGCCACACAGTTCTGCTTGACACTCCTCCATACAATGGCTCCACCTCCCAAAGTAAACACAAAACCTGAGGTAGACTTAGTATTATCCCTGTCTGATTAGAAGTCGGAATCTGTGTAACCCACGGAGATTAATTGGTCTGCCTGGTAAACTAGCATATAATCCGTAGTCCTTCTCAAGTACTTCAATATATGCTTTATCGCAGTCCAATGTCCCTGTCCTGGATTACTCTGATATCTACTAACCATGCCAACGGCAAAGCAGATATCCGGTCTTGTATATAGCATCGCATACATAAGGCTTCCTACTGCCGAAGCATAAGGAACTGATTTCATCTCCTCTATCTCCTCAGATGTTCTAGGACACATCTTCTTATATAAAGGAACTCCATGCCTGAAAGGTAAAAAACCTTTCTTGGAGTTCTGCAAGCTAAAACGATCCATAATGGTGTCTATGTATGAAACTAGAGATAAGCATAACATCCTTTTCCTGTGATCCCTTGTAAACTTGATCCCAAGGATGTGTCCCACTTCTCCCAAGTCCTTCATATCAAACTGTTTGGACAACCATACCCTTACGTCCGATAACACCTTGACATTATTGCCAATTAACAAAATGTCATCTACGTATAGTACAAGAAATATCACTACGTTTCCGTCACATCTCTTGTATACACAAGACTCATCTCGACTTTGAATAAATCCATAAGACTGGATTACCTCATCAAAGTGAATGTTCCAAGACCTCGAAGCTTGTTTCAATCCATAAATGGACCGATTAAGCTTACACACAAGATGCTCTTTGCCCTTTGCAATGAATCCCTCTGGTTGCTTCATATAGATGTTTTCCTCAAGACTTCCATTAAGGAAAGCTGTCTTGACATCCATCTGTCATACCTCATAATCCATATGAGCAGCAATACATAAGAGAATCCAGATAGACTTAAGCATGGCTACCGGCGAAAAGGTCTCCTTATAATCGATACCCTCTTTCTGAGTATACCCCTTTGCAACAAGCCTTGCTTTGAAGGTCTCAACCTTCCCGTCTATTCCTCTCTTTCTTTTGTAGATCCACTTGCATCCAATGGCTTTTACACCATTGGGTGGTTCTACTAGCTCCCAGACCTAATTTGAATCCATATATTCAATCTCAACATTCATTGTACTTTGCCAAGATACCGTATCTTTATCTTGGATTGCCTCGTCATATGCCCAGAGATCAGGTTCATGTTCGCCGGGGACCAAATTAGAAGATTCTCCCAAGAATATGAATCTATCAGGCTGTCTCACAACCCTCCCACTACGATGAGGTATCACCTATGTATCCTCTGTGACACGTGGTATAGTGACTTATGGTATATCCTCTTGTACCGGTGGTACTAAAGTAGTGACTTCCCCTTTCAATTCCTCCAGAATAATCTTACTCATGGGCTTGTGGTTCATCACATAGTCTTCCTCTAGAAATCTGGCGTTCGTGCTGACGATCACCCTCTCATCTCTAGGACTATAAAACAAACCACCTTTCGTTCCTCTAAGATAGCCAACAAACATGCACACTTATGTGCGAGGTTCCAACTTACCAGCATCTGCCTTCAGAACATGTGCTGGACTCCCCCAAATCTGAATATGTCTCAAACTAGGCTTTCTTCCAGTCCACAATTCTGTGGGAGTAGAAGGCACTGATTTAGATTGAACCAAGTTCAGAATATACACTGACGTATCTAGAGCATATCCCCAGAACGAATCTAGCAACTCATAATAACTCATCATCGATCTAACCATCTCCATAAGAGTCCTATTCCTTCGCTCTGCTACACCATTCTGCTGGGGTGTGCCAGGTGCAGACAAATGGGATTGAATCCCAGCCTCTGATAAGTAATTCCTAAACTCTCCCAAGAGGTACTCACCACCACGATCAGATCGTAGTGTCTTGATACTTTTACCTTGAGGTTTCTCCACATCATCCTTGAATTCTTTGAACTTGTCAAAGCATTCAGACTTGCGGCGCATCAAGTAAATGTATCCATATCTTGAATAATCATCTATGAAAGAGACGAAATACTCAAAACCACCTCTAGCCTGGATAGACATAGGACCACACAAATCAGAATGAACCAATTCCAACACATCTTTAGCTCTATACCCCTTGGCCTTAAAAGGCCTCTAGGTCATTTTACCCTCCAAGCAAGATTTGCAGGTTGGGAAATCTTCCACCACTAATGAACCCAGAGGTCCATTAGCTATCAACCTTTGAATTCTGCTTAGGTTAATATGACCTAGCCTTAGATGCCAAATGTAATGCCCATAAAATTTCTAGCAATTTTACAAGAATTTTTAGCATGAATATAATGTGCTTTATGTGGGCTCTTTCAAAAATAAAAGAAATAGAGCCAAAAAGGATGCAAGGCCTAGGAATTGAACCCCAAACCACTAGTAGATACCTAAGCTCTAAAGATGCATCCAATAACCAGAAGCCTAGCAGGGTTGTGCTATTAGAGGAATATGGGAAATTATAGTTAAGGGTAAGGGAGACTAAGGGACACTTCAAGTGAATAAATAGGGGAATGAGGAGACATGAGAAATCAAAGTTGGCATATTCTCCTTCTCTTCTTCTTCCTCACCGAAACCTACCCCTCTCCCTTTCCATTTTCCGAGATCTATCCAAGCAAGAAGAAGGCTTTAGGTGTGGCATCCCTTAGGGTATCTTCCAACTAATAGCAAAGCGAAGGAAGTAAGTATCCCCTCACCTGCATACAAGTAGTTTTTCGATTGATGTTGTTATGTCAAACTCTTCATTAACCATTCGGCCAAGACCTTTACTTAAGTTTTTAATGAGGATCCATGCCATACCTTGTATGACTATGATGATGATGGGTTGCTAAATAGGCTAGGTTAAGTGTTTGACGTCAAAAACCCCAAGGAACTTTCGGCCAAGACCATTACTTGTGCTCTCCATGATGATCCATACTTTACCTTGTATTAATATGAAGATGATAGGTTTCTAGATGGGTTTGGTTGAGTGGCTGACCATCAAAACCATCTAAGACTCTAGGCCAAGTCCCTTTGAAACCCTAATGTGTTCTTTTATGTTATGGTTTAGATGAGTTTATGCTATGTTTTGATGTTAGATGAAGATAACATGTTCTATGCTAGGTTTTAAATGAGTTCATGCCATATTGATGGTAGAAGAAGGTGACATGTTCTATGCCATGCTATAGATGGGTTCATGCTATGTTTTGATGGTAGATGAAGATAAAATGTTGTTGGCTAACCTAGAGTTAAGTGGTTGAGCCTTTAAGCCCTTTGAACCATTCAGCCAAGACCCCTAATGTGTTTTCTATGCCATGTTTAGATGAGTTCATGATCACTTTTTATGTTAGGTGAAGATAACATAACCTAGAGTAAGGGGTTGAGCCTTTAAGCCCTTTGAACCATTCGGCCAAGACCCCTAATGTGTTTTCTATGCCATGTTTAGATAAGTTCATGATGACTTTTGATGTTAGATGAAGATAACATGTTGTTGGCTAACCTAGAGTTAAGTGGTTGAGCCTTAAGTCCTTTTAAACCATTCGGCCAAGACCCATTTAGGCCTATCATGCTATGATCTATAAATTACCATGTTATGTTTTGAATGTAGATATAGGTAACATGTGAAAGCTAAGCTAGATTTAAGAAATCGATCTTAGGTTGTCTTGGAACTCTCGGCCAAGGCTTATCTAAAATCCTAAGTGCCCTCCCATGCCATGCTTTATATGCTAAATAATTAACATGTGGTTAGTTAGACCATATATAAGTTGTTTGGTGTTTAAAACTTTGATAGAGCTCCATGAAGTTTAGGTCACTCCATGTATACTTGTTCATGATGTTTATGCCTTATGCCATGCCCTATATGTGTGTGATGTTAACATGATGTTAAGGGGTCCTTGCTCAAGTGGTTTAGCATGATTGGTTATGTCACTACCATATGTCTATGTCAATAGTAGGGATGCATGATAAATTTTTGCTCATTGTCATGTTAAATCTATGATCATGTTATGCTCATTGCTTTGTAATTGTATGAATGTATGATGTTTTATAAAGAAGGAACATGATATGCATGAAAAGAAATATGATATGTTATGAAGAAGAAATATGTTATGAAAGCAATATGATATGTTATGAAGAAGAAATATGTTATGATGTATGATATGTTATGAAAAGCAATATGTTATGAAAAAGAAATATGTTATGATATGAAGAGGAAACATGATATGCCATGATTAGGAACATGATATGTTTATGAAATGAAATATGATATGTTATGATAAGAAGCATGATATGTATTTTACTTTCTGCATGGCTTGTACCAGGACCCTAACAAGGTCTAAGGGATGGGCTCCTACGTGCCCCTGGGTCGACGGTCGTAGTACGAACTCAGTACGGGATGGGCTCCCAGATGCCCTAGGTCGATGGTCATAAGTACGGGCTTAGGATGGGCTTGTTATCTTGCCCTAGTAAGCCGGACTTAGTACGGGCCTAGTACTCTAGTGGGTTTGGGATTAGCTACCTCGGGTCTATTAGGGATGAGCACTATGATGATGATGATGTGGTACAATGCCGGGCCCAATATGTTGAGGTTTATGTTTAAATACCTATAAGCAAAGAGCATCCTACATATATCTTTATGTTATGCCTGCTTGTGTTCTATGATGTTTTATATTCATGTTATGCCTGCTTATGTTCTTGTTATATTCATGTTATGCCTGCTTATGTTCTTATATGTTTTCAGGTTATGATTGCTTATGATCTTTTATGCTTAGACGAATGCTATGCTTATGTTCCAGTATGTTATATGCATGTTATGTTTGATTATATGTCTTTGTATGTTTATGTGAAGGTTATGCTTATATGTGTTATATGATCATGTCACTACTCTATGTTTAATGCTTGACGTATGGTTTTGTGAGTAGGACAGGATCTTACTAAGTCTATGTGCTTATAGTTTATGTTTCCTTGTACTGTAGATAAGGGTAAAGGGTGGCTAAACTAAAGGGAGCAGCAAGAGGGGCAAAGTGTGTGTGGTAGTGGCTTGGTGGAGGAGATCTGTTATGTTTCCTTATGCATGTTTTGCCTTAAGACGATTCTCTTTATGGACTTGAACTAAGCACTAAGTACTTATGATATAATGATGCATGCTCTATGTTTAAGAAGAAGTATCTATGAAATGACGATGCATGTTTATGTTTAAAAGAAAAAAAAAAGTCTAAAGTCTTCCGCTGTAAGAAGTATATATAGTCTTCCGCTGTAATGTATGTATGTACGATCGGGTCGTGTCGCCCCTCCGGACCCTTGGAAAGGGCGGGCGTGACACCAAGATATGTTTGGTTCATCTTCGAAGGTTCTTTTCTCTTATTGGAATTAGAATATGAGTTATTCACTTCTATTTGCATCGTGGGAGATTTTGGTTCGAGTGTATACAAATTTCCTATCAATGCACCAGAACAGATAATCTCCCTATTCCTTTTTATAACAACTCTGTCATTAAAAGAAATAGAATATCCATCCATAAACAATTTAGAAATCGAAATCAAATTCTTTCTAAATAAAGGTATATAAAGGCAATTTTTAAGAACCAAAACTTTATTCCTCTCAAAAGACAAATAAACATCTCCCACTGCAACAACCGCCACCTTCGTGGCATCGCCCAAGTATACGGTAATCTCCCTTTCAGTCAGTCGTTTGGTTTCCTGGAACCCCTGCAAAGTATTGCAGACATTATCAGTGGCTCCCGTATCTACACACCAGGTGTCGGTAGATAACACCGCTAAACATGTTTCAACGACTAGACCAAAAGATATACCTTTGTTCTGCTTTCGGTTGGGGCAGTCCTTCATCCAGTGTCCAGTCTGCTTGCAAGTGAAGAACTTGCCTTTCGGCTTCTTCACTCCTCCCTGAGTTCCTCCCTCCACCTTTGCCCCAGCTTATTTCTTCTTCTTGCCTTTCGACTTAGAAGTAGAAACCTTTTGGGCAACCATGGCTTGCTCTTGAGCACTCTGACGAAAAAGCCCCTCTGCCACCTGGAGTTCTGTCAGAAGCTCCGCCAACGAATACAACCTTTTGTTCATGTTGTAGTTTAAACGAAACTGCTCAAAACTCCTAGGTAGAGAATGAAGAATAATATCGACCTGGGTTTCCCCATCGATCTCAGCTTCGAGGACTTCCACCTCATTCAAATGAACCATCATCTTGAGAACATGATCCCTCATGGGTGTTCCCTCGATCATGGTGGTCATCATCAAGTTCCTCATGAATTCCTGCCTAGCAGTCCGATTCTGGTGTCCGAAAAGTTCTTTGAGATTGAGCATCATGTCATAAGCAATGGGCATGGCTTGATGCTGATGTTGTAGTACATTTAACATAGATGCCAAAATGTAACACCGCACCATCTCATCGGCCTTAATCCACTTCTTATAACTCTCCTTCTCCTTTTCTCTAAAATCACCCGCTGGCTTAGAAGGGCACTCTTCGAGGAGTACACATTTGTATTCCTCAGCAGTCAAGATAATGTCAAGATTCCTCTTCCAATCAACATAATTGGGTCCAATAAGTTTATTTTCTTTCGATATCACAGCAAGCGGGTTGAAAGTCATTTTGAAAAACCTAAGAATCACATAGATCAAAACATTAGATTTCAAAAAATTATTGATTTCTCAAACAATAAAATTTTAAAATCAACCAACACCTCAAAACAACGAGAATATCATATGCCACGATAGTGTGGACGTATATGAAATCTATATTTGTAAGAGGAGGTTTTACCCATTAATTTTATTATATTGTCAACCTAACTTTTTGACAAATAAAATTAATAGTTGGTTCCTTTTTGTCCCTACAAATAAAAGCAGTGACTCCGATGGGGAGGATACTTATATTTGTATCTAAGTGTTCACCATTACTCGGTACCAAGGTAATTATCTCGGATTATGTGCCTTCCGATGGGGAAGTACACACGCTCCTTAATAATTTCCTATAACCATATTCGACCTTGTGATCCGCAAACAAACTCATCCGATGAGGAGGAAGGCATTAAGAGTCGACACGCAAGTTTGTTTGCATCACATGTCAAATCGTAATAGAGGCCGTGGGAATTTATAAAAATATCCCTCTCCCACTTAGTAATTTAAAATTGAGGAATTTTCTAGCCTATGACATGCATATCAACCAATAAGAAATAAATATGAAAAAGAAATAATTTCCAACTATTATGGCTTTTGTCTCCAATATGCCTCCTGTCGTATCGCTATCTCGTCCGCTCCTCCCTACGTCATGTACGAGCCATCCGGAGATCCGAGCCGAGACTAACTATTTTAATTTACATCCATCGATCCTAAACTCCTCGAAGGAGTGTACATGAAATCTAGATCGAAAGTAAACTAAAATAAATGAGTGGCTAAACAATGTCATACTTAAAAAAAATTAAATTCTAGCCTCGTCAACCCCGAGGATTCAAAAAATATACAATTACACATATACAATCACATACACACATATGTCCATAATAGTTGGATCCTATGCCTGCAACCAAAAAGTTAACCTATGCACATCCTACTATTATCTGGCACATATAATATATGAAAAGTGCATAAAAGTAACCGAATCCTAAACACACAAAACCAAAAATCGTGGCTCTGATACCACGTGAAGGGGGGGGACTTCGCTTCCCACTTCAACTCAGTCGCTTGTTCATGGAAATCCCATCTACGTCCCCAGATTAAAAAAAATTAATCCTTGACATAGAGAGATTACCCAAGCAACCGTTTCATCGTCGTGCTATTCAATTAGAGTAGTCACTTGAACAAACTTGTTGTTCAAGCAACCAACTTCTATTATAAGAATAGCCACGGAATAGATGATTTATGGAGCGCCGGTTTTTGCATTTGTATTCGGGGTCCAAGTAAAATAGCCACATAACAAAACATACAACATGCATGTTGGTGCAGGGGCACTAGATAATCGAACCTATGTTTTGATTATGGCAAAGACACAAAGTTAAGTTTACATCGTTATCTCACGAGCTAAATCGAGTGTGCAGAAAAGTACTAAAGTTGGAGCTGAAGGCTAACGACACCCGGAGAAAGCTACGGTGGTCGGGCGACACTCGAGTGACTTCGGAGGGAGCCGAAGGAATCGAGTGGAAGGCCGGAAGTAGGAGCTACAAGGTAAGTATCGAGGAAAGCTCGTGTGAGTGAGAGATTGTAAGGTCATGTCCTCTTTACGGGGATTACCATAGGCGATGATCCGACTATGACTTCCTCTGGAAGGTCTAGGTCGAGATCGGACAGTTAGAAACAGTCGCATTTATTAATTTCCGAGCTAATCTCTTACTGCAGGGAAGTGGCCAGGCTGGCAGTCGACTGCTAGACATTGGGCAATCGACTGATGCTCATCAGTCGACAGATGGGAGTCATCAGTCGACTGATGGCAACGAATCAGTCTTTGTGCTAGGTCAAAACGGATAAGGTTTGACGCAGCCACTTCGCGATAAAATTTATTACAACTTCGTGATCTGTTCCGAAAAAAGAGGAGATATATTCAGAGGCCAAAATCTATAAAAGGAGGGGAGGATTCCAACTCCAAATTACATCAAGTTTATTCATCAAGTGCTCCTACAACGCCAACGCTCCAACACCGTCATAACGCCAACGCGACAACAAGTTCAGATCTTCTTCGTCGGCAGCAGCATCTAGTAATATATTTTGATATTGTATTCGTTGTTTTTATTCATAACAAGGTGAGGTAGGCTTGTTGCCTCATCCTCGTACATTCGGTTTTGTGATCGTTGTCTCCTACCTCCAATGAGGAGGAGACGTTATAGTGCTTTGCCCTCCATACGCGGTCTAGGACCGATAGGGCCTTGGAGTAGCAACCGCTGGATTGTGAACCAAGTAAAAATAAATGTGTCTCTTTATTTTCCGCTACTCTTACTCATTTAATTATCTACTCGAACGAAACGTCGAAAAGATTTACGATCACTATTCACCCCCCCCTCTAGCGACGCTTCTCGATCCAACAATGCATATAATTGAAAAACAATTATAGACATAATACAAAAGAATATAAACAAGAATTATACCTCTCGATCTTCTATTGTATGCCCTTCCTCCTTTTGAACGTCGTATAGGCGATGATCTTTCAAAAGTCGAAGCCTCCTAGATCACCAATCATCCTTTCTTTGTTTACCCCGAACAAAGGAAGGTTATAAAACAAAACTCTACTTTATCTAGAACCGACCACCAAGCCACCTTGCTTGGTGATTGCCGCCGGCCAAATAGAGAACAAGGAGTAGATGAATGGAGTGGGCGCCGACCATGAGCTCCAAGGGAAGAACCCTAACCCTAGTCACCGTCGGCCAAGGATAGAGAGAAGAAGAGGATAAGCACCGGCCAAGGTTGAAAAGAACAAGATGGGCACCGGCCAAAGAGAAGAGAAGGAATCCTTGCCACCCAAGCCTCCAAGCCCTAGCCGCCCAAACCCTAATCTCCAAGCAATGCCCTTATCGCCCACCCCTTAAGCCTCCTTTTATAGAGCTAAGCCTAAGCCTTCTTTAATCTCCACCGTCAGATCTAGGGATTTAATTTCAACCATCGGATATAGAGATTTAATCTCAACCGTTAGATCTAGAGATTGAATCTCCACCGTCGGATCTAGAGATTTAACCTCCACCGTTGGATCTTGAGATTTAATCTCCACCGTCGGATTTAGAGTTTTATTTTCCACCATCGGATCTAGGCTCCATGAGGGTTTAATAGGCTACAATAGGGACCATGAGGAGGAGTTGTATCTTTGCCACCTAATGGATCAAGCCCACATAAAGTCCTATCCATTAATGATAATCCATTCCACTAGAGGATTATCATTGATCTACCTCACCAACCCCCATAAGTTAATATGGGCTCCATATATTATTTGAACATTTATCTCCCCGTATTTATGATCTCAAATGTCTGTCAATTAATTAATTTACTAACAATTAATTAATCAACATCTAACTCCATGAGTAGTACCACTCAACCTTATCATCATGCCGGACCAAGTCCACCTACAGTGTTTACATGATGAACCTTATGAGCTCGTCAAGGGGAGATCATCATCCTAATATATAGGACACAATTTCCTCCTATAATCAACGACACACCATATAAATAATATCATCTCCCAACTTACCGAGCCTATCAATTTACTCTATAAATCTCGCCCATTGTTAAATCAAAGAAATGAATACTAAGTATACATGCTCATTATTATATCGGGATTAAGAGCATGTATAACATAATATCCGAGGTCCAATTCAATTATGTGGCTAGCAATAAATTGAATCTCCTCTATGTCGGTCCTGCTCAATACACACAAAGTGTACTAGTGTAATTCTATGGTAAAGATAAACCAATACCAAATTACACTACAACCATACCAATGGTTTGTCCAAAACCATCTCTGTTGTGAGCCTTTATTTATACTTTACAAGGAATTGATAACATGATCTCTCGTGTGATACTACACACCATGTTATCTACAATGTAATGTATTAGACGATATGCATAACCATAAATATGCAAACAATGATCATGTGATTCTTATTTCAAAATAAAGATATTCATACAAAAGATAGACTTTTCAGTATACATCCCAACATAGGCATCCTAGATATTTTTGGACCAAGGGGGAGATTGTAAGATCTCATTAGGATATGAGACATTGACCTCCTTGGAGAGAACCTTTTTGATGTTAGTCAAAAAGGGGGAGAATTTATGGGGAGAATTTATGGGATTACCAATTTGGGAGAATTGGTATGGAGAATTGAGTTAGTGTTCTAACTCAAAGGTATATAGTTTTGTCAAACATCAAAAAGGGGGAGATTGTTGGTGCAATCTTCCCAGGTCACAATTGACCGGACTCGAGTTTGACTCAAGCGATGCTTTGATGTTTGACATAATATATGACAATGTGATTGTCATGGTGAAGTCCAAGTCATGGGTACTTGGCATGGAAAGTCCAAGTGAGACACTTGGCATTGGGAAAGTCCAAGTCTTGAGTACTTGGCATGTAAAGTCCAAGCATGGGTCTTGGCAAGAGAAAGTCCAAAATGGGTTGGAAAAGGAAAGTTCAAGCATGGGTCTTGGCATGGGAAGTCCAACATGGGTTGGCAAAGGAAAGTCTAAGCTTGCGTCTTGGCATTTGGAAAGTCCAAAAGGAATATTGGCGGCGTAAAGTACAAGGGTAGAGTCTTGGCAGCATAAGTCCAATGGTTGGCGGTGTAAAGTCCAAGCGGAGTCTTGGAAGCGTAAGCCCAATGTGCCTTAGCGGTGTAGACCACATTAGCATGACAATAGCTGATAGAAGCACCTGAAGGCTAGCGTATTGATAAATAAGTCATGGATGACTTGGAGGGATCCGATAGGCGTGAGGCTGATGGAGGTGGCTAGAAGGCTTAGATCTAGGCTAAGGGTGGTCTAGCAAGTATGGGGGGCACCATACTTGGGGTTAAAACCTCATGAATGAGGTTATCAGTCGACTGATATCATTATCAGTCGACTGGTGTTAGCGACTACGACTAAGCGATGACCACAGACACAAGGTCGCCTCGATCGAGAGGCCCGATCGGCGGCGCCTCAGCTTCACTAAGCGGCCAAAGCGTAAGGCGCCCGATTAAGGACACCTGGACTCGACTAAGGTGGAGTAAATGCCACAGACACGAGCCAGGCTCGACCAGCGACTCGACTACCTATGCATCACTCGACTGATGGGCATTATCAGTTGACTGATGGTGTATGCGTTGGACTTATCCAATGTGGATCGTGCCATTGTGAGACAATGACTACAGGGGTAGTCCACTGATGGTCCTGATCAGTCGACTGATAGGCAAAATCTAGTTCAAGGAGCAGCTTTAAAGGGAGCTCGAGGAGGTGGGAATTGGCATCTGTTCTTGAGGAGTTTTGGGGAAATTTGTGTAGGGAATCGGTACGGCCGGCTAGAGGGGGGTGAATAGCCCTTTTCGTTTGGATGCCGGTATTTGCTCGTCTACAAAACTAATTAGCGCAAGCGGAAGACTAATAAAGACAAGCAAATAGAAATACAAGAAAACAAATGCTAACAAAGAATGTAACGTGGTTCACGGCTACGCCGCTAATCCACGGTCCCCGATTTGTCCTCGGTGAATCACTCCGCTAAACCAATCCACTAAATGGTCTCTCCTTTGCACCAAGCTAGGTGGAGGTAACCTTTACAATCAAGATCACTCTTCTTACAAATAGAATGGAGTAAAAGCGAGTAAGAAGAGTTTAGAGCTTGTGGGGCACTAGGAAGATCACTTGGAGCATAAGCATTAGCCTCTCAAAGGCTTACACCCTCTCTTTTTATAGAGAGGGTTGTTTTCTTCCCGTTGGCCGCCATCAGTCGACTGCCGCCCTTGGCAGTCGACTGCCGTCACTACAACGGCCTCCGAACACGTCGGATCCCGACCGTTGTAGTCCAACGGAACTCTTGGCGATCTTATGGTCCTCATCGATCGTGTGCCTCGTAGTCGGCCCGATCGGCTACGAAGCGATTACTGGCGAAACCCTATTGATCGATCATTGCTGCGCCTTGGTCGTGATAATTCTTGATCGGCCCGCCCACGTATGGCAGTCGACTGCTGGCCACAATCCAGTCAGTCGTATACCAGTCGAACTCACTCGACTCAGAGCAGTCGACTGCCACGACATGGCAGTCGACTGGTGTCGGGAAAACCCATCCGACACTTGGCCAAATGGCCAAGTTTCACCTAAGAGCTACCCTTCCCCGGGTTACAATCGCTCACTCTCATTTCTCGGAGTCCCTCGCCTTCGAAGTTCTCTTCGTTCTCGGCCACGTCCCTCGGCAGCATCAGGCGCACGACTCTGCAATGCTCCTTCGCGTCTCTTGCCTCGAAGTCTACTTCCTCCGGCTTCACTCCAAGCTTCTCGTCCGGCGGTCCCTCGGATGCTCCAAGCGCACGGCTTCCGCAAAGCTATCCTTCACCGACTCAAGGCACGAGTCATGAGATGTGAAACTCGCCACGGCTCCATGTGCGAATTACTAAGTCCTGCACGACTTCAACGCACATATCACATCAACATATCAAACTAACTTAAACCCTTTGCCACACCATCAAAACCATATTACGGCAAGAGATTGCCTTAACAATCTCCCCCTTTTTGATGTGTGGCAATCCGTTTAAGTTAGGTAAAAACATTTGATATAAATTCTAAGGTAAGAAAGCATGTAAAGATAAACATGATATAACAACATGCAACTCCCCCTATCATATATTTCTCCCCTTAAAATAATTAACTTAAACATAATTATTTCTCCCCCTTTGACACCATCAAAAAGATTAACACTAAGTTATAAGCTCATGGCATCAAGTATAATGGAGGGAAAATATGACAAGTTGATTTAAAATTGGGTACCACTTGTTGATGGCATCAAGTATATTTCTACCACTTGTTGTAGGTTTACAAACTGAATTCGGCCTTCAATGTTCTGATTTACAGGCCACCAGTCGACTGCTATCAGTATGGCAGTCGACTGGCACAAAGGAATCCGAATTTTTGATTTTCTGGACGAATTTCAGAAATGCATTATAAATTCCAGAAAATTCGAAAAATCATGAAATTTGGGGAACATATTTCTTTTAAGTATATCTATCAATGAAAAATAGTTTTTCTTGAAAACTCATTATATTTTCTTGTTTTTGCCAAAAATCTAAAAGCTCTAAAAACCACTAGGTTTTTGATCATTCTAGTATCAAGTTAGCTACCTAGTTTTGCATCCAATTGTTTCAAAGCATGAATACATGTATTTTAAGGTAAGAAATTGTTTTGAAAACATATGAAATATCCAATCATGATCTTTGGGCAATATGTCTATGAATTAAACATAAGCTTTCCCCATGATTGGTCTATTATTGCTATGTTGATACTTTAAATGACCATCTAAATGCCATAGGCATTAGTGGACATTTGTATCATCCTAATATCTCACCCATGCTAAGTTTTCAATCAAGTTAGCCTATAGTGAGTGTGAGATGCATCCTAGGGGGTATTTGTATATACTTAACCAATATATTCATGCAATTCTATCATGGTTAAGTATCAACCTAACAACCTACATGATCATAATGACATATATGATTTAATTTCTCATTATGATCATGAAACTCATGTATCCATCAAATTATAATCATGCATTAGGTATTTTATGATGATAATAAACAAAGTATCACCTAAAGCATGATTCAACCTATTTCTTATGATAACGTGCCAAATTTCAAAAACATAAATCATGATTGTAAATATACATAGGAATTACATCAATCATCATGATTTAAGCATTATTACCTATTTATGGGTACGTTATCATCACCCAACACTATCTAAAAAATGTTGTCCAGTCATCCTAAGTCAACCAAGATATGATATAGGTTAGGACCATGTGGTTGACTACCCTAGGGGTTTTCTAACCCTTAAGGATGGATTTTGGAACCCAAAATAAATTCTTTCCTATTGGGTTCACTAAATACTCCTTGGGGATCCATTTCCTAGCAATTACTTTCTTTTTATCTTGTCCCCTAGCTATAAGGCATTTGTAGGCTTTTTCATTTTTCTTTTCCTTGTAGCCTAGGCCCTTTTTGTTGAAGCTAGCTCTTTGGCTCCCTAAGATCATTTTTAGGGTGTTGGAGCCACTTGTGAATTTCTCTAGGGCTTTGGTTAGATAATCTACCTTTTCCCTTAATGCCCTATTTTCCTCTATGCATGCATCATTTACATCTAAAGGCATATAAAGGTCATGTGAGCATGCTTCATTTAAGCTAGAAGAAATATTATCATTTAAGCATGCATTTTCTAGTTTATTTTCTAGGTCCTTAATTTGATCTAGCATGCTTTTGTTTTTCTTCTTAGCTCTAAATAAATCTCTAGTTAAGCTAGAAACCATGGAAACTATTTTCTTAGGGGTTAGATTTGTTACCATAGTTTCCATGTCCTCTTCTTCTTCGGATGAGGAGGATGTGGAGGCTCCCCCTTCACTTGAGCTTTCCCTACTTGAGCTTGATTCTTCATTTGAGGAGGAGGAGGAGCAATCCAAGTCATCAAAGGCCATCAAGGCCAAATTGGTGACAAAGGCATTCTCCTCATCCGATGATGATGAGGAGGATGAGGATGGATCATCCCAAGTCCTTGCCTTGAGAGCCTTAGCCTTTCCCTTCTCCTTTGTCTTCTTCTCCTCTTCCTTCTTTTTCTTGCTCCCCTTTTTCTTCTTCTTTTCTTCTTTCTTTTTCCTTTCTTCCTTGCTCTTGTTTAGGAGAGGACAATTGTCCCTTATGTGCCCTTCTCCTTGGCAATTGTAGCATATGACCTTCCCCCTTGGTCTTCTATTCCTATCATTAGATTTATCAAATCTAAAATTCTTAAATGCACGTCTTACCCTCCTTACCATATAGGCTTCTTCGGTGCTATCCATGGAGGAGGAGGAAGACGCTTCGTCATCGGAGGAGGGGATTTCCATCTTCTTCTTTCCCTTGTTTGCCAACAAGGCTACTCCCCTTGAAGGTTGAATTCTAGGCTCCTCTAGTATTCCTTCAAGCCTAGTTTCGTGGAGCTCCATTGTTGAGAAAAATTCCTCCAAGGTACTTACTTCCAAGTTCTTGGAGATGTAGAACGAATCCACCATGGAGCTCCACTTGGAGGACCGGGGAAAGGCATCTATAGCCTTCATGAGCATGTCCCGGTTTGATAGCTTCTCACCTACACTTGTTAGCCCAATTAAAATTTCTTTAAACCTAGAGTGTAGTGAGGTTACCTTTTCTCCCTTTTCTAATTTGATGTTGGATAGTTGGGAGCGGAGGAGATCTCTCCTTGCTAGCTTTGCCTCGGATGTGCCTTCATGAAGCTCAATTAGCTTCTCCCACATCTCCTTGGCGCTTAGGCATTCTCCTATTCGGTTGATTTCTTGTTGGGGGAGCACATTGAAGAGATGATGTTTGGCTTTTGAATTTGTAAGGTGCTCTTCCCTTTGCCTTTTGGTCCACCTAGATTTCACGATTGGTTTCCCTTCTTCATCCCTAGGCAAAACGAAACCGGATTCCATTGTAATCATTATATCAAAATCCGTTTCGAAAAATACCTCCATTCGCTTCTTCCACCAAGCAAATTCTCCTTCAAACTTCGGAGGATGGATGTTGGAGCCGGCCATTTTAAAAGTTGCTTGTTGTGGCGGTTAGTCCTCGACAAGCTTTCCTCGGCTCTGATACCACTTGTAGGGAATCAGTACGGCCGGCTAGAGGGGGGTGAATAGCCCTTTTCGTTTGGATGCCGGTATTTGCTCGTCTACAAAACTAATTAGCGCAAGCAGAAGACTAATAAATACAAGCAAATAGAAATACAAGAAAACAAACACTAACAAAGAATGTAACGTGGTTCACGGCTACGCCGCTAATCCACGGTCCCCGATTCGTCCTCGGTGAATCACTCCGCTAAACCAATCCACTAAATGGTCTCTCCTTTGCACCAAGCTAGGTGGAGGTAACCTTTACAATGAAGATCACTCTTCTTACAAATAGAATGGAGTAAAAGCAAGTAAGAAGAGTTTAGAGCTTGTGGGGCACTAGGAAGATCACTTGGAGCATAAGCATTAGCCTCTCAAAGGCTTACACCCTCTCTTTTTATAGAGAGGGCTGTTTTCTTCCCGTTGGCCGCCATCAGTCGACTGCCGCCCTTGGCAGTCGACTGCCGTCACTACAACGGCCTCCGAACACGTCGGATCCCGACCGTTGTAGTCCAACGGAACTCTTGGCAGTCGACTGATGGTCCTCATCAGTCGACTGGTGCCTCCGTAGTCGACTGCCCAGTCGGCTACGAACGGTTCTGTGGCCAAAACCCTATTGATCAGTCGACCGCGTGATCGATGGTCTTAGCGATCGATCGCCCCACGTATGGATCATTGCTGGCCACAATCCGATCGATCGTATACGGTCGAACTAACTCGACTCGGGCGATCGGCCACGACATAGCGGTCGGTGGTGTCGGGAAAACCCATCCGACACTTGGCCAAATGGCCAAGTTTCACCTAAGAGCTACCCTTCCCCGGGTTACAATCGCTCACTCTCATTTCTCGGAGTCCCTCGCCTTCGAAGTTCTCTTCGTTCTCGGCCACGTCCCTCGGCAGCATCAGGCGCACGGCTCTGCAATGCTCCTTCGCGTCTCTTGCCTCGAAGTCTACTTCCTCCGGCTTCACTCCAAGCTTCTCATCCGGCGGTCCCTCGGATGCTCCAAGCGCACGGCTTCCGCAAAGCTATCCTTCACCGACTCAAGGCACGAGTCATGAGATGTGAAACTCGCCACGGCTCCATGTGCGAATTACTAAGTCCTGCATGACTTCAACGCACATATCACATCAACATATCAAACTAACTTAAACCCTTTGCCACACCATCAAAACCATATTACGGCAAGAGATTGCCTTAACAATTTGTTGCTACAAATCAAGGTCTCCAAGTGCAATTCAAGAAACCACAAAGCAAGCATCCAAGTTCACAATTGTAAAGTGTTTCTTTACTTGTATTTGTGTAGTTTACTTGTATTAACTTGTATTTGTGTTCATTACTATTGTAATACATTGTACGAGGTTTCTCCACCTCCAACTTGTGGTCAAGAAGGAGCTTATGTGATTAGTGGTGTGTGTTTGCATCGCTAGGGCTTTTAGAGGCCAATCCATTAAGTTGGAACAATACAGTTCCGAACCACGTTTTATTTGGTGTTGTACTTGTGTTCTTGTTGTCTTTATTTTATTATTGTATATTCCGCTACGTATAACAAGTTTTGTAGCAAGCATGCAATCGAGTTCCAATCGAGCGATGACAACGCTATTCACCCCTCCTCTAGCTGGCGCAATGTTCCTAACAATCTCTGCAACTCTCATCTTTTGCTCATGTGCTCGAGTCATAGCCAAACATTCAGCGCCATATAACATTGCAGGTCTAATCGCTATTTTGTATAACTTCCCTTTAAGTTTTAGAGGCACTTTACAATCACATAAAACACTCGACGTTTTCCTCCTTTTCAACCATCCTGTTTGTATTCTATGTAAGACATCTCTCTTAATCCCTCCATCATCTTACAAAAATGATCCTAAATATTTAAAGCTCTCAGTTTCAGACAAGTCATCATCTCCTATCTTAACACTTATCTCATTACATCTAATAATGCTAAACTTAAATTTCATATATTCTATCTTTACTCTACTAAGCCTAAAACCTTTCACTTCTAGTGTTTCCCACCAAGATTCTAGTTTAGCATTTACTCCTTCACATGTCTCATCTACCAAAACAATATCATCTGCAAACAACATGCACCACAGTACTGTGTCTTGAATGTGTCCAGTGAGTTCGTCCATGATTAGTGTAAAAAGATAGGGATTTAAATATGATCCCCTATCTTTATGGGAAATGCTTCAATTAATCCGCTGAAGTCTTCACTCTGGTCGTTACTTCCTCATACATATTCTTAATTAGTTCAATATATATTACACTAACACCTCTTTTTTTCTAAAATTCTCCATATAATTTCTCTTGGAACTCTATCATAAGCTTTTTCTAAATCAATGAATACCATATGTAGATCCTGGTTTTGCTCTCTATACTTTTCAATTAGTTGTCTGAGAAGATGTATTGTTAGACTTTCCGAGACGCAAAAACCGCTTTTTGCATTGCGGAAACCTCAGATGCCAGCTACAGATCCGTGCAAAGATAAATAAAAATTCATGTACATGTTTATCTACACTAGATCTACATGGGAAGAACGTTACCCTTGTAGCGATGCCCTTTGCTTATCCCGCTCATCCAAAAGTTGCCGGATCTTGTAGAGTGGCAAGTGTACACTCCTCTACATGTATCCACATAGACAAAAGGTGGAGAGAACCACTTAGAGTGTGCTAGCACTCTTGGGAGGTTTCAGCCATGGAGGAGAGGGAGGGAAGAAGATAGGAGAATAAAGAAGAAGAATTCAATACCACACTTATGTTTTTGACTGGCCACATTAAGAAGGGTTAAAACCATCCATGTAATACCAAGAGCCATGGCTCTTGGTCTTCCTCATGAGGTGGCACACTATGATGAGTGCATGATGATGTGGAACATCATCATTGGGCAGCCCTATGCCAAGTCACCATGAAGTGGCATTTGGTAAAGTCAAACTTGACCCTTCATCTTCCCTCTCAAGTCAAGTCAAACATGACCTCTTATCTCCCATGGTTGATCAAATCCAACCTTTGATTCAAGTCAATTTAATTTAATGAATCTCTATTCATTAAATTAAATTGACTCAATGAATCAAATCTAAATTAGACTCATTCAACACTTGAATCAAAATTGAGTCCAACTCAATTAGTTTAATTTGGATTACTCTTAATCTAATTTGGTTCATCACATGAACCTAATCCTCTTAGTCCATCATAAGAACCTGATCTCCATCTAATTTCTCTTTGTGTGTGACCCTATAGGTCCTTGTAATGTTGGCAATGCTCCTAAACTGATTTAGAAACATAAGCAATGAGCGGTATCTAGTAACACATCCTTGCTACCCAAGTTACAAGAATGTTGAGATCCAACATCACCTTTGTGACTACTAATTGCGACTCTCACAATATGTGACAATGTCTCTCTATCCTTAACATCTAGATTGAACAATTGAGGCATAGACCGTGTCATCCTCTATACAATCTATATCTTGAACTCCAAGTAGACTCACTCTAATCAAATGAGCTTAATATCTCATATTAACTCATTTGGGCATGGCCATGCACTTAGTGGTCTCACTCTATCAAGAATCATGATATCACTCCCGTCATATAGGAGGGATAGATCCCATCTACATCACTCACATCCCTCCGCATAATTTGTTACATACCCAGTTATCGCCTATATAGTCCACCCATTTACGGGTGACATTTGACGAAGCCAAAGTATGCAACTCCTTATGTAGGGAACCTGTTAGTAATATATGAGAGATGTCCTAAGGCAATCGCCTTATGTTTGAACCATTTATATGATAAATGAAGATTCACTATTTAAGTATACATGTTTTCATGTATTTGATTAGATCTTAAACTCATTTACTGAATGTCGACGATACGATTCACAGCATGAGAGAATTTATGATTGGATCACAACTAGTGAGTATCTCTACATGTGTCATTGTGATGTATTGGAATATTCCCTAGTCGATGAATTGATGGATTTTGACACCATCAGTTCTGTCGAGACTAGCACGAGGTATACTCCTTGGTGTATCCAAACAGCTGATTCTCACTGGCTGGAGACATTGTGATGTCCGGAGTTAATCGTGGATGCTAGTTATGGTAACTAGTTCATTGGAGTGACTAGTTGTAAGACTTCATATGGTTCTCTGCATATATAGATATGTCAATGAAGTTCGTATTGTAGCTTAAGTGTGATGTTCCTTTGACTTGCGGTATTCAAGTCATCTTGATCATGAAGACTTATGCTTTGACATCTTAAGCAAGCATCTCTGAGGAGATGTGGACTCGGGATGATTTGGTATAAGTCGAAGTGATCGAAGGTGTTTGAATAGCCTATAAAGGATTCACCACTCCTTGCGAGGAGATGTATACCTATGGCCTCTCGTCGGATTGTTACTAAAGTCTTTGGCCAAAGCATTACATGTTTAGAGTAAGGTAGTCTTGGATACATGTGCAATAACTAGAATATGTAGGACGAGGAAATGATACTTGGGCTAGGTGTGACGTAGTCAACCTAGTGGGGACTGACACTATAGACCATGTCCTGAACAAAGTGGGTATAAGATGAGTGAAGAGAATGGGGCACGATTCATTATAGCTGCTGAAGGGTTTCAGAAATAGTTCTGGATCAACCGTTGATCTTTTCGATTAATTGGGGATCATGATGTACTACTAGGTGCCACTCATGATCGTTCTATAATTAATGGTTAATTATAGATGGCCAACATAAACCGAGAACCTATTTGGTCACACACACAACGAGCGTAATCCAAAGGATTTAAAACGAGCATGAGAATGAGATTCTCAGACCAAGAGAAACTAGGTTTGGTTGGACCAAACATGGAGCGAGCATGAAATTATTTCAGTCACAATGGAAGCGTGGATGGGCCGTGTCTTACAAAGACATAATGGATGAATCAAATTAGTTTGGTTCTAATCCAATGGTGAAGAATAAACCAAAAGGGTTTGGTTTATTTTAAACGAATGAACCAAAGTTGGTTCAGTTCATTTTAACTTAAAATAGGCCAAATTGGTTTGGTTTATTTTAACTTAAATTAATGGAGCGGGTTAACAGGTTTTGGTTATGAACCAATAACCATTAGGAGAATTTGTTCTCTATAATATAGGGCTTAAGGGTTTTTGAGAAAGCCCTAACCCTAATTGTTCCGCCCCTCCATCTCTTCTCCTCTTCTAGCCGGCGCCCAACCTCTTGCCACCGCCCAGCCCTCGTGCCACTGTCCAAGTTGTTGCTGATGTCCAAGCTTCAGCCGGTGACCCTCCGGTGATCTTCCTTGGCTCCGGCGACAAGGTGAACATCTAGCTTCCTTATTTGGCTGGCGCTAATCCTCCACCAAAGCTGTCCAGTTTTCTGGACAGCTTGTTTACTTCGTGTCGGAGTGTCATTTGGATGACATTTGGAGCTCCGACAGTGGCTTCCTTGCTGGGGATTAGATCTCCGGTAATCCTCATAGGTGGAGGATGAAGGATTCGTCAAACAGTGGGCGAATACCTCTCCGGAGAAACGAGTTTTTGAGGACTCATTTTGAATCCAAATTTTGATTTGGATTATGATCTTCTCTCGATCACATCGTCTTCGACACGAGGCTAGTGACTCATACGAAGATGAGGCTCGTGACTTTGTGAAGTCATCCCGAAGATACTCGCATGGATACGGATAGAGGTGATTATAGCGAGGGTCGCTCCAGTTGATGTCTTTCCCACTACATGTGATACGTCAGGTATACGTAGAATAAATTTCCTTTTATTGCAAAATTTAAAACTATAGTTATGTATACACATGTTGTAATATGCATGCGTGTGGTGTGTGTGTTGTAATAAATTAGATTTATTTTTTTTATTTCTTCCGCTGTGCACATGTTTATGAAACATGTTCGAACACATACTCACTGCGGTGCCGGAAACCCAACAGAACCATGGTGACTTCAGGTCCAAGGACTAGTAGTCATACTAATAGTCACATGAGAAAGTATATGACACTCATATAATGATCCATGATATTTTCTCATGGTGGGTCATTCAGTATACATTCTCCAATGCATACCCATGTGTCAACTTGATATCTCATCTCCATGACTTGTGAGATCAAATCATCGAGTTGACCTACATGCTAGTCTCTTCACATTAATAGTCCCTAAATATTAATACTTGACTAGGAATGATTAAGAGTAGTATTTTCTATATCATCTCATTATCGATTAAACCAATCGATTGATATAGATAAGAACCTTCTACTCAAGGATGCTATTATACTTAGTTATTTGGCACCAATACAAGTAAGTATAATAACCATAAAGAAATGCCTTCATAAATATATATATGAATATGATACAACAAGTCCATACAACAATCATCACATGATCGGCTCTAGGGCTTTCACTAACAATCTCCCACTAGTACTAGTGTCAATCACTGTAGTATCTAATACCCAATGGCCTAGTGTAACCATCATGCTTTTTCTGTGCCAAAGCCTTGGTCAAGGGATCTGCGACGTTAGCCTCTGTGGGTACTCTGCAAATCTTCACATCTCCTCTATCGATAATCTCTCGAATGAGATGGAAGCGTCGTAGTATGTGTTTGGACCACTGGTGTGAACAAGGTTCCTTAGCCTGCGCAATCGCTCCATTGTTGTCACAATAGAGCTCTATAGGATCTGCTATGTTAGGAACCACCCTAAGCTCAGTAATGAACTTGCGGATCCAAACTGCCTCCTTTCTGCCTCTGATGCAGTAATATACTCAACCTCTGTTGTAGAATCAGCAATTGTGTCCTGCTTCGAACTCTTCCAGCTCACAGCGCCACCATTCAAGCAAAACACGAACCTTAACTGCAATCTATAATCATCCTGGTCAGTTTGGAAGTTGACATCACTGTAACCCTTTACAGCTAGTTCCCTATCGCCTCCAAATATCAAGAAATATTCTTTAGACCTTAAGTACTTAAAAATATTCTTGACTGCTATCCAATGATGCTCACCTGGATCTGACTGGTATCTGCTCGTCATGCTCAAAGCATACGAGACATTAGGATGAGTACATAGCATGGCGTACATGATAGATCCTATGGCAGATGCATAAGGGATCTTATCCATGCGGTCTCTCTCCTCTCTAGAAGAGGGACTTTGAGTCTTCAAAAGACTCACACCATGTGACATCGACAAAAATTCCTTCTTGGAATTTTACATGGCAAACTGTAGTAATACCGTATCAATATATGTACTCTGACTTAGGCTAAGCAATCTCTTAGATCTATTTCTATAGATCTTGATGCCTAGAATATAGGCTACTTCACCTAAGTCCTTCATTGAGAAACAATTCCCCAACCAAGTCTTCATAGACTGTAGCGAAGGGATGTCATTTCCAATGAGTAGTATGTCATCCACATACAATACAAGGAAGATAACTGTGTTCCCATTAACCCTCTTGTAGACACAGGGTTCATCTTCATTCTTGATGAATCCAAATTGTTTGATCGCATCATCGAATCAAAGAATCCAGCTCCGAGAAGCTTGTTTTAGCCCATAAATGGACCTATGCAGCTTGCATATTTTGCTAGTATGCTGTGGATCTACAAAACCCTCAGGTTGTGTCATGTACACATCCTCGAGCAAGTTTCCATTCAAAAATGTAGTTTTGACATCCATTTGCCAGATCTCATAATCGTGCTACACTGCAATAGCAAGCATGATCCGAATGAACTTAAACATTGCAATTGTAGAAAATGTTTCATCATAGTCAATACCATGAATTTACTTGAAACCTTTAGCTACCAATCGACCCTTATAGGTATGTGTAAGTCCATTCATGTCAGTCTTTCTCTTAAAACCCACTTACACCCAATCAGTTTGATGCCTTTAGGTGGATCAACCAAAGTCCATACTTGGTTAGTGTACATGGATTCCATCTCGGATCTCATGGCCTCTAGCCATTTCTCAGAATTTGGGCTCATCATAGCTTTCTAATAGGAGGTAGGCTCATTCTCAATGGGCATAATGTCAATATGGTCAGACAAGAGAAATGAGTATCTCTATGGCTGACGACGTACCCTATCAGACCTACGAAGAGATAGGTCTACCTGAATAGGTTGTTGTTCCATAACTCTTTTTGTAACAATCTCATCATCCACAACACTTTGTGGTTCCTATTCAACCTCCATCAAGGCCTCAGTGCTATGGTCCATATCTTGAATTTCTTCAAGATTGAACGTACTTCCACTAGTTTTTCTAGAAACAAAGTCCCTTTCTAGAAATATTCTAGTCTTTGTCACAAACACTTTGTGCTGACTGGGAATATAGAAGTAATTTCTCTTCGTTTCCTTGGGATATCCAACAAAATAGCACTTATCGGATTTAGGTCCCAGTTTATCTGAGAATTGACGTCGAACGTAAGCCTCACAACCCCAAATCCTCATGAAAGACATCTGGGGATTTTTCCCTATCCATATTGTATATGGTGTCTTTATCAAAGCTTTGGATGGAACACGGTTAAGTGTGAAGACTACTGTGTCTAGAGCATATCCCCAAAAGGATATAGGAAGATCTATGTGACTCATCATAGATCGTACCATATCTAATAGGGTACGATTCCTCCTTTTGGATACACCATTCCAGTGTGGTGCTCTAGGAGGAGTGAGTTGGGATAGAATCCCACATTCGGCTAGATAGTCACGAAACTCATGGCTAAGGTATTCACCACCTCGATCTGATCGAAGTATCTTAATACTCTTGCCAAGTTGGTTTTGTACTTCATTCTTGAATTCTTTGAACTTTTCAAAGGATTCTGACTTATGTGTCATCAGATACACATAACCATATCTACTAAAGTCATCATTAAATGTAATTAAGTACCTATAACCACCTCTAGCAGCGACATTGAAAGGGTTACACACATCACTATGTATAAGTCCTAACAAGTCTGTTGCTCTTTCGTTGTGTCCACTAAAGGGAGTCTTGGCCATCTTGCCTAGAAGGCAAGACTCGCATGTCTCATATGATTCAAAATCAAATGAGTCCAGTAATCCATCCTTATAGAGTTGGGATAAGCGACTCTCATTTATGTGACCTAAGCGACAATACTAGAGATAGGTTTGGTTCAACTCATTTGACTTGAACCTTTTGGTACTTATGTTATATATGGGGATCTCTAAGTCTAGAATGTAGAGTCCATTCATCAGAGGTGCACTACAATAGAACATATCATTTAAATAAACGGAACAATATTTGTTCTTTATTATAAATGAAAAGCCTTTCTTGTCTAAACAGGAAACTGAAATGATGTTCTTTGTGAGAGAAAGTGCATAACAACATTCATCTAATTCTAGTACAAGCCCAGAGGGAAGAGATAAAAAATAAGTTCCTACAGTAACAGCAGCAACCCTTGCTCCATTGCCTACTCGTAGGTCTACCTCGCCCATCGTCAATGCCCTGCTATTTCTCAGCACCTATACATTAGTACAAATGTGAGAAGCACATCCGACATCAAATACCCACGATGAAGAAATAGATAGATTGACTTCTATAACATATATACCTGAAGTAGAAGTCTCACTTCTCTTCTTTTTAAGATCTTCCAGGTATCCTTTGCAGTTCCGCTTCCAGTGACCGGTTTGACTGCAATGGTAGCATTCACTATCCTTGGCAACCCCTCCTTTAGGTTTCAGTACCTTGCCTTTGCCCTTGGCTTGGGACTTTCCCTTACTTTTAGGCTTGCCCTTGCCTTTCTTTTTTTGCACCATCAAAATGGAGTTGGGCTTTGCCTTCTTAAGGTTGAGCTCAGCAATTCTCAACATGCTAAGCATCTCAGGAAGTGGCTTATCAATTTTATTCATGTTATAATTCATGACAAATTGATTGTAACTTTCTGGCAAGGATTGCAAGATCAAGTCAGTGGCCAGTTCTTGGCCAAGTGGGAATCCCAACCTCTGTAGGTTTTCTATGTACCCAATCATCTTGAGTACATATGGACCTACAAGAGTCCCATCTTGCATCTTGCACTGAAACAGTGCCTTAGAAATCTCGAATCTCTCGTGCCTTGCTTATCTTTGATACAGTTGACAAAGATGTTCAACCATATCAAAAGCATTCATCAACTCATGTTTCTTCTGAAGCTCAGAGTTCATGGTCACGAGCAAGAGGCATGACACATCTAATGCATCATCTTGATGCTTCTTGTAAGCATCTCGGTTAGCTCGCGAGGCAGTGGCAGGAGGTGCTTCCAGAATGGGTTGCTCCAGGATGTACAATTTTCTTTCTTGTTTGAGAACAATTCTCAGATTCCTGTATCAGTCCAGGAAATTAGCTCCATTGAGCTTGTCCTTCTCAAGGACAGAACACAAGGAGAGAGTGTTCGTGTTTAACGACATGGTAATCTATAACATAAATAATGCAAAAAGTAAATATCATATTCCATTTATCATTTAATTAGGCCTTTAATTAAATGATTCTCCCAATGAATTATTGGACTTTTGTAGAATCGAGTCATGGATGTGGTCAAACCACACTACTAGATTCATACCAACTAGCTATAATTCTCGCACGACAAGATCCACTTCATACTACGCCTTAAGTTAGCTTTGGCTAAATCACCCAAGACTTAGTATGATCGGTAGGTAACAAATTACCAATTACATCTCTATGCAACTCTTGTTTATAGGATCAAGATCCACATTTACAAAAAAAACTTGAGTTAGCTTTGGCTAAATCGCCCAAGATTTAGTGTAAATGTGATCTTATCCTATCTTTCCAACCGTTGGAATATGTCTATAGTTTTACCCAATCCAATTGAGTTAACTAGTTTCACTCAATTTAATTGAGCTTATTCTCACCCAAGCTTTGATAGGCAGGACCAAGATTGTCCCTCCGCACCCTACCAAGATAATATGCGTTGCTTTGCTTTGGCAGATTTAACAATAACAAATGATCGAGGTAGTGATGGGTATCAAAACTTGGTAGGCATTTCGAGTTGACTTGATTAAGATCTAACCTAATCGTGAATGTGTATCATATACGCATTAAGGCATTAATTACCCTATACTAGCATGCATCACATACATACAAACAAAAACATATATATATATATATATATATATCAATATATATATATACTAATTAAT
Source organism: Wurfbainia villosa (assembly GCA_025175895.1). Classification (NCBI taxonomy): domain Eukaryota; kingdom Viridiplantae; phylum Streptophyta; class Magnoliopsida; order Zingiberales; family Zingiberaceae; genus Wurfbainia; species Wurfbainia villosa. Next base: position 15,800,565 of record CM045988.1, on the reverse strand, counting down.
TAATTTGTGATGAGGTCATGACCCTACTATGATATTCTCAAGCCAATAAGAAGATCGGACAGTCAACCTAGGGTTAGCGGCTTCTCCAAGTGCCTCCTTTGACCGCCATGTGTCGTCGACACCCTCCTCGTAACTCCGTCTATGAGTGGACCTTCCACTGCTTCATTTTGTATATTATAAATATGAAACTCAATTTACATTCGAGTCTAAAATCTATTTACAATAGGAATATAATAAGGGAGGCACGACGGACAGGTCGCATATCATATACAACATGCACAATACTAAAAACGGTGCGCAAGCCGTATTATGAATTACAACACAATTTTATCAAATCACATTGGGGTTTTTGGGCCATGACCATCACAATATCAGAATAATTCTAAATTATGTATTTTACATAAATTTCTATAATTTACCTACCTTTTTTTCAATTTTATGAGTTACAACTCTGCAGCGGTCCCACTAAGCGATTTTCGGGCGCGATCGAGGGACAATGCCCCTTGTGGGGTTAGGGGCAACGCCCCTTCTCGTAAAATGAATCTCGCGAGTGTCCCATACTGATCTTACAACGCCTTAAGTCACTGTCCCCAAAAACAAAAACTATACCTTGCCGTTTCGGAGAGTTTTTCTCGGTGGTTGAAGCCTACAAGTGTCCAAACACTTGTTGCTTCGACTCTACGAGAAAAATACTCACAAAATCTATAAAATTAAGAAAATTATAGAAACTTATAGATCTGTAACTTTTCATATCTAATACAAAAATTACAAATACAAACATGTACATGCTTCGCACATGGCTCTGATACCATTGTTAGACTCTCCGAGCCGCAAAAACCACTTTTTACATCGTGGAAACCTCGAAAGTCGGCCACGGATCCGTGCGAAGATAAATAAAAATTCATATACATATTTATCTACACTAGATCTACCTTAGATCTACATGGGAAGAACGTTACCCTTGTAGCGATGCCCTTGGCTTGGGACAAAAAGGATGTTATACTTTGCCCTTGGCTTGGAACTTACCCTCCATTGATCAGATATCCTTTTTGTTTTCAATATCATGTTAAATAATTTTGTAAGCCATTGAATACCTTGTTTCCCTAGACACTTCCATACCTCTATCGGAATATCATCTGGTCTAATGACTTATTCATTTTGCATTCCATTTAAAGCTTGTTCTACTTCTAAAATTTGAATTATATGATAAAAATTTAAATTTCTAAACTCGTTTGACCTACTTAAATTACCTAAATTAAGTTGGTCTCTGAAACCTTCATTAAAAAGTTGATGAAAATATTTCTTCCACCACTCTTTTATTTCTTCATCATTTACTAGTACATTATTGCATTCATCTTTAATACATCTTATTTGATTAAGGTCTTTTATCTTCCTCTCTCTCACTTTAGCTATTCTATAAAAGTTTCTTTCCCTTTCTTTTGTATCTAATTTTCGATATAATCGTTCAAAAGTTTCAGTCTTAAATTTATTCACTACATTCTTAGCTTCTTTCTTGTCTATTGTATATTTTTTAAAATTTTCCTCATTTTTACAAATATATAATTTCTTATATGCTGTTCTTTTTTCCTTGACTTTCTCTCGCACTTTCTCGTTCGTGGTGTATGTCCCTTTGACTCACATAGTACACTCTTGGCTACTATTTTCAACTTTAATATCATCTTATCCCATATCATATTAGGGTCACTGTATATTTCATCTAATACTTGTACCCCTACATTCTCTTTGAACATATTTAGTTTCTCATCCTTTAACTTCCACCACTTAATTCTAGGAGTCGTATATATTTTCCTTCTATTAATATTATATTTGAGGCATATATCCAATACTACTAACCTATGTTGAATAGTTAAACTTTCTCCAGGGATGACCTTACAATCTTTACAAATATTTTTATCTCTCTTCCTAACTATAAGAAAGTCAATTTGTGATTTATTATTGTCACTTTTGAACGTGGCCAAGTGTTCTTCTCTTTTCCTAAAAAATATATTAGCTAGTATAAGATCATATGCTATTGCAAAATCCAATACGGTTTTACCATCTTCATGTCAATAGCATTTATGAAGTTTGAAAAATTGATTATAATTGGCACAAATTAGGTTAGAGTCAAAAGTGTGTCATTTTTTGTTTTGGCACATTTGAGAGATTTAGTTGGTCATGGCAAATTGGTACAAGTTTTAGCAAATGGTATTTAAGCTTTAAACTTTGGTATTTCTATACCCTATATTATATATTTGTCATGCTTTGTTTGCTATATGCTATGTTATGACATCATGCTTAATATAATCATTTAAAATGTTAGGATGGCACTTAAATTGTTTTAATGTCATGGAAATATTTAATTTAATTTGTATCATGCTATAATATCATGCATCATTGGCAAATAAGCTTAAATTATGAAAATTATTTATGTCATGATCATATTCATGCATTATGGTGCATTAAAATTAAATTTAAGGACAATGGCATTATTTGATGTCATAGATAAAGGAATCAAATGGATATGCCTAGATATGATGCATGAACCCTTAGATTTAGAGAAGAATAAATCCACATCTCATAAAGACTATAGGAAGGACATGTGTGTGTATTGATACACCCTAGACACATGTAAGATGTTAAAAAAATAAGTTGAGTTCAATATGCTTATATGGTATATCAAAATGAACTTAAACTCTTTCAATCATAAGAATAAATCACGAGGAAAGTTAATGTACATGCCACGTAAATCTAGCCCATATACCAAAATTGAAAATAAGGTTCGAAAACTTTTCAAAATCATTCTGAAAAAACTTGGTGAAGTTTATCTTTTGATAAAAACCACCTAATGGTGCTTGCTTCTTTAGATCACCAAGATCCCCCTTCCTCTCCTTATGAATGGTTGGATCTGATACTGAGAGAGAGACTCAGAAGGGAAAAGATTAGCTATAAGAATCACTCTTGTTCTTAGAAACTAAGCTGAGTTTGACACATCAAAGAAGAGTGTTAAGGGTTGGTCAGGTTCTCGACACGGCCACTCCGACGATCAAGTTAGTATGAGTATGAGAAAAAAGGTAATGAACTGGAAAAGAAGAGAGATCTCGGAGATACAAAATGGAGAAGAAATGATCATCCCTTGCTTCATCCTCCTTTGCACCTTTTATAGATGGATCAACTACCTTCTCATTGAGGTGAATTTACTTTAACACCCTTTACCCAGCTGTCCTTGCAACCACTTTTCTTGCCTATATTCAAAATATCTTTCCCAATTGCTTCATGTGCACTTTACTCCCCTTCCAAACATTTAAACTCATAAAATATAAACAAATGATAAAATACCTCATTAATCATGTTTTATCCTCCCTAAACTCCCCCTATCAACCCTAATTATTCTCTCCACCTGATCTTACCAAATACAAAAGGAATTCAAGAGTTCCTTGCATGGCTCGGGAAATACATATATTGCCTAGGAAACACATATACTGTCCAGGAATTAAACATGCCACCCTGGAACCATACATACTATCTTGGAACTATTCACTGTCTTGGAAATGCACCTACTGCCCTGACACTATTCACACTATCCTGGAAATATACCTACTGCTCTGAAATTAACCACACTGCCTTGGAACTACACATACCGCCCTAGAACGATACATACTGCCCTAGAATTACACATACTTCCCTGGAATGAAACATACTACCCTAGAACCATACATACTTCCCTGGAACTTTTCACTGTTCTTGAAATACACCTACTACTCTGGAAACAACTACACTGCCCTAGAACTAAACATATCGCCTTGGAAATACACATACTGCCATGGCACTGTTCACACTATTCTAAAAATACACATACTGCTGTGGAAAGACACATACTGCCATGGGACTATTCACACTGTCTTGAAAATACACATACTACTCTTGAAAGACACATTTTGCCCTGGGATTGTTCACAGTGTTCTAAAAATACACATACTGCTCTGGAAAGATACATATGTTGGGATGTATACTGAAAAGTCTATTCTTTGTATGAACATCTTTATTTTTGAAATAAGAATCACATGATCATTGTTTGCATATTTATGATGAGTGAAGGGAAACCATGTCCATACAGCCGATGATGTCCCCTTTAGGAGCTCCGCAAGGTTCAATATAACCCCAAGGTGCATGGGGTTGACGGAAGAAGATAATACAAAGAGGGAGCAAGGCTTGGGCAGATCAACCGCTGATGATCTTCCAACTTAGGTTGACTGGATTCAAATTAGCAATACGTAAACTGGAACGTTCGAGACCGACTTAGAGGTGATTCAATTTATTGCTGACTACATAATTGAATTAGACTTCGGATATTATGGTGTACATGCTCTTAATCCCGATATAATAATGGGCACATGTACTTAGTATTTATTTCTTTGATTTACCAATGGGCGAGATTTATAGATTAAATCGATAGGCTCGGTAAGTTGGGAAATAATATTATTTACATGGTGTGTCGTTGATTATAGGAGGAAATCGTGTCCTATATATTAGGATGATGATGTCCCCTTGAGGAGCTCATAAGGATCATTATGTAAACCCTACAGGTGGACTTGGTCCTACATGATGATAAGGTTGAGTGGTACAACTCATGGAGTTAGATGTTGATTAATTAATCGTCAGTAAATTAATTAATTAACAGACATTCGATATCTTAAACATGGAGAGACATTTGTACAATTAATATATGGAGCCCATATTTATTTATATGGGTTGGTGAGGTAGATCAATGATAATCCTCTAGTGTAATGGATCATCATTAATGGATCGGGTTTGTGTGGTTCGGATCGATTGAGTGGCCAAGATCCAACTCCTCCTCATGGTCCCTATTGTAGCCTTATATTAAAACCCTCATGAAACCTAGATCCAATGGACACGATTAAAAGGAGGTTTGGGCAAAATATATAAATAGGAGGCAAAGGCTTGGGCGGCAATAAGAGAATTGAAATTCTAGGGTTTGGTCCTTGGCTTGGGCAGCAACTAATCATTGGAGATTATGGTTTGCTTCCAAGGGTTGGGCGGCTAGGGTTTGGAGAGGTTTTGGGTGGCAACAAGTGGAAGTTTTTCCTCTCTTCCTAAGGTTTAGCAGTGCCCATATCTCTTCTTCTTTCTCTCTTGGCCGACACCCATATCTCTTCTTCTTCCTTTATTTCTCTTTGGCCGGCGGCAAGAGTTAGGGTTCTTCCTTTGGAGCTCTTGGTCGGCGCCTAAATTTCCTCTTCCTCTCCTTGGCCGGCAGCAAGGATCAAGCTAAGAGCTTGGTGGTCGGCTCTAGATAGGAGAAGAATTGTTTGGTTATCTTCCATCGTTCGGAGCAAACAAGGAAAGGAAGATACGTGATCTAGGAGGTTTCAACTCTTGGAGGATCATTGCCCACACAACGTTCAATAGGAGGATAGGTCATATAATAGAAGATCAAGAGGTATACAAGAGGTATAATCTTGTTTGTTTTGATTTAGTTCTTTTGTATAATGCATGTGGCTAATTTACTTGGACCCCAAAGATAAACACAAAAACCGGCGATCCATACATCATCTATTCTGCGACTAATCGAGGAAAAGAGGTAGGTAGCTTCAACAACAAGTTTGTTCAAGTTGTTGGGTTTCCGGCACCGCGGCGTGTGTGTGTTCGATCATGTTTCGTAAACATGAGCACAACGGAAGCAATTAAAAATAATAAATCTATATTTATTACAACACACACAACACACGCATGCTTATTACAACAAGTGTAGACATAATCGTAAATTAAAATTTGCAATAATAGAAAATTATCTACGTTATACCTTTCGTATGACGTGTAGCGGGAACGGCATCAACCGGAATGATCCTCGTAAGAATCGTCTCTATCCGTATCCACGCCGAGTTCCTCGGGATGACTTCGCTAAGCCACGAGCTTCGTCTTCGTACGGGTTACTAGCCTCGTGTTGAAGACGACGTGATCGAGAGATGATCACGATCCGAATCCAAATTCGGATCCTAAAACGAGTTCTCAAAACTCGCTTCTCCGGAGAGGTATTCGTCAACCAATTGACGAATCCTTCATCCTCCACCTCAGAGGATTACCGGAGATCAAATCCCCGGTAAGTTAGCCGCTGTCGGAGCACTAACCGTCGTCCAAACGATGCTCCGACGAGAGGAGGAGAAGCTGTCCAGAAAACTGGACAGCTTGGTGGAGGATATAGGCGCCGGCCAACCAAGGAAAGAAAAGCCTCACCTTGATGCCAAACCTATAGGGGATCACCGGAGGGTCGCCGGAGTGTTCACCGGCTGAAGCTTGGTCGCCGGCAATGACTTGGACGGCGGCACAAAGGCTGGGCGGCGGCACTTAGGGTTGGGCGCCGAATTCACCAACAAGGGGTGGGCGGCAACTATGTTGGGCGGCCAAGGTTTAGGGTTTTGGATGATTAGAGTTTAACAATCCCTTAAGCCCACTTTTATAGAGAACTAATTCTCTTAATGGTTAATGGATCATATCCATAAAGCCCGTTAACCCGCTCCATTAAGATAAGTTAAAATAAACCAAACCATGATGGTTTATTTTAAGTTAAAACGAACCGAACCAACTTTTGGTTCATTCGTTTAAAATAAACCAAACCCTTTGGTTTATTCTTATCCATCGGATTAGAACCAAACCATTTTGGTCCATCCATTACGTCTTCATAAGACGCAGCCCATCCACGCTTCCATTGCGACTGAAACGATTTCATGCTCGCTTTATGTTTGGTCCAACCAAACCTAGTTTCTCTCGGTCTGAGAATCCAATTCTCAAGCTCGTTTTAAATCCTTTGGATTACACTCGTTGTGCGTGTGACCAAATAGGTTCTCGGTTTATGTTGGCCGTCTATAATTAACCATTAATTATAGAACGATCATGAGTGGCACCTAGTAGTGCATCATGATCCCCAATTAACCGAAAAGATCAACGGTTGATCCAGAACTATTTCTGAAACCCTTCAGTAGCTCGAATGAATCGTGCCCCATTCCCTTCACTCATCTTATACCCACTTGGTTCAGGACATGGTCTATTGTGTCAGTCCCCACTAGGCTGACTACGTCACACCTAGCCCAAGTATCATTTCCTCGTCCTACGGATTCTAGTTACTCCACATGTATCGAAGAGTACCTTACTCTAAACATGTAATGCTTTGGCCAAAGACTTTAGTAACAATCCGACGAGAGGCCATGGGTATACATCTCCTCGCAAGGAGTGGTGAATCCTTTATAGCTATTCAAACACTTTCGATCACTTTGACTTATACCCAATCATCCCGGGTCCACATCTCCTCGGAGATGTTTGCTTAAGATGTCAATGCATAAGTCTCCATGATCAAGATGACTTGAATACCGCAAGTCAAAGGAACATCGCACTTAAGCCACAGTAAGAACTTCATTGACATATCTATATATGCAGAGAACCATATGTAGTCTTACGGCTGGTCACTCCAATGAACTAGTTACCATAACTAGCATCCACGATTAACTCCGGACATCACTATGTCTCCGGTGAGAATCCTTGGATACACCAAGGAGTATACCTGTGGTCGAAATTGATGGTGTCCAAATCCATCAATTCATCGACTAGGATAATTCCGATACATCACAATTACACATGTAGAGATACTCACTAGTTGTGATCCAATCACAAATTCTCTCATCCGTGAATCGATCGTAGACATAGACAAGAAATGAGTTTAAGATCCAATCAAATACATTAAACATGTATACTCAAATAGTGAATCTTCATTTATCATATAAATGGTTCATACATAAGGCGATTGCCTTAGGACATCTCTCATATATTACTAACACAGGTGACCACTCTAATCGAATAGCATGATAATGAATAGGTTGCTTGGATAATCCGTCTTCATCAAGGATTAATTTTTTTTTAATCCGGGGACGTAGATGGGATCGCCATGCATAAGCGACCGAGGTGGGAATCAATTCCCCCTTCAACATACTACCCTGGCATTATTCACACTATCTTGGAAATGCACATACTGCTCTGGCATTGTTCACATTGCCTTGGAAATACACCTACTGCTTTGGAAAGACACATACTGCCCTGGGATTATTTACGCTATCCTCGAAATGCACATATTGCCCTTGCACTGTTCACACTGTCCTGGAAATACACCTACTGCTCTGGCACTGTTCACACTGTCCTGGAAATACACCTACTACTCTAGAATTAACCACACTGCCCTAGAACTACACATACCGCCCTGGAATGATACATACTATCCTGGAATTACACATACTACCCAGGAACCATACATACTGCCCTGGAACTATACATACTGCCTTGGACATACTCATGCTGCTCTGGATTGTTCACATAGCCCTGGAAATACACACACTACTCTGGAACTGCTTAAACTATCCTAGAACTGATGACACCACCTTGGAAATACAAACACTGCTTTGGAAACACTCACACTTCTCTTGAAACCCCAACACCATCACAAGTTCCCCCTCTTTAGTAGAACTGAAGAGCGAAGTCGAGTGAAGTTTTACAAGTGTCTAAAAAAGAATTTCTCTATCTTAACTGAAAAAAGACCCCACACCCATCATAAATTCCCCCTCTTTGGTAAAACTGCAGAGCAAAGTCGAGTGAAGTTTTACAAGTTCCTATGAATGCACCAACACTATCATATTAACCTTCCCCAACCACATCTACCATATTGAGATATCAAACATGAATCCCTACATACTGTATGAGGCACTGCACCATGACTAATATATGAGATATTTCATACTTAAGATATTGTATGAGGCACTTATGCCCTAAATTCTATACGAGGCATTTATGCCTTTGAATACTATAAGAGGTGTTTATGCCTTAGAATACTATAAGAGGGGTTTATGCCTTAGAATACTGTAAGAGACAATTATGCGTTAGAATACTATAGGAGGCATTGAGTCGTGTTAGCATGTTACCTGCCCATTATATCTGCAGTTATAGCTCCCCGTGGGAGAAAATAGTGTAGGGTTCTCTTATGCAAAATAGCATATGCGCAACGAAAAAATAGGATCCCTTCCAAGTGATCCTTGCGAAAGAAAACCTCGTACAAAAATAAATTTCTCAAAACCTATCTTATAGGAGAATATTACCTTTGTTGCATGCCCTTTTGAAATCCCGCTTCTCCTTGGGTTTGTTGGATCTTTTAGCACGTTTAAATGTCCGTGCCTCTATTGTATCCACACGAGCAAGCTCTTGTCTCACAAAAGAAACTAGAAGAGCTCTCCTTTACTTCTTGCTAGAGAAGTCCCTAAAGGAGAGGAAGGTAGGGAAAAAGAGAAAGGAAGAAGAAGACTACTCTTCTTACTACACTCACAAAAGCCACACAACCAAAGCCTCTCACCACCAAGCTCTCTCCAAGCCTCAAGCTTCAACCATTTGGCCGGCCACCCCATAGGGTGTTTTATAGGATTGAAAAACCTTTCACCTCCTATCACATTCAATGCAATCAATTGCTTTGAAACATAATCAAACAAGGAGTTTGGCCAGCCACATGTGGAGGAAATCCAAAGGTCAAAACCCTTTGTCTCCTTCCACCTCATCAAGCTTAGGTGGCATGCTTATGTGGCATGCTTAGGTGGCATGCTTATGTGGCATTCATGCATGTTGAATTAATCTTATTAATCCAATAAGCTTATGTTATCATATTGAATTAATCTCATTAAATCAATAAGGTAACATATTGAATTAATCTTATTAAATCAATTAAGCTTAGCATATTGAATTAATCTCATTAAATCAATAAGCTAAAATTCTCATTAAGCTTAAAGTCCAAAAACCATTTTGTACTTAAGCTCATTACCAAATTATTCTAGTCAAACTAGAATGCACTAATTCTTCTAATCATCATGCTCTTCGTGTGTGACCCTATAGGCTCTCATAACGTTGGCAGTGGATCTAAACTCTTTTAGATACACAAGCAATGAGCGGCATCTAGCAAAACATCATTGCTACCCAAGTTACGAGATAAGTCAAGATCCGACTAACCTTTCCGTGACTACTATAATGTATGACCGTGTCCTTCTATCCTTGATATCGATTGATCAATGAGGCATAGACCGTGTCATCCTCGATCAATCTATGTGTTTCTTGATCCCTGAGTAAACTAACTCAAACAAATGAGCTCAATATCTCATATTGACTCATTCGAGCATGGCCATGCATTTTAGTAGTTCTACTCAATCAAGGGGCCCACAGATATCACTCCCATCATATGAGAGGGATAGATCCCATCTACATCACTCACATCCCTCCGCATAATTTGTTATATACCCAAGAATCGCTTTTATGGTCCACCTCGCTACGTGACGCTTGACGATACCAAAGTACATAACTCCTTATGTAGGGAACCGTAGTGACTTCGTGTCCGAGGACTATTCATACCAATAGTCACATGAGAAAGTTTATGACACTCATAACGATCCATGAAACTTTCTCATGGCGGGTCACAAGATATATTCTCTAATATATACCCATGTGTCAACTTGATATCATATATCCATGACTTGTGAGATCAAGTCATCAATTGACCTACATGCTAGTCTTTATGTATTAATATTGCCCTTGCATATTAATACTTGACTAGAACATTTAGAAAGTGTTCTCTACATTTCTCATAATCAATTCGCCAATTGATGTGTCAGAGATAAGAACCTACTTTTCTAGGGCATTATTATATATTTAATTTAGTGGCACAAGCAAGACTTAAATATAATAACCAATCCTTTGCCTTTATAGAATATGATACAAAATGTTCCCTATTCAACCATCACATGATTGGTTCTTAGGGCTATAACTAACAATCTCCCACTAGCACTAGTACTAATCACTATGATATCTAATACCTAGTGACCTAGTGTGACCATCATGCTTCCTCCGTACAAAGCCTCGTCAATGGATCTGCGATGTTAGCTTCTCTTTGCATCAGATATCCTCACATCTCCTCTATCGATGATCTCTCGAATGAGATGGAAGCGCCGCAGATGTGTTTGGTCCGATGTGATCGAGGTTCCTTAGCTCGCGCAATAGCCCCATTGTTGTCACAATAGAGGTCTATTGGATCCGCAATGCTAGGAACTACCCCAAGTTCATCCGATGAACTTGAGAGCCAAACAACCTCCTTTCATCGACGCAGCAATATACTCGCTTGTAGAATCAAGAATCGTGTCTCGCTTGAACTCTTCCACCACACCACCATTCGTGCAAAACACGACCGATTCATGATCTATAGTCATCCTTGTCTGTTTGGAAGCTTGCATCACTGTAACCCTTTACAGCTAGCTCCTCATTGCCTCCAAATATCAGAAAATATTCTTTCGTTCTTCGTAAGTATTTAAGAATATTTTTGACTGCTATCCAGTGACTTTCACCTGGATCCGACTGGTATCTACTCGTCATGCTCAAAGCATACGAGACGTCAGGACGAGTACAAAGCATGGCGTACATGATAGACCCTATGGCAGATGCATAAGGGATCTTATCCATGCGATCTCTCTCCTCCTTAGAAGAGGGACATTGAGTCTTCGAAAGACTCACACCATGTGATAAAGGCAGAAATCCTTTCTTGGAATTTTGCATAGCAAAACGATCTAGCACTTTATCAATGTATGTACTCTGACTTAGGCCAAGTAATCTTTAGATCTATCTCTATAGATCTTGATGCCTAGAATATAGGCAGCTTCACCTAAGTCTTTCATCGAGAAACAATTCCCTAACCACATCTTCACATCGGAGTGAGGGAATATCATTTCCGATGAGAAGTATGTCATCTACATACAAGACAAGAAATACAACTGTGCTCCCACTATTTCTCTTGTAGACACAAGGTTCATCTTCATTCTTGATGAAACCAAACTCCTTGATTACATCATCGAATCGAAGATTCCAGCTTCGAGAGGCTTGCTTTAGTCCATAAATGGACCTTTGCAGTTTGCATACCTTTCCAGGATTCTCTGGATCTTCAAAACCCTCAGGCTGTGTCATGTATACATCCTCGAGTAGCTTTTCATTCAAAAAAGTGGTTTTGACATCCATCTGCCAGATCTCATAATCGTGGTAGGCTGCAATAGCAAGTATGATCCGAATGGATTTAAGCATCGCAACTGGTGAAAAGGTTTCATCATAGTCAATACCATGAATTTGTTTGAATCCTTTAGCCACCAATCTACCTTTATAGGTATGCTTATTACCATCCATGTCAGTATTTACTTTAAAGACCCACTTACACCCAATGGGTTTTACCCCTTCAGGTGGATCAACCAAAGTCCATACTTGGTTAGTGTACATGGATTCCATTTCGGATCTCATGGCCTCAAGCCATTTCTCGAAATCTGGGCTCATCATAGCTTCTTGATAGGATGTAGGCTCGTCAAGATCGACAAGCAATACCTCACCGTTGTCACCAAGAGAAAAGAATATCTCTCGGGTTGACGACGGATCCTATCATCTACGAAGAGGTTGGTCTACTTGAAAGTGTTTGCTCCACAACTCTTTGGGCAACAATTTCATCCACAACACTTTGTGGTTCCTGCTCATTTTCCATCGGCCTTAGTGTTATCTTCATCTTGAATTTCTTCAAGATGAATTTTACTCCCACTAGTTTTTCTAGAAATAAATTCTCTTCTAGAAAGACAAAGATTTCGCAACAAACACCTTGCCAAGTGTGGGATTGTAAAAAGTAATATCCTTAGTTTCCTTGGGATATCCTACAAAATAACACTTATCCGATTTGGGTCCTAGTTTATCCGAGACTTGACGCCTAACATAAGCTTCACAACCCCAAATCTTTATAAAAGACATTTTGGGACTCTTCCCACCCATAACGATATGGTGTCTTTTCTACGCTGATGGGACGCGATTATGTGAAAGCTACTGCTCTAGAGCTAAACCCCAAAAGGAAGTAGGTAGATCACCTGCTCATCATTGATCGTACTATATCTAATAGAGTCGATTTCTCCTCTCAGATACACCATTCCATTGTGGTGTTCCAGGGAGTGAGTTGGGATATTATCCCACACTCACCAGTGATCACGAAACTCGACTAAGGTATTCACCACCTCGATCCGATCAAGTAGCTTAATACGCTTACCAAGTTGGTTTTGTACTTCATTCTTGAATTCTTTGAACTTTTCAAAGGATTCGACTTATGTCTCATCAAATATAAGTAGCCAAATCTACTCATCATCATCGCGAAAGTAATAAAGTACTTATAGCCTCCTCTGCTTCGACATTGAAAAGGGCCACATACATCAAGATGTATGAGTCCTAACAAGTCCGTCGCCTCTCGCCATGTCCACTAAATGGAGTTTTAGTCATCTTTCCTAAAAGACAAGATTCATGATACCTCATATGATTCAAAATCAAATGAGTCCAATAATCCATCTTTATGGAGTTGATATGCTTTTCATTTATGTGACCTAGGCGACAGGTTGAGATATGTTTGGTTCAAATTTATTCGATTTGAACCGCTTGGTATTTACGTTATAAATTGGGTTTTCTAAATCTAGAACATAGAGACCATTCATAAGTGGTGCATTACAATAGAACATTTCATTCAAATAAATGGAACAACATTTGTCCTTTATTATAAAAGAAAAGTTTTTCTTGTCTAAACAAGATACGTAAATTATGTTCTTTGTCAATGCAGTACATATAAGCACTCCTCTAGTTCTAAGATAAGCCCAAAGGCAAAGACAAAGAATATGTTCCTACAAATACAAAGAAGAACTTTGCGCCATTGCCTACTGTGAGGTCCACTTCGCTTTTGCCATTAGTCTACTATTTCACCCTCGCACATTATTACAAATGTGAGATGCACATCCAGATCTAATACCCATGTAGAAGAAATAGATAGATTAACTTCTATAACAACGTATACCCGAGGCGTAAGTCCCACTTCTTTATTCTTTACTTCTCAAGGTAGACTTTGCAGCCTTCGATGTCGATCACCGCAGAATGGAAACAGTCCCCTTCCTTAGGTACTTTACCTTTACCCTTTGAAGTGGATGAATTGGCCTTGCCTTTGGCTTGGGTCTTACCCTTGCCTTTGCGCTTACCTTTGCCCTTCTTGGCCATTAGTATGTTACTAACTTTCTTCTTGAGATTCGGTTGTGATTCTTAACATCCGAGAATCTCGAGCAAAGGCTTATCAATTTCATTCATGTTATAATTCATGACGAATTGATTATATGCTTCCGGCAACGATTGCAGGATAACATCGGTTGCCAATTCTTGGCTCAGTGGAAAACCTAGTCTTTCAAGGTTCTCAACGTACCCTATCATTTTAAGTACGTGAGTTCCTACAGGTGTTCCTTCTTGCATCTTGCATGCAAAAAGAGCCTTAGACACTTCAAAACGCTCGTGCCTAGCTTGTCCTTGATATAGTTGTTTCAAATGCTCAACCATATCATAGGCATCCATGTTCTCATGTTGCTTCTGAAGCTCAGAGTTCATGGTGGCAAGCATAAGACATGACACATCTAATGCGTCATCTTGATGCTTCTTATAAGCATCCTTTTCAGCACGAGTGGCCGCAGGGGCGGGTGTTTCAGGGATAGACTGCTCTAGGACATACAGTTTACATTCTTGCTTGAGGATAATCCTCAAGTTCCTATACCAGTCTAGAAAGTTAGCTCCATTGAGCTTGTCTTTCTCAAGGACAGATCGCAAGTTGAGGGGGTGTGTCGTGTTAGATGACATGGTGATCTACAACATCAAAATGCAAAATTAAGTATCATACCTAAGTCATTTAATTAGGCCTTTAATTAAATGAGGCTCCCACTAAATTCTCATAGCTTTGATATGAGCTAATCATTGATGTAGGCAAACACATTTTGCTTACATCATTAGCTTCTATTTAGCTATAAATTAATATGGGATAAAGATCCACATCATACTTCGTCTTGAGTTAGCTTTGGCTAATCGCCCAAGACGTAGTATGATTAGGTAGGCAATCTTTTGCCAATTACATCTGATGTAACTCTTTAATAGCTTTGGTTAAGTTTAGATTAGTTTAGTGCTTATTCCTAAACCAGCTTCTAGGTCGTGGCGAGGCACAGAGGCCTTCTTTGATATCGGAGCAACGACCACTTTCTAAGACAAAGCTGATGTTCGGAAATCACACAAAACTAATTTTTAAAACTTATGTTCAAAGCTAATATATGCCTCTACTTTCTTAATTAATTAAGAAAAACTTAATTAAGTCTTAACCAAGTTTGATAGCGGGACATCACGATTGTCCACTCGCACTCTTCCAAGATAAAATGCATTGCTTTGCTTTGGCAAACCCAACAACAAATGATCGAGGAAGTAGTGAGTACCAAACTTTGGTAGGCATATCGTTTTTGACTTATTAAGAAATAAACTTAAACATGCATCACATACATATTAGCATACATCACATATAAGCTAAATTAACATGCATCACATACATATTAAACTAAGCGTGTCATGGTTATGGCCCTTATTCTACAATCTTCTCAAGCCAATGAAAAGATTGATTGGTCAACCTAGGGATAGCATCTTCTCCCAAGTGCTTCCTTTTGGTTGTCTTGTGTTGTTGACTCCCTCCTTGTAACGTCATCTTCCAATGGACCCTCCATCTTTATTTTGTATATTACAAAAGGAGAAATACTCGAGTTACATTCGAGTCTAAAACTAATTTTACAACAAGAATTTTAGGAGAAAGGCACGACACGCAGGCCGTATTAAGAATTACAACACACACATTCACAAAATTTTTAAGACTAGGCCATAACCATGCACCATGTCAATTTTAACTTTTAAAAGACATCGGATATTTTATTATGTTTGAAAAATTGCTAATGCAATTATCAACTCATAATAAAATTTATCCTACTTCTATATCATATAAAAAATAGAGAAAACCTATTTTTATACGATCTTTCGCAAGTGGCTCTGATACCACTGTAGGGTTCTCTTATGCAAAATAGCATATGCGCAACGGAAAAATAGGATCCCTTCCAAGTGATCCTTGCGAAAGAAAACCTCGTACAAAAATAAATTTCTCAAAACCTATCTTATAGGAGAATATTACCTTTGTTGCGTGCCCTTTTGAAATCCCGCTTCTCCTTGGGTTTGTTGGATCTTTTAGCACGTTCAAATGTCCGTGCCTCTATATGTATCCACACGAGCAAGCTCTTGTCTCACAAAAGAAACTAGAAGAGCTCTCCTTTACTTCTTGCTAGAGAAGTCCCTAAAGGAGAGGAAGGTAGGGAAAAAGAGAAAGGAAGAAGAAGACTACTCTTCTTACTACACTCACAAAAGCCACACAACCAAAGCCTCTCACCACCAAGCTCTCTCCAAGCCTCAGACTTCAACCATTTGGCCGGCCACCCCATGGGGTGTTTTATAGGATTGAAAAACCTTTCACCTCCTATCATATTCAATGCAATCAATTGCATTGAAACATTATCAAACACTCCTTGTTTGGCCGGCCACATGTGGAGGAAAT
The DNA here is from genome assembly GCA_025175895.1 of Wurfbainia villosa. NCBI lineage: Eukaryota > Viridiplantae > Streptophyta > Magnoliopsida > Zingiberales > Zingiberaceae > Wurfbainia > Wurfbainia villosa. Next base: position 15,784,034 of record CM045988.1, on the reverse strand, counting down.
CCAAAGGTCAAAATCCTTTGTCTCCTTCCACCTCATCAAGCTTAGGTGGCATGCTTATGTGGCATGCTTATGTGGCATGCTTAGGTGGCATACTTATGTGGCATTCATGCATGTTGAATTAATCTTATTAATCCAATAAGCTTATGTTATCATATTGAATTAATCTCATTAAATCAATAAGGTAACATATTGAATTAATCTTATTAAATCAATTAAGCTTAGCATATTGAATTAATCTCATTAAATCAATAAGCTAAAATTCTCATTAAGCTTAAAGTCCAAAAACCATTTTGTACTTAAGCTCATTCCCAAATTATTCTAGTCAAACTAGAATGCACTAATTCTTCTAATCATCATGCTCTTTGTGTGTGACCCTATAGGCTCTCATAACGTTGGCAGTGGATCTAAACTCTTTTAGATACACAAGCAATGAGCGGCATCTAGCAATACATCATTGCTACCCAAGTTACGAAATAAGTCAAGATTTGACTAATCTTTCCGTGACTACTATAATGTATGACCGTGTCCTTCTATCCTTGATATCAGATTGACCAATGAGGCATAGACCGTGTCATCCTCCATCAATCTATGTATTTCTTGATCCCTGAGTAAACTAACTCAAACAAATGAGCTCAATATCTCATATTGACTCATTCGAGCATGGCCATGCGTTTTAGTAGCTCTACTCAATCAAGGGGCCCACAGATATCACTCCCGTCATATGGGAGGGATAGATCCCATCTACATCACTCACATCCCTCCGCATAATTTGTTATATACCCAGTAATCGCCTTTATGGTCCACCCTGTTACGGGTGACGTTTGACGATACCAAAGTACATAACTCCTTATGTAGGGAACTGTAGTGACTTCAGGTTTGAGGACTATTCATACCAATAGTCACATGAGAAAGTTTATGATGACGATCCATGAATCTTTCTCATGGTGGGTCAGTTCAGTATATATTTTCTAATATATACCCATGTGTCAACTTGATATCATATATCCATGACTTGTGAGATCAAATCATCAATTGACCTACATGCTAGTCTTTATGTATTAATATTGCCCTTGCATATTAATACTTGACTAGGAACATTTAGGAAAGTGTTCTCTACAGCCTCTCATAATCAATTCTGCCAATTGATGTGCTGTAGATAAGAACCTACTTTTCTAGGGCATTATTATATATTTAATTTAGCTGGCACAAGCAAGACGTAAATATATAATAACCAATCCTTTGCCTTTATAGAATATGATACAAAATGTTCCCTATTCAACCATCACATGATTGGTTCTAAGGCTATAACTAACAAATAGCTATCTAGCACTTAGACTTTTCTAGGAGAGCCATAAGAATCCTTTATGTATGTCATATAAAGGTAGTTCCCCATGGAGGAAAATAACTATCTAGCCTTAGACTTTTATAGGAGAACTATAAGAATCCCTTACATATGCCATATAAAGGCATTATAGTTTCTCGTGGGGGAAAATAGCTATCTAGCCCTTAGGTTGTTATAGTAGGCACGGAGCCTGAATTAGTTTCCAACACTTAAAAGTAATAGCACCAAACTTGTCACACCTTATAAATAATACTACTAAAATATACAAAAATATCAATGGCCTTTTGTATAAGAATGTAACATAATCTCGGATTATACCAAGCACACCATGCCCCTGAAAAAATTTTATCACCATTTCGCATAAAAGGATATAAAAACCCTTTCACCTTCATGTAAAACATAACATTTTATCACAAACCATCAGATAACCTGAAATCCTTTAGAAAATTAATAACCTTCCCAAAAATACTTCCATCAGCCTCTAAACTCCATAATAAGCACCAAAAGAAAGGAAAATTTCCTCCACAAATATTAATAAAAAATGCCTTAACGCAACCCACGCTTAACCACTATATACCACTCTTGCCCTTGCCAACTCCCCATCGTTCCCCTGCGATTTTCCTCAAAACCCTAACCCCCTTCCCCGACATCTTCAATTCTCCAGCAACCCCTTCTCTTCCATGGCCTCCTTATCCTCCATCGCTCCTTGGTACAAAACCACACCCATCCAACTCTCCTTCAACCATTCCTTTTTCTGCCGCGACCCCAAATACCTCCCCGAAGATTCCACCAACGTCATCCCTAATCAATCCTAATGCCCCCATCTACCTCCGGCTAGAACCAACACCCTATTCTTAGGGCACCTGGAAGGAGGCGTCCATCTCCCCCTCCCAAAACCTCTCTATCATATTCTCTTCTACAATGCCATTCTAGTCAACCAATTAACACCCAACTCCCTCCACATCCTAGTAGGCACTATTATCGTCTTCCATCACTTCAACATCCCACAAGTACCCCACATGTTCCACAGCCTCTACCAACTTAAAATGGTCGACCGCGGTGTTTTCTATTTCATGGCCCATCAAGGTTACCAATTCCTAATTGATATACCCTTCTCCAACAAAGATTGTAAAGAGCTCTACTTTTTCATTGCTGCAGATACCCCTCTTCCCTTTTCTTCTCGCTAGAAAACTGCCCTTCCAGATCATCCAGACCCAAAAACCGTTAATGCTACCATTAACTTCCCCTCTATTGAAACCAAATTGAAGAATAAGTTTTTCAGCATTACATAACTCATAAAAATGCCAATTTTATCTTATTATGGGTTATCCCTCATTCCCTCACTGAATGCACATCCCATCGGTAAGCTTCCCTTCTCCCTTTCCTTTTATACAGTAATTGCCTTTATAACAAATACTGTCATTTTATTCCTTAACCTTTAAACCAGCAACATATCACATTTTCTTACCATATTCTTCTAGCATCATGTATCAAAATCCTTAATTAACAAACCTGCACAACCCCTACCTTAGCATTTTTACTTCGTGGTAAAAACTGAACTATTACTAGCAGATTCTGCATTCTTACCGAACTTATAATTCCTAATCACATTTTATCCTTGAAGAAGACATGATGGGAACAACCATTGCCAATACTTTAGCCAACAAACAGAAGAAGAGAAAAATATCAGATACTACATCATTTTCCACCCCCGAACCCCTCACCTCAGTAACTAACCTTTACTACTTACAACTATAATGTCTACAATTCTTAACGACATTACATATCTATTTCATTGCCATAGGTCCCTCCCGCATTAACACAAGTCCCCATCATTACTTTTGATTAACCAGATCAAACCCCCCCCCTATATTCATTAATATCTCCCTTCCTCCTCAAACAGAACCAATCCCCAACCTCTTTCCCTTCATAATCCCTGTATTTTCTTCTGATCCTACTTCCACTATTCCTCCCTTGAATCCTCTTCCCTCCTCTGATTCACCAATACCTAGTCCTCCTTCTGACACCCATATTGAACCCATTGACCTTTCCTCTTCGCCCTCTTACTCTTCATCAGATGATTGTCCTCTAATCTCTTTATTCCCCAACAAATAACAAAAGACTCCCACTTTCCATTAGCCATCCCACTTCTGAACCTACACCCTCTACCCCCTTAGACTTACTAGTACATGCTGTATCAGACTCCTACCCTAGCCATCTACTTTCCACTCTTCCTGTGATGCCTATTTCAAATCCCCCTTCTTCAGTTCCTTCACCTTACTCTCCCTCTGATAACATCGCCCTCATACCAGATTCACTTCTGCAGCAACCCATCTACCAATCCCTTTCCTTCGATATTCCTCCTATCATTCAAGAAATAAAAGAAAGCCTCTAGATAGTAAGTTTCTTCACCTACTAATTATATATATTATTGTTTACAATAACCCACCTTACAATACCTCCTTATACTTTCCAGAGTACTTCCAAGCTTCACACCATCGAACACTGGTTCTTCGGTTTTCAAAGTCAACACTGTAGACCCTCCTCCTCTATAGAACCACCACCATTCTTTACCATGTGCAACGACCCCTTCACCTCATCAACGGGCACTCAAACTGACCCCGAAGAAACTACTACCATCACCCTGGGCACACAGGCCAGTCTTCCTCCCTCCCTTGATTGAGAAGCAAAAGAGAATGAACTTCAACAAAAAATAAACTGGTTACAACTTCAAGTTGAGACTCTTTCCCTTGATCGGGAAGAAATACTATCGGAGCACAAAAAAGAGCTTTCTCTCAAAGATACACACCTAAAGCGACTACAAGAGAAAATTAAAGCATCAGAGAAACCCATAACTCACCAACAATTCGAATTCTCCAAGTGGAAACAAAAGGAAATTGACTGACACCTCCATTCTGGTGACCTGTTTCAACCTTTAGAAAATGTTATAGATGTCCACCTAGCTCTGAAAGCAACCATCTATACTAGCTTAGATGAGTTCCAGTTTAAGTTCAACATTCTAAAACAACATTTCAACATGCTAGCCACCACTGCCCACGACCAAATCATCAGAGCCAACCACCTACATCTAGAGCTATCTGAATTAAAAGAGAAAGAAGGTAAAAGATGGGCAATAGAGCATACCTGACTCCTAAAAAGATTTTCCAAGCAACTAAGCAAATACTTCCAAAGAGGATTCGAGGGTGCCCTACACCAAGCCAATTAGAAGAAGTACTTTATACCTGGTGCACCTTACCATGAGCTCGACCTAGAAGAGACATACAATAGTATTCCTTCAGAAGCCTTACTGACTGACTCTGATACCGACTCAGAGCAATAACTTTCTATTTTTTAATATTTCAAAGAATTACAATTCAATTTCTGAATCAATTTTGTGTACTCTAAACATCCTTGACAATGAATGTCTATTCCTTTGAAATATGCTCATATCTGCATTATTTTGCATTGCCCTATATAGGTCCCTTAATCCCTTTTGTAAAAAATACACCCCATATTAATTATACTGCTAGCCTATGTATAAAAAGGAACATTTTCATTATACTCTCTATTTATTTGAACAGTAATACCAATCAGAACACTTCCACCCATAAATTCCTTACCACCAAGCATCATTCATCATTTAAAAAATCATCCCACCCAATTATCCTACAATGAAATTACTATGCCCCCATCTTACCCTTATTAAAAATTGTATTCTTCGCTTACCCACCATTTTCACCCTAACAAACCTATGCCCCTTAATCCTAGAATCATCACTTCACCATATCAAGTGAAAAAAGTTGTTATCTCCCTACTATCTAGCTCCTTTTCTTATCTATAAATACAAAAATCCCTTCCTCCTTCAATCCTACCAAGAAACCCTTCGAGCTCCACTGTCCTATACTTTCTAGAAAATGCAACCTATCACCTCAATCCCCCGACCCTGGATTGCTTCTATACATTCCAAAATGATAGGAGAACATTATCGATCCGTCTCCTCTCAAACACAACTCCCCTCTGGGTATCACATTATTGCGACCAACTCGGCTGAACGTCACCATCATCCTCTTGGACGCACTAAAGCCTTCTTTTTGGAACAAATAGAAGTTGGTCTATTTTTTCCTATTCACCCCTTTCTTCTTGAAATATTAGAGTATTTTTTTTCATTCCCTTAAACCAATTGAGCCCCAATTCTTTCCGATTTATGCTAGGTTTTTACCTTATCACTTCCCTTTTATCCATTACCCCCTCAGCCTTCCTTTTCCATTGCTTTTTTCAAATAAAATCATCCGAAATTGGCATATTCTACTTTCAAGCCTAATCAGACTTTCAATTTCTCACAGACATCCCTTCTTCCCATAAAGGCTGGAAAGAACATTATTTCTTTGTGCATTACCCCTCTCCTTTTCCTTTCCCTTCCACATGGCTAACTACCATTCCTTCCCGGCCTTCCTTAGGCTCCTATCGAGATCATAAAGAATACCAAATGATGAGCTTATTACTTTCAAAGGAACAGTTTTATCTAAGCCAACTATTAACCAAATCTACAATATCGCTCGTCAGAAATAACTATCCCTTGCAGTCGACTGGCACACTCGGTAAAATGTCTCCTCTTTTCTTTCTTTTTTTTACTACGTCTCTACATATTGTTATAAAACTTACAAATTTAAACTTAACTTCCTTTTTCCAGAGTCACGCCTACTACAGGTTGCTGATGCTATCCCTTTATCATCCCGTAACCATCCTACTCCCCCTCATCCTTCTCCACTAATGCTTACTCTTCAACCCCATCCTACTTGTCAAACTCCACCGACACCTCTCTCCTTACCCTCAGTACCTGATCCACTAGACTCCTTACTATCCAGTATTAACGATGTTAGCATACTACTTTCTCGTTTTCCTCTTCCCTAGTAATAATACCCCCTATTTTTTTTAGGGCATCATCAGCATCCATCATCTGAACAACTAATGGATTCAGTATACTAACACTCTTAAAAAGGAACTACAGTGGTTTCAAGCAAGAGAATCAATACTTCAACAAACCAGCCAATGACTCGAAAGAGAATTACAATCTTCTCTTATAAAAGCACAAGATGACCGTGTTGAACTATCAGCTCTCCAATTCCAGACCACCTGCCTGCAAAATACCCTTAATCTCTTGAGGTCTCGACTAGTCTCAGAAGGAAACAACACTCCCCATGAAAACTCTTGGACTTCTGCTACCATCAATGATATGTTCCTGGATAGAGGTTTCGCCTTCCTTCACTAGGGCTTTCATGACTGCATCGACTAATTTAAAGCAGTTGGTTACCCGTATCCAAGACATTCTACTAATTTTTTAGACATGGGGAACACCATTAACCACACTCCCCCTGAACTACTGTCTTTTCCATTTCCTCCTAATAGAAAAATGTAACTTGCACTTATCATAACAATGTTTAATTTGTCTTTATTACCTTGTTTCTTCTACGAACAAATCATATATTCTACAATGCTTTACATGATTGACTCAAGGTCACTACTGATTCACATTCTATAACCTTGTCAATAAATCTTCCTCAATCATTCTTCAAGTAAAAACACAAGGCACTCAAATTTTAGCTAATCACGCTTTATGCCCTATTCCTTTACCAAAGTAACACCCTAACAGAAATGAAACTCAACCTAAGCCATAACAGCTCGATAAAAAAATTATCATTCAAACAAACTTTTATTACCAAAATAACCCTTCCTTTTAATCGTCCTTACTGCCCGAGCAGCAGCCTACCGTTCTATCAAATGCACAATTCCACAAACAACCCTTATCTTTACTGCTTGGGAAATAGGCCATCGCTCCATCGAAGACATAATTCCACAAATAACCCTTCTCTTTCACCACCCTTACTGCTTGGGAAGTAGGCCATCACTCTATCAAACGCATAATTCTGCAAATAACCCTTCTCTTCCTGCCAACCACAAGGTTTATATTTCCAAGATGCTACTATTCAAATTAATAACCACTTAAATTTTCAACCTCCTCGGTATCATTTATAATTCCTAGGAATCCTCACTTATCCCATCATCTTCCCCTCTTTTTCCTATAAAAATTGAACCCCCAATCTTCCTCCTTAATCTTTTCCTTTTTTATCTTCACCCTCTCCTCTCTCCATGGCTTCTCCTTCCCGTTCCATTCTTATAAGCTCTGACATAAATTCTTCCACTGAATCACAGACTCACTCCACAGCAACTTTCGCATATCGTCCTCAACCTTTTACAAGGCCCTTTTGTTCCCCGTTCCCTTCCTTCAGCAACTGCTTATGGCGTCCCCCAATATTACAACAACGAGCTCAACTAAATCCCGTACTAGCTTCCGAAGAAGATGTTCTCATAGTGATCAGGGGAGATTCCTCTGTGGGCTCTTCTCCCCCTTAGTTTTTTTATATAAAAAGATGCTCCAGTCATTTTCCTTTTTATGAAGAACCATGTATTTTCCTTTTTATATGCTAAGTGTTATGTACTGCGTAATAGAAAAAATTTCCAATATAAGCATATCCTTTCCAAAGTTTAAGTGATACTATTGCCTTATGAATAACATTCCAAGGCCTTGATAACAATCTTCCTTGGGCATCCTTCAAATAATAAGCCCCCACTCCCGCTTGACTTTAAATTTGAAAAGGTCCTTCCCACTTAGGTCCCAGCTTGCCTTTAGATTCTTCAGCTAGCACCTTTTTTAACACCAAATCTCCTACCTGAAAAGAACGAGGCACTATCTTTTTATTATAAGATTTAATAATCTGTGATTTGTACCTTTCAGCATTATACACAGCCATATCCCTCTTTTCTTGAATCAAGTCCAATTCCATACCCCAAACCGTGCTATTGTCGCTCGAGAAATAACTCAGCACTCGTGCAGACTCTATTCCAACTTCTACAGATAGCACAACCTTTGAACCATACACCATACAAAAGGGAGTGGCCCCTGTGGCTCTCTTGTAAGTGGTTAAGAAAGACATAAAACACTAGGTAACTCCTCCACCCAACTGCCTCCTAAATGCTCCAACTTGGTTTTTAACCCATGCACAAATTCTCTATTTGTTACTTCAACTTGCCCGTTACTCTGGGGATAAGCTACATATGTGAATACCTGTTCAATTTTGAAGTCTTGGCACTATTTCGCTAAATTTTTACCCTGAAATTGTAGCTCATTATCAGATATTAGTCTTCTAGGGATACCAAAGTGACATACAATATTCCTCCATAAAAATTTTAATACCATCTGTGTCACGCCCCGAGGTAGACTCTGTCCAGCCAACGGATGGCACCCCCTTATGACAATTCCAATACGGTACAAAGTTGCAGCCAGTATAACACATATCAAAAATGTATAACAACACAGCAAAACGTATAACATCAATAGCGGAAGCCAAACACATGGAAATACAATCTCATCAACATAAGTACATCGGTATATCCATCCATACTAGAATAAAATCCATACTGAATATCAAAAGAGAAACATACAGCATGATCTCCAAAACAATAAGAGTCCATATAAAGATACATGCGATGGGAAGCAAAACCCTCGGAAAACGGCGAGATGGGATCAGGTGGCAATGCTCCAAGTCCATGCCGAAGTCTTCTATCTACTACCTGGGCGACAAGAAACCCAGGTCCAGGGTGGTGAGTATAAAACTCAGGGGTAATATATAGAAGTGCATGAACAACATACAGGGTAAAGAGATCTACAGGTATATATGTGAAGATCTACAGGTATACAACATGAGTCCATCATACATACAGTACTCAACATAGTAACCGGACACTACAGATACGGTCATACTCATAGCATACACTAAACTAATAAACTGACATAAAATAATGTACATACCTGACGGTCTGCCGTCCACATGACCTATAACATCCTGAACAGGTATATCATAGCATAATCCAAATAACATGCGACAGTCTAAACCAAAACATACTCATACTCAACACACAGCAGTATATAAAATGCAAATGACATGTAGCATGATATACAATCATATGCAACAACCAAATGCAACATCTCACAAGCATATGTAAAACATATATCGAATACATGCATACATATATATATATCAGCAATGCATATGCATGGTCTTTCCTGTGCACCCAACTCGCTACCACGACCCCAGTGTGGCCTAGGTGGCACAACATGACAACTATCCCGACTCCAGCCGCCACCACTCTCGAGTGACCGAGTTGGGTAGTATGAAACAGTAGCTAGCCGCCATAGAGCTATATGCTACTCACACGGGGGTCCCTGCTGCTAGCCGCTCCGTCCCTACCCATGAGTAGACGAGCGCTGCACCCAGGACTACTGCACATCCCACGACCACCATCTATAGTGGGTGAGTGCGCTAACTACCACTCCGCACAGTGGCCAAGTGCGCATCTCCAGCTACCACCATCCCTAGTGGCCGAGAACGGCACGCACACAATGCTCTGCCCTCAACCCTGCAACCACTACCCCGAGTGGCCGAGGAGGCAAGATGACTGACGACTCATCTCAACCACAAGGCAGACCCAGTCGTCAGCATGCATGAAATGTAATGATGCATAGCCCACACCCAAATCCTCGCAACACTCCCTAACTCACGGGGAGACCTAGTCAACCAAACGTCAACCATGTAAGGACGACAAATCAGTAATCACAACCTATTCACCTATGTACAGATAAATAGATTCGTCAAGCTAACTCACTAATGTGCGTACAGTACAACGACTGTCCCCATATTCTGAACTCATCACCTAACCTAGTGATGCAACCCGATAACCCCATCTAAGTCCACACTAGTGACCATAACTACATGTGTTTAACCGAATACCTATCAGCTAATACACAAGCAGGGTTATTATTCATATCCAAGATAAAAGTATGAGGGATTAACAGCAATATCTCAAAGATCGAAGGTTAAGTACAAGCACAGGATAAAATATGAGTGGATCTAAGGTAAACAGTTATAACATATATATATATATATATATATCTGATTTCATGCACCAGAATTGATCAAACTACCGGACCAGGTAGATATTACCCACGATCTGAGCTCGTATAATCCTCACTAGTGAACAGCCCGTATTCCAAACGCAATAGTAACACATTACGGTTAAGTGCAAATCGCCGATACTATACGAACAAAATACTAGTTCATTTTATATTCGTATTCTTTTCCCGTCTACGAGTAAGAACCCTACTTATCCCAAATTCGATACACTACCTAGGTCAACTACAAGAAAACCTAAGTAACAACTTCCTGAGCTTATACACCATAACCCAGCTCCTAATAACTCACCAACATCCTCAAAATTAATTACGGTGACAAATCTAACCACACTTACTTAACCTAAATCCCCAAATCCCTCATAGAGCACAACCCATAAGATCCTGACACTGCAATCTTCAATTCATCACATATCCTAATAACCTAACCTCAATCCACCCTTCGGCAGCTTACTTCCCCTTCCACACACACACGGATGGCATAATCAATTACAATCACAGAACCTAAATTAACACCAGATCAATCGATTATCGAAATCATAGCTAACAATCCCTAAATCAATCACCAAAATCACAGATTTATTTCCACAACCTAGCTGCAATTCCTAACAATCATCATACCATAGTTTCGAGTCAAACAACCACTAACATCACCATAACAGAACGAAAATCATCACTGGAATTACCCGAATCACACCCAAATACTCCTCGGCAATCAAATTTCCAAGACAACTCAAATCCAACAATAACAACATAACAAAACTCAATCAATGGATACCACAGATAGATATACTGGGTTAGGTCCAACTTACCGAGTCCAACCTTTACCGCCGGTGATATCCCCCAAATCCCAGCTGCTCGCCGAAACAATCCAGACTCCCGCTCACTGCCAACCCATAGATCTCAGCCATCAACAACCCGAAAACCAGATCTCTACTCGAAAAGGAAACCGACATTCGTTCCTTACCTCCGATGGCAGCTCGCTGCCGCGACGACGACGCCGCTGTCCACTGGGAGTGTCACCGTGATTTCTTTCCAGGCGAGAACCCTCCCTTGATCCCCCGGTCGGAGATCTACCAAATGATGGCGCCGTCGAGCTGCTCGCACCGGATCGCTGACGAGATCGGCGAGGAAAATGCGCGGCGAAGAAATGTTCGGCACGGAGAAGAACAGAAACAGGATCGCGATGGATTGCGACGATCCGTTCGTTCGACCCCTTTTTAAAAGCTATTGAAGTGATCTGGTTAACCCAGCTCAACCCAAACCCAATCTGATTGGGTTCAGCTCATCTGGTTTAACCACTTGACTCAAGTCCATGTCTAATCCGAGTTCAGTCCAGATCCAATTCCAATTCAGCCCAAGCCCATGTTATTAAGCCCATCTTATTAAGCCTATCTCAGGCCAATTTCATTTCAGCCCAATTTCAGCCCACTAATTAAGCCTAATTAATCCCAATTAATTACGGGTTAATCCATTTTTTTTTTTCGTATACTACATTCTCCCCCACTTAATAAAATTTAGTCCCTAAATTTCCGTACTTATATGCAGTAATCAACATATTAAATTTCTTGAATTACTACATACCTCACGTGAACAGATGAGGGTATCGAGCTCGGATGATATCCTCCAGCTCCCATGTAGCTTCTCATCACGGATGATCTTTGCCATCCAACCTTTACCAGGCGGATGGTTTTGTTCCGTAACTGACGCTCTTTGTGACCCAAAATCCGCACAGGAACCTCCTCATATGTCGCGTTAGGCTAGAGTGGAACCAGCACCTCCGTCAGAACATGATCCGGATGCGGTACGTATTTCCTCAGCATAGAAACATGGAATACGTTATGAACGCTCGCAAGCGTCGGAGGTAGAGCCAATCGGTATGCTACACCTCCAATCCGCTCCAATATCTCGAATGGTCCAATGTAGCGGGGTGCTAATTTTCCTTTAATTCCGAATCTCTTGACTCCTTTCGTAGGCGATACATGTAGGAACACATGATCCCCTATAGAAAACTCTAGGGGTCTTCGCCTCCGATCCGCATAACTTTTCTGTCTGTCCTGAGCCTCTGACAATCATCGTCTGATAATACGAACTAACTCTGCATCGTGCTAAATACTCTGAGGGCCCAATAACTATCGCTCCCCAACATCCTCCCACAATACTGGAGATCTGCAGGGTCGACCGTACAAAGCCTCGAAGGGAGCCATCTGAATGGAAGAGTGATTACTATTATTATACGCGAACTCCACCAAGTGAACGTGATCCTCCCAGCTGCCTCCGAAATCCATGATACAAGATCTCAATAAGTCCTCCAAAGTCTGAATAGTACGCTCCGACTATCCATCCGTCTGCGGGTGAAATGCAGTACTGAGACGAAGCTCCGTGCCCATAGCATGCTGAAGACTCTGCCAGAATCGTGAAGTAAAACACGGATCTCTGTCAGATATGATACTCAAGGGTACTCCGTGCAGTCTGACAATCTCTCTACAGTATAGCTCAGCTAGTCGATCCAATGGATGTGTCTCACGAATCGGAAGGAAATTAGCGGATTTGGTTAACCTATCCACAATCACCCAAATCGCATCATGTCCTTTACGGGTTCTGGGCAACCCCGTAACAAAATCCATCGTAATATGTTCCCTCGAAATCCAACGGACAACCTTTGATTACTCTATGACTGGTCAAAACCTCGCCCGATGGTAATGATACCGCTAATCCACAAGAACGAATCATAGGAATTCTCCCAATTTTACTCAGAAATATACTAGAAATAAAGGAATGCGAGCTACCAGTATCAATCAATGTATCAGCAGGTATAGAATAAACCAAAATCATTCCCCGAATGACCGATCCCTCGGCCCGCTGAGCGTCCTCTCGAGTAATGGCATAAACTCGTCCAGTCTCCACATGCGACGACTGCGCTCCAGATATAATAGTAGAATGCCGCCACTCTGGATGGATCTGGGTCTGTGATGATGCTGCTGGAGGCTGACTCTGCTGCGCAGGCATAATATATCCCTGAGAGCCGACTGGTAGATATCGCTGAGTAGGTGGTCCGGAATAATAACTCTCTGGAGCTGGTGTATAATGAATCGCCGCCGGCATCCCGGAAGAATCACTCCCATGTATATGATATATTTGAGCTGTAGGAGGGGGTGGCTGTCTCTGACCATGCATCTGCATCCTAGGTGCTGACCTCTGCTGATGATGCTGATCAGATCTCTTTCCCTTGCTGGAATTTCCTGAACCCTCTAGCTGTGCCTTCAGAGTACACTCTCGACTAGTGTGCCCTGGATGCTTGCAGTAATAACAAACACTCCGGTCCAAGGGACACTCTGAAATGTGGTGGGTTCCTGACCCGCATCTATAGCATCTAGCCATGTGTCCGCTCTTATGGTTCTTCTGAGAACCTCCAGACTGTCCAGAAGCTAGTCGCTTCCCTTTCTGTGCCCTAGATGATCCCTCTGAAGTACCACGAGAAGCCCCTGTCTGATCTTGCTTTCTCTGAGTCTCAGGAGTCGCATCTGATTTTCGCTGCTTTCCCTGGTTCATCTGTTTTTCCAACTCTCTCTCCTTGGCGATTTGTTGAGAAGTCATCTCAATAGACAGTGCCCTATCCAGTGCCTCTTGGTACGAATTAATGGAAGATCCCGATAGTTTGGCCCGAATATACGCAGCCAAACCCTGCATAAATTGGAACATTCTTTCCCCATCTTGTGCTACCAAATGTGGACAAAATTCCGCGAGTCGGGTGAACTCCGCATTATACTCCATGACTGACCGATTGCCCTTCTTAAGCGTTAAGAACTCCTGACGGCGTGTTGTAGAGAACGCAGAAGGAAAATACTGCCTCCAGAATATATCTCGGAAAACTGCCCAAGTGATGTGCTGCTCTCCCATCAATGTCTTCTGCATTTTCCACCACGTAGTCGCCTGATCTCGAAGATGGTAAGCTGCTAGACCCACCTTCTCCTCATCGGTGCAACTCATGAACTCAAACGTATCCTCCAAATTATCTAACCAAGTCCGTGCAATCCAAGGATCAGACTCACCTCGGAATAGCGTAAATCGGTCCTTGGCTAACCGTGCTAAGACCGATATACGTGTCTTGACTCTGACCCAACTGGAATCCGTAGCAGTCGGCATAGTCGGGGGTACATCAGGCTCTTGAGGTTCCGAACCTCTGGTAGGAGACTATCGTGGCTCCTCCTGATCAACCGGTCCTCCGGTGGTAGGCTGTTTAGAGGGTCGACCTCTCTTATGAGTTTGAACAAGTGCCATAATATCGTCTGTTCACACCTGTTGAACGACTTACATAAATATTTAACCAGAAAATATTAAGTGTTAAGATTTCTTACTTCGGACAACTTGGAGCTCATACCTTCAATCCCATCTTACCAAATCGAAATCAAATCAAATCAAAACGATTTCCGAGGTCCCAAAATCCGACAAAACATTATTGCATGGCATCGCAACCTAGAGCTCTGATACCAATAAAATTGTCACGCCCCGAGGTAGACTCTGTCCGGCCAACGGACGGCACCCCCTTATGACAATTCCAATACGGTACAAAGTCGCAGCCAGTATAACACATATAAAAAATGTATAACAACACAGCAAAACGTATAACATCAATAGCGGAAGCCAAACACATGGAAATACAATCTCGTCAACATAAGTACATCGGTATATCCGTCCATACTAGAATAAAATCCATACTGAATATCAAAAGAGAAACATACAGCATGATCTCCAAAACAATAAGAGTCTATATAAAGATACATGCGATGGGAAGCAAAACCCTCGGAAAACGGCGAGATGGGATCAGGTGGCAATGCTCCAAGTCCATGCTGAAGTCTTCTATCTACTACTCAGGCGACGAAACCCAGTCGAGGTGGTGAGAGTATAAAACTCGGGGTAATATATAGAAGTGCATGAACAACATACAGGTAAAGAGATCTGGTATATATGTGAAGATCTAGTATCTGAGATGAGTCCATCATACATACAGTACTCAACATAGTAACCGGACACTACAGATACGGTCATACTCATAGCATACACTAAACTAATAAACTGACATAAAATAATGTACATACGGCGATTAGTCACATATCCACATGACCTATAACATCCTATAGCATAATCCAAATAACATGCGACAGTCTAAACCAAAACATACTCATACTCAACACACAGCAGTATATAAAATGCAAATGACATGTAGCATGATATACAATCATATGCAACAACCAAATGCAACATCTCACAAGCATATGTAAAACATATATCGAATACATGCATACATATATATATATCAGAAATGCATATGAATGGTCTTTCCTGTGCACCCAACTCGCTACCACGACCCCAGTGTGGCCTAGGTGGCACAACATGACAACTATCCCGACTCCAGCCGCCACCACTCTCGAGTGACCGAGTTGGGTAGTATGAAACAGTAGCTAGCCGCCATAGAGCTATATGCTACTCACACAGGGGTCCCTGCTGCTAGCCGCTTCGTCCCTACCCATGAGTAGATGAGCTGCACCGGGACTATCCACATCCCACGCTATAGTGGGTGAGTGCGCTAACTACCACTCCATACGGTGGCCAAGTGCGCATCTCTAGCTACCACCATCCCTAGTGGCCGAGAACGGCACGCACACAATGCTCTGCCCTCAACCCTGCAACCACTACCCTGAGTGGCCGAGGAGGCAGGATGACTGACGACTCGTCTCAACCACAAGGCAGACCCAGTCGTCAACATGCATGAAATGTAATGATGCATAGACCACACCCAAATCCTCGCAACACTCCCTAACTCACGGGGAGACCTAGTCAACCAAACGTCAACCATATAAGGACGACAAATCAGTAATCACAACCTATTCACCTATGTACAGATAAATAGATTCGTCAAGCTAACTCACTAATGTGCGTACAGTACAACGACTGTCCCCATATTCTGAACTCATCACCTAACCTAGTGATGCAACCCAATAACCCCATCTAAGTCCACACTAGTGACCATAACTACATGTGTTTAACCGAATACCTATCAGCTAATACACAAGCAGGGTTATTATTCATATCCAAGATAAAAGTATAAGGGATTAACAGCAATATCTCAAAGATCGAAGGTTAAGTACAAGCACAGGATAAAATATGAGTGGATCTAAGGTAAACAGTTATAACATATATATATATATATATATATATATATATATATCTGATTTCATGCACCAGAATTGATCAAACTACCGGACCAGGTAGATATTACCCACCTGATACGAAGCTCGTATAATCCTCACGGCCGTGAACCTGCTTCGTATCCCAAACCTGCACAATAGTAACACATTACGGTTAAGTGCAAATCGCCGATACTATACGAACAAAATACTAGTTCATTTTATATTCGTATTCTTTTCCCGTCTACGAGTAAGAACCCTACTTATCCCAAATTCGATACACTACCTAGGTCAACTACAAGAAAACCTAAGTAACAACTTCCTGAGCTTATACACCATAACCCAGCTCCTAATAACTCACCGACATCCTCAAAATTAATTACGGTGACAAATCTAACCACACTTACTTAACCTAAATCCCCAGCTCCCTCACAGAGCACAACCCATAAGATCCTGACACTGCAATCTCCAATTCATCACATATCCTAATAACCTAACCTCAATCCACCCTTCGGCATCTTACTTCCCCTTCCACACACACACTGATGGCATAATAAATTACAATCACAGAACCTAAATTAACACCATATCAATCGATTACCGAAATCATAGCTAACAATCCCTAAATAAATCATCGAAATCACAGATTTATTTCCACAACCTAGCTGCAATTCCTAACAATCATCATACCATAGTTCCGAGTCAAACAACCACTAACATCACCATAACAGAACGAAAATCATTACTGGAATTACCCGAATCACACCCAAATACTCCTCGGCAATCAAATTTCCAAGACAACTCAAATCCAACAATCACAACATAACAAAACTCAATCAATGGATACCACAGATAGATATACTGGGTTAGGTCCAACTTACCGAGTCCAACCTTCACCAACGGTGATATCCCCCAAATCCCAGCTGCTCGCCGAAATAATCCAGACTCCCGCTCACTGCCAACCCATAGATCTCAGCCATCAACCACCCGAAAACCAGATCTCTACTCGAAAAGGAAACCGACATTCGATCCTTACCTCCGATGGCAGCTCGCTGCCGCGACGACGACGCCGCTGTCCACTGGGAGTGTCGCCGCGATTTCTTTCCAGGCGAGAACCCTCCCTTGATCCCCCGGCCGGAGATCTACCAAATGGCGGCGCCGTCGAGCTGCTCGCACTGGATCATCGACGAGATCGGCGAGGAAAACGTGCGGCTAAGAAATGTTCGGCGCGGAGAAGAACGGAAACAGGATCGCAATGGAATGCGACGATCCGTTCGTTCGACCCCTTTTTAAAAGCTGTTCAAGTGATCCGGTTAACCCAACTCAACCCAAACCCAATCCGATTGGGTTCAGCTCATCCGGTTTAACCACTTGACTCAAGTCCAAGTCTAATCCGAGTTCAGTCTAGATCAAATTCCAATTCAGCCCAAGCCCATGTTCAACCCAAGCCCATCTCAGCCCAAGCCTATCTCAGCCCAAGCCTATCTCAGCACAATTTCATTTCAGCCCAATTTCAGCCCAATAATTAAGCCTAATTAATCCCTTAATTAATCCCAATTAATTACGGGTTAATCCATTTTTTTTTCTTCGTATACTACAATCTGCTCGGTGATACGGGCTAAGGGTTCAGCTTCCACCTACTTAGAGAAATAATCTATAGCTACCAACAGGAATTTTTTTTACCCGTCCCGACCGAGAAGGTCCTACTATATTCATACCCCGTTTGTCAAAAGGACAAGCTGCTACTACTACTTTCATACATTCAGCTTGCTGATGCTGTCAATTGTGATGCTTCTAACAACTCTTACATTGTCATACCAACTTTATAGAGTCCTTCATCAAAGTGGGCCAAAAATATCCAGCTAATAATACCTTCCGAGCTAATGCCCGACCCCCTATGTGACTGCCACAAGCTCCTTCGTGCACTTCTTTCAGCACATAACTTGCTTTTGTCTTCCCAAAACAATGTAGCAAAGGTCCAATACAAGTCCTTTTATATAAAATTCCTTTTATCATTCAAAAATGAATTGCTTGCTACTTAAATTGTCGAGCCTTTACAGGATCGTTTGGCACCCTCTTATCTGTAAAGAACGAAATCAACTCCTTCCTCCAGTCATCTTCTATGACCTCTCCCAATCTTTCATTCTTTGGCAATAGTTCAATCTGCGCAATTATGTCCCGAGTGCCCCAATTCCCTAGTGAACTAACCAACTGAGCCAACTCATCAACTTTCTGATTTTCTATCCTAGTTATTTTCTTTATCAATACTTTCGAAAAATCCCCTTTTGCCTTTTTTACTAATTCACAGTATTTTCGGCACTTATCATCCTTAACCTCAAATCCCCCTATAGTTTGTTGTACCACTAACGGAGAATTCATATGTATAATTACCCACTCAACCCCTACATTTTTAGCAGCTTGTAAAGCTATCAGTAAAGCCTCATATTTAGCTTCATTATTTGAGGTTCTAAAATGTAGTCTAACTGCCATCTTAACTTCTTCTCATTGAGGTGAAATCAGAATTACTCCAACACCGCAACCCTCCTTTTTAGAAGACCCATCTGCATATACCATCCATGGTTCATATTCCTCCTTGTGTATAGTTTCCACTAAAAAGTCAGCTAATGCTTGCGCTTTAATGGAGGTATGAGGTTGCTAGGTAATGTCATACTCACTGAGTTCAGTGGCCCATTTAATATGCTTCCCTTTAGCTTCTAGATGAGTAAGCATTCTCCCCAGGGAGTGTCAGTGAGTACCACTAAGGGATGAGATAAAGAAATAAGGTCGTAGCCTTCGAGCAGTCAAAACTAGACCCTAGGTTAATTTCTCCAAATTAGTATAATGAACTTCAACCCCCTTCAACAGATAGCTAATATAATAGATTGGATGTTGTTGGCCCTTATCTTCCCGAATCAATACTGAGCTTACAACCACCTCCGAAAGAGCCAGATACACCCATAATACTTCTCCAGGCTGAGGCTTAGCTAAGAAAGGAGGCTCCACCAAGTATTCCTTCAAAGATTGAAAGGCTTTATCACAATGTTCGTCGCACTGGAATCGTGTAGCCCTCTTTAATATCTTGAAGAAAGGGAGACTCCTATCTGTCGATCGGGATATGAATCTTGATAGGGCAGTAATCCTGCCTAGTAACCTCTTACTTCCTTCAAATTTCTTGGAGGTTGCATTTGCTGAATATCTTCAATCTTAATAAGATTATCCCTTATACCCTATTCAGTGACCACATATCCCAAAAAATGACCCTGCATCACCCCAAATACACACTTTTCTAGATTCAACTTCATTTTTATTGACACAGAGTACCAAAGGTTTCCTCCAAATTAGCTATTAACTGCTCAGCATATAGAGTTTTCACCAAAATATCATCCACATATACCTCCACATCCCTTCCCAACTGCTTTTCAAAGATCTTATCCATTAATCTCTGGTAAGTAGCCCCAACATTTTTTAATCCAGAAGGCATAACTACATAACAAAAAGTTCCATCAACTGTAATAAAATTGATCTAATTCTGATCTTCCCGAGCTAACGTTATTTGATGATATCCCTGGTAAGCATCCATCATTAAAATAAACTGATGCCTAACAGTGGAGTCTACTAGTTGATCAATATAGGGCAAAGGATAGCAATCCTTAGGACAAGCTTTATTAAGATCTCTAAATTTCACACACATTCTCCATTTTTCCGACGGCTTAGGCACCAACACCACATTAGACAACCAAGTAGGATATTGCACTTCTCTTATATATCCAGCCTTCACCAATTTACCTATCTTTATGTCACAGCCCGAGAGTATGCCGTGCCGAAAATCAAACGGATGACATCTCCCTTATACGTGGCAACATTTCGGGTTAATATAAGGCCCGTAGGCCCACAACAACAACATAATAAACAGATATAAGTATATCAAACACACAGCGGAAACATAAACACATACCCACAACCAGTATACCAAAAACATAGAGGTGTACACCACCTGACAAGACTACAGTACTAAAATAGTACATAAAGCATCGACACAAAACAAAATTCACAACATAACAACGAAGTCCATACATAAACTCGAGTCGATAACATAGAATCAAAAATCCATAACACAAACACAAATCCTCGGGAGACTCAGAAAGCGGAGATGGGATGGATCGCCAGCGCAGATCTAAGTATCCGCAAAGACTTGACTTGCACAGCGTGAAAAACCGGTGGTGAGTAAAACTCAGCAGGTAATAGATAAACATGTACATTAATATCACATGTATTTCGACAGAAAATCTACAGGCATCACTAGCATGATAGCATATCCATGTATATACCTTCTAACCAAAAGTCAATATGAAATGCAGACATGCAGATACTCATACTGCTTTCGCACCTATTCACAACATATGGTATAAAGAATAGAACTAACTCATACTACATCCTGATATGGGTCAAGGGTATCACAGTGAATAACTAACAAGTATACAAGTGCTGGACTACTACCATATAGAAAATGTAATAACATGTATGAATATGTACAAACAAATGCAACAAGCATAGTACATACAAATGCAGCATCACAATAAGCATATATATATATAGATTGCATCTATATATGTATGCTAATCACAATCATCCATATATATATGTATATATATGGTAATATGCAAAAATGTCATAAGTCGGCAATGCAGCATGCATGGTCATGTCGGCTCACCCTAAAGCTACCACGACCCCAGTGTGGCCTCGGTGGCTCGAGCATGACAACTGTCCCAACTCAACACCAACCACTACTCTCGAGTGGCCGATTGGGCAGTATGATCGAGTAGCATATAAGCGTAAAGAGAAAGCTACACATTGGGGGTCCCTGCTGTTGGCCACTCCGACAGTCACTACCCATGAGTGGTCGAGTGCCACACACGCAGGACTACGACAAGCAAAACCAACTACCATCGTCTATAGTGGTAGAGTGCGGCACCAAAATGCTCTGCCCTCACACCGGTTACTCCTCCTATGAGTAACCGTGGAGGCAGGATGACTGACGACACTCTCGACTACAAGGGAGACATCGTCGCCAGCGTGCATGCAAATGACATGAATGTAATGTCTCACAAACAGACATCCACCATAGACTCTTTATTCTACAGAGAGTCATACTAACCAGATCAACTCACTCTCTATCCTTAGAGAGTCTTACTCAACTGATCGTATCAGACTAGGACCACCGGTCCGTAGCGACACCCTAAATACCATTCACCCGACCATTTACATAATGCATGGTCGGTAGAAACATGCAATCTAAGGGTACTAGAATTTACTCTAGGTTCAAGACATCATCTACCTACGGATGACCTTTTTGCCCAATTTACAATCAGGTTGTCATCCGGACTTTACTACTTGTACTTAACTTAAATAAATTCCAAGTTATTTACATCATCTATATGTATAACTCCTAATCATGGTAAAATAAACATGATAGCAACAAAGGAGTTAATAGCCAACGGATAAAGTATCAAGCATAAGATAAATAGAACGGGGTCAAGGTAACATGATCATTTAAGATGATCATGTATCTAAATCTGTATGCATTAACTACCTGACTAGGGTAGGAATTACCCACCTGCTGTATATGCGCGTGGTAATAGAGTCCTCACGACCGCGGACCCGTCTCGTATCCACGTCCTGCAAGTATCATCAATTATCATTCAGTGAAAGCATACAATATATATATATATATTAATTCACTACTACATCGTTCCTATATTCACGTTTTTCTATCGAAGGTGAATTAAAAGTCCCCATCAACCGTGACCGATTCACTATAACCAACCTTCACATTATACCCTCAACTGGTACGATTAACATCATAATCAAAACAACCCAATATTGAATAAAATCAAGAACAACCCCATTTATCTAAACGGATTGCAGAACACACAAAATCACCCCTTTAAAATACTAAGGTCAGATAGTATACCCTAAATTGCATCTAACCCCGACATATACCATCTACATCAGCCGCAGCCACTGACCCATGTCAACTATTGAATCGAAATTGTATTCACAGCACACCGGAGGGAAATTGATTTGGCTTACCAACACCTAAAGCTTTACCAACAGTACCAATCCTTCCCAATCCTTAACCGGAATGTAAACAAATCACTGGCCAAAACCAAATCAACACTTCGACGATAAACCCAACCCTAACAGAGACAACGTCCATTAGCCAACATCGCAACCATTTCTACCAAAAAGGAATTTACAAACAACCAGAATTAATCTTGCTTACCCGGTGTTGAATCCCGTCGGCAGCAACTCCCTTGTTTGCCGATCCACCTCCTGCCCAAATCCAAATATTGGCTTAACCAAGGAAGATGAACAACAAGGTAAATGGAAGAGAGATCAACTTACCGACAGTCGGAATCTCCCCCCAATTCTGCTTGGTTCGCCGGACGCCCCAACCACAACGACGCTGCCCTATCACTGCCGAGTTAGGGCTACACAGGGGAAGGGCTCAATTGATGAAGAACCACATCAACTAATCGGCATCCAAGGTAGGGAGCAACACAACCAGTGCTCACCTTTTTCCGACTCCAAACGACAATGGGCTGCTCGATTTGTCGGAAATTTAAAGAACGTCCCTCTGCCCTAAATCAATGGTTTAAGCTCAACGGAAGAACCACATCAAGAGCTCAGATCTTGTCCGAAGCAAGAAGGAAACATTGACCCTTACCTAGCTCCGATGCCCACCGGCACAGCTTCCAGCCGCACGTTCCTTCTCCACCAGCACGTTCGCAGGCACCGTTGAGGGTGGTCGGTCTCCGCTTGCAGAGAAGAGGGAGAGTTGGCTGCGGACGGGGAGATAGCTCAGGCAGTAAAGTCGCGAGGAGAAAGGGAATCACGCGAAGAAGGAATCGCGAGCGACGGTGATCAAGCGCGGTGGGGAAGAAAAATAGTCGCGAAGCATTAAAAGGAAAACAAAGATCGCGGCTGGAAAATAAAAGAACGACTGCGAAACGCTCGACTTAAATGATAACGGGCCGGGTTTCTTTTGTTTAACGGGTTGGATTTCCAACCCGTTAAGCCCACTAACACCTACACAAAAAGGGCTTAGAAATTTCCATTCGTGTCCAGAAAAATTCCTAAAAATTTCTGAAAAATTTCTATAGGGTATTCTCTTAATTACCCTACATCTATTTCTATTTTATTTTTATGTATTTATATATATATATATATATATATATATTTATTTATTTATTTATTTTTGGTATTTTACACTTTACCTTAATAATAACATCTTTCCTTGCTCCAAAGTGTCAACATTTTTGTTTTACAAAAACTGCAGTAGGTAAGATATACAATTTATGCTCCATGACATTAGGATCAATTCCTGATAAGTCTTGCAGGGACTATGCAAAAATGTCTGTATTTGTGATAAGGCATTGTATTAAGCCTGCTTTAAGCTGCACGGGAAGATCCCGAGCTATAAAGGTAACATGTTCAACACACTTATCATCTAATACAATCGCTTCTTTATTATGTTCTCCTATCTCTTCAAGAACCCCCTTTTGGACGATGCATAATGTATCACCATATTTAGCTTTCTGTAGAGATTTATTAATAAATTTTCCTTTTTGTCCTATCCTGATAGCATACACATAGCATCTACAGGAGAACTGTTGGTCACCTCTTACCTTTCCAACTTCACTCCCTACAAGAAACTTAATCTTCTAATGGTAGGAAGAAGCCACAGTCTATAAACTGCTCAAAACATGTCTACCTAGGATAGCATTATACGAAGAAGGCATATCTACCACGGTGAAATTAATAAGTACCGTCCTTCTTCTTGACTCTTCTCCCAAGGACAAAGGTAACTTAATTTGTCCCATCAGCTGCATGTCATGCCCAGAAAACTCAAACAAAGAAGTTCCCACTGACTGTAGATCAGTAACAACAACTCCCATTTGTTCTAGAGTTGTCCAATACAAAATATCCACTGAACTGCCCGGGTCAACAAAAACTCTTCCTACATCGAAATTGGCAATGAGGGATCGAATGACCAAAGCATTGGTGTTAGGGGTTATCACTCCCCCTAAATCATTATCATCAAAACCTACCATAGGTCCTCTACCCGTGGGAAAACAACAATAATTGCACACTCCTCTCGACTGTGTCTTTTTCGTGCTCTATTAGAATCCCCGTTAGTGGAGCCAGCAGATATCATGTTGATGGAACCTCTCATAGGGGGTTGACTAGAAGGTGCTACTTGATCAGGGGTTAACTCCTTTATCTGAGCAGTCTGTACAGGATGATTTATGAGAGGCTTTCTGCCATTTCCTCTACTATAATTTCTTCCTCCAAACCCCCGCTGATAAGGAATCGGGTTCATAACTTAATTTCGAACATGTGGATTAACTCCCGTAATCCTTTGCAATTCCATATCTAATTGCTAACAATTTTGAGTATTATGCCCATATTCCTGATGAAAAATGTAGAAAGTATGGGCTGGTAACCTCCAGGCCCTCTGTTAGCTCCAAAGGGTCTTTGCAACAACTGAATCTCCATACAAATATTCATAGCCCTCTCCTTAGAAAATCGAGATGGAGGAGCATATAGAGATCTGTCCTTTGAAGGGCGAGCAGGCCTCACCCATTCAATCCTCCTTTCAGGTCTCTCCATTACTCTGAAATCCTGAGAAGTTCGCTTAGATTTTTAAGCATCTTCCAAGTTAATAAACTTCTCTGCCTGAGATAACAGATCTTTAAAATTTATACACTACAATAAATATGACTTTTCGTAGCACGTTATCAACAGCGCACAATTATAGCACGCTGTTAATAATAGTTTTTACAGTGCGTCTAATTTTGTACACTGCGAATAATATTATATTTTTACAAACAATAACATGCAAAAATAATACGCTGTCAATACTCATTTTAACAGTGTACAATGCATGCTGTTAATATTAAATAATAACAGCGTGCATTTTGCACGCTGTTAAAAATTTTATTATAAAAAATTAAATTTTTCACAATGTGCCAATCATGTGTCTTGCAGATAATATTAACAACGTGCATTTTGCACGTTGTTAAAAGTCTCCCTATAAAAAATTAAATTTTTCACAGCGCGTCAATCAAGTGCGATGCGGATATTACTATGTTTGTTAATATGAAATAATAACAGTGTGTATTTTACGTGTTGTTAAAAATTTTATTATAAAAAATTAAATTTTTCACAGCACGCCAATCATGTGTGATGCAGATAATATTAACAGCGTGCATTTTCCACGTTGTTAAAAGTCTCCCTATAAAAAATTAAATTTTTCGCAATGTGCCAATCAAGTGTGCTGCGGATATTACAATATTTGTTAATATGAAATAATAACGGTATACAATTTGTACGTCGTTAAAAGTATCATTATAAAAAATTTAATTTTTTATAGCGTGCCAATCAAGCGTGTTGCGGATAATACTAAACTTGTTAATATGAAATAATAATAGCGTATAATTTGTACGCCATTAAAAATTTCATTACAAAAAAATAAACTATTCACAGCATGTTAATCAAGTGTGTTGTGGATATATATAATTGTGCGATGCAAAAATTCAAATAAACTATCATTTTGTAAGTATTTAAATATGTACAATTTTGATCCTATAATATTTATCATTCATTTAAAAAAATAGAGGATCACCGCTAATTTCATATATATATATATATATATAAAAGTAAAAATAAATTTATGATAGATGAATATATTCTAAATTATTTTTTTTAATTTAAAACTCATTGGGACCCTAAAATCTATATTTGATAAATTTTCTGACATAAAAATATAAAATTTAAAATTCCACATTTTGGAACTTATAATGTCATAACTCCTACTATTTGGATTTGGATTTTGATGAGATCCGTAAGACCGTAACCCATACTCTATGTCCTCTTTGTTTGTCTACTCGGCAAGTGAGACACAACGCAAACTCTAGCCTAAGGATCCGCCGCACGCCATTTTCTTCTCTATCGAATCGCCGCCTATGTCTCATCCTTTCACATCTATTATAGCCCCAGCAGGAGCACCGCCCTTATCTCTCCCTCTGGCTGGTAACCAGCACAAGCTACGTTCTTGATTTTCCTTCTGCAAACTCTTTTGTGTTTCTGTTCGAGTTCCTTCGTTCCGATTTCTACTGAAACTATGCCAGCCGAAACTGAAACTCTTTAGGTATTATCAATCTTTTTCATCCAGATTTGATGTCGTGCCAACGCTGTCATTCTCCTATAAACGAGTAATTTAAACAAATGGAGTGGATTCTGTTTTTACGGATTAAAGATCTTTAGTTGTACAATTGCATTTCTAATCAATCATAGAAATGATTGCCGGATTTACTTGCACAAGATGACTAACTTTTTGCTGAATTATTTTTTTCTCTCTATAAAACATCTCTAGTATTGTAAATTCATAGAAATGATTGTAGATTTAATTTGTTTTCTCCGTATAATATCTTTTCTTTTCTATTTTATCCATCCCTGAAATAAAATGGTTCACATTCCCGTCCAAGTGTACTTGTGTTCCTCTTACAAATTAGGCAAGAAGTCTCATGTTTGTGGTTCTTAAGAGATGACAAAGATTACCTAGGAAACAAAAACAGGTTAATTCATCTATCCCTCTGTTTAATATACAAGGGGAGTGAAAGAAGGCAAATATAGCTTCTTCCTTCCTACTTTGCTCCAGAGACACGTTTCCATTCCCCCAGTCGAAGTAGGAAGTCCATAACCTTCATCAATTAATCAAAAACTTAGTTGTAGATCAAATCAAACTTTAATTGCACACAAACTCCATTTTTTTATCAAACCAGTAGTCATCCATCAGCTCACCTCAGAAGGCTCTCTTAGGGAATATGAAGTCTTTGTCTCCTTTGGAAACTCGGAAACCAGGATTCCAATTCCTTGTCCTCTCTCACACAAGTCCTTAAAAGCATCCTCGTCGATGCAATCGTTGCTGATATAAACAGGCACGACATTTTTCCAGTCAGCAAACCCTGACAATCATTACAAGTAATTCAACTTGTTGCCCTTGTTTTTGTTCAATGCAATGCATATTCAAGCATTCAATTCCTTGGCCTTGCCAAGAGGAAAATGGAAACCTACCTGTGACAGCCCTTAATAACTTGAACGTCATTATAGGCTATGTCTCTCTAAAAGGGCTGTTAGCCCATGACAAATGTAAGCCAGACATTAGAAAGACATGTTGTGAATTGTACAATGGCCAGTCAAATTGACCCTTATGGTAGTTGTCATGGACTAAAAATTGAATATCACCATGCATTATTACCTCCAGATAATCATTTATTTGTTTCTTTGTGATCTTGGTGTAGATAATCAGCTACAGCAAAAATACCCCTCAACTTGGAAGAGCAGGGGAACAAACTTATCTTCCTATATCCTGTGCTTCGATTGCAGGTTTAGACTTATTTTACATAAACTATGATCTAAACAGTGCAATAGATTGTTAATTTCCATAATTGTTTCGTAAACAATTATTTATAAAAAATGCTAGTTTTATTGTCTGAGGAGCTTGTTGTTGGTGCAGTAGGTACCTAAGTCGAACCTGAGTTTGATTATAGCAAACGGTACAAAGTTAAGCTCATATCGTTATCTCACGAGTTGAATCGAGTAAGCAGAAAAGTGCTATAGTTGGAGCTGAAGGCTAGCAACACCCGGAGAAAGCCACGATGGTCGGGCGACACTCGAGTGACTTCGGAGAGAGCCGAAGGAATTGAGTGGAAGGCCGGAAGCGAAAGAGAAACAGTAAGTATCGAGGTAAGCTCGTGTGAGTGCGAGTGTAAGTGAGGTCGTATCCTCTCTACGGGGATAGACTTAAGCGTAGATCCGACCCAAGACATCTCATCGGTAGTCTAGGTCGAGATCGGATGGCAGAGACCGTTGAAATAATGTTATTGTTCAGCTAACTTGTCATTTCAGCTAGCATAAGTCGAATGCCAGCTTGGAGGACTCGACTGTTGTCAATCAGTCGACTGTTGTCAATCAGTCGACTGTCTACGGTCAACATTCGACTGATGCTGCCATCAGTCGACTGATGATGGCTATCAGTCGACTGATGGTCAAGGATCAGCTTCGAGGAGTCAAGGCTTATCACCTCATTTCAAGGGGAGTGGTGCTCAAATGTGATTGGCTAGGGTTCCTCTCGAAAAGGGGCTCAAAGGCTATAAAAGGAGGGCCTATCCTAGGGTTTCATTATCAATTTTAAGCTTCCAAAAGCCTCCGCAAAGCTATAACTCTCCGACAATGAAGTGCTTCCTCTTCGACGTTTAGGTTTAATTTGTTTTTATTTTGTTACGTCGGTTTAAGATTTATATCAGTTTGTTGCTTTAATTTTTCGGAGCTTTTATCGTAACGAGGAGAGGGGGAGTGTCCCTCTACCTCAAGCTTTTGGTGTATTCTTGTATCGATTAACTCCTACCTCTAACGAGGAGTAGTTCTTTAGTGTTTTGTCGTCCGTATGTGGTCAAGGACCATTAGGGCCTTGGAGTAGTAGCTGAAGGCTACGAACCAAGTAAAAAAACATTTGTCTCCTTTTATTTATTGCTTATCTTTCTGCTGTAATTAATTGTCTACTCGAGTTTTAACGAACGAATGAAAAAGAAAAAAGAAAAAAGTTTTATCGCTATTCACCCCCCCCTCTAGCGATCCGCTTCGATCCAACATTTGGTATCAGAGCCGGGGGTTGCTAAGATTTGGTGAAACCACCAATCTAGCTTTTTACAGATTTTTTTTCTTTTTATTCTGTTTATTTCAAATTTATTTCATTTGGTCAATTTTTCTCCCGCACTACTAATCCAAGACACGAGTCTTGGTACATTTCGTGTGTTTTTGTCGTTGCTAGGTTTTTCGTCTTCATCTTCTTGTTTATTTTGTATTAATGGTCCATCTCGAGGGTTTTAGCACCGTCCGACCTCCGTTTTACAATGGAGATGACTTCCGTTATTTGAAGGGTCGGATGGAATGCTTTCTCAAAACTCAAATCGAGATGTGGATCATAATCCAAACGGGATTCACACTTCCAACTAACGAAGTGGGTGAATCCTTGGATTATGACCAATGGGCCATTGCGACAAAACGACAAGTAGAAGCCGACGCCAAGACAACTCAAATCCTTCAATGCGGCTTGTCCAAGGAGGAGCTTAATCGCGTCAGCCCCTTCATCAGCGCAAAGGACCTTTGGACAAAGCTAGTGGAGCTACACGAAGGGACCGATGAAGCCAAGGTATGTAAGCGCAATCTTTTGTTTAATAAATTGTATAATCTAAAAATGCAGAAACACGAAATGGCGACTCAACTTCACGCCCGTGTTCAAGACATAGTCAATAATCTACACGCGATCGGGCAAAAGGTCGAAAACCGCGACTTTATAAGGTATGTTCTTAACTCCTTTCAGAGGACTGCCTTGTGGGCATCCATGGTCGATGCCTACAAGGTCTCAAAGGATCTTTCGAAACTTAGGTTAGATGAATTATTTTCCGATTTCGAACTTTATGAGCAGTCTAACTCGGAACTCGAGAAGGGTATAACACTTTTTGCAGGTTCAAGGAAGAAACCGCAAGCAAGCCACCCCCGAAGGAAGAAGAAGATGAGTCCGATTCGGAGGTCGACCCGGAAATGAAGGTCGAACTAGTCAACCTAGTTCGGAGGATAGTCAAGGGCCAAAAGCGAACCATCACTCGACCCAACGAAGGTAAGCCTAAAAGTTCTAATATTAGGTGTTACGAATGCAACA
The DNA here is from genome assembly GCA_025175895.1 of Wurfbainia villosa. Lineage (NCBI taxonomy): Eukaryota > Viridiplantae > Streptophyta > Magnoliopsida > Zingiberales > Zingiberaceae > Wurfbainia > Wurfbainia villosa. The sequence goes on along the minus strand of CM045988.1, from coordinate 15,753,693 downwards.
GGTTTGGACACATCAAGTCCGAATGCCCAAAGCTCAAAAGCAAAGCACCAAAATACAAAAAGGCACTCAACGCTAGATGGGAAGAAGCGTCTGAGGAAGAAGACGATGATCGAGTCCTCATGGATAAACTGATTGAATCAGAGACGGAGTCAGAACCGGAACACGAATCGAAAATCGAAGACGAGTCGGACTGCGAAGCGCTATTCAAGACAAGCCACGAATACACATCCGGTTCAAAAGATACACTCAAGGTAAGTCGATCTCTAATTAGTACACTTTATAGTGCAATTAAATTCTTAACTAGGAAATTGAGGAAGTTAAACTCCTCAAACACGAGGTCTCCCTAACCTCTTCGACTAGTCGAGTTCGAGAGGAGGACTCAACTCGGGTTGAAAAGCTCGAAGTTGAGAACTCACTCTTGAAGAGTCAAGTCGAAGATCTTAGAAATACGTTGCAAAGGTTTACTTTGGGATCCAAAGGACTTGACCTCCTACTTGGATCACAAAGGGTCGTGTACAACAAGGTCAGACTAGGGTTTAGCTCACACACAACCAACAAGTCATATATGTCGATTGTAAGTAGACATAAAAAACGTGTCCAATCATGGGTCCCTAAGACCACCTTGATTTCAAACTTAGGATCGAACCAGTACTGGGTTCCCAAGGACCAAATCCACTATGTGGAGAGACCGAACCGATTCAATGGTCCACGGGGAGCTAGTACGAAACTTGTATGTATTTTAACTTAGAAAATTGCATGCTTAGGTTCTTTATTTAGTTTAATTTTTCTTTTTAGAATGGCTAGATAGGACTATAACTCGTCAATACTTGATAACATAGTACCAGGACACGACGAGATGATAGTACGCTAGGAAAGTGGAGTCTTGTGTATTCGGGCTAGATAAGGCGTATCTAGTTCGGTGCACTTGACCGAGCGGAACTAGCTGAAGCTACCTCGCCGTATCCTAGACTAGTTAGACCAGGAAGTGGTCTTAGGTGAGTCAAGTCTCTATTTTCTTGAAAATGACTTTGTCTAAGGAAGTGGTCGTTGTTCTGATCAAAGAAGGCCTTTGTGCCTCGCCACGACCTGGAAGCCATGATCTTGAAAAGGTTACTTGATGAGCCTAAGGTCAAATCCGAATCTAACACAAGGTTGACAAGTGTTAAAGTCATTAAATTTAATTCAAGTAAAATTGGAAGTCATCTCATAAGAACATATAGGGTTAACATGTTTGATCATGTAGACATGGGTGAGATGATTTAGGTTAATAATTTTCAACCAATCTCTAATAAATCCAATATCTGATCCAACTACCTTGCGTGTAGGATCAATGGATGTTGGATAGTGGTTGCTCCCGACACATGACCGGGGGTCAACTCAAGTTTTCGAAGCTTCGATTCAAACGAAAAGGATCGATAGCCTTCGGAAACAACGACAAGCTTAAAATCATCAGATCAGGTGATATTGAGCTCAACTCTAACTTTATTTTTCAAAATGTCTTATTGATAGAAAATTTTCAATATAATTTACTTAGTGTAAGCCAATTGTGTGATAATAACTATAAGGTCATATTTCTAGAAAATGAATGCTTAATTAATACAAATGAAACCTCTAAAACAATCCTTAAGGGAACCAGAAATAACAATATTTACACTATCAACTTAACTAACTCCTCAACTAAGTGTCTTATGACACAGCAAGAGGAATCATGGTTGTGGCACCGACGACTCGGTCACTCACACCCAAGACTCATCCACAAGATGAGTCAGAGTGACTTAGTCAGAGGTTTGCCTAACCTCAACAACTTGGATAATAAAATATGTAATGCTTGTCAACAAGGTAAACAATCTAGGACACAACATCAACTAACTAATCAAGAACGAACCAAAAGTGTTCTTGAGCTCCTACACATGGATCTATTTGATTCACACGGAGCTAAGTCACTTAATGGAAGTAAATTCTGTTTAGTCATAATTGATGACTACTCTAGATTTACTTGGGTTAGATTCATTAAACACAAAAGTGACACCCTAGATCAATTAATCAAACTATTTAAACTAATAGAAAATCAACAAAGCATTAAAATTAAAAGACTTAGGACTGATCATGGTGATGAATTCGAGAACCACAGGTTTATAGAATTCTGTAATCTAAATGGATACCACCATGAGTTCTCTTGCCCTAGAACCCCACAACAGAATGGCCTAGTAGAACGTAAGAATATAACCCTACAAGAAGCCGCTAGGACAATGTTAAACGAGTATAATCTACCCGATAGGTTTTGGGCGGAAGCCGTGAGTACGACATGCTATGTCCAGAATATGATCCTTATGGTAAAGAGGCACCTTAAGACCTCATACGAGATTTATCATGATAAAATACCTAACATCAAGTACTTTAGGGTATTTGGGTGTAAGGTACATATCCTAAACACTAAGGATTACCTAGGAAAGTTTACATCCAAAACCACGATCGGAATCTTTCTAGGATACTCGACTACAAGTAGAGCTTATAGAGTATATAACCATGCCACCCTTAGAGTCGAGGAGACTATCAATGTAGTATTTGATGAAGGACACAAACCTACAAAACCCCTGGCAACCCCAATTAGCGAGCCGATTCATACCAGACTCCACTCCGATCCGGAGATCAAGTCTAGTATTAATCCCAACCTAGGTCAACCAAGTCATTCTATTGACCAAGTGGTAGATGACTCAAACCAAACTAGAACTCAAACGAGTCATCCTATTGATCAAGTAGTAGACTCAAACCCAAACCAAAACCCAACTAGGACTCAAACGAATCATCCTATCGACCAAGTAATAGATGATCCAAGTCTAGGAGTTCGAACTAGAGCCTCATACAGAAACCTTAGTCAAATCTCCTTGATTTCCAAAATTGAACCCAAGACTATTGACCAAGCTTTTCTTTATCCCAATTGGATTATTGCAATGCAAGAAGAACTGGCTCAATTCACTAGGAACAAAGTATGAGAATTAGTACCACCACCTAAAGATAAAACAATCGTTGGAACAAGGTGGGTGTTTAGAAATAAACTTGATGAAAAAGGTGAAGTAGTTAGAAATAAAGCTAGACTAGTCGCTAAAGGGTTTAGTCAAGTCGAAGGTTTAGATTACAATGAGACCTATGCCCCAGTAGCTAGATTAAAGTCCATTCGAATGCTATTAGCGTATGTCGCACATCGAGGATTCAAGTTGTTTCAAATGGATGTGAAATCAGCATTCTTAAAAGGATACATTAAAGAAGAGGTTTATGTTAGTCAACCCCCCGGTTTCGAAAGTTTAGACAAATCCGACCATGTCCTTAGGTTAAAGAAAGCTCTCTATGGACTTAAACAAGCTCCTCGAGCTTGGTACAAGAGACTTTCGATTTATCTTAAGTCCAAAGGTTTTAACCAAGGTGTAGTTGACCCAACTCTTTTGGTAAAAACCTTAGGTAAAGACATGTTCATAGCCCAAATCTCCTTAGATGATATTATTTTCGGAACCACCAACTCGATCCTACTGAATGAGTTCATTTCACTTATGGAAAGTGAATTTGAAATTAATTTAGTAGGAGAGTTGAGTTTCTTCTTAGGTCTACAAATTAAACAAACTAAAGATGGAATATACCTACATCAACGCAAATATATTAGGGAATTAATTAAACACTTTGGAATGCAAGACGCTAAAATTATTAATACCCCAATGGCAACGAATGTAAATATAGAAGAAGATGTAATCAGAAATTTAATTGATTTAAAATACTATAGGAGCATAATAGGGAGTCTCCTTTACTTAACTGCGAGCCAACCTGATATCCTATTTGCAATAAGTATGTGCGCAAGGTTCCAAACCTGTGCTAAGGAGTCTCACCTAACTCTATTCAAGCATATCCTTAGATATCTAAAGGGTACACTTAATGTCGGTATTTGGTACCCTAGATCTACCGAGTTTGAACTAACCGGCTACTCCGATTCGGACTATGCCGGTAGTAAGCTCGATAGAAAGAGTACGAGTGGTTGTTGTCAACTTCTCGGCTCGAGTCTAGTAAGTTGGTGCAGTAGGAAGCAACACTGTGTTGCCTTATCTACTACCGAAGCCGAATACATCGCGATGGGTGAGTGTGTTACTCAACTTCTTTGGATGAAGCACACTCTCCGAGACTTTAAGTTAGATTTCACAAACACTAAACTCCACGTAGATAACATTAGTTCAATTAACCTTACTAAGAATCTGATATGTCACTCTAGGACCAAACATATAGAGGTCAAACACCATTTCATTCGAGAACATGTGGCCAACGGAGCCATACAACTCGAATATGTCGAATCGAAGTCTAACTTGGCAGACCTATTTACTAAACCCCTACCCGAAGCCGAATTCAGTCTATTAAGACAAAAATTGGGCATGTGCGTAGTAGAATAGGAACTTACAAATTATATTTTCTTACTACTATTTTTTACTTTTCATTTTTCATGGAACTAGCATAGGACATACCTCAGATATCATGCACCTATAGATTTAAGGAGCCAGTACATCTCACAACACATAGGACTAATGTGTTTGTGTACTTAGCCACATAGATGGGCGTGAGATGTTAGGACCTTACTCATGGTTCCAGATATAGAACTAGTGCATAGCCATGAACCACGGAGTATAATCATACATATTAACCGACTCTGACCAGGACTGGTTGATTTTTCATAACAATCAAGCCAAATATGAGTCGAACATTTTATAGATGAGCTTATTTTCAATATATTATTTTCAAAATAATATGGAACATGCTTGGACTTTAAATTTAATACTTATTTTTGTCTTTCACACATCCCCACTCTTTTCGATATATGGCAAAAGGGGGAGAAAAAGGCCAAAGTTAAGGGATCAAATTTTTTTTTGATAACTTAACTCACTTCATATTTATTCACATGGCCAAAAGTTAAGTAAATGTTTACTTAACTTAAACATATTGCTAAGTAATTAACATTCAAGTAATGCTAATTACTTAAACTCTTCCTAACTAGCAACCTTCAAGGGGGAGGATTAAGGGTTTCCTTTAAGACTCACCCTCGGTCAAGGGGGAGATTTCCTCAAGGGGGAGTACTTGAAGAAAATCCTTACAATTCCTACTTAATCCTTTTATTATTATTTCTCATGCACTTTATTATTCTTCATGCATGCTATTTTCTTAACTTTGTATGTGGTTTGCCATAGATCAAAAAGGGGGAGATTGTTGGTGCAGTAGGCACCTAAGTTGAACCTGAGTTTTGATTATAGCAAACGATACAAAGTTAAGCTCATATCGTTATCTCACGAGCTGAATCGAGTATGCAGAAAAGTCCTATAGCTGGAGCTGAAGGCTAGTGACGCTCGGAGGAAGCCACAATGGTCGGGCGACACTCGAGTGACTTCGGAGGGAGCTGAAGGAATTGAGTGGAAGGCCGGAAGTGAAACCGAAACAGTAAGTATCGAGATAAGCTCGTGTGAGTGCGAGTGTAAGTGAGGTCGTATCCTCTTTACGGGGATAGACTTAAGCGTAGATCTGACCCAAGACATCTCATCGGTGGTCTAAGTCGAGATCGAATGGTCGGAGGCCGTCGAAATAATGTTATTGTTCAGCTAACTTGTCATTTTAGCTAGCATCGATCATTGCCCGACTTGGAGGACTCATTGTTGTCAATCGATCGATATCTCGATCGACATTATTCGATGATCTTGCCATCCATCGATCGATGATGGCTATCGTATCGGTCAAGGATCATCTTCGAGGAGTCAAGGCTTATCACCTCATTTTAAGGGGAATGGTGCTCAAATGTGATTGGCTAGGGTTCCTCTCGAAAAGGGGCTCAAAGGCTATAAAAGGAGGGCCTATCCTAGGGTTTCATCATCAATTTTAAGCTTCCAAAAGCCTCCGCAAAGCTACAACTCTCCGACAACGAAGTGCTTCCTCTCCGACATCTAGGTTTAATTTGTTTTTATTTTGTTACGTCGGTTTAAGCTTTATATCAGTTTGTTGCTTTAATTTTTCGGAGCTTTTATCGCAACGAGGAGAGGGGGAGTGTCCCTCTACCTCAAGCTTTTGGTGTATTCTTGTATCGATTAACTCCTACCTCTAACGAGGAGGAGTTCTTTAGTGTTTTGCCGTCCGTACGTGGTCAAGGACCACTAGGGCCTTGGAGTAGTAGCTGAAGGCTACGAACCGAGTAAAAAAACATTTGTCTCCTTTTATTTATTGCTTATCTTTACGCTGCAATTAATTGTCTACTCGAGTTTTAACGAACGAATGAAAAAGAAAAAAGAAAAATGTTTTATTGCTATTCACTCCCCCCCTCTAGCGATCTGCTTCGATCCAACACTTGTCATAAAAACGGCATGCACTTTTGCTTATCTACTTATACATGCTAACATAGGCAAGCACATCTCATGTTTGGCACTTGGCACTATTGATAAGAAGAAACTGGTGTTATCAGCATACTTGATGTGGTTGTAGGTTCCATAGTGAATTGATTGAGTTGTCATTTCGTTTATCAGCATCCTTATCTTGAAGAATGTGAATTGTTTATAGAAAACTTTAACATTTTATTATTTGTCCCTATTTATTTTTTTTGTGTTCTTGTTAGTGAATGTGCAATTATGATAATATTATTTGACAAAATTTATTTAAAAAATTAGGTTGCTAGTGGTGGCATTGATGACGATATTAGGAATTATGTTAGTGGCGGTAGTGGTGTCAATAGAGCAAAAAAGAATGACAATATTGCAACTCAGGTAACCATATTGATATGAGGAATATTGTGGTTTCTTTTACATGATAGAATCTCTCTCTTATTATTAACAACCTGTTTTGTTATAAAAATATACTTGGGAACATTAATAATTTTTTATTGTTATACAAGGAAAATTAAAGAACGTGAATTGTGGAGATGTCAGTGTTACTACTAAATGTAAGCTGCTTCATTGGTCTGGTGATAGAGTTGTTGCAGAAGGTCAAATTGCATCCACAAATCCAAAAGCAAAAGTGCATCACGTTCCTCATAGTGGATCTTGTTGGAAAGTTTGGATTGATAGAGTTTTGCTGGAGAAGGTGAATCTAATTCGACCCAATGATGAAATGTATTTTCTTGAGGATGCAATAGGAAGCACAGTCGCTTGGTTCTCTAAGTGTATAGTTTTGTGTGACTGATATAGATTTTGTGTTAGTGGTTGAATTGTTTATGTGACTAAGTGAATAATTATTTTGTAGGAAAGAAATCATGTAAGTGAATTTATGTTATTGGTTTGAATTGTTTTCTATGACTAAGTGAATAATTAGTACACTAGCTATTTAAGTGTGGTGGTAATGATTATTTATGGTATTATAATTATTTTAGTTTTAATTTTATAATCGTGTGTATGTGATGTTAAAAATAGGTATAGTATTTGTATGTGATATTATAATTGTGTGGTATTTATGGGTTGGATTATAATTATTTTAGTTTTGATATTACAATACTGCAAATGCACTTAATCGCAACTCGCTTTCATACACTGTGAATGCAATTAACCGCAGCATACGATTGCCCGCAATAAATGCACTTAACCACAGCGTGCAATTATGTGCTGTGAATGCGCTTAACCGCAGCACGCGATTGCACGCTACAAATGCACTTAACTGCAGCATGCGATTGCGTGCTGTGAATGAACTTAACTGCAGCGTATGATTACCCACTGTGAATGCACTTAACCGTAGCGTGTGATTCCACGCTACAAATGCACTTAACAACAGTGTGCAATCGTGCACTACGAATGCACTTAACCGCAGTGTGCGATCGCGCACTGCGAATGCACTTAATCGTAGCGCATGATCGTGCGTTCCGAATGCACTTAACTATAGCGCGCGACCACATGCTACGAATGTCTTATGACTTTTAACAGCTTAGCATTGTGCAGCATGCGATGCGCGCTGCGGATAGCATATTTGTGTGCTGCAAAAAGTCAAATTTGTTGTAGTGGTAGGAGGCCTCTTAGTCAAGGATTTAATGAAATCCCCCTCTTTAAGCCCTTGAGTGAAAGCTCTCATCATCATACCGGGTTCCAAGGCAGAAATTTCACGAGCTGCTTGTGTAAATCTATACACATATTGTCACAAACTTTTTGTCTCTCTTTGCCCAAGATAAAAAAGACTTAAGGGTTGGGGTAAATATTTCCTAGAACTAGAAAAATGTCTTAGAAATAACATGGAGAAATCCTTAAAGGAGGTACACTCTTTTGCTTCAAATCACTAAACCATTGTTCTGCTGGCCCTACTAAGGTAGTAAGAAATTCCCGACATTTAACCCCATCGATATATCGATATAATAAAGCCGCATTCTCAAATTTTTTTAAATGATCTTTAGGATCCGTAGAACCAACATATTCAGATATTTGAGGAAGCCGAAAATGTCGAGGCAATTCATCATTTAAGATATTCTGAACAAAAGGAGTTTCCCCCTCTGCTTGTACAATAGTACTTATAATAGGAACTTCCCCCTCAGGTGGTACATTCTCCGAAGAAACAACACATTTTTCTTTCCCCTTTACTTTTTGGTGAGCATAAGAAGAACCCTTCTTCAACTGAGAAATCTTACATCCTTCTTCTTCAAAGTCACTATCAGAGACATTATCTTCTTTAACCTTTTTCGGAGTATCCCTTTGCGAAATTTGATCCATCATCTCAGCCATAATTTGCATAGGATCTTCCTTATATAAGGGCTCCCGATGCCTTTTGCTGGTACCCCCCTGCGAGATACTGAAGATGGACTTCTCCCCCTCCACTGGCTCCTTCAACATCCGCCTAGTATTCACCATCATGACTTTTTGTTCAGTTTCCCACAGACGGTGCCAATTTGATGGTTCTTGCTTTTTTGGATCACCAAGATCCCCCTTCCTCTCCTTATGAATGGCTGGATTTGACACCGAGAGAGAGACTCAGAAGGGAAAAGATTAGTTGTAAGAATCACCCTTGATCTTAGGAACTGAGCTAAGTGTGACACACCAAAGAAGAGTGTTAAGGGTTGGCCGACTTCCCGACGCGGCCACTCCGACGATCAAGTTAGTATGAGTATGAGAAAAAAGGTAATGAACTGGAGAAGAAGTGAGATCTCAGAGATACCAAATGGAGAAGAAATGACCATCCCTTGCTTCGTCTTCCTTTGCCCCTTTTATAGGTGGATCAACCGCCTTCTCATTGAGGTGAATTTAGTTTAATTCCCTTTACCTAGCTGTCCTTGCAACCACTTTTCCCACCTATATTCAAAATATCTTTCCCAATTGCTTCATGTGCCCTTTACTCCCTTACCAAACATTTAAACTCATAAAATATAAACAAATGATAAAATAGCTCATTAATCATGTTTTATCCTCTCTAAACTCCCCTTATCATCCCTAATTATTCTCTCCATCTGATCTTACCAGATACAAAAGGAATTCTAGGGTTCCTTGCATGGCTCAGGAAATACACATATTGCCCGGGAAACATATATACTATCTGGGAATTAAACATACTGCCCTGGAGCCATACATAGTACCCTGAAACTATTCATTGTCCTGGAAATGCATATACAATCCTGGCACTATTCATATTGTCTTGGAAATACATCTACTGCTTTGAAATTAACCACCCTACCCTGGAACTACATATACTGCCCTGGAACAATACATATGACCCTAGAATTACACATACTGCCCTGGAATGAAACATACTACTCTGGAACCATACATACTGCCCTGGAACTATTCAATGTCCTAGAAATACATCTACTGCTTTGGAATCAACCACACTACCCTGGAACTACAAATACCGCCCAGGAAATATAAATACTAGCCTGGCATTGTTCACACTGTCTTGGAAATACATACTGCTATGGAAAGACACATACTGTCCTAGGACTGTTCACACTGTTTTGGAAATACACATACTGCTCTGGAAAGACACCTACTGGCTTGGGACTTTTCACACTATCCTAGAAATACACATACTACTCTGGAAAGACACATACTGCCCTGGGATTATTCACATTGTCCTGGAAATGCACATACTGCTCTGGCATTATTCACACTGCCTTAGAAATACACCTACTTCTCTGGATAGACACATATTGCCCTGGAATTATTCACACTGTCTTGGAAATGCACATACTGCCTTGGCATTGTTCACACTGTCCTAGAAATACACCTACTGCTCTTACACTGTTCACATTGTCTTGGAAATACACCTACTGCTCTAGAATTAACCACACTGCCCTAGAACTAAACATACCACCCTGGAATGATACATACTATCCTAGAATTACACATACTACACTTGAATGAAACACACTACCCTGGAACTATTCACTATCCTGGAAATACACCTATTACTCTGGAATCAACCACACTGCCCTGGAACTACACATACCGCCCTGGAAATACACATAATGCCCTAACACTATTCACACTGTCTTGGAAATATACATATTCCTCTAGAAAGACACATGCTGCCCTGAAACTATTCACACTATCCTAGAAATACACATACTACTCTAGAAAGACACATACGCCCCTGAGACTGTTCACATTGTCCTAGAAATACACATACTGCTATGGAAAGACACATACTGCCCTGGGATTATTCACACTATCCTGGAAATACACATAGTGCTCTGGCATTGTTCACACTGCATTGGAAAAACACCTACTACTTTGGAAAGACACATACTACCCTAGGATTATTCACACTATCTTGGAAATGCACATACTGCCCTAAAACTATTTACACTGTCCTGGAAATACACCTACTACTCTGGCACTGTTCACATTGTCCTGGAAATACACCTACTGCTCTGGAATTAACCACACCACCCTGAAATTACACATACTGCCCTAGAATGATACATACTACCCTGGAATTATACATACTGTCCTAGAATGAAACATACTACCCTGGAACCATACATACTGCCCTGGACATACCCATACTGCTCTTGATTGTTTGCACAACCCTGGAAATACACACACTGCTCTAGAACTACTTATACTGTCCTAGAACTGATGACACCACCCTGACAATACACACACTGCTCTGGAAACACTCACACTGTTCTAGAAACTCCAACACCATCACCATCTTTGATAAGATTGACACAAAGTTTGACATAACATTGAAGTTTTTAATGCTTTTGAACATTGCATCAATTTTTCAAAATAATGGGTATTTTAATTTAAATTTTTTTTTCACCAATTGTATTTAGCATAAGTAATATGTTTATGAAAATTCATGATTTTTCAAAACCTATGGAATTACTTATCCATTCTCAAATTTAATCTCTAAAACTTCAAAAACTAGTCGACTGGCTCTTGGAGCAATCGACTGGTGCTAGTGCAGTCGATTGGTTTCTGATTTAGTCTACTGTTGGAGCTAATTTTGGCTGAACAAGGGTTGTTTAGCTAATTATTAGCACCCCAAGGTACCCTAACATCTCTTTACTCTATGGAATGCTTGTACAAGCATTGGAAGGGTGAAATTATCATTGAAAATGATTTAGGAGATCTAATTAGGGTGAAATATTAAATTTTAAGGGAGGTTAAAGTTAAAGTTTGAACTTTTACCCTTATTTTCGATTGTTTAGATTTCCTAAATGCTTAAGAACTCTCTAAGGACATTGTTAGTGCAATGGTCAAAGGGGAGTTAGGGGGAGTTTATCCATCAAGGGATGATGGATGTTTTCAAAGGGAGAGAATGGAAGAAATTCTTGCATTTAGTGATAAAGGAGTATCACTAAGGAGAATGAAGGCATTTAGGATGATATTGGACCAAGGGAGAGAATGTAGGATCTCATAGGAGATGAGACATTGAAAACCTTGGAAGGCTTTTTTATGTATGCCAAAGGGGGAGAAATGACGGTTTAAGTTAGCTAAACCTTCATTATGCTTTGGCATAAGAAGAGTCAAGTTGGGCTTATGGGTTAGACTAACTTAAAGGTGTTGTCAAACATCAAAAAGGAGAGATTGTTGGTACAATCGTTCTAGGTCATGATTGACTAGAATCGAGTGAGACTCGAGTAGGGTTTTGATGTTTAACAATAAGTTTGACAATGAGATTGCCAATGTGTTTATTGTTGGTGCAACAATGCCCCAAGCATTTATATATTTTGATGTTTGGATAATCATCTAAGTTAGGCAATGTTTTGTGATCTAATTGTAAACATGTTTAAGTGACAGGAAAATCCAAGTATGAAGACTTGGTAAAAGACAAGTCCAAGTGTGATCTTGGCAAAGAGAAGTCAAAGGAAAGGTCTTGGTCTTGGCAGTGTAAGTCCAAGCATGTAGTCTTGGCGGCGTAAAGTCCAAACAGTCCTTGGAAAAGAAAGACCAAAGGAAAGTCTTGGCGGCATAAGTCCAAGCATGTAGTCTTGGCGGCGTAAAGTCCAAGCGTACTTTGGCAAAGAAGAAAACCAAAGCATGACGAAACCGAAGGAAGCTTTTGAAGGCAAGTGCATGGATGGAGTCGTGGACTCAAAGAAATCCTGGAGGCGCAAGGCTGATGGAGAAGCTAGAAGGTTAAGTTTAGGCTTAGGTTATGTTTTCAAGTATGAATTAGTCATACTTGGGGTGTGCCCGGTCATATGGTGTCGGTCAGGCCCTTAAAATGCGACATTAGAGGTTGGAAGATCGTTAGCGGTCGATCGGGGTTATCCAATCGAACCGTGAGAGTCGACTCGACTCAATCGCCATACAAGCCGGCGGATCGCCACAAATAGAATGGCCCGTGAGTCGACCGCTGGCCCGGCTATTTAGCAAGATTCGGTCGCCATCGCTAGCGGTCGACTGATTGTCTTCCCGTTGGTGATGATGACTGCAAATCCTGCGAATCTGGCTGATCAGAAGCCGTTAGAATCGGCGGCAGTCGACTGATGTAAGTTATCAGTCGACTGATAGACCTCCAACGGGAAAAAGAGGCTCTTTCCTATAAAAAGAGCCCAATGGGAGCAAGAAGGGGCTAATGCTTATATTCTGATCATTCTTCTAAGCTCCCACAGGTTTTCCAAGCTTTCTAAGTGTATTAATCTCCCTCCTCCTCTCAAATCTTCATTGTCATCTTTTGTAAGAAGAGGAGGTCTTTGTAAAGAGAAAGCTTCTTAGTGGAATTGCTTGGGTTGATCCACCTTAAGGATCGCCGTGGAGTAGGAGCGTTATCTCCGAACCACGTAAAGGCCTTGTTAGCATTGTTTTTATGTTTTTACATATATTATTTGTGCTTGCTTTGCTAATCATTTTTGTAGAAATCGAAAAGCGCTATTCACCCCCCCTCTAGCTTCCAAAGGATCCCCAACAAGTGGTATCAGAGCCTGGATCGCATCGGAAGATTTAACCATCAACCGGAGCATGGAATTTCAAGAGGGATATAGCACGGCAAGGCCTCCGTTTTTCGACGGCAATGACTTCGGCTATTGGAAAGGTAGGGTGGAATACTATCTCATGAATGACATAGAAAATTGGTTTAGTATTGTAGATGGATTCGAAAAGCGGTCGGATTCGGAGCACCACTACCGACAAAAGATTGGACAAGAGAGATGGCCAAGAAAGCACAAGCAAATGCAAAAGCAACGACCACACTTCAATGTGGTCTATCCAAGGAGCAACTCTCTAAGGTCGGGCCCTTCAACTCCGCAAAAGAGCTTTGGGAGAAGCTCATCGAACTCAACGAAGGATCCAAAGAGACAAGAAGGGCCAAGAGGGATCTTTTGATTGGCCAACTCCAAAGCTTCACTATAAAGACAAACGAGACCGTGAGCCAAATGCATGGGCGTTTCAAGGAAGTAGTCAACGGACTACACGTTATAGGTGAAAAGGTCGACAACCGTGACCTTGTAAGGTATGTATTACAAGCTTTCCCTAGGACCACCTTATGGGCCTCAATGGTAGATGCCTATAAGGTCTCTAGGGATCTTTCATTAGTCAAGTTAGATGAACTTTTTTGTGAATTTCAATTACATGAACAAGCTAACACTTCATCCAAAGAGAAGGGTATAGCTTTTTTTGTAGGAAAGAAGGAGAAGAAGAAGAAGGAGAAGAAGGAAGTGTCCTCTTCATCCGAATTCGAGGAAGACTCATCAAGTAGTGAAGATGAGTTATCGGCAAGCGAGGTGGCACATTACGTCAAGAAGTTTGGTGGGAAGTCAAGGAGACTCACCAAGAAAGATGTGAAGAGGATGTTCCAATCCTCAAGAGGTAAATCTTCAAATAATTCAAATTCTTCATCTAATGTAACTTGCTATGGTTGCAATAAGAAAGGGCACATCAAGCCAAATTGCCCAGAACTAAAGAAAAAAGAGGAGAAAGAAAAGAAGCATAAGGAGAATAAGGAAAAGAAGGAAAAGAAGGAAAAGAAGAAGAAAGAAGCAATGGTGGCACAAACATGGGACACTCTAAGTATGGAGGAGTCTTCCGACGATGAGGAAGTATGCCATGCCACCCGAAACCTAGCTCTTATGGCATTAGAGGAAGAAGCCGCGAGCTCAAGCGAGGAGTCCTCTTCATCTTCAAGTGTTGAATCATCATCAAGTGATGATGATGAGGTAAACAACTCACCTAAAATAGATTTACTTTATAAGACTATTGCATGTTTACAAAATGCTTTAAATAGATCAAAAATTAGGGTTAAGGATCTAAAATTAGAAAGCAAATCACTCAAAAGTGTAGATTCATCATGTTGCAAACAATCTAGTGATATTGATGAATGTACTCTTAGGGATGAAAATGATGAGTTAAGAAAAGAAATAGGTAAATTAAGAGCATGCCTAGAAAAATTCACTAATGGTTCTAAATATCTAGATATGATTATTAAAAATCAAAGGGCAATTTACAATAAGGCCGGATTAGGATATAGACTTAAGGAGAAAGAGGTAGCATTTGCATCCCTTGTTAGTAGAAAAACAATGATTAAAAGCAAGGGGAGAAAGGCATGGGTACCAAAGAAATTTATAATTGATGCTAGTGGTCCTAAGATTTGGGTACCTAAGGATTGTGTTTTTCATGTGACATAGGTAGAAGAACCAACCTTGTGGATAGTTGATAGTGGGTGCTCAAAGCATATGACCGGGGATGAGAGAAAATTCTCCACTATCAACCACACTAGCAAAGGAAAAGTGTCATTTGGTAATAGCGGCAAACTTAAAATTCTCCTCATAATCAAAACCATTGGATGCAAGTGGATCTACAAGAGAAAGAGAGGAGTAGACGGGAAGGTTGAGACCTTCAAAGCTAAGCTTGTTGCGAAAGGGTATACTCAGAAAGAGGGTATCGATTATGAGGAGACCTTTTCGCCGGTAGCTATGCTTAAGTCTATTCGGATTCTCTTATCTATAGCTACTCATATGGATTATGAGATTTGGCAGATGGATGTCAAGACAGCTTTCCTTAACGGAAGTCTTGAGGAGAACATCTATATGCGGCAACCAGAGGGATTCATTGCTAAAGGCAAAGAGCATCTTGTATGTAAGCTTAATCGGTCCATTTATGGATTGAAGCAAGCTTCTAGATCTTGGAACATCCGCTTTGATGAGGTAATCCAGTCATATGGATTTATTCAAAGTCCGGATGAGCCTTGTGTATACAAGAGATGTGACGGAAACGTAGTGGTGTTTCTTGTACTATACGTAGATGACATTTTGTTAGTTGGCAACAATATCAAAGTGTTATCAGATGTAAGGTTATGGTTGTCCAAACAGTTTGATATGAAGGACTTGGGAGAAGTGGGACACATCCTTGGGATCAAAGTTATAAGGGATCGCAAGAAAAGGATGTTGTGCTTGTCTCAAGCTTCATACATTGACACTATCCTTGCTCGTTATAGCATGGAGAACTCCAAGAAAGATTTTCTACCTTTTAGGCATGGAGTTCCTTTATCTAAAGAGATGTGTCCCAAAACATCAAAGGAGATAGAGGACATGAAGGCGGTTCCTTATGCTTCGGCAGTAGGAAGCCTTATGTATGCTATACTATGTACGAGACTGGATATCTGCTTTGCCATGGGCATGGTTAGCAGATATCAGAGTAATCCTGGACAGGGATATTGGACTGCGGTAAAGCATATATTGAAGTACCTGAGAAGGACTAGGGATTATATGCTGGTTTACCGGGCAGATCAATTAGTCCCTGTGGGTTACATGAATTCGGATTTCTAATCAGATAGGGACAAGAGTAAGTCTACCTCGGGGTTTGTGTTTTCTTTTGAAGGTGGAGCCATAGTATGGAGGTGTGTCAAGAAGAAATGCGTGGCGGACTCTACCATGGAAGCTGAGTATGTGGCAGCCTCTGAGGCAGCCAAGGAAGCTGTATGGCTCAGGAACTTGTTGATGGACTTGGATGTGATTCTTGGTTTGCCCAGAACTATCACAATTTATTGTGATAATAGTGGTGCAGTTGCAAACTCGAAGGAACCACGAGCCCATAAGGCGAGTAAACACATAGAGCGCAAGTACCACCTCATACGAGAGATCGTAAAGCGAGGAGAAGTTGCTGTCGCCAAGATTGCATCAGAGGATAACCTAGAGGATCCATTCACTAAGGCCCTTCCAGCGAAAGCGTTTGATAGGAATGTGGAGGACATGGGGATCAGATGTATGGAAGAGTGATGACGGCATAGTCTTTTAGTATAAGTGGGAGATTGTTGGAATGTATACTGAAAGCCTAACTCTTTTTGTATGAACATTTTATTTTGAAATAAGAATCACATGATCATTGTTTGCACTTTATATATTTATTATATGTGTGCATATTGTCTAATATTTTACATTGTAGATAACATGGTGCTTGGTGTGGCACAGAAGATCATGTTATCAATCCCTTGTAAAATATAAGTAGAGGCTCACAACCAAGATGGTTTTGGACAAACCATTGGCATGGTTGTAGTGTAGCTTGGTATTGTTTTGTCTTGAACATAGAGTTACACTAGTACACTTAGGTGTATTGAGCAGGACCGACATAGAGGTGATTCAATTTAGTACTGACTACATAATTGAATCGGACCTCGGATATTATGTTGTGCATGCTCTTAATCCCGATATAATAACGGGCACATGTACTTAGTATTTATTTCTTTGATTTACCAGAGGGTGAGATTTAGATGGATTAAATCAATATGCCCGGTAAGTTGGGAAATAATATTATTTACATGGTGTGCCGTTGATTATAGGAGAAAACCGTGTCCTATATATTAGGTTGATGATGTCTCCTTGAGGAGCTCATAAGGTTCATCATGTAAACCCAGCTGGTTGACTTAGTCAACATGATGATAAGGTTGAGTGGTACTACTCGAGGAATTAGATGTTAATTAATTGATGGTCAGTAAATCAATTAATTGACGGACATTCGATATCTTAAACACGGGGAGATTAATGTACAAATAATATATGGAGCCCATATTGATTTATGGGGGTTGGTGAGGTAGTTCAATGATGATCCTCTAGTGGAATGGAACATCATTGATGGATCAAGTTAGTGTGGTTTCGATCCATCGGGTGGCCAAGACCCAACTCCTCCTTATGGTCCCTATCGTAGCCTAATATAATCCTTGTGAAGTCTAGATCCAAGAATGTAAAACAAAACCTAGAACCAACGGTTGGGATTAAATCCCTGGATCCGATGGTTAGGATGAAACAATAGAACCAACGGTTGGGATTAATTCCCTAGATCCGATGGTTAGGATGAAACCCTAGAATCGATGGTTGAGATTAAATCCCTAGATCCGACGGTTGGGATAAAACCCTAGATCTGACGGTTGGGATGAAATCCTAGATCCGACAGTTGGGATGAAATCCTAGATCCGACGGTTGAGATGAAACCCTAGATCCGACGGTTGGGATAAAACCCTAGATCCGACGGTGGAGGTTAAATCCCTAGATTCGACGGTGGAGATTAAAGGAGTCCTAAGCCTAACTCTATAAAAGGAAAGCTTAGGGTTGGGCGGCAACAAGAGATTTCGAATTGGGATTAGGGTTTGGAGCAAAGGTGGGCGGCTAGGGTTTGGAGGAAAAGTGGGCGGCAACCATCTTCCATCAATTGTTGCCGGCGCCCACTTCCTTCCATCAACACTTGGCCGGCGCCCATCCTAGAGCCCTCTCCCTTCTTCCTTGGCCGGCGGTTCTCCTCCCATTGGTGGCCGGTTCTCATCCTCCTCCCTATTCTCCAAAGTGGCCGGCGGCAACACTTCTTGAAGTTGGCCGGCGCATCATCCAATTGTTCCTTGGCCGGCGGTTGCACCAAATTCCCTAATTTGGTGGTCGGTTCTAGATAGGAGGGTATTTGTTGTTTCTTCTCTTTGTTCGCAGCGGACAAGGTAGAGAATAAAGCGATCTAAAAGGCTTCTACTCGTGGAGGATCTTCGTCCACACGTCGTCCACGAGAAGGATAGGACATACGGTAGAAGATCGTGAGGTATAAAGTTATTTTAACTTTATTTACAGATCTGAGCATGTTCTTTTATGTTTTTATTATGCATGTGTGAATTAGTAAATATATTGTATAATCATGGAGCCCGAAGACAAACACAAAAATAGGCGATCCGTCCGTCGTCTCTTCCGCGGCTAACCAACTAGAAGAGTTGTGTTGCTTGAACAACTAGTTTGTTCAAACGACCACTCAAGTTGTTAGCACGACGACAAAATGGTTGTGCTAAGGAAGCTCATCCCATCCGGATTAATTCTTTCATTAGTGAAAATTTTAATCCGGGGACATGGGAGCCAATGAGCCATCGAAGCGACCCCCTACATTCCTTTTATAAAAAATCTATCATTAAAAGGAATAGATTATCCATCCATCATTTAGAAACCGAAAGCAATTCTTTCTAAATAAAGGTACATAAAGAAAATTCTTAAGAACCAAAACCTTTTATTTTTCTCAAAAGATAAATAAAACTTCTCCCACTGCAATAGCCGCCACCTTCATGGCATTGCCCAAGTAAATGGTAATATCCCCTTTAGCTAGTCGTCGGGTTTCCTGGAACCCCTGAAAAGTTTTGCAGACATGATTAGTGGCTCTCGTATCTACACACCAGGTGCCGGTAGATAACACCGCTAACCATGTTTCAACGACTAGACCAAAGGATATACTTTTGTTCTGCTTTGGATTGGGACAGTCCTCCTTCCAATGTCCATCCTGCTTGTAAGTGAAGTACTTGCCTTTCGGCTTCTTCACTCCTCCCTGAGATTCTCCCACCACATTTTCTCCACCTTGTTTCTCCTTCTTCTTGCCTTTCGGCTTAGAAGTAGAAACCTTTTGGAGCAACCATGGCTTGAGGATACTCTTCGAAGAGTGCATACATGTACTTCCTAGCAAATAAGACAATATCTGGATTCTTTTCCAATCAACATTATTTGGGTACAGTAAGTTTATTTCCTTTAGTATCACAATAAGTGGACTGAAAGTCATTTTGAAAATCCTAAGAATCATATAGATCATTACTTTAGATCGTTTTAGCATGCAGAACTCCAAGAAGGGTTTTCTACCTTTCAGGTATGGAGTTACTTTATCTAAGGAGATGTGTCCTAGATCATCTGAGGTGATAAAGGAGCTGAAGGCGGTTCCTTATGCTTCGGCAGTAGGAAGCCTCAAGTATGTGATTCTCTGTACGAGACTAGATATCTGCTTTACCGTGGGCATGGTCAGCAGATATCTGAGTAATCCAAGATAGGGATATTAGACTGCGGTAAAGCATTTATTGTAGTGCCTGAGAAGGACTAGGGATTATATGCTAGTTTATCGGGCAGACCAATTACTCTCTGTGGGTTACATGGATTCGGATTTCCAACCATATAGGGATAACAGTAAGTCTACCTCAGGTTTTGTGTTTACTTTTGGAGGTGGAGCCATAGTATGGAAGAGTGTCAAGCAGAAATGCGTGGTGGACTCTACCATGGAAGCTGAGTATGTGGCAGCCCCTATGGCGGCCAAAGAAGCTGTGTGGCTCAGGAACTTTCTAATGGACTTGGATGTTATTCCTGGTTTTCCCAGAACTATCACAATTTATTGTGATAATAATGGTGCAGTTGCAAATTCGAAGGAACCACGAGCCCATAAGGCTAGTAAACACATAAAGTGCAAGTACCACCTGATACGAGAAATCGTAAAAGAGGTAGAAGTTGTTGTCGCCTAGGTTGCATCAGAGGATGACCAGGTAAACCCTTTCACTAAGGCCCTTCTGGCGAGAACTTTGATAGGCATGTGGAGGGAAGGGGAATCAGATGTATGGCAGTATGATGACAACATAGTCTTTTAGTATAAGTGGGAGATTGTTGGGATGTATACTGAAAGCCTAGTTCTTTGGTATGAACATTTTATTTTGAAATAAGAATCACATGATCATTGTTTACACTTTATATTTATATATGTGCATATTGTCTAATACTTTACATTGTAGATAACATGGTGCTTGGGTGTGGCACAGAAGATCATGTTATCAGTCCCTTGTAGAGTATAAGTAGAGGCTCACAACCAAGATGGTTTTGGACAAACCATTGGCATGGTTGTAGTGTAGCTTGGTATTGTTTTATCTTGAACATAGAGTTACACTAGTACACTTAGGTGTATTGAGCAGGACCGACATAGAGGTGATTCAATTTATTGCTGACTGCATAATTGAATCGGACCTCGGATATTATGTTGTACATGCTCTTAATCCCGATATAATAACGGGCACATGTACTTAATATTTATTTCTTTGATTTATCAGAGGGTGAGATTTCTATGGATTAAATCAATATTCCCGGTAAGTTGGGAAATGATATTATTTACATGGTGTGTCGTTGATTATAGGAGGAAACCATGTATTATATATTAGGTTGATGATGTCCCCTTGAGGAGCTCATAAGGTTCATACGAGCAGTATCAGTCGAACTTCCACTGTTGGCAGTCGACTGATAGTCTTCCCGTTGGTGATGATGACTGTAAATCCTGCGAATTCGGCTATTCAGAAGCCATTAGAATCGGCGTCAGTCGACTGATGTAATTCATCAGTCGACTGATAGACCTCCAACGGGAAAAAGAGGCTCTTTCCTATAAAAAGAGCCCAATGGGAGCAAGAAGGGGCTAATGCTTATATTCTGATCATTCTTCTAAGCTCCCACAAGTTTTCCAAGCTTTCTAAGTGTATTAATCTCCCTCCTCCTCTCAAATCTTCATTGTCATCTTTTGTAAGAAGAGGAGGTCTTTGTAAAGAGAAAGCTTCTTAGTGGAATTGCTTGGGTTGATCCACCTTAAGGATCACCGTGGAGTAGGAGCGTTATCTCCGAACCACGTAAAGGCCTTGTTAGCATTGTTTTTGTGTTTTTACATATATTATTTGTGCTTGCTTCCGCTAATCATTTTTGTAGAAACCGAAAAGCGCTATTCACCCCCCTCTAGCTTCCAAACGATCCCCAACATTTATCAATATGGGTTGACCATATGTTAATCGATAAGTGGATATTTAGAATATCCAAGGTCATATGAGGGAGATTGTTGAAGTAATCAACCTTAGGTCAAGGTTGACCAAACTCGAGTGAGACTCGAGTGGAATTCCAAGATTGGAGTTTTGGCATGAAGAAGTCCAAGTATGGATACTTAGCAAAGAACAGTCCAAGAATATATTCTTAGCAATGGAGAAGTTCAAGTATGGATATGGCAAAGAAAAGTTCAAGGGTAAAGTCTTGGCAATGGAGAAGTCAAAGTATGGATACTTGGCATGAAAAAGTCCAAGGGTGAAATCTTGGCAAGGGAAAGTCCAAGTATGGATACATGGAAAAAGAAAAGTCCAAGGGTGTAGTGTTGGCCATGTAAGTCCAAGTATATAGTGTTGGTAGCAAAAGTTCAAAAATGGATATTTGGCAAAGGAAAAGTCCAAGAGTGTAATATTTGCCACGTATGTCCAAATGTATAGTCTTGGCGATGAAAGTCCAAGCATTGAGGATTGGCAATAGAAAAGTCCCGGAGGCATGACCTCTTGGGAAAGTAGACCCAATGGCATGACATAGCCGATGGAAACACCAAAAGTCTAGCACGAAGGGTGAACGAGCCATGGAGGACTCAGATGGACCCTGAAGGCGTGAGGTTAATGGAGGTGGCTTAAAGGCTTAGGTCTAGGCTAAGGGTTAGTATCAGGTATGAGGGGGTCATACTTGGGTTAAACCTCATGTTTGTGGTTTACCAACCAATTGGTGGTCTTGTCCAATAGACTAGTTGAGTGCACAATACTCGGGAGGCTTAGTTGACTCAGGAAGTCGACTAGGGTTATGACCTAATCAATTGGTCATATAGTTGATTGAGGCTCGACTGTGATCTGTGGCTCTGGCAATTGACTACTAGGGTTTCACAGTCAATTGTTAGGGTTGAGCTGTTGACTGGTTTCGGTGGACATCGCCACAGAAGGTTTGGCAGTCGACTGCTAACTTATGACAGTCGACTAGTGGCTTCCAGTAATCGAATGTTGAGTAAGGGTAGTCAACTGATCATCCCTAATCCTACGTGGATTATACGTTTTGAGATAATGGATAAGTAAGCAGTCGATTGGTGGATAAGGCCAGTCAACTGGAAGGCAAAAAATCTTCTTGACACATGACTTAAAAGGAACTCGACTGAAAGAAGGAAGGAAGGCGATTCTTGATGATTTGGGAGGGAATTTGCTGCTACATTCTAGACCTTCCAAGACATTCAAAGTAACCAAACAACTACGATCAAGCATTCTTTGTAAAGTGTTCATTGTATTTCATCCTTTCTTTACATTTGTATTTGCTGTATAAACTGATTGTAAGAGATTTTCTCCACCTCCAGTGTGTTGCCAAGAATGAGACAAGGTTTAGTGAAGTAGACACTAAAGCTTGACCAAGAAATAGGAACTGTAGGTTTCAAACCACATAAAAATTATTGTCTTGTGTGTGTGATCATATTGTTCTTTTGTTTGTGTTTTGTTCTATATTCCACTGTGAACTAACAAGTTTGTAGACCATCAATGAACGAATCGAGCAAAATCAAAAGTCACTATTCATTCTCCCCTCCCCTCTAGCACATCCAAAGGTCCCTAACAACCTCGAGCTACATTCGAGTGAAGTTAGATGAGAAGAGAATGTTTACAACTTGAATTCAATGGAGAAAAGGCACTACACAAACCGTATTAATTTTTCAACAATCATATACACAATAATCACAAAGGCCATAACCATGCACCATGTTATACATCACATGCATCAATTGTATATTATTATTTTATTATAATTATAATTAATTATTTATGTGCTGAACCCACATGGGGTTCCAAGGGGCAACACCCTAGGGATACTTCAAAGGGGACCAAGGCGAGCAAGGCGTGCAAATTTTGTTTTTTTATTAACTCATTGAATGAGTCGCTGCCTTGTTTCTCTTGAATATTAATAATTAAATTACCACAAACTATTCATAATAGATTGTTTCACAATTTTGATTATTAATTAAACAAAATGACTAATATCTCATAATATGTTCATAACAAATTATAACATTATATCAATCATATTGAAAATTGCCATGTTTGATTAGTCGAACAAAACAAGACTATAGTGTTCATATAATTATGAGTATGCTACGATCACTACTGTTTAATCAAATTAAACAACCGACAATGTTTAAACTAATTAAATGACTTCTATTTCATACCGAATTAATCAAAGATACACATAAATCATTTAATTAAGATTATAATAAATATATTTGTTTATATCATATATAAAATCAAACATTAAAATGATTCAATTGAATTTCCAAGTGACTATGATACCACTATTGGATTCAAAGCGAAATTAAAATAAAATATGCAGCGGAAAAAGGAACCCACCGAGGATCCATGTGAATTCTAATTGAATGTTGGTTTAGAATATTACCCTTGATGCATGTACTTTTCAAAGCTGGAGAGTCAAGTCTATCTGAGCGTGATCAGTATGTTCGCGCCTCTTTCGTATCCACACGAACACAATCGCCATCCGTCTCACGAACCAAATTGAAGATATCATAATTTTTTTCATTACCCCATGGTGTAGTGCTAACTATTATTTAAGGAGGGATCAAAAAGACCTAGTCTTTTCGGTTGACATAATCTTACATGATCTTATCAAATAAGATTGTGTTTATTACTAAACCTCCAAGTCACATCTAATGTGACATTTTCTTTATTTTTATCAAACAAGTGATTTATCCGTGGTTATGTTTGAAAAATCAAATGCATATTAGATTAATCCATTAATCCAATAAGTTCAAATCTAATAATCTAATAAGTTTAGGATCCGATTAGATTAACCCATTAATCTAATGAGTTTAGGATCCAATAAGATTAACTTATTAATCTTAACTTAGACACGATGTAGGACTTCGATTGTGATCCCAACAAATATACGACATGTTCAGCAGTTGTGCAAGAAGTTGTCTGGTTAAGAGGGTTCCTGAAGCATCTCAAGGTTGTTAAGGACAATAGGAGTTCTATTACTGTCTATTATGACAGTCAAGTTGATATAACATTTTTGAAGAATCTCAAATATCACAATAAGGACAAGTATATAGCAATTATGTATAATTTTATAAGGGATATTGTTGATAAGAAGAAGGTAATCTTGAGTATATCTCTATACGTGCTATGTTTGTAGATCCTTTTACTAAGTCATTGACTAAAGAGTCATTTCATGGACATGTGAAGTCTTTGGAACATCGAAGAATGTAATAAAATTTTAATGACAATTAGATATTGTAAGATGATATTAATGTGAAATGTCATACTCTATTCAGTGTATATGTTCTTGTTACATTCATATAAGGTCTCGGTAAGCATGTTGGTATTCAGTGTATATGTTCTTGTTACAATCATTTCTATTTGCTAAATATGAATAGAGACAAGACCAATTCTTATGGGATAGCTTGTATAGCTATAAAGAGAAACATACCTATAAGCTAGAGTTGCCTTGATAGTGTTGGGAAAAATCCGAATCTGATGTTCACAAGATCGCGGGTGAATACTTCGCACAACCGCAACGGAAATAATAATTAAACCGGATCCCACCAGAGATCCATGCAAAACTATATAAGTCATTTTCTTTAATCTAGTCTAGATCTTATTTAGATGAGGAATATACCTTCGGTGCGTGCCCTTCAAAATCTCGCTTTTCCAAACGCTATCGGATCTCAATATGGTAAGGGTAACTGTATCTCTAAAGTTTCCACACTGACACCCAACCGATTTGGAGTCATGTTGTGCTAGAAACCCCTAGCAAAATGCCAAGATCCCTTTGGAAGAAGAAGGAGAGGAGAGTGAGGGAAGAGAGAACACTTCTCTTCTTTTTGGCTTGCACGCCCAAAACACAAAAGCAACACACATCTAGCTTTACACGTTCAAAGCCATTTTAAGCCTCTAGCCATCAATGCCATTATCTCCTCTTTAAGACATCTCTTAATACCAAGACCCTTAGTATTCTCCTTCATGAATTCTCATCATGAATACCAAGGCCCTTGGTATTCCTATACATGATTAATCAAATTAATCATGCATGATGATGAATCATCTTCCATGGTTCAACTTGAGTCTAACTCAAGTTTAACCAGTTTGAGTCTAACTCAAGTCTTGGCCATATGCTCAATTGTCCTTTTAGTCCAACTAAAAGAAACCATCTCCAAAACAGAATGCCATTTGTGTGTGACCCTATAGGCTCTTGTAACGTTGGCAATGTATCTAAAACCATTTTAGATACATAAGCAATGAGCGACATCTAGCAATACATCATTGCTACCCAAGTTACAAGATCGTTGAGATCTGACAACCTTTCTGTGACTATTATCATGTATGACGGTGTCCTTCTATCTCTGATATCTTAGATCGATCAATGAGGCATAGACCGTGTCATCCCCTTATCGATCTTTATATTTCTTGATCCCCAAGTAGACTCACTCAAACAAATGAGCTCAATATCTCATATTGACTCATTTGAGCATGACCATGCATTTTGTGGTCCTATTCTATCAAGAGGTCAAAGATATCACTCCCGTCATATGGGAGGGATAGATCCCATCTACATCACTCATATCCCTCCGTATAATTCGTTACATATCCAGTGATCATCGTTATAGTGTACCCTATTATGGTGTGATGTTAGACGATACCAAAGTACATAACTCCTTATATAGGGAACCGTAGTGACTTCAGGTCTAAGGACTATTCATACTAATAGTCACATGAGAAAGTATATGACACTCATATAACGATCCATGACACTTTCTCATTGCGGGTCAATTCAGTATATATATTCTTCAATAAATATACCCATATGTGAATGTGATATCACATATCCATGACATGTGAGATCAAGTCATCCATTGACCTACATGCTAGTCTCAATGTATTAATATTTCACTCGTCTATTAATACTTGGTTAGGAATATTAAGAATAGTGTTCTCTACAGCTTCTCATAATCAATTCTACCAATTGATATACTGTAGATTAGAACCTACTATTCAAGGGCATTATTATATTTATTTTAGCTGGCACATGCATAAAGTAAATATAATAAACAATCTTTGCCTTTTATTAATGAAATATGATACACATGATCCCTAATCAATCATCTCATGATTTGCACTAAGGGCTGACACTAACAGATAGTTGTATCAAGATAAGATCATTTGTAGATTGATGATCGAAATAAATGTATCCACTATTTACTAAACTTGTTTGAAGCTAGATAAGAATTTATGAGTTAAATTCAGGATTAGGCATTGGGAATGTCTATATCAAAATTGTACAATGTTAAATTTGAGAAAAATATGTACTCTTTATTAGTAAAGTGAATAACATCGTAGCATGTAATTCATACTATATGTGCTAAAACAATAATAAAGATAGTAGGAGAAAGGATCCCTGTTATCTACTATGTGAGTCCTTGAAATTATAAGTTAATCTCAGTATTTGCCCTGAGTGACTATTTTGTTGTCTACTTGAAGTTTTAATCAAGGTTTGATACTTTAGCATGTAAACCTATTGCCTATGGATAATTCGGCCTATGGAACATAACTAGAAAAGCTACTGATTAAATGAATGGATTCTAGGTAAAAAGAAAGATTAAATAGATTTACATTGTTTAAGGTTTATTTACTAGTTGACCTATTTGTGTTGAGTAGCGAAATGAAATTGTGAATATTGAAAATATAGAACATGATCTAGATATTATAGTCATTATGAGGGATTATCGAAGTAAATAATTTAATCTAGGTAAATGAAAAGACATTAATTTTGTTTGAAGAGTAGTTGTGTGTCATTTGGAGAGCGGCTAAGTAAAGTGTAATGGCTTTCATAACATTGATTGCTCTATTAGCAGCTATATAAAGTGTTACAACTTTCTTAGCATTAATTTCTCAGTATGTTTGTTATCGTAAGGATCATTTTTCCTAAGTATGATTTAGATGTTTTATTAGTCTTTGTGGCTAATTATTCTTATTAGTTTTGTGACTATTGGCCTCTTTTCTAAATGGTTTTTGTGACTATATTTCTTTTCGTGGCTTAACTTAGATGAGTGAGAGATGTTGATAGTTACATGTAGTACCAATGTAGGATGTAACACGTAGTGTGCTTTGTGCACGACGTAACTGTATGATCAAGATACTCCGAGAGAGGGGGTGAATCTCGGAAGTTATAATTTTCTTTTGACAATTAAAGCTTATTTTGAAATATTCAAAGAGTATGCAGCGGAAATGAAATAAAATAGAGACAACTTCTTTTACTTGGTTCACAACCCTAACTGGGTTGCTACTCCAAGGCCCATAGCTCTTCCAAGAGCTATCTTAATGGGCAATCACTATATATCCTCCGACTCGAGAACTCTTGACTTCGGAGGGGTTCGCTCTTAACAAAAATATGAGATGGGTAACACTCTACCTTCTCTTTGAAGTTAAGTACATACAAGCGAAAATAAATACAAGAAATTAAGAGTTACATTATACCGACACTAATGGAAGTTTTGAAGTAGGCACGGAGTGTCGAAAAAGCATCTTTGTGAGAAAGTGAAGCTCTTGTGGATGAGGATAAATTTTAGCAGCACTTTGACGTAGTATTAGTGTTCTGGTTGGAGATGGTCGAGCACTTGATTTATAATGTTTTTCTAGTCGATTGGAATGCCCTCTAGTCGACCTCACATCAGCCCGTCGATATGGAACTTCTGGTCTTCCAATCGACTGAAAACTTCCCAGTCGACTCCAGGTCACCTAGCTTCTCATTGGGAAGTTTGGCTCTCCAGTCGACTGAACCTCCCCTAGTCGACTAAAACTCTTTCCATCTGCGATGCCAGTTCATTGATCGATCACCAGATAATCCTGCCAAGTGTTCATCTAGTCGATTAAACTAAACTGAGTCGATTGAACTTCAGTCGACTGGAATCCATTTAGTCAACTGATCTCTACAAAATGAGATTAGCACAAATAGATAATACAACACAGGATAGCAGTAGTAATACTGCTCGATCTCGACTTCTAAGTCCCACACGAACTATCTATTGGATCGACGCCTAGCTTTGTCTCCCTACAGAGGACTCAACCTCACCTCTCCACTCAAGCCTTACCTACTAGCTACCTGTCAGACTTACCATTCTTGACATCCAATTTGACCCACTAGGGCTTCTACCAGCTGTCTAGTCAATCTGACCCAGCTAGACTGTTTGTCGATTGTCCGGTCTCCTGACTCAACCGATCTTCATGCTAAATGTCCAGTCCACAAAATCCATATGGACTTCATGCCTGGTGTCTGATCCTCCTGATCTGTCAAGTCATTTGCCTTGTATTCGGTCAACATGACCTACTAGGACTTCTTGTTAAGTCTGTACACTTAATACTGATATTAGAACACAAGTAAGTCCTAACTTTAACTATGGTTCATACATCAAAACCAAGGAGTGATGCTCTCTACTTCAACAATCTCCCCCATTTTGATGTATGACAATACATCAGTTAAAGTTAGGAGAATCAAACTGTAATATCCAATTAAAGCATATATTAGAAATGCATTGAGTCAAAAATGTATATGCATGAAATGCTCATATGCATAAAGAACTTTAAATATCCCTCTTTTAAGTCTCTTCTCTCTAACTTTGACATACATCAAAATCAATTTCCCCTCTCCCCCTTTGGCATACATCAAAATCAATTTTAATTTAAAAAATGCCATAAGATGAGAATTAAAGCTTTCAAACTATAGATCAAGCTCTATCAAAAAAATGCTTAAGTTTTGAAAATAATTTATCAATACTCCCCTTAAATAAAATTTTCTTCTAAAGAAGGGATCTCTCCCTATATTTTTCAGATTCAAAATTTTTAAAAGATTAAATTTCTAAAATTTTCAAAACTCTTAATGTCTTAATTTTCAAAATTTATCAATGCTTCCCTTAAAATGTTTTTGAAATTTTAAAAAATATTTTAAACTTCACCTTAAAATTCTTTAAAGGTTTAATTTTCAAAAATTACCCTCAATAAAAAATAATTTTCAAATTCCAAAATTTTCAAAAATACTAACTCCCCCTTAATAAAAATATTTTTTCAAATTTTAAAATTTTCAAAAATTCTAATTCCTACTTAATAACAACATTTTTCAATTTCTAAAATTTTTCAAAAATTCTAATTCCCACTTAATAACAACATTTTTCAATTTCTAAAATTTTTCAAAAATGCTAACTCCCCCTCAATAAAAATATTTTTCAAATTCCAAAATTTTTCAAGAATTCTAATTCCCACTTAATAACAACTTTTTTCAATTTCTAAAATTTTATAAAATTCTAACTCCCCCTCAATAAAAATATTTTTCAAATACCAAAATGTTTCAAAATTTTCTAACTCCCACAACATTTTTCAATTTTTAAAATTTTTAAAAAATTCTAACTCCCCTAAATAAAAATATTTTTTAAATTCCAAAATTTTTCAAAATTTTCTAACTCCCCCTTAATAATAGCTAAACATTTGAAATTAACTTTAAAATTTTCAATGTTTTCAAGATGAAGCAAATGTGATAGAAGATTTGTCTAAGCATGAATTCCAAAATATTAATTTTTTACTTAAAAATACACATCTAAAAATTGTCCTTAATGCAAATGTATAACTCTTTACTAGCTCAAGTGATATAGAATAATCATCAAACTTAGAGTTAGTCACCTAAGTGATTGATATGCTCTTGTAAACCCTATGTTTGTTCATGTCGATACACTGAATCTACATATAGAACTAGGGGTGCAGTCCTAACATCTCACGCTCATCTTCATAGCTCAGTACACAAACAAGTAATCTTAGGTGTTTGTGAGATGTGAAGGCTTATCTAGGTCTATAGGATCATGAAATCTAAATTGACTTAGGCTAGATTAATTTTTAAATTTCGTTAAAAATAATATAATATTACTTTTCAAAATAAATTTTGAGTAATGAACATGAAATCATCCTAGTCTACCAAACATAATCCAAATCACAATCAAGATTTAAAAATTATCAAATTTATTAATTAAGTTCAAATAGTAACAACTATCATAACATTCCTAGTCAAGAGAGGAAGGTGGAGGAGGTGACCCATGCTCTAAGACCTAAGAAGCTCCATCATCTCTCGATGATCCTCTCTTTGTGCCTGTAACATCTGCATCATCTCAAGATGACGAGCCTGATGTTACTGCTTCTAACACTGCATCGCATCCTCTAAACTGGATAATCTCTCTGCAATAGTTGGAGGTGCTGGAATCCCAATAAATGGTGATAGACTATCGAATCATGGGGCTTCCTGATGCTCAGACTCGGAGTGGTGCTTAGGATTAGCCTCAGGCTCAAGCTTCTGCTCCGGCTCAGGTTGGGGCTGGGGTTGAGGGTCATGTTAGGGCAATCAACCCATGATATGGTTTTGATGTGTGTGGCAAAGGGTTTAAGTTAGGTTGTTATTGTGATTTGATATGTGCGTTGGAGCCTTGCAGGACTTAGTATTTCACACATGGAGCCTTGGCGAGTTTCACATCTCATGACTCAGTCCTTGAGTCGGTGAAGGATGGCTTTGCGAAAGCCGTGCGCTTGGAACATCCGAGGGACCGCCGGACGAGGAGCTTGGAGTGAAGTCGGAGGAAGTAGACTTCAGGGCGACACACGAAGGATGGCGCTAGCTACAGAGCCGTGCGCTTTGCGCATCCGAGGGACGTGGCCAGATGAAGACAACTTCAAAGGCGAGGGACTCCAAGGGATGAGAGTGAGCGAATGTAACCTGGGAAGGGGTAGTGCTCTTAGGTGAAACTTGGCCATTTGGCTAAGTGTCGGATGAGGTTTCCCGACACCAGTGGACTGCCATGAAATGGCGGTCGACTGCTCTGAGTTGAATGAGGTTCGACTGGTATCCGACTGATGGGTTTATGCCTAGCAGTCGACTGCCATGGAATGACAGTCGACTGCCAAAGGAAGTCGCGGGCACAGAACCTCTCATAGCCGACTGGGCAGTCGACTACGGAGGCAGCAGTCGACTGATGGTTACATCAGTCGACTGCCAAGGGATCCATTGGACTACAACGGTCGAGATCCGACGTGTTCGGAGGCCGTTGTAGTGGCGGTAGTCGACTCCCAAGGGCAGCAGTCAACTGGTGGTGGCCAACGGGAAGAAATCAAACCTCTTTATAAAAAGAGAGGGTGTTGGGCTTTGGGAGGCTAATGCTTCTATTCTAAACAGCTCCTAAAGTGCCCTAAACATTTTCCACTCTTCTACTTGTGCTAATCTTCATTCTATTATAGAAGAGTGATCCTTGTGTAAAAGAGGTTACCTCCACCTAGCTTTGTGCAAAGGAGAGATCTAGTGGATAGATTGAGGAGTGATTCACCTTGGACGAATCGGACCATGGATTAGCGGCGTAGCCGTGAACCACATTACATCCTTTGTTAGCGTTTGTATTCTCGTTATTGTTTTTGTCTTTAATTGTTTGTATTTGCATATTCCACTTGCGCTAATATTCTTTGTAGACGAGAAAATTCCATCATCGTACGAAGAGGGCTATTCACCCCCCTCTAGCCGGCCAACATCTACACTTCATCAACCCTACAAGTGGTATCAGAGCCAAGTCGTTTGTCGAGGACTAACCGCCGCAACAAACACTTCATCAAGAGATGGCCGACTCTAATACTCATCCGTCGAAGTTCAAGGGGGAATTCGCTTGGTGGAAGAAGCGAATGGAGGTATTTTTTGAAACCGATTTCGAAATTCTTTTAATTATGGAAAACAGTTTCGAAATGCCTAGGGATGAAGAAGGGAAGCCATTGGAAAAATCAAGGTGGAGCAAGAGGCAAAGCGAAGAGTACTTGGCAAACTCAAAAGTCAAACATCATCTCTACAATGTACTCCCCCAACAAGAAGTGAATAGGATAGGGGAGTGTGCTAGCGCCAAGGAGATGTGGGAGAAGCTAGTAGAGCTTCATGAAGGTACCTCGGAGGCCAAGCTTGCAAGAAGAGACCTCCTCCGCTCCCAACTATCAAACATCAAATTAGAAAAGGGAGAAAAGGTAACCTCACTAAACTCTAGATTTAAAGAGATAATAACCGGTTTATCTAGTGTAGGGGAGAAGCTTTCAAATAGGGACATGCTCATGAAGGCTATAGATGCCTTTCCCCGGTCATCAAGATGGAGCTCTATGGTGGATTCTTTTTACATATCCAAGAACCTAGAAGTTAGCACCTTGGAGGAATTTTTCTCAATCATGGAGCTCCATGAAACAATACTTGAAGGAATAATAGAAGAGCCAAGAATTCAACCTTCAAGAGGAATGACACTTTTGGCCAACAAGGGGAAGAAGAAGATGGAGACTCCCTCCTCCTCCGACGAAGCATCCTCCTCTTCTTCCATGGATAGCACGGAAGAAGCATACATGGTAAGGAAGGTAAGGCGTGCATTAAAAGGTTTTAAATTTAATAAATCTAATGATAGGAGTAGAAGACCAAGGGGAAAGGTGATTTGCTATAATTGCCAAGGAGGGGACATATAAGGGATAATTGTCCCCTCTTGAACAAGAGCAAAGAAGAGAAGAGAAATAAGGAAGAAAAGAAGAAGAAAAAGGGGAGCAAGAAGAAGGAAGAAGAGAAGAAAGGCAAAGAAAAGGGAAAGGCAAAGGCACTAAAAGCAAGGACTTGGGATGACCCTTCTTCCTCATCATCATCATCCGAGGAAGAAAATGCCTTTGTCACAAATTTGGCATTAATGGCTTTTGACGACTTAGACTCCTCCTCCTCCGAAAATGAAGAAGCAAGCTTAAGTGAGGAGAGCTCGAGTGAAGGGGGAGCTTCTTTTACATCCTCATCATCGGAAGAAAATTTGGTAAGTGAGGTAACAAATCTCTCCCCCAAGAAAGTTATGTCAATTATTTCTAGCCTCACTAAGGACTTGTTTAGGGCAAAGAAGAAAAATAATAGCATGCTAGATCAAATTAAGGACTTAGAAAATAAACTAGAAAAATCATGCTTAAATATTAATGAAAATATTTCTTCTAGTCATGATGATGAATGCTCACATGATCTTTATATGCCATTTGATGTCAATGATGCATGCATAGAGGAAAATAGGGCTCTAAGAGAAATGGTAGATCATTTGACCAAGGCCCTAGAAAAGTTTACAATAGGCTCCAATACCCTTAACATGATAATTGGGAGCCAAAGAGCAAGCTTCAATAAGAAAGGCCTAGGATATAAAGAAAATAAAAATGAAAAGGCCTATAAATGTTTAATTGCTAGGAGTCAAGACAAAAATAAGGTAATAGCTAGAAAATGGATCCATAAGGAATTTTTAGTGAACCCCATAGGAAAGAACTTATTTTGGGTTCCAAAATCCATCCTTAAGGGTTAGGAAAACCCTAGGTTAGTCAACCATATGGAATTTATCTATATCATATGTTGGTTGACTTGGGATGGCGGGACAATATTTTTGAAATAGTGTTAGGTGATGATAATGCACCTATAAATAGATAAATCATGCTTTAGGTGATATTTGCCTTATTATCATGATGTAATACCTAATGCATGATCACAATACACTTGTTTCATGATCATAATGTGAAATTTATCCATATATGTCTTTATGATCATGTTGGATGTTAGGATGATACTTAACCTTGTATAGAATTGCATGAAAATAATGGTTAAGTATATACAAATACCTTTAGGATGCATCTCACACTCACCATAGGCTACCTTGATTGAAAACTTAGCATGAGTGAGATGTTAGGATGATACAAATGTCCACTAATGCCTATGGCATTTAGATTGTCATTTAAAGTATCAAAATAGCAATAATAGACCAATCATAGGGAAGACTTATGTTTAATTCATAGACATATTTCCCAAAGATCATGGTTGGATATTTCATATGTTTTCAAAACAATTTCTTACTTTAAAATTTGCATGTTCATGTTTTGAAACAATCTAAAGCAAAACTAAGTGTTAAAATGGATACAAACTTGATCAAAACACTAGTTGTTTTTGAAGCTTTTGGATTTTTTGCAAATCATTGAAAATATAATGAATTTTCATGAAAAACTATTTTTCATTGATAAAGGACCCTAAAATTAATGTGTTCCCCAAATTTCAATATTTTTCGAATTTTCTGGAATTTATAGTGCATTTCTGAATTTTATCCAGAAAATCAGAAAACCTGATTTCCTTGTGCGATCGAGCCATCGATAGCATAGCTCGATGTATGCACGAGCACAGTAACTTGATTTTATCAGGATTTTAAGTGTTTTTTATTTTTGCTTCTCTCTAGACTTGATGCCATGCCATATAAACCCTGTTTAATCTTTTTGATGGTGTCAAAGGGGGAGAAAGATATATGTTTAAGTAAGGGAGAATGTATTTAGGGGGAGTTTCATGTATTAAGGGGGAGAGTTGCTAATCATGTTATTTACATGCTTTCTTTCCTTAATATTTTATTAAATGTTTTTACCTAACTTAAACGGATTGTCACACATCAAAAAGGGAGAGATTGTTAGGGCAATCAACCCGTGAAATGGTTTTGATGTGTGTGGCAAAGGGTTTAAGTTAGGTTGTTATTGTGATTTGATATGTTCGTTGGAGTCTTACAGGACTTAGTAATTCGCACATGGAGCCTTGGCGAGTTTCACATCTCATGACTCGGTCCTTGAGTCGGTGAAGGATGGCTTTGCGGAAGCCGTGCGCTTGGAGCATCCGAGGGACCGTCGGATGAGGAGCTTGGAGAGAAGTCGGAGGAAGTAGACTTCAGGGCGAGATGCGAAGAATGGCGCTGCAGAGCCATGCGCTTGGCGCTTCCGAGGGACGTGGCCGGATGAAGACAACTTCGAAGGCGAGGGACTCCAAGGGATAAGAGTGAGCGAATGTAACCCGGGAAGGGGTAGTGCTCTTAGGTGAAACTTGGCCATTTGGCTAAGTGTCGGATGAGGTTTCCCGACACCAGTCGACTGCCATGAAATGGCAGTCGACTGCTCTGAGTCGAATAGGGTTTGACTGTTATCCGACTGATGGGTTTATGCCCAGCAGTCGACTTCCATGGAATGGCAGTCGACTGCCAGAGGAATTCGCGGGCACAAAACCTCTCGTAGTCGACTACGGAAGCAGCAGTCGACTGATGGTTACATCAGTCGACTGCCAAGGGATCTGTTGGACTACAACGGTCGGGATCCGACGTGTTCGGAGGCCGTTGTAGTGGTGGTAGTCGACTTCCAAGGGCAGCAGTCGACTGGTGGCGGCCAACGGGAAGAAATCAGCCCTCTTTATAAAAAGAGAGGGTGTTGGGCTTTGGGAGGCTAATGCTTCTATTCTAAACAGCTCCCAAAGTTCCCTAAACGTTTTCCACTCTTCTACTTGTGCTAATCTTCATTCTATTGTAGAAGAGTAATCCTTGTGTAAAATAGGTTACCTCCACCTAACTTTGTGCATAGGAGAGATCTAGTGGATAGATTGAGGAGTGATTCACCTTGGACGAATCAGACCGTGGATTAACGGCGTAGCCGTGAACCACGTTACATCCTGTGTTAGCGTTTGTATTCTTGTTATTGTTTTTGTCTTTAATTGTTTGTATTTGCATATTCCGTTTGCGCTAATATTCTTTGTAGACGAGCAAATTCCATCATCGTACGAAGAGGGCTATTCACCCCCCCTCTAGCCGGCCAACATCTACACTTCATCGACCCTACAAGTCATCTCTCTTCCATGCTAGGATATTATTCTCATCTAAACCTATTTTAGCTAAACCAAATTGCCTAGAAACTATCATGTCATACTCAGTAAGTTGTTTGATGTTACCTACGGTAACATCAAACCCTAATGTGGCTAGTAGGGATGTGATGACATGGCAATAGGGCAAGTGTGCCTTCCTACTAGTAACTGACTCCAAATGATGAATGACGGAATGAAATATCTGTAAACTAATATCTAAATCTAATCTATGATGAAGTGCATAAAGTAGAAATGAATGATAGGGATGCATCATAGCGATGTCCCTAGTGGTGAGTGGCAATATGCAGTTCACTATAACTCGATATAGGGTATAGTCCTATACTCTGAGTCTAGATGGAATCCTATCCTCACCAAATAGATGCAAGTGTATCCTATCTAATATAATGTGCGAGTAGGGGTCACCGTACGGTAACTCTATAAATGGAAAACATGCCACCGGACATGTTGAATGCATGAGTCCTAGATGCTCTGTCAACATAGAAGGAGTAAAAATAAAATCCTTACCCTGTACTCTAGTCAAATATGCAAGATCATCAATTTTACTAAAGTTATTGAAAAACTTTGCACATAGATCTGTGTTAATAGAGTTTTTACAATACACTATTTTCTCTAACCCGTAATGCGTAATGACTTCCATACTAAGCATACATGAATTACTAAAATATTATCTGCTAATTGTAGGAACGTTGATGGCCGGCTAGAGGGGGGGTGAATAGCCCTCTTTCGTCGTATGAACGGAATTGCTTGTCTACAAATATAATTAGCGCAATAGAAACAAAACTAAACAAGCAATTAAGACAACAAAAAGATAAAGCAATGCTAACACTAATATGTAACGTGGTTCACAACCTCGCCGCTAATCCACGGTCTGATTCGTCTCCGGTGAATCACTCCGAAACCAATCCACTATTGTCTCTCCCTTTAGCCAAGGCAAGGTGGAGATAAACCTTGACACCAATGAGAACACTTCTTATTTTACAATAGATATGAAAGAAAACTAAGAGAAGGAGTTTCAGCTTTGTGGGGCATTTAATAGGATGTTTAGAGCATGAACATTAGCCATCCAAAAGCCCACACCCTCTCTTTTTTTAGAGAGGGATGATTTCTTCCCGTTGTCCGCCATCAATCGACTATTTCCCTTGGCAGTTGACTGCCGCCATTACAACGACCCCTGAACATGTTAGATCCCGATCGTTGTAGTTCAATGGGAACCTTGGCAGTCGACTGATGTATCCATCAGTCGACTGATGCTTCCGTAGCCGATTGATCAGTCGGCTACGAGAGGGTCTGTGCTCGAAATCCTCTCGACCCGATCATTGCTACCATCGTGATCGGTGATGGTCTCGGCCATGTCGACCCGTGCCGATCGATGGCACATGAACCGGACTTCAGATACCGATGAGTCACAATAGACTTGGAGCAGTCGATTGTCATATCATGGCAGTAGACTGATGTCGGGAAAACCCATCCGACACTTAACCATTTCAGCCAAGTTCAACTAATGAGCTACTTACATTTCACTTATTCTCTCATCTCATCACGCCCCTCGGCAAAGATCGCGCCGCGACACCAGAATGCTCCTTCGCGTCTCTTGCCCTCGAAGTCTACTTCCTTGGCTTCGCTTCAAGTCATCTCATCCAGCGGTCCCTCGGATGCATCAAGTGCACGGCTCTGCAATGCTCCTTTGCCGACTCAAGCACGAGGTTGTGAGTTGGTGACAATTGCCAAAGCTCCATGTGCGAATTGCTTGTTGGAATGTATACTGAAAGCCTAGCTCTTTTGTATGAACATTTTTATTTTGAAATAAGAATCACATGATCATTGTTTGCACTTTATATTTATTATATGTGTGCATATTGTCTAATACTTTACATTATAGATAACATGATGCTTGGTGTGGCACAGAAGATCATGTTATCAGTCCCTTGTAGAATATAAGTAGAGGCTCACAACTAAGATGGTTTTGGACAAACCATTGGTATGGTTGTAGTGTAGCTTGGTATTGTTTTGTCTTGAACATAGAGTTACACTAGTACACTTAGGTGTATTGAGTAGGACCGACATAGAGGTGATTCAATTTATTGCTGACTACATAATTGAATCGGACCTCGGATATTATGTTGTACATGCTCTTAATCCCGATATAATAACGGGCACATGTACTTAGTATTTATTTCTTTGATTTACCAAAGGGTGAGATTTATATGGATTAAATCAATATGCCCGGTAAGTTGGGAAATGATATTATTTACATGGTGTGTCGTTGATTATAGGAGGAAACTGTGTCCTATATATTAGGTTGATGATGTCCCCTTGAGGAGCTCATAAGGTTCATCATGTAAACCCTGCAGGTTGACTTAGTCAACATGATGATAAGGTTGAGTGGCACTACTCGAGGAGTTAGATGTTAATTGATTGATGGTCAGTAAATCAATTAATTGGCGGACATTCGATATCTTAAACACGGGGAGATGGATGTACAAATAATGTATGGAGCCCATATTAATTTATGGGGGTTGGTGAGGTAATTCAATGATGATCTTCTAGTGGAATGGAACATCATTGATGGATCAAGTTTGTGTGGTTCCGATCCATCGGGTGGCCAAGATCCAACTCCTCCTCATGGTCCCTATCATAGCCTAATATAAACCTCATGGAGCCTAGATCCAATGATGGAAAACAAAACTCTAGATCCGACGGTGGAGATTAAATCTCTAGATCCGACGGTTGAGATTAAATCTCTAGATCGGACGGTTGAGATTAAATCCCTAGATCCGACGGTGGAGATTAAATCTCTAGATCCGACGGTTGAGATTAAATCTCTAGATCCGTTGGTTGAGATTAAATCCCTAGATCCGACGGTTGAGATTAAATCTCTAGATTCGACGGTTGAGATTAAATCTCTAGATCCGACGGTTGAGATTAAATCCCTAGAACCAACGGTGGAGATTAAAACAAGGCTTAAGCCTAACTCTATAAAAGGAGGCTTAAGGTGGGCGGCAAGAAGAAGTTTTTTTTGGAGATTAGGGTTTTGCCTATCATAAGCTTGGGCGGCAAGAAACTCTAAGGAGATTAGGGTTTGGTTGGGCAGCTAGTGTTTGGAAGTTAAGGTGGGCAGCAACTATAGGAGAGGTGCTCTTCTTCTTCCTAAGGTGTTGTCGGCTCCTATCTCTTTTCCCTCTACCTTGGTCGGCGCTCAACCTATTCCTCTTCTCCTCTTCTTTTCCTCTTGGCCGGCGGCACAAAGGAGCTAGGGATTGTTTCCTTGTTCGGTTCCTTGGTTGGCCATCTTGTTCTCTCTTTTCTTGGGACCGGCGGCATCAAGTCTTTGTGGCTTGGTGGTTGGCTCAAGCAAGAAGGGAAGGAGAGTTCTTCTTTCTTTTGATTGAAGAAGATCTAGGAAGCTTCAACTTGTGGAGGATCTTCACCCACACGAAGTCTACAAGGAGGTTAGGACATACGATAGAAGATCAAGAGGTATAAAAGTTTTACAAGTTTTATTATTGATCTTTGCATGTTGTTATTAATATGTTTGTATGTGTTGATTATACATGTCTACATCCATATGTATTTGTATAATCTTGGACCCCGAAGATAAACACAAAAATCGGTGATCCGTCCGTCGTATCTTCCGTGGCTAACCGACTAGAAGAGTTTGGTTGCTTGAACAACTAGTTTGTTCAAGCTATCGCTCAAGTCGTTAGCACGACGACGAATTGGTTGAGCTTAGGAAACTCATCCCATCTAGATTAGTTTTCATTAGTGAAAATTTTAATCCGGGGACATGGGAGCCAACGAGCCTCCGAGCAATGCCATCAAAGTGGTATCAGAGCCACAGTTTCCGGTTTTGTGTGTTTTGGATTCGGTTACTTTCATGCACTTATCATATATTGTATATGCCGGATGATAGTAGGATGTGCGTAGGATAACTTTTTGGTTGCAGGCATAAGTTTCAACTATTATGGCTACATATGTGTGTATGTGATTGCATGTGTGTGTGATTGTATATTATTTGAATCATCGGGGTTGATGAGGCTAAATTAGTATTTAATTTTTATAATTAAATATGGCATTATTTAGCCACTTATTTTAGTTTACTTTCGATCTAGATTATTTGTACACTCCTTCGTGGAGTATAGGATCGATGGATGTAAATTAAAATAGTTTATCTTGGCTCGGATCTCTTTGGTGACTTGCGCATGGGAAAAGGTAGAGCGGACAAGGTGGCGACACGACGGAACGCATATTGGAGAACAATGCCATAATAGTTGGGAAAATTCTGATTTTTTTCCTTATTTATTGCTGATTTTTTTTATATGCATGTTGTGTGTGCTTGAAAATTCTTCACTGTCAATTTACTAAGTGGGAGAGGGACATTTTAATTAATTCCCGCGACCTCAATTACAATTTGATGTGTGATGCAACAAACTTGCACGTCGGCTC
This sequence comes from Wurfbainia villosa, assembly GCA_025175895.1. NCBI lineage: Eukaryota > Viridiplantae > Streptophyta > Magnoliopsida > Zingiberales > Zingiberaceae > Wurfbainia > Wurfbainia villosa. The sequence goes on along the minus strand of CM045988.1, from coordinate 15,713,021 downwards.
TGAGTGCCTTCCTCCCAATCGGATGAGTTTGTTTACAGATCACTAGGTCAAATAATGGTTATAGGAAATTATTTAGGAGCGTGTGTACTTCCCCATCGGTAAGGCACATAATCTGAGATAATTCCCTTAGTATCGTGTAATGGTGCACACTTAGATGCAAATAAAAAGTATCCTCCCCATCGGAGTCACTACTTTTATTTGTAGGGCCAAAGAGGAACCAACTATTAATTTTATTTGTCAAAAAGTAAGGTTGACAAGATAATAAAATTAAAGGGTTAAACCTCCTCTTACAAATGTAGAATTCGTATACGTCCACACTATCGTGACATGCGATGTTCTCGGTGTTTTGAGGTGTTGGTTGATTTCGAAATTTTATTGTTTGAGGAATCAATGATATTTGAAATCTAATATTTTGATCATTGTGATTCTTAGGTTTTTCAAATGGCTTTTAACACACTTGCTGTGATATTAAAAGAAAATAAACTTATTGGAACAAATTATATTGATTGGAAAAGAAATTTGGATATTGTCTTAACTGCAGAGGAGTACAAATTTGTACTCTTCGAGGTCTATCCTCCTAAGCCCACCGATGACTCTGATGAAAAGGAGAAAGAGAGTTATAAGAAATGGATCAAGGCAGATGAGATGGCGCGGTGTTACATTTTGGCATCTATGTCAAATGTGTTGCAACATCAGCATCAGGCCATGGCCACGACTTATGACATGATGCTCAATCTCAAGGAACTTTTCGGACATCAAAGTAGGGCGGCCAGACAGGAGGCTATGAGGAACTTGATGACGACCACCATGATCGAGGGAACACCCGTCAGGGACCATGTTCTCAAGGTGATGGCTCATCTAAATGAGATGGAAGTCCTCGGAGCTGAGATCGATGGGGAAACCCAGGTCGATATCATTCTCTAGTCTCTGCCTAGGAGTTTTGAGCAATCCTGCCTCAACTACAACATGAACAAGAGGTGAGCTTCCGGACTGTAACTCCAGCAGAGGGCTTTTTCATCAAAGCGCTCAAGCCATGGTTGCTGTAAGGTTTCTTCTTCTAAACCAAAAAGGGAAGAAGAAGAAGCAAGGTGGAGCAAAAAGAAAGTGGCGATGGGACCTCGGCGGAGTGAAGAAGCCGAAGGCAAGTGCTTCACTTTGCAAGCGATTTGGACATTGGAAGCGGTGTCCTCGAGAAAGAACAAAGGTATATCTTCTTGTTTAGTTGTTGAAACATGTTTAGCGGTGTTATCTACGATTACGGTGTGTAGAATCACGAGCCAGCGATCATGTCAATACTTTGCGGGGTTCGAAACCCGACGAATTTGAGGAGAGATTCTAGTCTTCATGGGCAATGCTTCAAAGGTGGCAGCTATTGCAGTGGGAGACGTTTATTTATCTTTTGATAGGAATAAAGTTTTGGTATTGAGAAATTGTCTTTATGTACCTACTTTTAGAAAGAATCTAATTTCAGTTTCTAAATTGTTTATGGATGGATATTCTGTTTCTTTTAATGACAAAGTTGTTATAAAAAGGAATAGGGAGATTATCTGTTCTGGTACATTGGTTGGCAATTTGTATACTCTTGAACCGAAAACTCCCACGATGCAAATAGAAGTGAATAACTCATCTTCTAAGTCTAATAAGAGAAAAGAACCTTCAAGAATGAACCAAACATATCTTTGGCACCTAAGACTTGGTCATATTAACCTGAGTAGAATTCAAAGGTTGATAGCTGATGGACCCTTGGGTTTATTAGTAGGAAGATTCCAACCTCGCTGCGAGTCTTGGTTGGAAGGTACGATGACCAAGAGGCCTTTTAAGGCTAAGGGGTATAGAGCCAAAGATGTATTGGAATTGGTTCATTCTGATTTGTGCGGTCCTATATCTATCCAGGCTAGAGGTGGCTTTTAATACTTTATCTCTTTTATAGATGATTATTCAAGGTATAGATACATTTACTTGATGCGCCATAAGTCTGAATGCTTTGACAGGTTCAAAGAATTCAAGGCTGATGTGGAGAACCGTCAAGGTAAAAGTATCAAGACACTACGATCTGATCGTGGTGGCAAGTACCTCTTGGGAGAGTTTAGGAGTTACTTATCAGAGGCTGGGATTCAATCCCAATTGTCCGCACCTGGCACACCCCAGTAGAATGGTGTGGCGGAGCGAAGGAATAGGACTCTTATAAAGATGGTCAGATCGATGATGAGTTATTCTGAGTTACCTGATTCGTTCTGGGGGTTTGCTCTGGAAACGACAGCACACATTCTGAACTTTGTTCCATCTAAGTCAGTACCCTCTACTCCCACAGAATTGTGGACTGGGCGAAAGCCTAGTCTAAGACATATTTGGATTTGGGGTAGTCCAGCACATGTGCTGAAGGGAGATGCTGGTAAGTTGGAATCTCGTATAGAAGTATGTTTGTTTGTTGGCTACCCTAAGGGAACGAAGGGTGGTTTGTTCTATAGTCCTAGAGATCAGAAGGTGATTGTGAGTACGAATGCCAGATTTCTAGAGGAGGACTATGTGATGAACCACATGCCCACGAGTAGGATTGTTCTTGAGGAGTTGACAAGGGAAGTCCCGACTTCAGTACCACCGGTACAAGAGGAAATATCACAAGTCACTTTACCGCGTGTCACAGAGCATACACAGGAGGCACCTCATCATAGTGGGAGGGTTGTTAGACAACCCGAGAGATTCATGTTCTTGGGAGAGTCTTCGGACTTAGTCCCTGGTAAACATGAACCTGATCCCTGGACATATGATGAGGCACTGCAAGATAGAGATGCGGTATCTTGGCAAAGAGCGATGAATTCAGAGATAGAATCTATGGATTCTAATCATGTCTGGGAGCTAGTAGAACCACCCGATGGTGTGAAAGCCATTGGATGCAAGTGGATCTACAAGAGAAAGAGAGGAGTAGACGGGGAGGTTGAGACCTTCAAAGCTAGGCTTGTTGCGAAAGGGTATACTCAGAAAGAGGGTATCGATTATGAGGAGACCTTTTCACCGGTAGCTATGCTTAAGTCTATCCGGATTCTCTTATCTATTGCTGCTCATGAGGATTATAAGATTTACCAGATGGATGTCAAGACAGCTTTCCTTAACGGAAGTCTTGAGGAAAACATCTATATAAAGCAACCAGAGGGATTCATTGCAAAGGGCAAAGCGCATCTTGTGTGTAAGCTTAATCGGTCCATTTATGGATTGAAGCAAGGTTCTAGATCTTGGAACATCCACTTTGATGAGGTAATCCAGTCATATGGATTTATTCAAAGTCCGGATGAGCCTTGTGTATACAAGAGATGTGATGGAAACGTAGTGGTATTTCTTGTACTATACGTAGATGACATTTTGTTAGTTGGCAACAATATCAGAGTGTTATCAGACGTAAGGGTATGGTTGTCCAAATAGTTTGATATGAAGAACTTGGGAGAAGTGGGACACATCCTTGGGATCAAGGTAATAAGGGATCGTAAGAAAAGAATGTTGTGCTTATCTCAAACTTCATACATTGACACTATCCTTGCTCGTTTTAGCATGCAGAACTCCAAGAAAGGTTTCCTACCTTTTAGGCATGGAGTACCATTATCTAAAGAGATGTGTCCCAAAACATCAAAGGAGATAGAGGAGATGAAGGCGGTTCCTTATGCTTCGGCAGTAGGAAGCCTCATATATGCTATGCTATGTACGAGACCAGATATCTGCTTTGCCGTGGGCATGGTTAGTAGATATCAGAGTAATCCTGGACAGGGACATTGGACTACGGTAAAGCATATATTGAAGTACCTGAGAAGGACTAGGGATTATATGCTGGTTTATCGGGCAGATCAATTAGTCCCTGTGGGTTACACGGATTCTGATTTCCAATCAGATAGGAACAACAGTAAGTCTACCTCGGGGTTTGTGTTTACTTTTGGAGGTGGAGCCATAGTATGGAGGAGTGTCAAGCAGAAATGCGTGGCGGACTCTACCATGGAAGTTGAGTATGTGGCAGCCTCTGAGGCAGCCAAGGAAGCTGTATGGTTCAAGAACTTCTTGATGGACTTGGATGTGATTCCTAGGTTGCCCAGAACTATCACAATTTATTGTGATAACAGTGGTGCAGTTGCAAACTTTAAGGAACCACAAGCCCATAAGGCGAGTAAACACATAGAGCGCAAGTACCACCTGATATGAGAAATCGTAAAGCGAGGAGAAGTAGCTGTCGCCAAGATTATCAGAGGATAACCTGGCGGATCCATTCACTAAGGCCCTTCCAGCGAAAGCGTTTGATAGGCATGTGGAGGACATGGGGATCAGATGTATGACAGTGTGATGATAACATAGTCTTTTAGTATAAATGGGAGATTGTTGGAATGTATACAGAAAGCCTAGCTCTTTTGTATGAATATTTTTATTTTGAAATAAGAATCACATGATCATTGTTTGAACTTTATATTTATTATATGTGTGCATATTGTCTAATATTTTACATTGTAGATAACATGGTGCTTGGTGTGGCACAGAAGATCATGTTATCAGTCCCTTGTAGAATATAAGTAGAGGCTCACAACAAAGATGATTTTGGACAAACCATTGGCATGGTTGTAGTGTATCTTGGTATTATTTTGTCTTGAACATAGAGTTACACTAGTACATTTAGGTGTATTGAGCAGGACCGACATAGAGGTGATTCAATTTATTGTTGACTACATAATTGAATCGGACCTCGGATATTATGTTGTACATGCTCTTAATCCCGATATAATAACGGGCACATGTACTTAGTATTTATTTCTTTGATTTACCAAAGGGTGAGATTTATAATGATTAAATCAATATGCCCGGTAAGTTGGGAAATGATATTATTTACATGGTGTGCCGTTGATTATAGGAGGAAACCGTGTCCTATATATTAGGTTGATGATGTCCCCTTGAGGAGCTCATAAGGTTCATCATGTAAACCCTGCAGGTTGACTTAGTCAACATGATGATAAGGTTGAGTGGTACTACTCGAGGAGTTAGATGTTAATTGATTGATGGTCAGTAAATCAATTAATTGGCGGACATTCAATATCTTAAACACGGGGAGATGGATGTACAAATAATGTATGGAGCCCATATTAATTAATGGGGGTTGGTGAGGTAATTCAATGATGATCCTCTAGTGGAATGGAACATCATTGATGGATCAAGTTTGTGTGGTTCCGATTCATCGGGTGGCCAAGATCCAACTCCTCCTCATGGTCCCTATCGTAGCCTAATATAAACCTCATGGAGCCTAAATCCAATGATGGAAAACAAAACTCTAGATTCGACGGTGGAGATTAAATCTCTAGATCCGACGGTTGAGATTAAATCTCTAGATCCGACGGTGGAGATTAAATCTCTAGATCCGACGGTTGATATTAAATCTCTAGATCCGACGATTGAGATTAAATCCCTAGATCCGACGGTGGAGATTAAATCTCTACATCCGACGGCTGAGATTAAATCTCTAGATCCGACGATTGAGATTAAATTCATAGAACCAACGGTGGAGATTAAAACAAGGCTTAAGCCTAACTCTATAAAAGGAGGCTTAAGGTGGGCGGCAAGAAGAAGTTTTTTTTGGAGATTAGGGTTTTTCCTATCATAAGCTTGGGCGGCAATAAACCCTAAGGAGATTAGGGTTTGGTTGGGCGGCTAGGGTTTGGAAGTTAAGGTGGCCGGCAACTATAGGAGAGGTGCTCTTCTTCTTCCTAAGGTGTTGCCGGCTCCTATCTTTTTTCCCTCTACCTTGGTCAGCGCTCAACCTATTCCTCTTCTCCTCTTCTTTTCCTCTTGGCCGGCGGCACAAAGGAGCTAGGGATTGTTCCCTTGTTCGGTTCCTTGGTTGGCCATCTTGTTCTCTCTTTTCTTGGGGCTGGCGGCATCAAGTCTTTGTGGCTTGGTGGTTGCCTCAACCAAGAAGGGAAGGAGAGTTCTTCTTTCTTTTGATTGAAGAATATCTAGGAAGCTTCAACTTGTGGAGGATCTTCACCCACACGAAGTCTACAAGGAGGTTAGGACATACGATAGAAGATCGAGAGGTCTAAAAGTTTTACAAGTTTTATTATTGATCTTTGCAGGTTCTTATTAATATGTTTGTATGTGTTGATTATACATGTCTACATCCATATGTATTTGTATAATCATGGACCCCGAATATAAACACAAAAACCGGCGATCCGTCCGTCGTCTCTTCCGCGGCTAACCGACTAGAAGAGTTTGGTTTCTTGAACAACTAGTTTCTTCAAGCGATCGCTCAAGTCATTAGCACGACGACGAATTGGTTGAGCTTAGGAAACTCATCCCATCCGGATTAGTTTTCATTAGTGAAAATTTTAATCCGGGGACATGGGAGCCAACGAGCCTCCGAGAAATGCCATCATTACTATGTCCTGCAAGACTCCAACGCACATATCAAATCCAATCACCCTAACTTAAACCCTTTGCCACACACATCAAAATCATATCACGGGTTGATTGCCCTAACAATCTCCCCCTTTTTGATGTGTGGAAATCCGTTTAAGTTAGGTAAACAAAATAATAATAAACATAAGCAAGGAAAGCATGTAAGTAAAAACATGAGTATCAAAACTCCCCCTTAAACATGCAACTCCCCCTTAAGACATGCTAAATTTTCCCTTTTAGCATGATTAACTTAAACCTATCAATTCTCCCCCTTTGACACCATCAAAAATATTTTCCAAATGCTATAATCCAAGGTATCAACTCTAAGGAGGAAAAAGATACCAAAAACCCAACAAAAACCTGATAAAATCAGGTTACTATTCTCGTGCACAATACATCAGTCGACTGGTTCAGACTACCAGTCGACTGGCACAAAAGTTTCAGATTTTTTGATTTTCTGGACGAAATTCAAAAATGCATTAGAAATTCCAAAAAATTCAAAAAATTGTGAAATTTTGAAAACACATTTCTTTTAAGGTCCTTTATCAGTGAAAAATGAGTTTTCATGAAAATTACTTATATTTTCAATGATTTGTCAAAAATCCAAAAGTTTAAAAAACAACTAGTATTTGATCATGTTTGTATCAATTTTAACACCTAGTTTTGCTTTAAATTGTTTCAAAACATGAAAACCCAGATTGTAAAGTAAGAAATGGTTTTGAAAACATATGAAATATCCAACCATGATATTTGGGCAATATGTCTATGAATTAAACATATGATTTCCCCATGATTGGTCTATTATTACTATTTTGATACTTTAAATGACCATCTAAATGTCATAAGTATTAGTGGACCATTTGTATCATCCTATCATCTCACCCATGCTATGTTTTCAATCAAAGTTAGCCTTATGGTTAATGTGAGATGTTCCTAAAGGTATTTATGTACTTAACCTTCAAATTCATGCAATTCTACCCATGGTTAAGTATCACTCTAACATACCACATGATCATAAAAACATATATGCATTAATTTCTCATTATGATTATGAAACAAATGTATCTATCAATTTGTAATTGTGCATTAGATGTAAAATCATGATAATAAGTCAAGCATTACCTAAAGCATGATTTAAACTATTTATGGGTGCATTATCATCACCCAACACTATTTCAAAAAAATTAAGTCCACGCCATCCTAAGTAAACCAAATAATATGATATAAGTAAATTCCACATGGTTGACTATCCTAGGATTTTCCTAACCCTTAAGGATGGATTTAGGAACCCAATACAAGTTCTTTCCTATAGGGTTCACTAAATATTCTTTAGGGATCCATTTTCTAGCTATTGTCTTGTTCTTGGCTTTACCCCTAGCAATCAAATATTTATAGGCCTTTTCATTTGTCTTTCCCTTATAACCTAGGTCTTTCCTATTGAAGCTTGCCCTTTGGCTCCCTATAATCATATTAAGGGTGTTGGAGCCAATTGTGAATTTTTCTAGGGCTTTAGTCAAATGGTCTATCTTTTCCCTTAAATCCCTATTTTCTTCAATACATGCATCATTTACATAAAAAAGCATGTAGTTATTATGTGAGCATGCATCATCATCATTAACATTTAAACATGTTTGTTCTAATTTATTTTCTAGGGCCTTAATTTGATCTAGCATGCTCTTATTTTTCTTTTTGCCCCTAAATAAATTCCTAGTTAAGCTAGAAATCATGGAAACTATTTTCTTGGGAGTTAGATTCGATACCATAGTTTCCATGTCTTCTTCTTCGGATGAAGAGGATGATGAAGAGCCTCCCCCTTCACTAGAGCTCTCCTCACTTGTGCTTGATTTTTCTTGCTCGGAAGAGGAAGAGTCTAGATCATCAAACGCCATCAATGCAAGGTTTGTGACAAAAGCATTTTCTTCCTCCGATGATGATGATGAGGAAGGATCATCCCATGTCCTTGCCTTGAGTGCTTTGACCTTCCCTTTTTCTTTGGCCTTCTTCTCTTCTTCCATCTTCTTGGTCCCCTTCTTCTTTTCTCCTCCTTTCTTCTTTTCTCTTGTTCAAGAGGGGATAATCGTCTCTTATATGCCCCTCTTGTTGGCAATTATAGCATATTATCTTCCTCTTGTGCCTTCTCCTATCATAAAATTTGTTAAAATTTAAATTTCTTAAGGCACGCCTTACCTTCCTTACCATATAAGCATCTTCATTTCTATTCATGGAAGATGATGAGGATGCTTCATCGGATGAGGAGGGAGTCTCTATCTTCTTCTTCTTCCCCTTGTTGGCTACCAAAGCTACTCCTCTTGATGGCTTGATACTTGATTCTTCACTTATTCCTTCAAGCCTTGTTTCATGGAGCTCCATAATTGAGAAGAACTCCTCCAAGGTGCTAACTTCTAAATTTTTGGAGATATAGAAGGAGTCCACCATTGAGCTCCACTTCGAGGATCGGGGAAAGACATCTATAGCCTTCATTATCATGTCCCGGTTTCATAGCTTTTCTCCTACACTCGTTAGTCCAATTAAAATTTCTTTAAAATGAGAGTGTAATAAGGTTACCTTTTATCCCTTTTCAAGTTTTGATATTTGTTATTTGGGAGCGAGGTCTCTCCTTGCAAGCTTGGCCTCGGAAGTGCCTTCATGGAGTTCTATGAGTTTCTCCTACATTTCCTTGGCGTTTGCACATTCCCCTATCCGATTTACTTCTTGTTGGGGGAGTACGTTGTACAAGTGATGCTTAGCCTTCGAGTTCGCCAAGTACTCCTCCCTTTTCCTTTTTTTCCATCTTGTCTTCTCTATTTGCTCCCCATTTTCATCCCTAGGTATATCGAAACCATTTTCCATTATTAATAAAATTTCGAAATCGATTTCCAAAAATACCTCCATTCTCTTCTTCCACCAAGCGAATTCTCCTTCAAACTTTAGTGGATGAATGTTAGAGCTGGCCATCCTTGATGTAGTTCTTGTTGGGGCAGTTAGTCCATTGACAAGTGCCTTGGCACTGATACCACGTGTAGGAACGTTGGTGGCTGCCTAGAGAGGGGTGAATAACCCTCTTTCATCGTATGAATGGAATTGCTTGTCTACAAATATAATTAGCGCAACAGAAACAAAACTAAACAAGCAATTAAGACAACAAAAAGATAAGGCAATGCTAACACCAATATGTAACATGGTTCACGGCCTCGCCGCTAATCCACGGTCCGATTCGTCTATGGTGAATCACTCTGAAACCAATCCACTATTGGTCTCTCTCTTTAGCCAAGGCAAGGTGGAGGTAAACATTTACACCAATGAGAACACTCCTTCTTTTACAATAGATATGAAAGAAAACTAAGAGAAGGAGTTTCAGCTTTGTGGGGCACTTAATAGGATGTTTAGAGCATGAACATTATCCATCCAAAAGCCCACACCCTCTCTTTTTATAGAGAGGGATGATTTCTTCCCGTTGGCCGCCATCAGTCGACTGCTGACCTTGGCAGTCGACTGTCGCCCTTGGCAGTCGACTGCCGCCATTACAATGGCCTCTGAACACATCAGATCCCGACCGTTGTAGTTCAACAAGAACCTTGGCAGTCGACTAATGCCTCCATAGTCGACTGATCAATCCGCTATGAGAGGTTCTATGGCTGAAACCCTCTCGACCAGTCGACTGATGGTCTCGGAGTTGACTGCCAATTCGTGGCAGTCGACTGATGGCACATGAACCAGACTTGTATACCAGTCGAGTCACAATCGACTTGGAGCAGTCGACTGCCATATCATGGCAGTCGACGACTGATGTCGGGAAAACCCATCTGACACTTAGCCATTTCGGCCAAGTTCACTTAATGAGCTACTTACATTTCACTTATTCTCTCATCTCACTTGAAGTCCCTCTCCGAAGCTCTCTTCGTTCGCGGCCACATCCCTCGGCAGCATCAAGCGCACGACTCTACATTGCTCCTTCGCATCTCTTGCCCTCGAAGTCTACTTCCTTGGCTTTGTTTAAAGTCATCTCGTCTGGCGGTCCCTCGGATGCATCAAGCGCACGACTCTGCAATGCTCCTTCACTGACTCAAGAACGAGGTTGTGAGTTGGTGACGCTTGCCAAAGCTCCATGTGTGAATTACTAAGTCCTGCAAGACTCCAATGCATATATCAAATCCAATTACCCTAACTTAAACCCTTTGCTACACACATCAAAACCATATCACGGGTTGATTGCCCTAACACTATTGTATCTAGTAGGCATGGGAGTATAAAGAGTGTTCTCAAACCTAATCCTATGACCCTTAGTAGGGAACATAATGTCCATGCATGGAGTAGATGACTCAACCTCAACAACTCTTCTTTTATCCCCAATTAAATTTCAACTATTTAATATTTAAAAAATAATTAAATTTAGAGTTTAGGATTATTACCTCAGCATTATAGACAATGTTATCAGAGAGATATGCTGACTTAGACGTGTTGAAGGACTAAAAATAGGGTTGTCACGATGGATTAAGGTGTCTATGAGTTGATTTGGCGCTAGTTTAGCATTGTTCTTATAGACGAAATTCAGTCGACTGAAACTGATTAATTTTAATTTTTATGTTTCGTTCGTTTTAGTTGATTTTATTATGTTAATTTCATTGATTGATTTAATTTGATTAAATTGATTGAGTTGAGTTGATTAAATTGGTTGGGTTGAGTTAAATTTGTTAAGTTAAGTTTAGTTAAAGTAAGTTTGTTTAGTTTAGTTTAAGTAAATTTATTAAGTAAGTTTGTTTAGTTTAAGTTTGTTAAGTTTAGTTTAAGTAAATTTATTAAGTAAGTTTGTTTAGTTTAAGTTTAGTTTAAGCAAATTTATTAAGTAAGTTTGTTTAGTTTAAATTTGTTACCCTAAATCATCTCTCCAAAGCTAGGTTTTCAATACACATATTACTCCTATAGGTTTTGTGAGATGAGGATTTATTTTTATCTTAATTAAATTTAATAAACAATTTTAAAGTTTTTAAACTTGTGTTAGATTCAAGCTTAATTTGAGCTAGTCAAGTAGATTTTTCTAGCATTGACTTCCATATAGTGGCGAGGCACATGACCTTCTTGGATATCGGAGCAATGACCACTTCCTAGACAAAGTCAATGAAGGAATCAAGTACTTGATTCACTTTAGACTAAGCCTTGGTCTAACTAGTCAAAGACGTAGTGAATTAGCTTCGGTCAGTTTCACTCGACTTAGTGCACCTGGCTGTGGCGAGGCACATGGTCTTCTTGGATATCTGAGCAACGACCACTTCCTAGGCATTCACATCGAGGAACTTTCCTAACTTACTATCAGTTCACTTTGTCTTAGTACTAGGTTGTTCAAGTTTAAACTACTTTGTTTCCTATCTAGTCCATTCTAAATTAAGCAAGTAATGTAAACTAAAGCATGCAAGAGTTTAACTAAACAAGGAAACAAGAAAAGTGTTAGCTGTAGGTGGGTGTCGCTTCGGGAGGCTCATTGGCTCCCATGTCCCCGGATTAAAATTTTCACTGATGAAAGGATTAATCCGGATGAGATGAGCTTCCTTAGTAACACCATTTCGTCGTCGTGCTAACAACTTGAGTGGTCGCTCGAAAAAACTAGTTGTTCAAGCAACTCTACTCTTCTAGTTGATTAGCCGCGGAAGAGACGACGGACGGATCGCCGGTTTTTGTGTTTGTCTTCGGGGTCCATGATTATACAATATATTTTCACACACACACATGCATAATCAAAACAAATAAGAACATGCTCAGATCTTTACATAAAGTTAAAATAACTTTATACCTCACGATCTTCTACCGTATGTCCTATCCTTCTCGTGGACGACGTGTGGACGAAGATCCTCCACGAGTAGAAGCCTTCTAGATCGAGTTCTCCTCTACCTTGTCCGCTGTGAACAAATACCTCTCCTATCTAGAACCGACCACCAAATTGGAGAATTTGGTGCAATCGCCGGTCAAGGAGCAATGGATGATGCGCCGGCCAACTTCAAGAAGAGTTGCCGCCGGCCACTTGGAGAATAGGGAGGAGGAGATAACCGGCCACCTATGGAAGGAGAACCGCCGGCCAAGGAAGAAGGTAGAGGCTTAGATGATGGGCGCCAACCAAGGGAAGAATGAAGGAAGTGGCGCTGCAACAACCTTGGATGAAGATGATTGCCGCCCACCCTAGCTCCAAACCCTAGCCGCCCAACTTCTTTCCAAACCCTAATTCCAATTCAAATCACTTAGTTGCCGCCCAACCCTAAGCCATCTATATATAGAGTAGGGCCTAAACCTCCTTTAATCTCCACCGTCGGATCTAGGGATTTAATCTCCACCGTCGGATCTAGGGTTTTATCCCAACCGTCGGATCTAGGGTTTAATCCCAACCGTCGGATCTAGGATTTCATCCCAACCGTCGGATCTAGGATTTCATCCCAACCGTCGGATCTAGGGTTTCATCCCAACCGTCGAATCTAGGGTTTTATCCCAACCGTCGGATCTAGGGATTTAATCCTAACCGTCGATTCTAGGGTTTCATCCTAACCATCGGATCTAGGGATCTAATCCCAACCGTTGGTTCTAGGTTTTGTTTTCTTGGATCTAGACTTCACAAGGATTATATTAGGCTACGATAGGGACCATAAGGAGGAGTTGGGTCTTGGCCACCCGATGGATCGGAACCACACAAACTTGATCCATCAATGATGTTCCATTCCACTAGAGGATCATCATTGAACTACCTCACCAACCCCCATAAATCAATATGGGCTCCATATATTATTTGTACATTAATATCTCCGTGTTTAAGATATCGAATGTCCGTCAATTAATTGATTTACTGATCATCAATTAATTAACATCTAACTCCTCGAGTAGTACCACTCAACCAGCTGGGTTTACATGATGAACCTTATGAGCTCCTCAAGGGGACATCATCAACCTAATATATAGGACACGGTTTCCTCCTATAATCAACGACACACCATGTAAATAATATTATTTCCCAACTTACCGGGCATATTGATTTAATCCATCTAAATCTCACCCACTGGTAAATCAAAGAAATAAATACTAAGTACATGTGCACATTATTATATCGGGATTAAGAGCATGTATAACATAATATCCGAGGTCCGATTCAATTATGTAGTCAGCACTAAATTGAATCACCTCTATGTCGGTCCTGCTCAATACACCTAAGTGTACTAGTGTAACTCTATGTTCAAGATAAAACAATACCAAGCTACACTACAACCATGCCAATGGTTTGTCCAAAACCATCTTGGTTGTGAGCCTCTACTTATATTTTACAAGGTACTGATAACATGATCTTCTGTGCCACACCAAGCACCATGTTATCTACAATGTAAAATATTAGACAATATGCACACATATATAATGAATATATAAAATGCAAACAATGATCATGTGATTCTTATTTCAAAATAAAATGTTCATAGAGAAAGGGCTAGGCTTTCAGTATACATTCCAACAATCTCCCACTTATACTAAAAGACTATGCCGTCATCACTCTGCCATACATCTGATCCCCATGTCCTCCACATGCCTATCAAACGCTTTCGCTGGAAGGGCCTTAGTGAATGGATCCACCAGGTTATCCTCTGATGCAATCTTGGCGACAGCAACTTCTCCTCGCTTTACGATTTCTCGTATGAGGTGGTACTTGCACTTTATATGTTTACTCGCCTTATGGGCTCGTGGTTCCTTCGAGTTTGCAACTGCACCACTATTATCACAATAAATTGTGATAGTTCTGGGCAAACCAGGAATCACATCTAAGTCCATCAAGAAGTTCCTGAGCCATACAGCTTCCTTGGCTGCCTCAGAGGCTGCCACATACTCAGCTTCCATGGTAGAGTCCGCCACGCATTTCTGCTTGATACTCCTTCATGTCCTCTATCTCCTTTGATGTCTTGGGACACATCTCTTTAGATAAAGGAACTCCATGTCTAAAAGGTAGAAAACCTTTCTTGGAGTTCTGCATGCTAAAACGAGCAAGGATAGTGTCAATGTATGAAGCTTGAGACAAGCACAACATCCTTTTCTTGCGATCCCTTATAACTTTGATCCCAAGGATGTGTCCCACTTCTCCCAAGTCCTTCATATCAAACTGTTTGGACAACCATACCCTTACATCTGATAACACTTTGATATTGTTGCCAACTAACAAAATGTCATCTACGTATAGTACAAGAAACACCACTACGTTTCCGTCACATCTCTTGTATACACAAGGCTCATCCGGACTTTGAATAAATCCATATGACTGGATTACCTCATCAAAATGGATGTTCCAAGATCTAGAAGCTTGCTTCAATCCATAAATGGACCGATTAAGCTTACATACAAGATGCTCTTTGCCTTTAGCAATGAATCCCTCTGGTTGGCGCATATAGATGTTCTCCTCAAGACTTCCGTTAAGGAAAGCTGTCTTGACATCCATCTGCCAAATCTCATAATCCATATGAGCAGCTATAGATAAGAGAATCCGGATAGACTTAAGCATAGCTACCGGTGAAAAGGTCTCCTCATAATCGATACCCTCTTTCTGAGTATACCCTTTCGCAACAAGCCTAGCTTTGAAGGTTTCAACCTTCCCGTCTACTCCTCTCTTTCTCTTGTAGATCCACTTGCATCCAATGGTTGTTACACCCTCGGGTGGCTCTACTAGCTCCCACACCTAATTAGAATCCCTAGATGCTAGCTCTGAATTCATCGCTTTTGCCAAGATACCGCATCTCTATCTTGGATTGCCTCGTCATATGTCCAGGGATCAGGTTCATATTCACCAGGGACTAAGTCCGATGACTCTCCCAAAAACATGAATCTGTCGGGTTGTCTAACAACCCTCCAACTACGTCGAGGTGCCTCATGTGTATGCTCTGTGACACGCGGTGCAGTGACTTGTGGTGTCTCCTCTTGTACCGGTGGTACTGAAGTCGGGACTTCCCCTGTCATCTCCTCAAGAACAATCCTACTCGTGGGCTTGTGATTCATCACATAGTCTTCCTCTAGAAATCTAGCATTCGTACTCACGATCACCTTCTGATCTCTAGGACTATAGAATAAACCACCCTTCGTTCCCTTAGGGTAGCCAACAAACAAGCGCACTTCTGTACGAGATTCCAACTTACCAGCATCTCCCTTCAGCACATGTGCTGGACTACCCCAAATCCGAATATGTCTTAGACTAGGCTTTCGCCCAGTCCACAACTCTGTGGGAGTAGAGGGTACTGACTTAGATGGAACCAAGTTCAGAATGTGTGCTGCTGTTTCCAGAGCAAACCCCCAGAACGAATCAGGTAACTCAGAATAACTCATCATCGATCTGACCATCTCCATAAGAGTCCTATTCCTTCGCTCCGCTACACCATTCTGCTGGGGTGTGCCAGGTGCAGACAATTGGGATTGAATCCCAGCCTCTGATAAGTAACTCCTAAACTCTCCCAAGAGGTACTCGCCACCACGATCAGATCATAATGTCTTGATACTTTTACCTTGACGGTTCTCCACATCAGCCTTGAATTCTTTGAACTTGTCAAAGCATTCAGACTTGCGGCGCATCAAGTAAATGTATCCATACCTTGAATAATTGTCTATAAATGAGACGAAGTATTCAAAGCCACCTCTTGCCTGGATAGACATAGGACCGCACAAATCAGAATGAACCAATTCTAACACATCTTTGGCTCTATACCCCTTGGCCTTGAAAGGCCTCTTGGTCATTTTACCTTCCAAGCAAGATTCGCAGGTTGGGAGATCCTCCACCACTAATGAACCCAAAGGTCCATCAGCTATCAACCTTTGAATTCTACTTAGGTTAATATGACCAAGCCTTAGATTCCAAAGATATGTTTGGTTCATTTGCGAAGGTTCTTTTCTCTTATTAGATTTAGAAGATGAGCTATTTACTTCTATTTGCATCGTGGGAGTTTTTGGTTCAAGAGTATATAAATTGCCAACCAATGTACCAGAACAGATAATTTCCCTATTCCTTTTTATAACCACCTTGTCATTAAAAGAAACAGAATATCCATCCATAAATAATTTAGAAACTGAAATTAAATTCTTTCTAAAAGTAGGTACATAAAGACAATTTCTTAAAACCAAAAATTTATTCCTATCAAAAGATAAATAAACGTCTCCCACTGCAATAGCCGCCACCTTTGAAGCATTGCCCATGAAGACGGTAATTTCTCCCTCAGCTAGTCGTCGGGTTTCCTGGAACCCCTGCAAGGAATTGCAGACATGGTCAGTGGCTCCTGTATCTACACACCAGGCACTGGTAGATAACACCGCTAAACATGTTTCAACAACTAAACAAGAAGATATACCTTTGTTCTTTCGGCGAGGACAGTCCGCCTTCCAATGTCCAGTCTGCTTGCAAGTGAAGCATTTGCCTTTCGGCTTCTTCACTCCTGCCTGAGGTCCTGCTGCCACCTTCTTCGCTCCACCTTGCTTCTTCTTCTTCTTACCTTTCGGTTTAGAGGAAGAAACCTTCTGAGCGACCATGGCTTGAGAACTCTGACGAAAAAGCCCCTCTGCCGCCTGGAGTTCTGTCAGAAGCTCCGCCAACGAATACAACCTTTTGTTCATGTTGTAGTTGAGGCGGAACTGCTCAAAACTCCTAGGCAAAGACTGGAGAATGATATCGACCTGGGTTTCCCCATCGATCTCAGCTCCTAGGACTTCCATCTCATTAAGATGAGCCATCATCTTGAGAACATGATCCCTAACGGGTGTTCCCTCGATCATGGAGGTCGTCATCAAGTTTCTCATAGCCTCCTGCCTAGCCGCCCTACTCTGATGTCCGAAAAGTTCCTTGAGATTGAACATCATGTCATAAGCTGTGGCTATGGCCTGATGCTGATGTTGCAGCACATTTGACATAGATGCCAAAATGTAACACCGCGCCATCTCATCTGCCTTAACCCATTTCTTATAACGTTCTATCTCCTTTTCATCAGAGTCATCTGAGGGCTTAGGAGGACAGACCTCGAAGAGTACAAATTTGTACTCTTCCGTAGTTAAGACAATATCCAGGTTTCTTTTTCAATCAATGTAGTTTAGACCAGTAAGTTTGTTTTCTTTTAAAATCACAGCAAGTGGGTTGAAAGCCATTTGAAAATCCTAAAAATCACAATGATCAAAATATTAGATTTCAAATATTATTGATTCCTCAAAACAATAAAATCCCAAAATCAACCAACACCTCAAAACACCGAGAATATCGCATGCCACGATAGTGTGGACGTATACGAATTCCACATTTGTAAGAGGAGGTTTTACCCATTAATTTTATTATCTTGTCAACCTTACTTTTGACAAATAAAATTAATAGTTGGTTCCTCTTTAGCCCTACAAATAAAAGCAGTGACTCCGATGGGGAGGATACCTTTATTTGTATCTAAGTGTGCACCATTACACGATACTAAGGGAATTATTTCGGATTATGTGCCTTACCGATGGGGAAGTACACACGCTCCTAAATAATTTCCTATAACCATTATTTGACCTAGTGATCCGCAAACAAACCCATCCGATGGGGAGGAAGGCACTCAAAGCCAACGCGCAAGTTTGTTGCATCACACGTCAAATTGTAATGGAGGCCGCGGGAATTAATTAAAATATCCCTCTCCCACTTAGTAAATTGCAATCGAGGAATTTTAAACATACACAACATGCATATAAAACAAATAAGCAATAAATATGGAAAAACAGAATTTTTTCCAACTATTATGGCATTGTCCTCCAATATGCATCCCGTCGTGTCGCCACCTCGTCCGCTCCACCTTTTCCCGTGCACAAGTCACCAAAGATATCCGAGCCGAGATAAATCATTTTATTTACATCCATCGATCCTATACTCCACGAAGGAGTGTACAAATAATCTAGATCGAAAGTAAACTAAAATGAGCGGCTAAACAATGCCGTATTTAATTACAAAAATTAAATACTAATCTAGCCTCGTCAACCCCGAGGATTCAAATAATAAATTTTTACACACATCCATTCACATACACACACATGGACATAATAGTCGGATCTTATGCCTGCAACCAAAGAGTTAAACTACGCATATCCTACTATTATCCGGCACATATAATATATGAAAAATGCATAAAAAATTAACCGAATCCAAAACACACAAAACCGGAAACCGTGGCTCTGATACCAATTGTAGGTGGGTGTCGCTTCGGGAGGCTCATTGGCTCCCATGTCCCCGGATTAAAATTTTCACTGATGAAAGGATTAATCCGGATGAGATGAGCTTCCTTAGCAACACCATTTCGTCGTCGTGCTAACAACTTGAGTGGTCGCTCGAACAAACTAGTTGTTCAAGCAACTCTACTCTTCTAGTTGATTAGCCGCGGAAGAGACGACGGACGGATCGCCGGTTTTTGTGTTTGTCTTTGGGGTCCATGATTATACAATATATTTGCACACACACACATGAATAATCAAAATAAATAAGAACATGCTCAGATCTGTACATAAAGTTAAAATAACTTTATACCTCACGATCTTCTACCGTATGTCCTATCCTTCTCGTGGACGACGTGTGGACGAAGATCCTCCACGAGTAGAAGCCTTCTAGATCGAGTTCTCCTCTACCTTGTCCGCTGTGAACAAAGAGAAAAATGAACAAATACCTCTCCTATCTAGAACCGACCACCAAATTGGAGAATTTGGTGCAACCGCCGGTCAAGGAGCAATGGATGATGCGCCGGCCAACTTCAAGAAGAGTTGCCGCCGGCCACTTGGAGAATAGGGAGGAGGAGATAACCGGCCACCTATGGAAGGAGAACCGCCGGCCAAGGAAGGTAGAGGCTTAGATGATGGGCACCGGCCAAGGGAAGAATGAAGGAAGTGGGCGCCGACAATAACCTTGGATGAAGATGATTGCCGCCCACCCTAGCTCCAAACCCTAGCCGCCCAACTTCTTTCCAAACCCTAATTCCAATTCAAATCACTTAGTTTCCGCCCAACCCTAAGCCATCTATATATAGAGTAGGGCCTAAACCTCCTTTAATCTCCACCGTCGGATCTAGGGATTTAATCTCCACCGTCGGATCTAGGGTTTTATCCCAACCGTCGGATCTAGGGTTTAATCCCAACCGTCGGATCTAGGATTTCATCCCAACCGTTGGATCTAGGGTTTCATCCCAACCGTCGAATCTAGGGTTTTATCCCAACCGTCGGATCTAGGGATTTAATCCTAACCGTCGATTCTAGGGTTTCATCCTAACCATCGGATCTTAGGGATTTAATCCCAACCGTTGGTTCTAGGGTTTCATCCTAACCATCGGATCTAGGGATCTAATCCCAACCGTTGGTTCTAGGTTTTGTTTTCTTGGATCTAGACTTCACAAGGATTATATTAGGCTACGATAGGGACCATAAGGAGGAGTTGGGTCTTGGCCACCCGATGGATCGGAACCACACAAACTTGATCCATCAATGATGTTCCATTCCACTAGAGGATCATCATTGAACTACCTCACCAACCCCCATAAATCAATATGGGCTCCATATATTATTTGTACATTAATCTCCCCGTGTTTAAGATATCGAATGTCCGTCAATTAATTGATTTACTGACCATCAATTAATTAACATCTAACTCCTCGAGTAGTACGACTCAACCTTATCATCATGTTGACTAAGTCAACCAGCTGGGTTTACATGATGAACCTTATGAGCTCCTCAAGGGGACATCATCAACCTAATATATAGGACACGGTTTCCTCCTATAATCAACGGCACACCATGTAAATAATATTATTTCCCAACTTACCGGGCATATTGATTTAATCCATCTAAATCTCACCCACTGGTAAATCAAAGAAATAAATACTAAGTACATGTGCCCATTATTATATCGAGATTAAGAGCATGTACAACATAATATCCGAGGTCCGATTCAATTATGTAGTCAGCACTAAATTGAATCACCTCTATGTCGGTCCTGCTCAATACACCTAAGTGTACTAGTGTAACTCTATGTTCAAGATAAAACAATACCAAGCTACACTACAACCATGCCAATGGTTTGTCCAAAACCATCTTGGTTGTGAGCCTCTACTTATATTTTACAAGGTATTGATAACATGATCTTCTGTGCCACACCAAGCACCATGTTATCTACAATGTAAAATATTAGACAATATGCACACATATATAATGAATATATAAAATACAAACAATGATCATGTGATTCTTATTTCAAAATAAAATGTTCATAGAGAAAGGGCTAGGCTTTCAGTATACATTCCAACATTAGCTCCCCCTAAGTGATAGCTAGG
Organism: Wurfbainia villosa; assembly: GCA_025175895.1. Classification (NCBI taxonomy): domain Eukaryota; kingdom Viridiplantae; phylum Streptophyta; class Magnoliopsida; order Zingiberales; family Zingiberaceae; genus Wurfbainia; species Wurfbainia villosa. Next base: position 15,692,289 of record CM045988.1, on the reverse strand, counting down.
TTGGGTTTTGTTCACTAAGTGAACTTGACTCTTGGGAATCCAAAATTGATTTGGTCCAACTTGGTTGACTAAGCTAGACTTAGGAACCAATGCTTGGACTCGATTCTTAGCGTTTTGGATAAGTAATGACATGTATGATTTATAGGAGGATTTAGCTTTGTGTCCGAGTCCGGACTTGTTGTACACATCTCGCTGAGATCCAAGCATCATGTTGAGATACTTGGAGCCCGAAGTGAAGCTTTCCAATGATCCAGTTAGATCTTCTACTTGCCTTTTCAGGACCGAGTTCTCTTCCTCAAACTTTGTAACTTGAGTTGAGTCTCTATCCTTAGTTTGGCAAGTCGAAATCTCCGAGTTGATTTGCTTCTTAAGTAGCGAGTTGACTCGATCCTCGGACTTAGCTAACTTTCTTCCTAGGTATGCAATTATATTATACAACTTATCTTCTAAGGGATAAGTTACCTCATATAGTCCTTCGGAAATGGATGCTAATCCGTGGCTTCTCTCAGACTTAGAATCAGACTCGTACTTGGAACTTGACTTGGCTCCGGAGCTTGATTTGGCCATAAACGCTATGAAGCCTCTCTTCGTCTCTTCTGCATCCGACTCTTCCGAGGATGATTCATCCTAATTTGCCTTAAGCACTTTCTTCTTCTTTTGCTTTTTTGGTTTTTCATCCTTTTATAGATTTGCACACTCCGATTTGTAGTGTCCCTTTCCGTTGCACTCGTAGCAAGTCACTTCCGATGGGGGTCTCAGCTTGTTGTCGATGACTTTCTTAGCATCCTTCTTCGTAAATCTTTTTCTCTGATTGAACATCTTCCAGACCATATTTACGATTTCCTCTTCTCCATTTGGTTCCGACTTCGACTCATCTTTAGACTCACTTTTCGCTTTCCTTTCGTCTTTGGTCGAACCTGCCACTAAAGCAATACCATTCTCGGTTTGACCCGAGTTAGCTTGTTCGTGAAGTTCAAGTTTGCAAAATAATTCATCTAGCCTAATTGTGAAAAGATCCCTGGAAACCTTATAGGTATCAACAATGGATGTCCATAAGGCATTCCTCGGGAAAGCCTTAAGTGTATATCTAATTATGTCCCTATTTTCTATTTGATATCATATTAAATGCAATCCATTTAAAATGTCTTTTATTCTCGTATAAAGTTAACTAGCATTTTCATTTTCATTCATTTTACAATTAAATAATTTATTTAGTAACATGTCCCGTCTAGCTATCCTAGTGTCATTTGTACCTTCATATAATTCAATTAATTTGTCCCATAATTCCTTGGAGTTTTCGAATGGACTCACCCTATTGAGCTATTCTTTGGTAAGTTCGCATTGCAAGGTGTTAAGTGCCATGTAATCGACTTGAGCTCATTTCCTAATATCCGCAGTCCATTTCTTTGATTCCAATAACTCACCCGAGCCATCTACTGGAGAGATAGAATTTTTCCTAATCGAAAACTAGACCTCTAGGTCTGTTTTCAAATAGCACTTCATTCACCTTTTCCAAAAGGAAAAGTCTTGTCCATTGAAGATGGGAAAGCGAATGGTGCTATACCATTCTAATTGCGACATTTCTAAATAATTCTTTTATTAATAGTTTTTTTATTTGAATTAATTAAAATTGAGAATTATTCCTAGAGTTATTTAAATTAAATAATATTATGCAAGAATTGAATTTATACTAAGTGCAAAAATTAATGGAAGGTTTATTCTAAATTAAAAGAAGAAATTATTCTAAAATAAAAATTAAGGTAAGTGTACAAATTGATAAAAATTATTCTAAAAAATTAATTAGAATTAATATGAATGTATAAAAATTAAATAAAATTAATCTAGATATAGAAAATTAATTAAAATTATTCTAGATGTAAAAAATTTAATTAAAATTATTCTAGATGCAGAAAATTAATTAAAATTATCCTAGTTGTAGAAAAATTAATTAAAATTATTCTTTATGTAGAAAAATTAATTAAAATTATTCTTGTTGTAGGAAAATTAAATAAAATTATTCTAATGTAGAAAAATTAATTAATATTATTCTAGATTAGAAAAATTAATTAAAATTATTCTAGAGGGAGAAAAATTAATTGAAATTATTTTAGATGCGGAAAAATTAATTAAAATTATTCTAGATATAGAAAAATTAATTAAAATTACTCTAGATGCAGAAAAATTAATTAATATTATTTTAAATTCAGAAAAATTAATTAAAATTATTCTAATGCTGAAAACTTAATTAAAATTATTATAGATGTAGAAAAATTAATAAAAATTATTTTAATGCAGAAAAATTAATTAAAATTATTTTAATGAAGAAAAATTAATTAAAATTATTCTAGATAGAAAAACTTAATTAAAATTATTTTAATGCAGAAAAATTAATTAAAATTATTCTAATGCAGAGAAATTAATTAAAATTATTCTAATACAAAAAAATTAAAGAAAAGTTATATTGCTCTCGATGGTGGTTGCATCAAATTCGTAGCACCCTCACTCTGATACCAATTGTAGGATCGAGATACTCCGAGAGAGGGGGTGAATTTCAGAAGTTATATATATTTTTTAAAGAATTTAAATCTTATTTCAAAATATTTAAAGAGTATGCAGCGAAAATGAAATGAAATAGAGACAACTTCTTTTACTTGGTTCACAACCCTAACTGGGTTGCTACTCCAAGGCTCATAGCTCTTCCGAGAGCTACCTCGATGGGCAATTACTATATACCCTCCAACTCAAGAAGTCTCAACTTTAGAGGGGTTCACTCTTTACAAAAATATGAGATGGGTAACACTCTACCCTCTCTTTGAAGTTAAGTACATACAAGCGAAAAAAATACAAGAAATTAAGAGCTACGCTATATCGACACTAATGGAAGTTTTGAAGTAGACACGGAGTGTTGGAAAAGTGTCTTTGTGAGGAACTGAAGCTCTTGTGAATGAGGATAAATTTTAGCAGCACTTCGACGTAGTAGTAGTGTTCTGGTTGGAGTTGGTCGAGCACTTGTGTTAGTGTCATCCCTTAGTGTCAATCATGAGATGATTGATTAGGGATCATATGTATTATATTTCATTAATAACAGACAAAGTTTGCTTATTATAGTGTCCTTGAACATTAGGTTAAGATTTACAATATATCAATTAGTTGAATTGATAGTGAGAGTATATATATATATATATATATATATATATATATATATATATAGACAATATTAATGCATAGAGATGACTTAATCTCACAAGTAATGAATATGTGATATCAAATTGACACATGGGGTACATATTAGAGACTATGTACTAAATTGACCCACCTTGAGAAAGTTTCATGGATCATTATATGAGTGTCATAAACTTTCTCATGTGACTATTAGTATGAATAGTCCTTAGACTTGAAATCACTATAGTTCCCTACATTAGGAGTTATGCACTTTGGTGTCATCAAACGTCACTCGTAATAGGGTGGACTATAAAGGTGATCATTGAGTATGTAATAAACTATGCGGAGGGGTGTGAGTGATGTAGATGTGATCTATCCCTCCCATACGATAAGACTGATATCATTAAGCCTCTTGATAGAGTAAGACCACGAACTGCATGGTCATGCTCAAATGGGACAATATGAGATATTGAGCTCATTTGTTTGAGTGAGTCTACTTGGAGATCAAGAAACACAAAGATTGATAAGAGGATGACACGGTTTATGCCTCATTTTTCAATCTAGATATCGAGGATAGAAGGACAAGATCATATAAGATAATAGTCACATAAAGGTTTTTGTCGGATCTTGACATTTTCATAACTTTGGTAGCAATGATGCATTGCTAGATGCCGCTCATTTCTTATGTGTCTAAAGTAGTTTAGAGACATTGCCAACGTTACAAAAACATGTTGGTGCAATCGGCCCAGGTTGACTCGAGTTTGACTCGAGCAGTACCTTGATAGTATTTTGATGATAGACAAAACTCATGGCATGGGATTGTCATAGGAAAGGCCAACATGGGGTTGGCATGGAAAATCCAAGCATGAGCTTGGTGTGGGAAAATCCAAAGCATTGCGAAGCCATGCGCTTGGTGGTTGGTGAGAAATGCATTGTGAAGCCGTGCGCTTGGTGCATGTGGGAAGTCTTGAGGACTTGGTAAGTTCACTAGGCTCGGGGTCCTTGAGTCGGTGAAGGATGGCTTGGTGCATCCGAGGGACCGCCAGACGGGGAGCGAATGGAGTGAGACCAAAGGGAAGCATACTTCGAGGGCATGAGACGCGAAGGATGGCGTTGCGAAGCTGTGCGCTTAGCGCATCCGAGGGACATAGGCCGAGGGAATAGAGCTTCGGTGGAAAACTCCATGAGGGATAAGGTGGACATGGCAAAGTGGCTAAGAGTGAGTGTCGGAGGCTCAAACTTGATGTTTGAGGGTTTACCCGACGGTCGGATGCTCAAACAACTTGGTGTTTGAGGTTTTGCCCGACAACAGTCAACTGGCATAGGTGTTGGTTCGACTGGTCCAAGTCGACTAGGGTTTGACTGGTGTTAGACTACAAGTTTTGTGCTTGGCAGTCGACTCCCATGGACTGGCAGTCGACTGCCGAGGGATGACAGTCGACTGATGGGAATATTGTGAGCACAGAATGCTCCGTAGTCGACTGGGCAGTCGACTACTAGGTCACCAGTCGACTGCCATGAACTGGCAGTTGATTGGTAGGAGATCCATTGGAACTTTTCCAACGTGGATCTGCCCGTTGTGAGACAACGGTTACAGGGGCTATCGACTGGGGCCTTTTGGCAGTCGACTACTGGGTGCAAAATCAGCTTGATGCAGATTATAAAAGGAGCTCAAGAGAAAGGATTTTTCCAAGACTTTTGTGAAGCTATTGGAGGGGAATTGCTGCTGCATTTCAGACCTTCAAGAGCCATCTAAAGCAAGCTACAAGCAAAGGGTTCAAAGCAAGCGTCGTAAAATGTTCTTTACGTGTATTTCGTATTTGTCTTTGTATTGCTTGTATTTCATATATTACTTGTTGTAATAGCTTGTGAGAGGTTTCTCCACCTCCGACGTGTAGTTGAGAAGGAGATTAGTTAGTGTCGTGCGCATAACTAGAGCTCGGAGAGCTCGCCCATGGAGTAGGAACCATTCGATTCCGAACCACGTATATCGTGTGTGTTTGCGTATGCTTATTTGTTGTTAGTATTCATATTTGTATTAGTATTCCGCTGCGCTAACGACAATCGTAGGAAAGCAACGCAACGAGAACGAACGAATTCCACCATCGAACGATTGAGGGCTATTCACCCCTCTCTAGCCGACCAACATCTACACTTCATCGATCCTACAAATGGTATCAGAGCCAAGGCGCTTGTTGAGGACTAACCGCCGACACAAGCACTACAAAATGGCCGGCTACAATCTCCAACCACCAAAATTCGAAGGAGATTTTCTATGGTGGAGAAGAAAAATGGAGGTATATCTAGAAACCGATTTTGATTTTATGCTAATCTTAGAAAATGGTTTCGAATTCCCTAGGAATGAAAGAAATAGGCAAATTGAGAAGTCAAGGTGGACCGAAGACTAAATCAAGGACTTTGAGACAAATCGCAAGGTAATCGAATTACTTAGTGATTTGATTCCTAACAACATTTGGTCTAGGTTGGGTAATTTTAGGGATGCAAAGGAATTATGGGATAAAGTAATGAAATTCCAAGAAAATTCTCAATCGGCACAAGTAGAGGAGAATGCGGTGGAAGAATTGGCATCCACATTTGAAGATGTGGATGATTTGGTGGAGACCTCCACCTCTAGCATTGAGGGGGAGGAAAGGATTTCCATTCCGGAGCAAGATCAAAATGAAGCTTCTACCTCCGGAAGAAGTTAAGAGGCCTCCACCACCTCCCTAGGTAACTCAAGTGTTATTATTTTAAATAAAAATCACAAAATATGCTTTGAGTGTAGGGAGAAAGGGCATTACAAGAGAAAATGCCCTAAATTGGCTAAGGAAAAGACATCGGCACCAAAAGTCAACCCAAAGTCAAAGGATGCCGAAGTCCCCACAACTAGAAGCAAAGAGCACATTGTGTGCTTTAAATGCAATTAAAAGGGGCACTACCGAAGCCAATGCCCTAAGGGGAGGAAGAAAGGGCAAGAAGGTGTATCTCATGTAGGGGGAGCTCCTAAAGCTAACCCTAAGGTAAATTTAAATAATGCACCTTTAATTCCTAAAGTTAAAAAGCATGCTAAGAAATATTTTAGTTCTCTTGCCATTATTAATGAAAAGCATGCTAAGAGAAATAATAAGGTTTATTGCTTAGGTGTTAAGCATGTTCATATAACTAAGGATAAACCTAGGACTCATAATTCTAGAAATATTTTGCCAGGGAGTCAATTAGGAGAATTGAAGAAAATTTGGGTGTTAATTCCAAGAAATCTAGGCACATGCCTAAGAAGAAGAATATTTCCCAAAAGATAAATGAAAATTAAAAATTGGGAAAATTTGAGTTAGAAAACCAAGCCTTGAGGTCAAGGCTAGAAAAACTTGAGAAAACCCATATAAACATAGAAAATTCAATTCTATGGTCAAATGCCCAAAAGTCAAGACCTAAGGTTCAAAAACGGTCTAAGGGCAAGGAAGGTTTGGGTCACAAACTTAAGCACAAGAAGACTTATCATAATGTTCCATTTGATTATGGAACTATTTCTAGGTCTAGAAAAACCAAGGCTAATAGGGAAGCTATCCCTAAGTCTAGCCATGACGTTTGCTTAGTGGCTAAGACCTCAAAGAAATCAAATGTAGCCACTAGGAAGGTCAAAGGAGGAGTCACCTCTAGAGTTGACCTAGTAAAGACCCAAAAGACTATGGATTTAAAGCCTAAAAGGGTCATTAGGAAGGTATCTAGGGAAGTTATCCCTAGAGAATACCTTGTTAACCCAAGGAGCTCCAATAGATATTGGGTTCCTAGAAGCGTGATCGATTCACGCTAAATGGGTTATGGTGTGTCAACCCTAAGTGGATGGGTAGTTAACCTAACCATAGTAGAGTTGACACATTAGGATGTGCCAATATGTTTGAGAAGTTAAAAATGATTAAATTGGCACAACTAGGTCTTAGAGGTATTGGTGTGCCATTTTGGATTTATGGCATACTAGGGAGAATGATGGCTTTAAGGCAAAATGGACTTAACCCTAGAAATGGCAATTTGAGTTTAGCACTTAGGTATCTTATACCTTAGTATATTTTACTTGCCATGATTTGTTTGTCTTGCCATGTCATGACATCATTTTCATTTTTATCTATAAAAATGTCATGATCATGTTTAGAATTATTTTTAGATGTCATGTATGCTTAGATGTCTCTCACATGCCATGACATCATGATTTTGGCATATGCTTTTATCTATGTCATATTTATGCCTAATCATCATCATGCATATAACTAAAAATGGATTTAAGGACTATGGCATGGTTTGATGGGAATCAAATAATATTGCCTAGAAATATGCATGAAACCATTAAAAGGACAAAAACCCACTTCTCACTAAAAACTTGACTTGTATGTGTTTTACACATCTAGATATAAGTGAGATGTTTAGGAAAAAGAAATTAAAGGTTTCAAAAACATTGGTGAAGCTTATCTTTTGATAGCTATCACCATTGAATGGGATGATACAAAGAGGGCTCTTTATTGAAGCTTTTCTCAACTTTTGGACTTTGTATCAATCTCCTAATTTAGTGGGTAAAATAACTTTCAAATACTTTTCACCCATAGTGTTTGTGATAAGTAATATACATACCATATTTCAAGATTTTTAAACCTATGTATATTTACTTATGAATTTTAGAAATCCATTTCTGAAATGTTGAAAACTGCAAATGATTATCGATCATTGCCAGGAGGCCAGATCGATCGTGGTAAATGTCGATTAATTCAGTCCGACCGCGTTATTTCAGGTAAACCTTGTTGGTTAGGCCCATGTTCAGCTAGGTTAAGGTCCCCTAACCACTACTAACCCTAGGATATGCTTGGGAGAACATTAGAAAGGGTGGAAATCCATTGGACATGGATTAGGAGAAGGGTTTAGGGAGAGTATCAATTTTAAGGTGGATGAGAGTTCATTGTTGAACTTTGCCTTAATTTTGATTGGTTAAATGTTCCTATTGGCTTAGGGACTCTCCAAGGACATTGTTGGTGCAATGGTCAAGGATGAGCAAGCCTCTAGGGGAAGGTATCCATCAGTGGAAGATGGATGTGTATTTCCTCATGGGAGGAAAATTGGGTTGCCTCTCTTTAAGTGATATGGGATCACTAGAAAGATTGTAGGCATGTGTTCATTCAAGGGAGAGATTGAAAGATCTCATTGGGATATGAGACATTCATACCCTTGGGGAGGACCTTTTTGATGTAATGTCAAAAAGGGGGAGAAGTTACCAAGTTACCAATTAGGGTTCGTTGGAATTCTCATTGGGATATGAGAATTGCCAATATGGGAGAATTGGTTGACTTGAGATGGTAGTTTTGTCAATCATCAAAAAGACGGAGATTGTTGGTGCAATTGGCCCAGGTTGACTCGAGTTTGACTCGAGCAGTACCTTTATAGTATTTTGATGATAGACAAAACTCATGGCATGGGATTGTCATAGGAAAGTCCAACATGGGGTTGGCATGGAAAATCCAAGCATGGAGCCTGGTGTGGGAAAATCCAAAGCAATGCGAAGCCCTGCGCTTGGTGCTTGGTGAGAAATGCATTGCGAAGCCGTGCGCTTGGTGCATGTGGGAAGTCTTGAGGACTTGTAAGTTCACTAGGCTCGGGGTCCTTGAGTCAGTGAAGGATGGCTTGGTGCATCCGAGGGACTGCCGGACGGGGAGCGAATGGAGTGAGACTAAAGGGAAACATACTTCGAGGGCATGAGACGCGAAGGATGGCATTGTGAAGCCGTGCGCTTGGCGCATCCGAGAGATGTTGGCCGAGGGAAGAGAGCTTCGATGGAAAACTCCATGAGGGATAAGGTGGACTTGGCCAAGTGGCTAAGACTGAGTGTCGGAGGCTCAAACTTGATGTTTGAGGGTTTACCCGATGGTCGGAGCTCAAACAATTTGGTGTTTGAGGTTTTGCTCGGCAGCAGTCGACTGGCATAGGTGTTGGTTCGACTGGTCCAAGTCGACTAGGGTTCATGTGTTAGATGCAGGAGTTTTGTGCTTAGCGATATGGATCGCCATGGGTGCGATCGATTGATGTTGACAACGATGTGATAGCGGCAATGATCGACCGAGAGATGGCGATCGATGGGAATGTCGTGAGTACGTAACGCTCCGTGGTATGGGCGATCGACTACTAGGTCACTGATCAGCCATGGATCGGGCAATGATCGGGTAGGAGATCCGTTGGAACTTGTCCAACATGTATCTGGCCGTTGTGAGACAACACGATTCTAGGGGCGATCGTGAGGCCTTTTGGCTGATCGGGCAAATCACGATGCACGAGTTTTAAAAGGAGCTAAAGAGGGAGGATTTCGCCAAGACTTTTGTGAAGCTATTGGAGGGGAATTGCTACTGCATTCCAGACCTTCAAGAGTCATCTAAAGCAAGCTACAAGCAAAGGGTTCAAAGCAAGCGTTGTAAAGTGTTCTTTACGTGTATTTCATATTTGTCTTTGTATTGCTTGTATTTCATATATTACTTGTTGTAATAACTTGTGAGAGGTTTCTCCACCTTCGACGTGTAGTCGAGAAGGAGATTAGTTAGTGTCGTACGTATAACTAGAGCTCGGAGAGCTCGCCCGTGGAGTAGGAACCATTCGGTTCCGAACCACCTATATCATGTGTGTTTGCGTATGCTTATTTGTTGTTAGTATTCATATTTGTATTAGTATTCCGCTGCCCTAACGACAATCGTAGGAAAACAACACAACGAGAACGAACGAATTCCACCATCGAACGATTGAGGGCTATTCGCCCCCCTCTAGCCGACCAACATCTACACTTCATCGATCCTACAAAGCCTATAGGGTCACACACAAAGAACATGTTGTTTTGGAGATTAGGTTCATTTTAGTTTGACTAAATGAACCATTAGGCATTGAATTGGATTCACTGAAAGGGTTGGATTTGAGTTATACTCAAATTAAATGGCTGAATTGAGTTGGACTCAAATTGATTTGATTTGAGTTGGACTCAAATAAATTTGAATGGTATGAATTCATCATGCATGATTATTGGGGATTAATCATGCATTGAAGAGGGAAAACCAAGGGTTGGATGAAACCTCTTTTCGTGCATGAATGAAACCTTTTTCCATGCGTGATTAATGTGGATTAATCATGCATTGAAGAGAGAAAACTAAGGGTTGGATGAAACCTTTCGTATTCATGGGATGAATATAAAAAAGGGGTTTTGGATAATGAAGAGATCTAGTGAAATTGCCTTCGTTTTCCTTCTTCTTGGCCTAGATCTCTTTTATGGTGTTGCTAGCACAACCTTTCTTCAAAAAGTGTTTGTGTGGATACCATAGAGGCATGTACGCTTTAACGTGCAAGAGATCCGGCGAACCGTGGACGAGCGGGATAGACAAAGGGCACGCATCAAAGGTATACCCTATAGGATAGGGTTTTTTTATCTATATTTGTATGAGTTTTCTTTCGCATGGATCACTTAAGGGATTTTTTTTCACTGCGATTTTATTGTTTATCGCATAGGATTCCCTATAGTGGTATTGTCACGCCCTGAGAGAATGTCATGCCGAAAAGCAAATGGACGACATCTCCCTTATACGTGACAATATATTGTGTTAATACAAGGCCCGTAGGCCACAACAACAACAACATATATATATGTAAACAAACCACAGCGGAAACTAACCACAACAATATAACAAACTACACAGTGTATACCGGTATGACTAACCACATCATAAGAAAACATCGGCAAAGCCCGAATCCACAAGTGTGTACATTACACGACAAGTCCACAACACATTACACCACGAAAAACTCCAAATACATAACACATCATACGGAAAGCCCAAAATGACCACAAGAGTCTCGGAGGTGAGATGAGATGTCAGCCAGCGGTGCTCCAAGCTATCACGAAGACTTCTACCTGTTACCTGGGCGACAAAAAAACTCAGGGTCCGTGGTGGTGAGTATAACTCAATAGGTAAAAGGAAAATAATGTATATATCAAATATCACATGCAATTCAATAGCATAACCTAGAGGTACAACAAGTACACCAGCACAGTATATAAATACGTGCATATACTGTCTAACCAAATAAAAAACGTATAATGCAGACATACTTGAAAGTATGCCATGCTACTCTGATCCAACCTTAGCATATATCCAATATATAATAGGAAGAGTAATACTAACTCACCATATACTCATGATATAGGTCAACAGTATCTAATGGTCTATCCAACAAGTATACATATATCCGACACAACTGTATAACAAAGGCAAGTAGCATGTATGAAGATGATGTACAACCAAATACAACAAGCATAGTACAATCAAATGCAACATCACAATAAGCATATATATATATATATATATATATATATATGTTAATTACAACCATACATATATATATATACATACATATATGTATATATATGGTAATATGCAAAACGCCATAAGATACGGCAATGAAGCATGCATGGTCATGTCTGTGCACCCCTACTCGCTACTATTACCCCAGTGTGGCCTAGGTGGTACGACATAAAAACTGTCCCAACTCAACACCAACCAGTGCTCTAGAGAGGCCGAGTGGGCAGTATGATCAAGTAGCATATGAGCGTAAAGAGCTCGCTACAAAATGGGGGACCCAGCTGTTGGCCACTCCGACTAACACTACCTATAAGTGGTTGAGTGCCACACACCCAGGGCAACTGCACGCAACTCCAACTACCACCGTCTATAGTGGTAGAGTGTGGAACAACAAATGCTCTGCCCTCACACAAGTTACTCCTTGGGGAGTAACCTGGGAGGCAGGATGACTGATGACTCTCTCAACCCCAAGGGAGACTATGTCGTCTGAATGCATGTAAATGACATGAATGTACTATCACACGTACAAACATCTACCACAGACTCTCTGTTCAACAGAGAGTCGTACCCATCTGATCAATACACTCTCTATCCTATAGAGAGTCATACTCAACTAATTGACGGACTTTCTATCCTGTAGAGAGTCATACTCAACTGATCGATGCACTCTCTATCCTGTAGAGAGTCGTACTCAACTAATCATACCAAGCTGGGACCACCAATCCATAGCGACACACTAATCACCCTTCACTTAACCATTACACAACACATGGTTGGTAATAAGTGTGCAACATATGGCTATTGGAATAAATCCTACATTTAGGGCATTACCTACCCATGGATGAACTTTTACCCAATTTACAAATCAGGTTATCATCCGTACTCCAACATCTACACCCTACTAAACATTTATAGATCTACTTACATCACATCTGTAACTCCTAAATCTTGATAAATGAAAAATGTGATATCAACATTTGAGCATATATAGCCAACGACAAGTATCAAGCATAAGGATAATAAGAGCACGGTCAAGATAATATGATCATATCTATATCTAAATCTGAATGCAACTACAACTACCTGACTAGGGTAGGAAATTACCCACCTGATTCGAAGACTCCTCTGAGAAGCTCCACATCCTAAAGACTATTTGGAAGTATCATTTGCCTCCACGTCCAAGAATTTATCTCGATTCAACATCCTGCACACAACATGGACCATAAGTAAGTTCTATCGTACATCGCATAATCGAATCAAACTCCACATCGACTTCATATCTCCATCTATAAGATTTAGTTAGTTATCCAATTAACCTAATCAATTCTTCACATTCATCCCTATATTTCATCATCAACCAACACCAGATCAGATAATGAAATAACCCATAGTATACATCCATAACAACCTAGCTCCTGCCTCACCTAGGTTAGCTTCAATTGCTAAATAGCTCCATCCAAATCAACTCGTTGAACTGCAACAACTCAGTTAAATTGGAGGCATATTCCAATTCTAATAATCCTAAACTTGAAATTATAAAGCATTCAAATTTATCTCCAACCTACCAAATCTAATTCCTTAATCCCACTAAGAATTCAATGGCCATAATCTTACCAGAAATAAGAGATGTATAGGTTATCTGAAAATCTGCTAATTGACCCACAAAACAATCACAACCCCTTCATGGCCAAGAACAACCCTATTCACAGTCATTCATAGCTCCTTTACAACCATATCACAGATTCATCCACTCATCACAGCCGACACAGCTTCACAGAACCCACACAACCGGCATCAAACCCATTCACACTCGACAAAACCTTGCTCACAGCTAACTCCATCGACAAAGTAAACCACTCAACATATCACACAACCCAAATTTAGCAGTTAACAGAGAGGGGATAGAACAAGCTTACCAGCCCTGGACTCCACCGGCAATAATCCCCAATACTGGCAGCCCTGTTTACCGGCTGCGAACAGGGGCTCACGATCCCTGCCCAAACACCAAAATCTCATTCAACCATGGAAAATCACAGAAGGATTTCGATCTCGTCCAAGGTAAGGAGAAGGTCGGCACCAACTCACCTAACTTTTACGATGATCAAGAGGGTCAATGTTGTTCCGTTCGCGACTGCAGTGGCGCACAAGCGAGAAACAACCTATCGGTGTGATGGCTGGAGAGATCAGAAAAGGATATCGGTGATCGGGAGGCAAGTGATGTCGATCGGTGGAAGAGGGAGGCTGCTGGTGCTCACTGTTGTCCGGATTGGCAGAGCATGACAAGGAATCTATGGCGGCGATGGGTCGGGAGTTCAAGACTGCGACATCCGGGCGGCAGCAGATCTCTCACGGCGGCAGCGACTGGTGCGGCAAGCGGCGTGGAGGCGGAGAGGTTTGGGCGGAGAAGAGGAAGGAATCGGGAATCACAAGCGATCGATCGAGAAGGGAAGAAAAGGAGTCAGGGAAAAGGAGTCTACGAGAAACGGAAAGTATCGGGCGGAAATAAATACATCAATTAACCCATTTAATTCCTCAATAGAAACATGCTTTACAAAAGCCTATCCGCTTTATCCCCATGAAATATCCATAAAACTTCCATTTAAATCCAAAAAAATTTCTAAAAATTCCTGAAAAATTCTATAAGATAATTTCTTAATTAAAAAGGGGTTTTTTTCGGTATTTTACATTCTCCCCCACTTAATAAAATTTGGTCTCCAAATTTTGTACTAACATGCAAAAATTTAATTCAAGCAAGTTTCCGAAATGACCACATACCTCAAGTGAAAAGATGAGGGTACTGAGCTCGGATAATATCTTCCAGCTCCCATGTTGCCTCCTCATCAGTATGATACTGCCATCAAACTTTTACAAGTCAGATGGTCTTGTTCCGCAACTGTCTCTCCTTGATGCCAAGAATTCGCATTGGAATCTTCTCATAGGTCGCATTAGGCTGAAGTGGAATTGCTACCTCCTTCAGAACATGATCAACATGTGACACTTATTTCCTCAGCATAGAAACAGGAAATACGTTGTGAACACCAGCTAGTGTCGAAGGTAAAGCCAACCGGTAAGCTACACCTCCAATCCATTCCAATATCTCAAATGAGCCAATATATCGTGGAACTAACTTTCCTTTTTAGCCAAATCATTTCGCCCCTTTCATAGGTGAAATACCAAATCCCCAATTGAGAATTTCAAAGGCCTTCGCCTTTGGTCTGCGTAACTCTTTTGTCGATCATGTACCTCCAATAACCATCATCTGATGATGTGCACCAACTCTGCATCATATTGGATACTCTGTGACCCCAGCAACCGTCGCTCCCCGACTTCCTCCCACAACATAGGAGATCTGTAGGGTCTGCCGTATAAGGCCTCGAAAGGAGCCATCTGAATGGAGGAGTGATAACTGTTCTTATAGTAAAATTCCACTAAAGGAATGTGATCCTCCCAACTACCACCGAAATCAATAACGCAAGATCTTAATAGATCCTTCAAAGTCTGTATTGTACGCTCAGACTGGCCATTAGTCCGCGGATGAAATGCGGTACTGAATCGAAGCTCTGTGCCCATTGCCTGCTACAGACTCTGTCAAAATTGCAGATCTCTATCCGATATGGTACTTAAAAGTACCCTGCACAATCTGATAATCTCTTAGCAATACAACTTTGCCGGACGATCCAATGGGTATAACCCACGAATAGGAAGGAAAGGAGCTGATTTGGTCAGACGATCCACGATCACCCAAATCGCATCATGTCCTTTACGGGTTCTAGGTAATCTCGTAATGCAATCAATAGTGATATGCTCCCACTTCCATTCCAGAATCGGATTTTCCTAGAGCAATCCAGCGAGTTTCTGATATTCATGTTTCACCTACTGACATACTAAACATCGAGCAGCAGGTCTGCAATATCTCTCTTCATACCGTTCCACCAGTATCAACATTTCAAATCTCGGTACATCCCAGTACCACCAAGATGTATAGCAAATTTCGAATGATGTGCTTCCTGTAGCAACTCATCCTTAAACTAGATGCGTGTCCGGAACACATAATCGTCCATGGAAATGTAATACTCCATTCTCGTCACTCGAGAAATCCCTCTACTGTCCATAATTCACTCTATCACATAGAATTGGAAGTGACTGGGAGACGATAATGACCAATCTCTCTTGTTTCATCAGTCCATGTTCTATCCACTCTATAGTAGCTAACCAGTAGCTAGCCAATATCCCATGAGCATTCCTGCTCCATACATCTAATAATCAGGATAACATCCACTCTGTCCACATCATGTGTATGACAGCTTGTCTCGCAGTTCCTCAATTGTCATTAGCTTATGATACACCTCATTCAACTGCATTGGGATCGCTCTAATCCTTGAACGATGCATCTGTGTAAAACATCCTTTCATCCACCTCGGAAGGATTAACTAATACCCGTGTAAAAGTTAACCGCCATCTAGGTCCTATAAACTAGTTTCACCAGCTTCCTACTAAATGATTTCCATCATCACCTTTGTCAAACAAGTCCATGGTATAGTAATGATAAAACATTCTATCCACATCTACAATAATAACCAAATCATACAAGGCAAACCACCATCTACGGTGGTCGAGTGTGCAACTCCAACTACCACAATCAACAGTGGCCAGGTTACGCAACTCCAACAACCTCAAACTGATCCAATCGTGTCCAGGATACACGATTCTCAAATCTAGTGGTGACTAAATCGTTAATTAGTCTAACAACTTGATCAAAACTCATAAAATTCATATTAAGTATGAAATTGTCATCTTTACACACCTGCATCCTTCGTACTCTGCACTAATGATATATCAATCATCACAATGACAATGATAATTGTATGACACCATGTCACTACAATATCAACACTCTAGTCATAAATCGATCCTAGAGTATATACAGGTGTCCTTAACTGATCTAGACAGATCATCTATCCACAATGAAGGATATTTACTTTCAACAACTATCGCATTCCATCATCGATAATCGATGCATAATTTCAAAGGTCCATCTCTCTTTAACAAAGAGTTATGGATCTTTCTCAAGGAGAAATACTGGGATAGATAAAATCCCCTCCATCTTCTCCTATAATCACAACTTACATTCTTCCAATTCCCACAACGTTTAGTAACACTTATACCAGTCAAATTATCACTCGGTATAGAATCTTTAATACCGGAACTATTTTCGCAATCATTTCGATTGCCTACTCCACTTGCCTATGCAACGACAAGGCTATGAGTTCATCCGAAACTACATCCAAAGGCTCTCGAATTATATGCACATCCGAGAGACATATCATACCATAATCTCAACAATTTGACCATCCGTAAGGATATGTCTACAGTAAAGATATGTCTATCCAAGTCTAAGGGCATCCTTTAACTTCTTAATTATTGGTCCACATCTCACCTGACGGTAGAGATACCATCGACCCACAAGTCGATGTATAGGAACCCTTCTAATCCAAATTGAGAATGTTCTAGACAAAGATACCTATAAATACTAGCATCTCTCAATATATTAACCCAGAGGGTAAACTAATGTAATACCCTGTACGAACAATTATTTGTCGATCCGATCTAAAGGCTCCCCGCAGGTCTCGACCTTTATCCAAAGAGAACAAGATCAGATACAACAGTCCGTGACAAAGCGATCGCATTTCTACGACGAATAATTCGGGGATTTTCCAAGATCATCTAATCCCTATCACTTAATCCTACGAGCTGCAACTGTAGAATACCGAATAGATACGACCATCGTCGTATACTCTCCTTTGTACAAAACCAATCCACATCTGGGGGTAACTGTTGTTGTTGTCTTCATGAGTCTTCTATGATATCTTCTATTGATGCTGCTTCTGTGCTGATCTCTACTAAAGGGAAGTATCAAGAAACTCCAACCACGCTTGAGGTAGTAGGTTGCTACTGATGAGATAACCCAATCTTCTGTGTTGATCTCTGCTGTCGAGACGGTGCATCATCCTCCCGGAATACCATCGATAGTCTTCAACTGAGTCTTCAAAATACACCTCCTCCACTGTACTGGTTGCTCACAATAGCAACAGATGAACTGATCCAACAGATAATTTGACTTCGCGTGTCTTCGTGATCCGCACTGCATGCACATAATTCAAAGTCTTGCTTCTGATTTCACAGATGTGCTCGAGAACATCCTGATGATCTGTGGTTTGTCTTCTATAATCCAAAAATAGCTCAAGGCCTATGACTCCGATCTTGCTCCTTTTATCCAACAGTCGGAGACTTCTGACTTTAATAAGTTGACCTGCACTATCTGCTTATCGGTCTCCAACTCTTAAACACTTGTACGGAGTTATTTCTAAACTCCTGAATCAATCCACATCTTCGGTAGGATTTGATAGAAGATCCAGTCATCTTAATCCAAAAGTAAGCCAATAATCGTGGGTGGCTTAAAACATCCCTTCATCTTCTTGAGCTATTAGGTGAGCATAAACTCTGCAAGTCTAACGACTCTGCATGATATTCTCAAGATCATGATCACCCTACTTGAAGCTCAAGAATTTCTTACAATGTGTCACAGGGAGTGACGCAGGGAATTATTCTCTTTCAACATCACTAAACCATGATCAAGTGATATATTATTCCCTGAAGATTATTTTCTACATTTACCACCAAATACCGGCTTGATCCTGATAATGGTATGCAAATAACTCTACCTTCTCTGTATAACACAAGTTAAGTACCCAAAAGTACTTTCAAAGTTATACAACCTAGTATGAACAACTCAGGGATAAAAATCCCTATGAAACACTGTAAACTAGCCTTTCGCTATCTGCATCAACAATCATCTACTTGTCTTATCCATTACCCAACAGGTAATGATCTGACTAGTATAATTAGTGAAAAATCTCTAAGACTATAGTCTCTGATTTCCACCAAAAATGTGATGGATTGACCCCTATTTTCCGACTCAGAATCAGTCGGCTCTCAAAGGTAATTCGCCTTTTTGACACAGGTTCCAGACTCACAGACTCAACAGGTCATTCCCGTGGTCAACTCAAACTACGATTACGAATAATAACCAACATACTACAAGTTATTCCTTGTTATATAAACTAAATGCATAGTCAACAAAACCGGGAGTATAAACCCTAACGGCAACTCCGGTTGGTCGCCATAGTGGACGACTTCTACTACAAGTCTGCACAGGTGTCTTAACTCTAACTGTATAAACCTGTTGAGCAAATTTAGATAAATATCTACTAAACTATAAGTTATCAGGAATTGTTACCTCGTGCTTCTTGGAGCTCAGGCCATTGTCAATCTCATCTCAGAAAACTAAAACCAAATAAATCGACTCCCGAGAATCCAAGACTCGACATAAAAACAACGTTATATGGCATCGCAGAATCTAGGGCTCTGATACCACTAAAGTTGTCACGCCTCGAGAGTATGCCATGCTGAAAAGCAAACAGATGACATCTCCCCTGTATGTGGCAACATATCGTGTTAATACAAGACCCGTATGCCACAACAACAACAACATATATATATGTAAACAAACCACAGAGGAAACTAACCACAACAACATAACAATCTACCAAAAGTTGAAGCTCCTAGATAATAAATCTTCCTTCCTTGCTCTTCCAAAGCAAGAGGAAGAATAGAAATAAGGCTCTTCTCCTTCCTATAGCCAGCCAACAAGCAACAAGGAGAATGCTTGCCGCCGGCCAACAAGGAGAAGGAGATTATGGAGGAAACCGGCCAAGACACCAAGGGAAAGCCCTATATCTTGTTTCCACCACCTAAGGAGAAGGAGAAGAGGGTCTTTGGATGCCGGCCAAGGGATGGAAAGAAGGTTGTGGGCGCCGGCCACCAAGGGAGAGGAAGAAGAAAGCAAACTACTTCATTATTTGGTGGAGCCCAAGCCTCCTAAACCCTAAGCCTCCAAACCCTAATCCTTACTCTCCTAATTGCTGGCCATGGAAGAGGGGAAGAAGAAGAATAGGATGAGCACCAGCCAAGGTCTAGGGGAGAAGGAAGGAACTGGCCAAACCTTAGGAAGAAGAAGAAGAAGCCTCCTCCACTTGTTGCCGCCCACCCCTAGCTCCCAAACCCTAGCCGCCCAAACCTAATCCTAAACAAACTAGGATTCCTAGCCTCCAAAGGAAGCAAACCCTAATCCCATAAGCCATCATCAAGTTGCCACCCACTTTTAATCTCTATTTATAGAGTTGGGCTCGAGCCATGATTTATTCTCCTCCATTGGTTCTAGGGATTTAATCTCAACCATCGGATATAGAGATTTAATCTCAACCGTCGGATCTAGAGATTTAATCTCTACCTTTGGATCTAGAGTTTTGTTTCTATCCATTGGATCTAAGCTTCATGAGGTGTTAATAGGCTACATTAGGGACCATGAGGAGGAGTTGGATCTTGGCCACCCATGGATCAAGCCCACATAAAGTCCGATCCACTAAAGGATTATCATTGATCTACCTCACCAACCCCCATAAGATAATATGGGCTCTATATATTATTTGTACATTTTCTTCCCGTGTTTAAGATCTCGAATGTCCGTCGATTAATTAATTTACTGACCATTAATTAATCAACATCTAACTCCATGAGTAGTACCACTCAACCTTTTCATCATGCCGGACCAAGTCCACCTGCAGGGTTTACATGATGAACCTTATGAGCTCCTCAAGGGGACATCATCCTCCTAATATATAGGACACAGTTTCCTCCTATAATCAACGGCACACAATATAAATAATATCATCTCCCAACTTACCGAGCCTATCGATTTAATCTATAAATCTCTCCCATTGGTAAATCAAAGAGATGAATACTAAGTATATGTGCCCATTATTATATCGGGATTAAGAGCATGTACATAATAATATCTGAGGTCCGATTCGATTATGTAGTCGGCAATAAATCGAATCACCTCTAAGTCGGTCCTGCTCAATACACTCAAAGTGCACTAGTGTGATTCTATGGTCAAGACAAACCAATACCAAATCACACTACAACCATTCCGATGGTTTGTCCAAAGCCATCTCGGTTGTGAGCCTTTACTTATACTTTACAAGGAGCCGATAACATGATCTCCCGTGTGACACCACACACCATGTTATCTACAATATAATGTATTAGACAATATTGCATAACCATAAAAATGCAAACAATGATCATGTGATTCTTATTTCAAAATAATGATGTTCATACAAAAGGTAGACTTTTCAGTATACATCCCTACACATGATACAGGTCAACAACATAGTACAATCAAATGCAACAAGCATAGTACAATCAAATGCAACATCACAATAAGCATATATATATATATATGTAGACTGCATCTATATATATATTAATTACAACCATCCATATATATATATACATACATATATGTATATATATGGTAATATGCAAAGCGCCATAAGATACGACAATGCAACATGCATGGTCATGCCTGCGCACCCCTACTCGCTTCCACGACCCCAGTGTGACCTAGGTGACACGACATGAAAACTGTCCCAACTCAAAACCAACCACTGCTCTAGAGTGGTCGAGTGGGCAGTATGATCAAGTAGCATATGAGCGTAAAGAGCTCGCTACACAACGGGGGTCCCTACTGCTGGCCACTTCGACTAACACTACCTATGAGTGGTCGAGTGTCACACACCTAGGACAACTGCACGCAACTCCAACCACCACCGTCTATAGTGGTAGAGTGCGGCATAACAAATGCTCTGCTCTCACACCAGTTACTTCTCGGGGAGTAACCTGGGAGGCAGGACGACTGATGACTCTCTCAACCCCAAGGGAGACTATGTCATCAGAATGCATGCAAATGACATGAATATACTGTCACACGTACAGACATCTACCACAGACCCTCTGTTCAACAGAGAGTCATACCCATCTGATCAATACACTCTCTATCTTGTAGAGAGTCGTACTCAACTGATCGACGAATTCTCTATCCTGTAGAGAGTTGTACTCAACTGATCGACGCACTCTCTATCCTGTAGAGAGTCGTACTCAACTAATCATACCAAGCTAGGACCACCGGTCCATAGCGACACACTAATCACCCTTCACTTAACCATTACACAACACATGGTTGGTAATAAGTATGCAACATATGGGTATTGGAATAAATCCTACATTTAGAGCATTACCTACCCACGGATGAACTTTTACCCAATATACAAATCAGGTTATCATCCGTACTTCAATATCTACACCCTACTAAACATTTATAGATCTACTTACATCACATCTGTAACTCCTAAATCTTGATAAATGAAAAATGTGATATCAACATTTGAGCATATATAGCCAACGACAAGTATCAAGCAAAAGGATAATAAGAGCAGGGTCAAAATAATATGATCATATCTATATCTAAATCTGAATGCAACTACAACTACCTTACTAGGGTAGGAAATTACCCACCTGATTCGAAGACTCCTCTGAAAAGCTCCACATCCAAAAGACTATTTGGAAGTATCATTTGCCTCCACGTCCAAGAATTTATCTCGATTCAACATCCTGCACAAAACATGGACCATAAGTAAGTTCTATCGTACATCGCATAATCGAATCAAACTCCACATCGACTTCATATGTCCATCTATAAGATTGAGTTAGTTATCCAATTAACCTAATCAATCCTTCACATCCATCCCTATATTTCATCATCAACCAACACCAGATCAGATAACGAAATAACCCATAGTATACATCCGTAACAACCTAGCTCCTGCCTCACCTAGGTTAGCTTCAATTGCTAAATAGCTCCATCCAAATCAACTCGTTGAACTGCAACAACTCAATTAAATTGGAGGCATATTCCAATTCTAATAATCCTAAACTTGAAATTACACAACATTCAAATTTATCTCCAACCTACCAAATCTGATTCATTAATCCCACCAACAAATCAATGGCCATAATCTTACCAGAAATAAGAGATGTATAAGTTATCTAAAAATCTGATGATTGACCAACAAAACACTCACAACCCTTTCGTGGCCAAGAACAACCCTATTCACAGTCGTTCATAGCTCTTTTACAACCATATCACAACTTCATCCACTCATCACAGCCAGCACAACTTCATAGAACCCGCACAACCAGCATCAAACCCATTCACACTCAGCAAAACCTTGCTCACAGCCAACTCTATCGATAGGGAAAACTACTCCACATATCACACAACCCAAATTTAGCAGTTAATAGAGAGGGGATAGAACAAGCTTACCATCCCTAGACTCCACCGGTAGCAATCCCCAATACTGGCAACCCTGTTCACTGACTACGAACAGGGACTCACGATCCCTGCCCAAACACCAAAATCCCGTTCAACCATGGAAAATCACAGAAGGATTTCGATCTCATCCAAGGTAAGGAGAAGGTCGGCACCAACACACCTAACTTCGGCGGCGATGAAGAGGGTCAATGGTGTTTCGTCCACGACTGCAGCGGTGCACGAGCAAGAAAGAACATGTCGGTGCGATGGTCGGAGCAATCAGAAAAGGATACTGATGATTGGGATGCAAGTGATGTCGATCGGTGGAAGAGTGAGGCTGCTAGCGCTCGCTGTCATCTGGATCGACAAAGCATGGCAAGGAAGCGGTGGCGGCGATGGGTCGGGAGTTCAAGGTTTGCGGTGTCGAGCGACAAGATCTCTCGCGGCGGTGGCCGCGGAGAGGTTTGAGTGGAGAAGAGGAAGGGATCGGGAATCACGAACGATCAGCCGAGAAGGGAAGAAAAGGAGTCGAGGAAAAGGAGTTGACGAGAAATGGAAAGGATCGGGCGAAAATAAATGCGTCAATTAACCCATTGGATTCCTCAATAGAAATAAGCTTTACAAAAGCCTATCCGCTTTATCCCCATGAAATATCCATAAAACTTCCATTTAAATCCAGAAAAATTTCTAAAAAAATTCTATAAGACAATTTCTTAATTAAAAAGGGTTTTTCGATATTTTACAGTATCATAGCCACTATAAATATTATACAAAGTTTTATGCACTTTTATATGTGATATAGAAGTAGTTTGTTATGGGTTGCATAATTGTATGAGCATATTTTGTCGGGATGCATAAGTTTTTTTGATCAAACTAAGAGATTGCTCTTGACAAAGTTACATAACCTACGGTTTTCATACTAGTTGATGTGGTTGTGTCACTCTATTGAGAACAGATTTATCGCAAGGATGCATCAACATAACTAGAGAGTCTCAGATTCATTTTGATGGATTTCGGTCATAGACTCATTCAAAGAGTCGACAAAATAAATTTTGTTTGAGTCTTGCCCCTCCCCGCAAGCGTTGCCCTGACCCCGCCACCCGGCTAGTGGTAAGTACGCGTGAGGTTTCGGCTCATGAGAAAATTTCGCAAACATAATATTATTGACATCCTAGATCTATTTGTTGTTTTTTGGTTGTCATGGTGCATGGTTATGACCCTTTACCCCAATGAGATTGGATCATGTTGTAATTCACAATACGACTTGCGTGTCATGATGTTTATGTGGGTGTTGTAACTCATAATACGACCTGTGTGTCGTGTCTCCCTCTCTATTTTTCTAGTTGTAAAATAGATCTAGATTCGAATGTAACTCGAGTATTCTTATTTTATAATGTACAAAATAATGAGTGGAAAGTCCATTAGAGGATGAAGTTACAAGAAGGATGTCGATGACACATGATGACCAATGGAAGCACTTGGAGAAGATGTTATCCTTAGGTTGACCATTTGATCTTCTTATTGTCTTGAGAGGATCGTAGAATATGAGCCATAACCATGACACATTTTTTTTCCTTATATGTGATGCATGTGATGCTTGTATATGTGATGCATGTGATGCTTGTATATTTGATTCATCCGTAGTTAGTTGTCACAAAATCAGGTCACTTATTATATGCCTATCAAAGTTTAATACTTACTATTACCTTGTTCAATCGTAGCGCATTTGCCAAAGCAAAGTGACTTGATTTACCTCGGTAAAGTACGACAGGACAATTGTGATATCCGCCTATTAAACCTTGGGTTTGACTTAACTAAGCTCTCTCTATTAGATTGATGAACTTAGAGGCATAGCTCATACGACACATCTACCTACATTATACAAATCTTGGGCGATTAGACAAAGCTAACTCAAGATGAGTGGCAATTTAGAAAGATATCTCATGTGATGGGCACAATGAACAAATGATGTTGTTCATATAGATATACAAGAGTTACATTAGATGTAATTGGTAGAAGCTACCTACCTAACTTATACGAGTCTTGGGCGATTAGCCAAAGCTAACTCAAGATGCAGTATAATATGGATCTTGTCCCACTTTGTGACCAGTGGAAGAATAATTTAGTTAAAGGCCTAATTAAATGATTGAAATATGATACATTTCTGCATTTCTATATTGTAGATTACCATGTCATCAAATACGTCAAACACACTCTCTCTATGATCTATCCTTGATAAGAACAAGCTCACTGGAGCTAACATCCTAGACTGGTACAGGAACTTGAGGATAGTCCTCAAGAAAGAATGCAAACTATATGTCCTAGAGCAATCCATTCCTAAACCACCCACTCCTATGGCCACTCGTGCTGACAAGGATTCTTATAAAAAGCATCAAGATGATGCACTGGATGTGTCATGCCTCATGCTTTCCACCATGAACCCTAAGCTTTAGAAGAAACATGAGAACATGGATGCCTATGGTATGGTTGAGCATCTGAAACAACTATATCAGGGACAAGCAAGGCACGATAGATACGAAGTGTCAAAGGCTTTGGTTAAATGCAAAATGCAAGAAGGAACTCTCGTAGGCACTCATGTACTCAAGATGATTGGGTACGTTGAGAACCTAGAGAGATTGGGATTTCCATTGGGGCAAGAGCTGGCCACTGACCTTGTTCTGTAGTCACTTCCAAAAGGCTATAGTCAATTTTTCATTAACTACAACATGAATGAAATTGACAAGCCTTTACCTGAGATGTTGAGCATGTTGCGAACTACTGAACTCACCCTTAAGAAAGCAAAGCTTGGTACCATTTTGATGGTGAACAAAGGCAAAGGCAAGTAGAAGCCTAAAGGTAAGGGTAAGACCCAAGCCAAAGGCAAATGCAAAGGCATGGCAAATGCATTGAATCCTAAAGGAGGGGTGTCTAAGGAAGGGGAATGCTGCTAATGCGGTGAGACCGGGCATTGGAAGAGAAACTGCAAGATATACTTGGAAGAGGTGAAAAGGAAGGGAAGTGAGACTTTTGCCTCAGGTATATATGTTATCGAAGTCAATTTATCTATCTTGTCTTCTTGGGTATTAGATACCGACTATTCTTCTAACATTTGTACCAATGTGAGGGCCTTCGAAAGACTAGATCATTGACGAAGGGCGAGGTGGACCTACGGGTAGGCAATGGAGCAAAAGTTGCCACCATCGTTGTAGGGGCATATTCCTTATCTTTGCCCACTGGACTTATCTTAGAACTAGAAGAATATTGTTATGTGTCTGCCTTGACTAAAAACATTATCTTTGTTTCTTGTTTAAACAAGAAAGGTTTCTCATTTGTAATAAAGGACAAGTGTTGTTCCGTTTATTTAAATGATATGTTTTTTTGTAGTGCACACCTTGTGAATGGTCTCTATCTTCTAGATCTTGAAATCCCAGTCTATAACATAAATATCAAATGGTTCAAATCTAATGACTTGAACCAAACATATCTCTGGCATTGTTGCCTGGGTCACATAAATGAGAGTCGCATATCCTAGCTCTATAAGGATGGATTACTGGACTCATTTGATTTTGAATCATATGAAACATGTGAATATTGTCTTCTAGGTAAGATGACCAAGACTCCATGTAGTGGACATGGCAAATGAGCTACTGATTTGTTAGAACTCATACATACTGATGTATGTGGGCCTTTCAATGTAACAGCTAGAGGAGGCTATCAGTATTTCATTACTTTTATTGATGATTTCAGTAGATATGGATATGTGTATCTTATGAGACACAAATCTGAATCCTTTGAAAAGTTCAAAGAATTCAAGAATGAAGTACAAAACCAACTTGGTAAGAATATTAAAGTGCTTTGATCAGATCGAGGTGGGGAATACCTTAGCTAAGATTTTCATGACTATCTCATTGAGTTTGGGATTATATCTCAACTCACTCCATTTGGAACACCACAGTGGAATGGTGTATCAGAAAGGAGAAATCGTACATTATTAGATATGGTACGATCCATAATGAGTCACACAAATCTTTCTTCTTTCTTTTGGGGATATGCTTTAGAGATGGTTGCTTTCACACTTTATCGCGTTCCATCTAAGGCAGTCATAAAGACACCATATGTGATATGGACTGGAAAGAGTCCCAATATGTATTTTAAGAAGATTTGGGGTTGTGAGGATTATATTTGATGTCAAGTATTTGACAAACTAAGTCCCAAATCAGACAAGAGCTACTTTATAGGATATTCTAAGGAAACAAAAGGATATTACTTCTACAATCCTACACAACGCAAAGTGTTTTTCTCTAGAAATGGCGTATTTCTAGAAAGAGAGTTCATTTCTAGAAGAACTAGTGGGAGTAAAATACATCTTGAAGAAATTCAAAATAAAGATAGCATTGAGATGGAAATTGAACAAACACCACAAAGTGTTGTGGATGATGAGATTGTTGCACAAGAAGTTGTGCAGCAATAACCTGTTCAAGTAGATCAACCTCTTCACAGGTCTGATAGGATACATCTTCAGCCTGAGAGATATTTATTTCTCTTATTTGACAATGATGTTTTATGCTTGTTGAGTTGAACGAGCCTACTTCCTATCAGGAAGCTGTGATGAGCCCAGATTCTGAGAAATGGCTAGAGGCCATGAGATCCGAAATGGAATCCATGTACACTAACCAAGTATGGACTTTGGTTGATCCACCTTAAGGGGTCAAACCAATTGGGTGTAAGTGGGTCTTTAAGAGAAAGATTGACATGGATGGTCTTATGCATACCTATAAAGGGTGATTGGTAGCTAAAGGTTTCAAACAAATTCATGGTATTGACTATGATGAAACTTTTTCACCAGCTGCGATGCATAAGTCCATTCGGATCATGCTTGCTATTGCAACTTACCACGGTTATGAGATCTAGCAAATGGATGGCAAAACTTTGTTTCTGAATAGAAACCTCCTCGAGGATGTGTACATGACACAACCTAAGGGTTTTGTAGATACAAAGCATGCTGGCAAGTTATGCAAGCTACAAAGGTCCATTTATGGTTTAAAGCAAGCATCTAGAAGCTGGAATCTTCGATTCGATGATGGGATCAAACAGTTTGGTTTCATCAAGAATGAAGATGAACCCTATCTCTACAAGAAGGTTATGTTCGGATGTATACTGAAAAGTCTATCTTTTGTATGAACATCTTTATTTTTGAAATAAAAATCACATGATCATTGTTTGCATATATTTATAGTTATGCATATTGTCTAATACATTACATTGTATATAACATGGTGTGTGGTGTCACATGGGAGATCATGTTATCGACTCCTTGTAAAGTATAAGTAAAGGCTCACAACTGAGATGACTTTGGACAAACCATTGGAATGGTTGTAGTGTGATTTGGTATTGGTTTGTCTTGACCATAGAATCACACTAGTGCACTGTGTGTGTATTGAGCATGACCGACTTAGAGGTGATTCGATTTATTGCTGACTACAAAATCGAATCGGACCTCAGATATTATATTGTACATGCTCTTAATCCCGATATAATAACGGGCACATATACTTAGTATTCATTTATTTGATTTACCAATGGGCGAGATTTATAGATTAAATCGATAGGCTCGATAAGTTGGGAAATGATATTATTTATATGGTGTGTCATTGATTATAGGAGGAAACCGTGTCCTATATATTAGGATGATGATGTCCCCTTGAGGAGCTCATAAGGTTCATCATGTAAACCCTGCAGGTGGACTTGGTCCGGCATGATGAAAAGGTTGAGTGGTACTACTCATGGAGTTAGATGTTGATTAATTAATGGTCAGTAAATTAATTAATCGACAGACATTCGAGATCTTAAACATGGGAAGAAAATGTACAAATAATAAATGGAGCCCATATTAACTTATGGGGGTTGGTGAGGTAGATCAATGATAAACCTTTAGTGGATTGGATTATCATTAATGGATCGGACTTTATGTGGGCTTGATCCATGGGTGGTCAAGATCCAACTCCTCCTCATGGTCCCTATTGTAGCATATTAAAACGTCATGAAGCTTAGATCCAATGGATGAAAACAAAACTCTAGATCCAACGGTAGAGATTAAATCTCTAGATCCGACGGTTGAGATTAAATCTCTAGATCCGACGGTTGAGATTAAATCCCTAGAACCAATGGTGGAGATTAAAAGGAGGCTTGAGTCCAACTCTATAAATATAGGGCTATGGCTTGGGCGGCAAAATGATGGATGAGGCTTAGGGTTTGCTTCCCTTGGGCGGCAAGCAATCCTAATTAGATTAGGATTAGGAGTGGGCGGCTAGGGTTAGGGTTTTGGGGTTGTGGTGGGCGGCAACAAGTAGAGGAAGCCTCTTCTTCTTCTTCCTAAGGTTTGGCCGGCACCTATTCTTCCTCCCTCTACCTTGGCTAGTGCTCAACCTATTCTTCTTCCCCTCATCCTTGGCCAAAAATTAGGAGAGCTAGGTTTAGGGTTTGGGCGGCAACAAGGAGAAGGATTGCTTTCCTTTCTCTTCTCCAAGTGTTGGCCGGCGCCCATGCTCTCATGTTTTCTCCTTTGGCCGGTTCCTATACTCCATGTTCTCTTCCTTGGCCGGCGGCAACATCGAGTCTATTGACTTGGTGGCCGGTTCTAGATAGGAAGAAGAGTTTTATTTGATGATCTTCCTTTGTTCGGAGTGAACAAGGAAAGGAAGATTGGTGATCTAGGAGGCTTCGACTTTTGGAAGATTGTCGCCCACACGACGTCCAAATGGAGGATGGACATACAATAGAAGATCAAGAGGTATAATCTTATTTATTTTGATTAGTCTTCCTTTGTATTATGTTTATAATTGCTTTTCAATTATATGCATGCTTTATGTGGATGTTTACTTTATGTATGTGGCTAAATAATACTTGGATCCCGAACATAAACACAAAAACCGGCGATCCGTACATCGTCTATTCCGCAGTTACTCGTAGAATAGAGGTAGGTCACTTGAACAACAAGTTTGTTCAAGTGACCACTCTAAACGAATAGCACGATGATGACAAGGTTGCTGGGGTGTTCCCTTTTGTCTAGGATTAAATTTTTAATCCGGGGACATAGATGGGATCGCCGTGAACAAGCGACCGAGTTGAAGTGGAAAGCGAAGTTTCCCCTCACAGATTGATCAAACCCAAGAAGTGGTATCAGAGCCACGATTTCCGATTTTGTGTGTTTAGGATTCAGTTAATTTTTATGCACTTTTCATATATTATATGTGCCGGATAATAGTAGGATATGCGTAGGTTAACTCTTTTGTTGCAGACATAAGATCCGACTATTATGGCCATATGTGTGTAAATGTTTATTTTGTTGAATCCTCGGGGTTGACGAGGCTAGTATTTAATTTTTATAAATTAGATACGACATTGTTTAGCCACTCTTTTTATTTTAGTTTGCTTTCGATCAAGATTTCATGTACACTCCCTTGTGGAGTATAGGATCGATGGATGTAAATTAAAATAGATTTTAGTCTCGGCTCGGATCTCTGAATGGCTCGTACATGGCGTAGGAGGAGCAGACGAGATGGCGATGCGACGGGAGACATATTGAAGACAAAAGCCATAATAGTTGGAAAATAATTTATTTTCATATTTTATTGCTTATTGTTTGATATGCATGTCATAGGCTAGAAAATTCCTCAATTTCAAATTACTAAGTGGGAGAGGGATATTTTTATAAATTCCCACGGCCTCCATTACGATTTGACAAGTGACGCAAAAAAACTTGTGCGTCGGCTCTGAGTGCCTTCCTCCCCATCGGATGAGTTTGTTTGCGGATCACAAGGTCAAATATGGTTATAGGAAATTATTAAGGAGCATGTGTACTTTCCCATCGTAAGGCACATAACCCGAGATAATTACCTTGGTACCAAGTAATGGTGAACACTTAGATACAAATATAAGTATCCTCCCCATCAGAGTCACTGCTTTTATTTGTAGGGCCGAAGAGAAACCAACTATTAATTTTACTTGTCAAAAAGTTAGGTTGACAAGATAGTAAAATTAATGGGTAAAACCTCCTCTTACAAATGTAGAATTCGTATATGTCCACACTATCGTGGCATATGATATTCTCGGTGTTTTGAGGTGTTGGTTGATTTTAAAATTTTATTGTTTGAGGAATCAATAATTTTTTGAAATCTACAGTAATGATCTATGTGATTCTTAGGATTTTCAAAAATGACTTTCAGTCCACTTGCTATGAAACTAAAGGAAAATAAATTTACTATACCCAAATAATGTTGATTGGAAAAGAATCTAGATATTGTCTTATCTGCTAAGGAGCACAAGTATGTACTCTTCGAAGAGTGTCCTCCTAAGCCTGCAAATAAGCCGAAAGTCCTTAGAGCTGAGATCGATGGGGAAACCCAGGTCGATATCATTCTCCAGTCGACAGAAAGGCTTGCTCAGGCTCAGGCCATGGTTGCTCAGAAGGTTTCTACTTCTAAGCCGAAAGGCAAGAAGAAGAAGAAACAAGGAGGAGCAAAGGTGGTGGGAGGATCTCAGGGAGGAGTGAAGAAGCCGAAAGGCAAGTACTTCACTTGCAAGCAGACTGAACATTGGAAGAAGGACTGTCCCAATCCGAAGCAGAACAAAGGAATATCCTTTGGTCTAGTCGTTGAAACATGGTTAGCGGTATTATCTACCGGCACCTGGTGTGTAGATACGGGAGCCTCTGATCATGTTTGCAATACTTTGCAGGGGTTCCAGGAAACCCGACGACGAGCTGAGGGAGAGATTACTATTTACTTGGGCAATGTCATGAAGGTGGTGACTATTGCAGTGGGAGATGTTTTATTTATCTTTTTTAGAAAAATAAAACTTTGGTTTTGGAAGATTCCCTTTATGTACCTTTATTTAGAAAGAATTTAATTTCAACTTCTAAATTGTTTATGAATGGATATTCTATTTCTTTTAATGACAGAGTTGTTATAAAAAGGAATAGGGAGAATATTTATTCAGGTACATTGATAGGAAATTTGTATACACTAGAACCAAAAGCTCCCACGATGCAAATAGAAGTTAATAACTCATCTTCTAATTACAATAAGAGAAAAGAACCTTCGAAGATGAACCAAACATATCTTTGGCATCTAAGACTTGGTCATATTAACCTAAGCAGAATTCAAAGGTTGATAGCTAATGGACCTCTAGGTTCATTAGTGGTGGAAGATTTCCCAACCTGTGAATCTTGCTTGGAGGGTAAAATGACCAAGAGGCCTTTTAAGGCCAAGGGGTATAGAGCCAAAGTTGTGTTAGAATTGGTTCATTCTGATTTGTGCGGTCCTATGTATATCCATGCTAGAGGTGGTTTTGAGTATTTCGTCTCTTTTATAGACGATTACTCAAGATATGGATACATTTAGCTGATGCGCAGCAAGTTTGAATGCTTTGACAAGTTCAAAGAATTCAAGGCTTATATGGAGAAACGTCAAGGTAAAAGTATCAAGACACTACGATCTGATCGTGGTGGCGAATACCTCTTGGGAGAGTTTTAGGAATTACTTATCAGAGGCTGGGATTCAATCCCAATTGTCTGCACTTGGCACACCCCAGTAGAACGGTGTAGCAGAGCGAAGGAATAGGACTCTTATGGAGATGGTTAGATTTATGATGAGTTATTCTGAGTTGTCAGATTCGTTCTGGGATATTCTCTAGATACGACAGTGTACATTCTGAACTTGGTTCCATCTAAATCAATGCTTTATACTCCCACAGAATTGTGGACTGGGCGAAAGCCTAGTCTAAGACATATTCGCATTTGAGGGAGTCCAACACATGTGCTGAAGGCAGATGCTGGTAAGTTGGAACCTCGTACAGAAGTATGCATATTCGTTGGCTATCCTAGAGGAACAAAGGGTGGTTTGTTTTATAGTCCTAGAGATCAGAGGGTGATCGATAGCACGAATGCCAGATTTCTAGAGGAAGACTATGAGATGAACCACAAGCCCATAAGTAAGATTGTTCTGGAGGAATTAAAAGGGGAAGTCAATTCTTCAGTACCACCGGTACAAGAGGATATACCACAAGTCACTGCACCGCGTGTCACAGAGGATACACAGGCGATACCTCGTCATAGTGGGTGGGTTGTTAGACAACTTGATAGATTCATGTTCTTGGGAGAATCTTCTGATTTGGTCCTTGACGAACATGAACTTGATCCCTGGACATATGATGAGGCAATCCAAGATAATGATGCAGTATCTTGGCAAAGTACAATGAATGCTGAGATTGAATCTATGGATTCAAATCAGGTCTGGGAGCTAGTGGAACCACTTGATGGTGTAAAAACCATTGGATGCAAGTGGATCTACAAAAGAAAGAGAGGAATAGATGGAAAGGTTGAGACCTTCAAAGCGAGGCTTGTTGCGAAGGGGTATACTCAGAAAGAGGGTATCGATTATGAGGAGACCTTTTTGCCGGTAGCCATACTTAAGTCTATCCGGATTCTCTTATGCATAGTAGCTCATATGGATTATGAGGTGTGGCAGATGGATGTCAAGACAGCTTTCCTGAATGGAATTCTTGTGGAAGACATCTATATGAAGCAACCAGAGGGATTCATTGCGAAGGGTAAAGAGCATCTTGTATGTAAGCTTAATCGGTCCATTTATGGATTGAAGCGAGCTTCGAGGTCTTGGAACATTCACTTTGATAAGGTAATTCAGTCTTATGGATTTATTCAAAGTCTGGATGAGTCTTGTGTATACAAGAGATGTGATGGATGTAGGGGATCGAACGGTCGGCTAGAGGGGGTGAATAGCCCTCTTACGATGGATGTCGGAATTCTCTCGTTTGTTTGCTCGTCTACACAATCGTTAGCGCAAGCGGAAGCATAAACAATAAAGACAAAGCAATAAATGAAAACACAAACGCTAACAAGAAGATGTAACGTGGTTCACGGCTAAGCCGCTAATCCACGGTCCGATTCGTCCAAGGTGAATCACTCCTCCAAAGCCAATCACTATTGGTCTCTCCTTTGCACCAAGCTAGGTGGAGGTAACCTTTACAATCAAGATCACTCTTCTTACAATAAGAATGGAGTAAAAACAAGTAAGAAGAGTTTAGAGCTTGTGGGGCACTAGGAAGATCACTTAGAGCATAAGCATTTTTTTCTCAAAGGCTCACACCCTCTCTTTTTATAGAGAGGGCTGATTTCTTCCCGTTGGCCGCCACCAGTCGACTGCTGCCCTTGGCAGTCGACTGCCATCGCTATAACGACCTCCGAACACGTCGGATCCCGACCGTTGTAGTCCAACGGAACTCTTGGCGATCGATGGACCTCACCGATCATTCGCCTCCGTAATCAGCCGCCGATCGGCGGTTCTGGCGGCGCGATATCCTCTGGCGATCGGCTGCGGGCATAAACCCATCGATCGGATACCATCGAACTAAATTCCTCAGATCGATCATTGCCATGTCATGGCGATCGGTGTCGAAAAACCCATCCGACACTTGGCCAAATGGCCAAGTTTCACCTAAGAGCTACCCCTTCCCGGGTTACAATCGCTCACTCTCATCCCTTGGAGTCCCTCGCCTTCGAAGTTCTCTTCGTTCGCGGCCATGTCCCTCGGCAACATCAGGCGCACGACTCTGCAATGCTCCTTCACGTCTCTTGCCTCAAAGTCTACTTCCTCCGGCTTCACTCCAAGCTTCTCGTCCGACGGTCCCTCGGATGTTCCAAGCACACGGCTTCCGCAAAGCTATCCTTCACCGATTCAAGGCACGAGTCATGAGATGTGAAACTCGCCACGGCTCCATGTGCGAATTACTAAGTCCTGCACGACTTCAACGCACATATCAAATCAACATATCAAACTAACTTAAACCCTTTGCCACACCATCAAAACCATATTACGGCAAGAGATTGCCCTAACAATCTCCCCCTTTTTGATGTGTGGCAATCCGTTTAAGTTAGGTAAAAACATTTGATATAAATTTTAAAGGAAAGAAAGCATGTAAACATAAACATGATATAGCAACATGCAACTCCCCCTTAATCCATGAAACTCCCCATAAAAATGTTCTCCCCCTATCATAAGCATAATCATTTCTCCCCCTAAATATGTTCCCCTTTACTTAAACATACATTTCTCCCCCTTTGACACCATCAAAAAGATTAATCCTAATTTATAAACTCATGGCATCAAGTATAGTAGAAAGAGAACACCAAAAACTTGATTAAAATCTGAAATCAAAAAATATTGGGCTGTTTTTCAGGTTATCAGTCGACTGCTATCAGTATGGCAGTCGACTGGCACAATGGATTCCGAAATTCTGATTTTCTGGGTGAATTTCAGAAATGCATTAAAAATTCCAAAAAATTCAAAAAATCATGAAATTTTGGGAACACATTTCTTTTAAGTATATCTATGAGTGGAAAATAGGTTTTCATGAAAAATCATTATATTTCCACGTATTTGCCAAAAATCCAAAAGCTTTAAAAACTACTAGGTTTTTGATCATAAGAGTATCCATTTTAACACCTAGTCTTGCATCCAATTGTTTCAAAACATGAATACTTAGATTTTAGATTAAGAAATTGTTTTGAAAACATATGAAATATCTAACCATGATCTTTGGGCAATATGTCTATGAATTAAACATAAGCCTTCCCCATGATTGGTCTATTATTGCTATTTTGATACTTTAAATGACCATCTAAATGCCATAGACATTAGTGGACATTTGTATCATCCTAGCATCTCACTCATGCTAAGTTTTCAATCAAGGTAGCCTATGGTGAGTGTGAGATGCATCCTAGGGGGGGTATTTGTGTATACTTAACCAATATATTCATGCAATTCTATCAAGGTTAAGTATCAACCTAATAATCCTCATGATCATAAAGGCATATATGAATGGATTCTACATTATGATCATGAAACTCATGTATTCATTGAATAATAATCATGCATTAGGTATTATATGATGATAATAAGCAAAGTATCACCTAAAGCATGATTCAACCCTATTTCCCATGATTATGTGCCAAATATCAATAGCATAAATCATGATTGCTAACATACATAGCAATTACATTAATCATCATGATTTAAGCATTATTATCTATTTATGGGCACGTTATCATCACCCAACACTATTCTAAAAATGTTGTCCCGCCATCCTAAGTCAACCAAAATATGATATAGGTCAATTGCATATGGTTGACTACCCTAGGGGTTTTCTAACCCTTAAGGATGGATTTTGGAATCCAAAATAAGTTCTTGCCTATTGGGTTCACTAGATACTCCTTGGGAATCCATTTCCTAGCTATTACCTTCTTTTTATCTTGTCCCCTAGCTATTAGGCATTTGTAGGCCTTTTCATTTTTCTTTTCCTTGTAGCCTAGGCCCTTTTTGTTGAAGCTAGCTCTTTGGCTCCCTAAGATCATGTTCAATGTGTTGGAGCCAATTGTGAATTTTTCTAGGGCTTTTGTTAAATAATCTACCTTTTCCCTTAAAGCCCTATTTTCGTTTATACATGCATCACTAACATCTAATGGCACATAAAGGTCATGTGAGCATGCATCATTTAAGCTAGAAGAAATATTATCATTTAAGCATGCATTTTCTAGCTTATTTTCCAATGCCTTAATTTGATTAAGCATGCTTTTATTTTTCTTTTTCATTCCAAATAAGTCCTTAGTTAAACTAGAAATTATGGAAACTATTTTCTTAGGAGAGGCTTTCGTTACCATAGTTTCCATATCCTCTTCTTCTTCTTCGGATGAGGAGGATGTAGAAGCTCCCCCTTCACTTGAGCTCTCTCCTCTTGAGCTTGATCCTTCATTTTCGAATGAAGAGCAATCCAAGTCATCAAAGGCCATCAAGGCCAAATTGGTGACAAAGGCATTCTCCTCATCTGATGATGATGAGGAGGATGAGGATGGGTCATCCCAAGTCCTTGCCTTTAGAGCTTTGGTCTTCCCCTTTTCTTTTGTCTTCTTCTCCTCTT
The DNA here is from genome assembly GCA_025175895.1 of Wurfbainia villosa. Lineage (NCBI taxonomy): Eukaryota > Viridiplantae > Streptophyta > Magnoliopsida > Zingiberales > Zingiberaceae > Wurfbainia > Wurfbainia villosa. The sequence continues at coordinate 15,655,494 of CM045988.1, read as the reverse complement.
CCTTCTTTTTCTTGCTCCCCTTTTTCTTCTTCTTTTCTTCTTTCTTTTTCCTCTCTTCCTTGCTCTTGTTTAGGAGAGGACAATTGTCCCTTATGTGCCCCTCTCCTTGGCAATTGTAGCATATGACCTTCCCCCTTGGTCTCCTATTCCTATCATTTGATTTATGAAAATGAAAACCTTTTAAAGCACGTCTTACCCTCCTTACCATATAGGCTTCTTCGGTGCTATCCATGGAGGAGGAGGAAGATGCTTCATCATCGGAGGAGGAGGAAATCTCTATCTTCTTCTTCCCCTTATTTGCCAACAATGCTACTCCCCTTGAAGGTTGTATTTTTGGCTCTTCTTGTATTCCTTCAAGCCTAGATTCATGTAATTCCATAGTGGAGAAAAAATCATCTAGAGTACTTACCTCTAGATTCTTTGAAATGTAAAATGAGTCCACCATTGAACTCCACTTGGATGATCGGGGGAAAGCATCTATGACCTTCATTATCATATCGCGATTGGAGAGCCTTTCTCCTACACTTGTTAGTCCATTTAAAATTTCTTTGAATCTAGAATGCAAAGAAGTTACCTTTTCTCCCTTTTCTAATTTAATGTTGGATAGTTGGGAGCGGAGGAGATCTCTCCTTGCTAGCTTCGCCATGGATGTGCCTTCATGAAGCTCAATTAGCTTCTCCCACATCTCCTTGGCGCTTAGGTATTCTCCTATTCGGTTGATTTCTTGTTGGGGGAGCACATTGAAGAGATGATGCTTGGCTTTTGAATTTGCAAGGTGCTCTTCCGTTTGCCTTTTGGTCCACCTAAATTTCTCTATTGGCTTCCCCTCTTCATCCCTAGGCAAAACGAAACCGGATTCCATTGTAATCATAATATCAAAATCCGTTTCGAAAAATACCTCCATTCGCTTCTTCCACCAAGCGAATTCTCCTTCAAACATTGGAGGATGGATGTTGGAGCCGGCCATTTTGAAAGTTGCTTGTTGTGGCGGTTAGTCCTCGACAAGCTTTCCTTGGCTCTGATACCACTTGTAGGGGATCGAACGGCCGGCTAGAGGGGGGTGAATAGCCCTCTTACGATGGATGTCAGAATTCTCTTGTTCGTTTGCTCGTCTACACAATCGTTAGCACAAGCGGAAGCATAAACAATAAAGACAAAGCAATAAATGAAAACACAAATGCTAACAAGAAGATGTAATGCGGTTCACAGCTACGCCGCTAATCCACGGTCCGATTCGTCCAAGGTGAATCACTCCTCCAAAGCCAATCACTATTGGTCTCTCCTTTGCACCAAGATAGGTGGAGGTAACATTTACAATCAAGATCACTCTTCTTACAATAAGAATGGAGTAAAAACAAGTAAGAAGAGTTTAGAGCTTGTGGGGCACTAGGAAGATCACTTAGAGCATAAGCATTTTTTTCTCAAAGGCTCACACCCTCTCTTTTTATAGAGAGGGCTGATTTCTTCCCGTTGGCCACCACCAGTCGACTGCTGCCCTTGGCAGTCAACTGCCGTCACTATAATGGCCTCCGAACATGTTGGATCGCGACCGTTGTAGTCCAACGGAACTCTTAGCTGATCGATGGACCTCACGCCGGCCGCTCCCGTAGTCGATCGCCGCGATGAGCGGTTCGCGTTCGCGATATCCTTCGCGCGATCGCCATTCCATGGCGATGATCTCGGGCATAAACCCATCGATCGGATACGGTTGAACTACATTCGACTACGATCGATCCGCCATGTCATGGCGAATCGTGTCGAAAACCCATCCGACACTTGGCCAAATGGCTAAGTTTCACCTAAGAGCTACCCCTTCCCGGGTTACAATCACTCACTCTCTTCCCTTGGAGTCCCTCACCTTCGAAGTTCTCTTCGTTCGTGGCCACGTCCCTCAGTAGCATCAGGCGAACGGCTCTGCAATGCTCCTTCGCGTCTCTTGCCTCGAAGTCTACTTCCTCCGGCCTCACTCCAAGCTTCTCGTCGGCGGTCCCTCGGATGCTCCAAGCGCACGGCTTTCGCAAAGCTATCCTTCACCGACTCAAGGCACGAGTCATGAGATGTGAAACTCGCCACGGCTCCATGTGTGAATTACTAAGTCCTGTACGACTTCAACGCACATATCAAATCAATATATCAAACTAACTTAAACCCTTTGCCACACCATCAAAACCATATTATGGCAAGAGATTGCCCTAACAACGGAAACGTAGTGGTATTTCTTGTACTATGCAAAGATGATATTTTGATGATTGGCAACAATATCAAAGTGTTATCGGACGTAAGGGTATGGTTGTCCAAACAGTTTGATATGAAGGACTTGGGAGAAGTGGGACACATCCTTGCGATCAAGGTTATAAGGGATCGCAGGAAAAGGATGTTGTTCTTATCCCAAGCTTCATACATAGACACGATTATAGATCTTTTTAGCATGTAGAACTCCAAGAAGGGTTTTCTAGCTTTCAGGCATGGAGTTCCTTTATCTAAGGAGATGTTTCCTAGAACATCTGAGGAGATAGAGGAGATGAAGGTGGTTCCTTATGCTTCGGCAATAGGAAGCCTCATATATGCGATGCTATGTACAAGACCAGATATCTACTATGGCGTGGGCATGGTCAGCAGATATCAGAGTAATCCAGGACAGGGACATTGGACTGCGGTAAAGCATATTTTGAAGTGCCTGAGAAGGACTAGGGATTATATGGTAGTTTACTAGGCAGACCAATTACTCCCTATGGTTTACACGGATTTTGACTTTTAATCTGATAGGGATAACAATAAGTCTACCTCAGGTTTTGTGTTTACTTTGGGAGGTGGAGCCATTGTATGGAGTTGTGTCAAGAAGAAATGCATGGCGGACTCCACCATGGAAGCTGAGTATTTGGCAGCCTCTGGGGCAGCCAAAGAAGCTGTGTAGCTTAGGAACTTCCTGATGGACTTGGATGTGATTCCTGGTTTGCCCAGAACTATCACAATTTATTGTGATAATAATGGTGCAGTTGCAAACTTGAAGCAACCACGAGCTCATAAGGTAAGTAAATGCATAGAGCGCAAGTACCACCTGATACGAGAAATCATAAAGGAGGTAGAAGTTGTTGTCGCCTAGATTGTATCAGAGGATGACCTGGTTGTTGGATCGAAGCGGATCGCTAGAGGGGGGGGGGGGTGAATAGTGATAAACCTTTTTTTTAATTCGTTCGTTAAAACTCGAGTAGACAGTTAATTGCAGTGGAAAGATAAACTATAAATAAATGAGACAAATGTTTTTTTACTTGGTTCGTAGCCTTCGGCTACTACTCCAAGACCCTAGTGATCCTTGATCACGCACGGAGGGCAATTCACTAAAAACACTCCTCCTCGTTGGAGGTAGGAGTTTGACGATTACAAAAAAAACTTCGAAAGAAAAGATAGAGAGACAAACCCTATCTTCTATTAATGTAAAGTGAAACGATAGAAAACCTCGATTAATAAAAGGAATTGCAATATTTAAAGAGACGACAAAATAAGAATATCAACAACTAAAAGAGTAGAAAGTAAACTAGGGTTGTTGACAACACTTCGTCGTAGAGTCGTCGGAAAATCGCAGAGTTGTGGAGGTTTGTGAGCACTTAGAGATGATGAAAAACCCTAGGAGAAGCCCTCCTTTTATAGCCTTTAAGCCCCTCATCGAATGGGTCCTCAACCAATAGGAATTGTGCACAAAACTCCTTGAAAAATGGTGATAAAGCTTGACTCCTCGAGGCTGATTTTTGACGATCAATTGAACTGGCCGGTTGAACTGGCTGGTTGAACTGATGGCCAGGATTTTTGACTACAATAAAGAGTTAGCTCAAAATATAAGTGAATTCGACAACCACTTACCGTCCGATCTCAACATAGACCTTCCATGGGAAGTCTTGGGTTGGATCGTCGCCTAAGGACGTCCCCCTACAAAGGACACGACCTCACTTCACTTTACTCACTCGAGCTTACCTCGATACTTACTATGTCGCTTTTGCTTTCGGCCTTCCACTCTATTCCTTCGGCTCCCTCCAAAGTCACTCGAGTGTCGCCCGACCACCGCGGCTTCCTCCGGGTGTCGCTAGCCTTCAACTCCAACTATAGCAATTTTCTACACACTCGATTCAGCTCGTGAGATAACGACATAAGCTTAACCTTGTATCATTTGCTATAATCAAAACTCAGGTTCGACTTAGGTGCCTACTGCACCAACAATCTCCCCCTTTTTAATTTATACCAAACCCACATTCAAAGTTAAGAAAAATAAATTAAGTGCATTAAGCAAAATGAGCAAGAGATATGCATGAATGAGCAGGAGTATAAAAGCATGAATGGCGAGTATATAAAACTTTTTTTCAAGTGCTCCCCTTGAGGAATCCTCCCCTTGACCGAGGGTGAGTACTTGAGAAAGAGTTTTAACTCTCCCCTTGATGTTTGCTACTTAAACAAAAGAATTAAGTAACGCATAATTAATTAATATTGGACATATTTTTTAAAATAATTTTGAAGTTAAGAAATCAAAAAACTGATTTCTTAACCTTGGCCTTTACTTCCGTTTTGTTAATAAGTTAACTTAAAGTTAAGTAAACCTTTCCGTTTTGTTAACACTGACAAGTTAACTAAGCCTTGGCCATAAAAAAATTATCCCTTAACTTTGGCCTTTTTCTCCCCCTTTTGCCATATATCGAAAAGAGTGAGGGTGTGTGTGGAATAAAAAATAAGTATTAATTTGAAAATGTTCCACATTATTTTGAAAATAATATACTGAAAATAAGTTCATCTATAAAATGTTCCATAAAAATGAAAATTAAGAAATAGTAGTAAGAAAATATAATTTGCAAGTTCCTATTCTACTACGCACATGCCCAATTTTCATCTTAATAGACTAAATTCGGCTTCGGGTAGGAGTTTAGTAAATAGGTCTGCTAAGTTAGACTTCGATTTGACGTATTCGAGTTGCATGGCTCCATTGGCCACATGTTCTCGAATGAAATGGTGTTTGACCTCTATATGTTTGGTCCTAGAGTGACATATCGGATTCTTAGTAAGATTAATTGAACTAATGTTATCTACGTGGAGTTTCATGTTCGTAAAGTCTAACTTAAAGTCACGGAGAGTGTGCTTCATCCAAAGAAGCTGAGTGACACACTCACCCATCGCGATGTATTCGGCTTCGGTGGTAGATAAGGCAACACAATGTTGCTTCCTACTGCACCAACTCACTAGACTCGAGCCGAGAAGTTGACAACAACCACTCATACTCTTTCTATCGAGCTTACTACCGGCATAGTCCGAATCGGAGTAGCCGGTTAGTTCGAACTCGGTAGATCTAGGGTACCAAATACCGACATTAAGTGTACCCTTTAGATATCTAAGGATACGCTTGACTAGAGTTAGGTGAGACTCCTTGGCACAGGTTTGAAACCTTGCGCACATACTTACTGCAAATAAGATATCAGGTCAGCTTGCAGTTAAGTAAAGGAGACTCCCTATTACGCTCCTATAGTATTTTAAATCAATTTGGTTTCCGATTAAATCTTCTTCTATATTCACATTAGTTTCCATTGGGGTATTAAAAATTTTAGCGTCTTGCATTCCAAAGCATTTGATTAATTCCCTAGTATATTTGCATTGATGTAGGTATATTCCATCTTTAGTTTGTTTAATTTGTAGACCTAAGAAGAAACTTAATTCACCTACTAAATTCATTTAAAATTCACTTTCCATAAGTGAAATGAACTCATTTAGTAGGATTGAGTTGGTGGTTCCGAAAATAATATCATCTACGTAGATTTGGGCTATGAATATGTCTTTACCTAAGGTTTTTACGAAAAGGGTTGGGTCAACTACACCTTGGTTAAAGCCTTTGGACTTAAGGTAAATCGAAAGTCTCTCGTACCAAGCTCGAGGAGCTTGTTTAAGTCCATAAAGAGCTTTCTTTAACCTAAGGACAGATCGGGTTTGTCTAAACTTTCGAAACCGGGGGGTTGACTAACATAAACTTCTTCTTTAATGTATCCATTTAAGAATGCAGATTTCACATCCATTTGAAACAACTTAAATCCTCGATGTGTTGTATATGCTAATAGCATTCGAATGGACTCTAATCTAGCTACTGGGGCATAGGTCTCGTCGTAATCTAAAACTTCGACTTGACTAAACCCTTTACCAACTAGTCTAACTTTATTTCTAACTACTTCACCTTTGTCATCAAGTTTATTTCTAAACACCCACCTTGTTCCAATGATTGTTCTATCTTTAGGTGGTGGTACTAATTCCCATACTTCGTTCCTAGTGAATTGAGCCAACTCTTCTTGCATTGCAATAATCCAATCGGGATCAAGAAGAGCTTGGTCAATAGTTTTGGGTTCAATTTTAGAAATCAAAGATATTTGACTAAGGTTTCTGTATGAGGCTCTAGTTCAAACTCCAAGACTTGGATCACCTATCACTTGGTCAATAGGATGATTCGTTTGAGTCCTAGTTGGATTTGGGTTTGAGTCTACAACTTGATCCATAGGATGACTCGTTTGAGTTCTAGTTTGGTTGGAGTCAACTATCACTTGGTCGATAGAGTGACTTGGTTGACTTAGGTTAGGATTAACACTAGACCTGATCTCCGGATCAGAGTTAGGTCTAGTATGAGTCAGCTCACTAATTGGGGTTGCCGGGGGTTTTGTAGGTTCGTGTCCTTCATCAAATACTACATTGATAGTCTCCTCGACTCTAAGGGTGTCGTGGTTATATACTCTATAAACTCTGCTTGTAGTCGAGTATCCTAGAAAGATTCCGTTCATGGTTTTGGATGTAAATTTCCCTAGGTAATCCTTAGTGTTTAGGATATGTACCTTACACCCAAATACCCTAAAGTACTTGATGTTAGGTATTTTATCGTGATAAATCTCGTACGATGTCTTAAGGTGCCTCTTTACCATAAGGATCTTATTTTGGACATAGCATGTCGTACTAATGACTTCCGCCCAAAACCTATTGGGTAGGTTATACTCATTTAACATTGTCCTAGCGGCTTCTTGTAGGGTTCTATTTTTGCTTTCTACTATGCCATTTTGTTGTGGAGTTCTAGGGCAAGAGAACTCGTGGTGGTATCCATTTAGGTTACAGAATTCTGTAAACCTATGGTTTTCAAATTCACCACCATGATCAGTCCTAAGTCTTTTGATTTTAATGCTTTGTTGATTTTCTATTAACTTAAATAGATTGATTAATTGATCTAGGGTATCACTTTTGTGTTTGATGAACCTAACCCAAGTAAATCTAGAATAGTCATCAATTATGACTAAGCAGAATTTACTTCCATTAAGTGACTTAGCTCCGTGTGAATCAAATAGATCCATGTGTAGGAGCTCAAGCATACTTTTGGTTCGTTCTTGATTAGTTAGTTGATGTTGTGTCCTAGATTGTTTACCTTGTTGACAAGCATTACATATTTTATTATCCAAGTTATTGAGGTTAGACAAACCTCTGACTAAGTCACTCTGACTCATCTTGTGGATGAGTCTTGGGTGTGAGTGACCTAGTCATCGGGGGGCCACAACCATGATTCCTCTTGCCGTGTCATAAGACACTTAGTTAAGTTAATAGTGTAAATGTTGTTATTTCTAGTTCCCTTAAGAATTGTTTTAGAAGTTTCGTTTGTATTAATTACGCATTGATTTTCTAGAAATATGACCTTATAGTTATTATCACACAATTGGCTTACACTAAGTAGATTATATTGAAAATTTTCTACTAATAAAACGTTTTGAATAACAAAATTTGAGTTAAGCTCAATATCACCTAATCCAATGATTTTGAGCTTGCCGTTATTTCCGAAGGCTACCGATCCTTCTCGTTTGAATCGAAGCTTCGAAAACTTGAGTTGATCCCCGGTCATGTGTCGGGAGCAACCACTGTCCAACATCCATTGATCCTACATGCAAGGTAGTTGGATCGGATATTGGATTTATTAAAGATTGGTTGAAAATTATTAACCTAAATCATCTCACCCATGTCTACATGATCAAACACGTTAACCCTATATGTTCTTGTGAGATGACTTCCAATTTTACTTGATTTAAATTTAATGACTTAAACACTTGTCAACCTTGCGTTAGATTCGGATTTGACCTTAGGCTTATCAAGTCACTTTTTCAAGATCATGGCTTCCAGGTCGTGGCGAGGCACAGAGGTCTTCTTTGATCGGAACAACGACCACTTCCTTAGACAAAGCCATTTTCAAGAAAATAGTAACTTGACTCACCTAAGACCACTTCCTGGTCTAACTAGTCTAGGATACGGCGAGGTAGCTTCAGCTAGTTCCACTCGGTCAAGTGAACCGAACTAGATACGCCTTATCTAGCTCGAATACACGAGACTCCATTTTCCTAGCGTACTATCATCTTGCCGCGTCTTGGTACTATGTTATCAAGTGTTGATGAGTTATAGTCCTATCTAACCATTCTAAAAAGAAAAATCAAACTAAATAAAAACCTAAGCATGCAATTTCTAAGTTAAAACACAAACAAATTTCATACTAGCTCCCCCTGGACGGTTGAATCGATTCGATCTCTCCACATAGTGGATTTGGTCCTTGGGAACCCAGTACTGGTTTGATCTTAAGTTTGAAATCAAGGTGATCTTAGGGACCCATGCTTGGACACATTTTTTATGTCGACATACAATCGACATATACGACTTATTGGTCATGTTTGAGCTAAACCCTAGCCCGGCCTTGTTGTACACGACCCTTTGCGATCCAAGTAGGAGGTCAAGTCCTTTGGATCCCAAAGTAAACCTTTCCAACATATTCCTAAGATCTTCGACTTGACTCTTCAAGAGTGAGTTCTCAACTTCGAGTTTTTCAACCCGAGTTGAGTCCTTCTCTTGAACTCGACTAGTCAAAGAGGTTAGGGAGACCTCGTGTTTGAGGAGTTTAACTTCTTCAACCAGGGTCTCGACCTTGGACTCGGACTTAGCTAACTTTCTATTTAAAAACTTAATTGCACTATAAAGTGTAGTAATGAGAGACCGACTTACCTTGAGTGTATCTTTTGAACCGGATATGTATCCGTGGCTTGTCTTGAATAGTGCTTCGTAGTCCAACTCGTCTTCAATTTCCGATTCAAGTTCCGGTTCCAACTCCGTCTCCGATTCCACCGGTTTAGCCATGAGGACTTGATCATCGTCTTCTTCCTCGGAAGCTTCTTCCCAAGTAGCGTTGAGTGCCTTTTTGTGTTTTGGTGCTTTGCTCTTGAGTTTTGGGCATTCAGACTTGATATGTCCAAACCTGTTGTATTCATAACATCTAATATTTGAACTTTTAGGCTTACCTTCGTTGGGTCGAGTGACGGTTCGTTTTCGGCCCTTGACTATCCTCCGAACTAGGTTGACTAGTTCGGCCTCCATTTCCGAGTCGACCTCCGAATCTGACTCATCCTCTTCTTCCTTCGGGGGTGGCTTGCTAGCGATTTTCTTCTTTGAACCTGCAAATAGTGCTATACCTTTCTCAGGTTCCGAGTTAGACTGCTCATGAAGTTCAAAATCAGAAAAAAGTTCATCTAACCTAAGTTTAGAAAGATCCTTGGATACCTTGTAGGCATCGACCATGGATGCCCACAAGGTAGTCCTCGGAAAGGAGTTTAGGACATACCTTATAAGGTCACGGTTTTTGACCTTTTGCCTGATTGCGTGTAGATTGTTGACTATGTCCTGGACGCGGGCGTGGAGTTGCATCGCCGTTTCATGTTTCTGCATTTTTAGATTATATAATTTATTAAATAAAAGGTCGCGCTTACATACCTTGGCTTCATCGGTCCCTTCGTGTAGCTCCACTAGCTTTGTCCAAAGGTCCTTTGCACTTATGAAGGGGCCGATGCGATTTAACTCCTCCTTGGACAAGCCGCATTGGAGGATTTGTGTTGCCTTGGCGTCGACTTCGACTTGTCGTTTTGTCGCAATGGTCCATTGGTCATAACCCAAAGATTCACCCACTTCGTTAGTCGGAAGTGTGAAACCCATTTGGATTATGATCCACATCTCGATTTTTGTTTTGAGAAAGCATTCCATCCGACCTTTCCAATACGAAATCATCTCCGTTATAAAGCGGTCGAATGATGCTAAAACCCTCGAGATGGGTCATTTGGAAGGGAAACCTTGCACAAAAAATACCAAAAAAAACACGAAAAAAAGGTTCCAAGACTTCACCTTGGATTAGTAATGTAGGAAATGAAAAGAAACAAAAGGAATAAACGAGAAATAACCAACTAAAATAAAAGATGAGCACTTACAACCTTGATGTCAGAAATGGTACTAAGCGATGGTTTTTGGGATGAATACAGCTTGTTATGAGGTTTACCCTCATAAGAAGTGTAGATCTTTCAAGAGCTTAGTTTTGGTAGGTAGACCGTTTAGTAGGTCAACTTATGCGAAAAGTTATGCCCGTTTACGTCGGCTACTCCAAAAGCGAATACTTGCAAAACAAAACCAAACGAAGAGTACCAAGACTTCGTCTTGGATTAGTAGTGCGGGAAAAAAAATTTAAACAAACGAAAAACAAATCTGTAAGAAAATATTAGATTGGTGGTTTCACCAAATCTAAGCGCCCCCGGCTTTGATACCAATTGTTGGATCGAAGCGGATCGCTAGAGGGGGGGGGGTGAATAGCGATAAACCTTTTTTTTAATTCGTTCGTTAAAACTCTAGTAGACAGTTAATTGCAGCGGAAAGATAAACTATAAATAAATGAGACAAATGTTTTTTTACTTGGTTCATAGCCTTCGGCTACTACTCCAAGACCCTAGTGATCCTTGATCACGCACGGAGGGCAATTCACTAAAAACACTCCTCCTCGTTGGAGGTAGGAGTTTGACGATTACAAAAAAAACTTCGAAAGAAAAGATAGAGAGACAAACCCTCTCTTCTATTAATGTAAAGTGCAACGATAGAAAACCTCGATTAATAAAAGGAATTGCAATATTTAAAGAGACAACAAAATAAGAATATCAACAACTAAAAGAGTAGAAAGTAAACTAGGGTTGTTGACAGCACTTCGTCGTAGAGTCGCGGTTTGTGAGCACTTAGAGATGATGAAAAACCCTAGGAGAAGCCCTCCTTTTATAGCCTTTAAGCCCCTCATCGAATGGGTCTTCAACCAATAGGAATTGGGCACAAAACTCCTTGAAAAATGGTGATAAAGCTTGACTCCTCGAGGCTGATTTTTGACCATCGGTTGAAACTAGCAGTTGAAGCGGCCGGTTGAACTGGCTCGGTTGAACTGGCCGGTTGAACTGATGGCCAGGATTTTTGACTACAATAAAGAGTTAGCAAAAAATATAAGTGAATTCGACGGCCACTTGCCGTCCGATCTCAACATAGACCTTCCATGGGAAGTCTTGGGTCGGATCGTCGCCTAAGGATGTCCCCGTACAAAGGACACGACCTCACTTCACTTTACTCACTCGAGCTTACCTCGATACTTACTATGTCAATTTTGCTTCCGGCCTTCCACTTGATTCCTTCGGCTCCCTCCGAAGTCACTCGAGTTTCGCCCGACCACCGTGGCTTCCTCCGAGTGCCGCTAGCCTTACTCGGCTATAGCAATTTTTCTTTCGATTATTTCGTGAGATAACGACATGAGCTTAACTTTGTATCGTTTTCTATAATCAAAACTCAGGTTCGACTTAGGTGCCTATTGCACCAACACTGGTAAACCCTTTTCATTAAGGCCCTTCTAGCGAGAGCTTTGATAGGCATGTGGAGGGAAGGGGAATCAGATGTATGGTAGTTTGATGATAGCATAGTATTTTAGTATAAGTGGGAGATTGTTGGGATGTATACTGAAAAGTCTATATTTTGTATGAACATCTTTATTTTTGAAATAAGAATCACATGATCATTGTTTGCATATATTTATAGTTATGCATATTGTCTAATACATTACATTGTAGATAACATGGTGTGTGGTGTCACACGAAAGATCTTGTTATCGGCTCCTTGTAAAGTATAAGTAAAGGCTCACAACTGAGATGGCTTTGGACAAACCATTGGAATGGTTGTAGTGTGATTTGGTATTGGTTTGTCTTGACCATAGAATCACACTAGTGCACTTTGTGTGTATTGAGCAAGACCGACTTAGAGCTGATTCGATTTATTGCTGACTATATAATCGAATCAGACCTCAGATATTATATTGTACATGCTCTTAATCGCGATATAATAACGGGCACATATACTTAGTATTCATTTCTTTGATTTACCAATGGGCGAGATTTATAGATTAAATCGATAGGCTCGGTAAGATGGGAAATGATATTATTTATATGGCGTGACGTTGATTATAGGAGGAAATCGTGTCCTATATATTAGGATGATGATGTCCCCTTGAGGAGCTCATAAGGTTCATCATGTAAACCATGCAGGTGGACTTGGTCTGACATGATGAAAAGGTTGAGTGGTACTACTCATGGAGTTAAATGTTGATTAATTAATGGTCAGTAAATTAATTAATCAATGGACATTCGAGATCTTAAACACGGGGAGAAAATGTATAAATAATATATAAAGCCCATATTAACTTATGGGGGTTGGTGAGGTAGATCAATGATAAACTTTTAGTGGATTGAATTATCATTAATGGATCGGACTTTATGTGAGCTTGATCCATGGGTGGCCAAGATCCAACTCCTCCTCATGGTCCCTATTGTAGCATATTAAAACCTCATGAAGCTTAGATCCAATGGATGAAAACAAAACTCTAGATCTAACGGTAGAGATTAAATCTCTAGATCCGACAGTTGAGATTAAATCTCTAGATCTGACGGTTGAGATTAAATCCCTAAAACCAATGGTGGAGATTAAAAGGAGGCTTGAGCCCAAATCTATAAATATAGAGCCATGGCTTGGGCGGCAAGATGATGGATGAGACTTAGGGTTTGCTTCCGTTGGGCGGCAAGCAATCCTAATTAGATTAGGATTAGGAGTGGGCGGCTAGGGTTAGGGTTTTGGGGTTTTGGTGGGCGGCAACAAGTGGAGGAAGCCTCTTCTTCTTCTTCCTAAGGTTTGGCCGGCACCTATTCTTCCTCCCTCTACCTTGGCCGGTGCTCAACCTATTATTCTTCCCCTCATCCTTAGCCGGAAATTAGGAGAGCTAGGTTTAGGGTTTGGGCTGCAACAAGGAGAAAGATTGCTTTCCTTTCTCTTCTCCAAGTGTTGGCCGGCACCCATGCTCTCATGTTTTCTTCTTTGGCCGGTTCCTATACTCCATGTTCTCTTCCTTGGCCGGTGGAAACATCGAGTCTATTGACTTGGTGGTCGGTTCTAGATAGGAAGAAGAGTTTTGTTAGATGATCTTCCTTTGTTCGGAGTGAACAAGGAAAGGAAGATTGGTGATCTTGGAGGCTTCGACTTTTGGAAGATCGTCACCCACACGACGTCCAAAAGGAGGAAGGACATACAATAGAAGATCAAGAGGTATAACAAGAGGTATACTCTTGTTTATTTTGATTAGTCTTCCTTTGTATTATGTTTATAATTGCTTTTCAATTATATGCATGCTTTATGTGGATGTTTACTTTATGTATGTGGCTAAATAATACTTGGATCCTGAACATTAACACAAAAACCGGCGATCCGTACATCGTCTATTCCGCGGCTACTCGTAGAATAGAGGTAGGTCGCTTGAACAACAAGTTTATTCAAGTAACCACTCTAAACGAATATCACGACGATGACAAGGTTGCTTGGGTGTTCTCTTTTGTCTAGGATTAAATTTTTAATCCAGGGACATAGATGGGATCACTATGAACAAGCGACCGAGTTGAAGTGGGAAGCGAAGTTTCCCCTCACGGATTGATCAAACCCAACAGCTTAGTGGGAGCATAGTTATCTTTCTTATCTTGTATGTTGATGACATACTTCTCATTGGAAACAACATCCCTACACTGCAGTCTGTGAAGACTTGGCTTGGAAATTGTTTCTCAATGAAGGACTTAGGTGAAGCAGCCTATATTTTAGGCATTAAGATCTTTAGAGATAGATCTAAGAGATTGCTTGGCTTAAGTCAAAGTGCATACATTAACAAGGTGCTTAAACATTTTTCCATGCAGAATTCCAAGAAGGGATTTCATCCATTGTCATATGACATGAGCCTTTCGAAGGCTCAATGCCCTTCTTCTAAGAAAGAAAGGGAACATATGGATCAGATCTCTTATGCATCTACTATAGGGTCTATTATGTACGCGATGCTATGCACTCATCTTGATGTCTCGTATGCTTTAAGCATGATGAGAAGGTACCAGTCGGATCTAGGTGACAGTCACTGGATAGCCCTCAAGAATATTCTTAAGTACTTCGGAAGAACTAAAAAATATTTCTTGATATTTTGAGGCAATGAGGAGCTAGCTGTAAAGGGTTACAGCGATGCTAGCTTCCAAACGGACAAGGACGATTACAGATCATAGTCAGGGTATGTTTTTTATTTAAATGGCGGTGTTGTGAGCTAGAAGAGTTCAAAGCAAGACACGATCACGGATTCTACTACAGAGGTCGAGTATATTACTACTTCAGATGCGGGCGAAAGGAGGCTATTTAGATCAGGAAGTTTGTTCCTGAGCTTGGTGTAGTTCCTTGCATCGTGATCCCTATAGAGCTTATTGTAACAACAATGGAGCTATAACATAGGTTAAGGAACCTCATTCTCACTAACGTTCCAAACATATATTACAGCGGTATCACCTCATTCGAAAGATCATCGATAGAGGAGATGTGTGGATATTCAGAGTAGATACTAATGCTAACATTGCGGATCCCTTGACTAAGGCTTTAGCACAAAGGAAGCATGATGGTCATACTAGGTCACTGGGTCTTAGAGATTATAGTGATTGACACTAGTGCTAGTGGGAGATTATTAGTGTCATCCCTTAGTGTCAATCATGAGATGATTGATTAGGGATCATATATATTATATTTCATTAATAACAGGTAAGATTTGCTTATTATATTATTTTTTATCTATGTTATATGAATAATATAATAGTGTCCTTGAATAGTAGGTTCAAGTTTACAACATATCAATTGGTTGAATTGATAGTGAGAGTTTGTAGACACACACACACACATAAATATATATATATAGAATACTACTCTTAACTATTTCTAGTCGAGTATTAATATGTAAGGACAATATTAATGCATAGAGACTAGCATGTAGATCAATTGATGACTAAATCTCATAAGTCATGGATATGTGATATCAAATTGACACATGGGTATATATTAGAGACTATGTACTGAATTGACCCACCATGAGAAAGTTTCATGGATCGTTATATGAGAGTCATAAACTTTCTCATGTGACTATTAGTATGAATAGTCCTTATACCTGAAATCACTATGATTCCCTACATAAGGAGTTATGTACTTTTATGTCGTCAAACATCACCCGTAATATGGTGGACTATAAAGGTGATCACTGGATATGTAATAAATTATGCGGAGGGATGTGAGTGATGTAGATGAGATCTATCCCTCCCATATGATGGGAGTGATATCTTTAGGCCTCTTGATAGAGTAAGACCATGAAATGCATGGTCATGCTCAAATGAGTCAATATGAGATATTGAGCTCATTTGTTTGAGTAAGTCTACTTGGGGATCAAGCAACACAAATATTGATAAGAGGATGACCACGATCTATGGCTCATTGATCAATCTAGATATCAAGGATAGAAGGAGAAGGTCATACAGGTTAATAGTCATAGAAAGGTTTTTGTTGTATCTTGATATTTTCGTAACTTGGGTAGCAATGATGCATTGTTAGATGTCGCTCATTGCTTATGTGTCTAGAGTGGTTTAGAGACATTTCCAATGTTACGAAAACCTATAGGGTCACACACAAAGAGCATGTTGTTTTGGAGATGGGGTTCATTTTAGTTTGACTAAAAGAACCATTAGGCTTTAAATTGGATTCATTGAAAGGGTTGTATTTGAGTCAGACTCAAATTAAATGGTCGAATTGAGTTAGACTCAAATTGATTTGATTTTATTTGAGTTGGTGTCATGCCCCTAGAGCATGCTGAGTTGAAAAGCAAACGGATAGCATCTCCCCTGTACGTGGCAACATTGTTAGTGGAAGCCCTAGAGCCAATCATGTGATGATTGTTGTATGGACTTTATTGTATCATATTCCTATTAATAAAGGCATGGTTATTATATTTACTTGTATTGGTGCCAAATAACTAAGTATAATAACGTCCTTGAGTAGTAGGTTCTTATCTATATTAATCGATTAGTTGAATCGATAATGAGATGATATAGAGAACACTACTCTTAATCATTCCTAGTCAAGTATTGACATTTAAGAACAATGTTAATGCGTAGAGACTAGCATGTAGGTCAACACGATGACTTGATCTCACAAGTCATGGATATGAGATATCAAGTTGATACATGGGTATGCATTGGAGAATGTATACTGAATGACCCGCCATGAGAAAGTATCATGGATCCTTATATGAGTGTCATATACTTTCTCATGTGGCTATTAGTATGACTATTAGTCCTTAGACCTGAAGTCACTATGGTTCCCTACATAAGGAGTTGCATACTTTGGCCGTCAAGCGTCACGTAAATGGGTGGACTATAAAGCGATTCTTGGGTATGTAACAAATTATGCGAGAGGATGTAGTGATAGTAGATGGGATCTATCCCTCCTATATGACGGGAGTGACATCATTATTCTTGATAGAGTGAGACCACGAAGTTCATGGCCATGCCCAAATGAGTCAATATGAGATATTGAGCTCATTTGATTAGAGTGAGTCTACTTGGAGTTCAAGATATAGATTGTACGGAGGATGACACGGTCTATGCCTCAATTGGTCAATCTAGATGTCATGGATAGAGGACATTGTCACATATTGTGAGAGTCACAATTAGTAGTCAAAAAGGTGATGTTGGATCTCAACATTCTTGTAACTTTAGTAGCAATGATGTGTTGCTAGATACCGCTCATTGCTTATGTTCCTAAATCGGTTTAGGAGCATTGCCAATGTTACAAGAACCTATAGGGTCACACACAAAGGGCAATTAGATGGAGATTAGGTTCATATGATGAACCATGAGGATTAGTTTCATGGGATGAACCAAATTGGATTAAGAGTAATCCAAATTAGACTAATTGAGTTAGACTCAATTTGATTCAAGTGTTGAATGAGTCTAATTTAGATTTGATTCATTTAGTCAATTTAAATTAATGAATAGAGATTCATTAAATCCAATTGACTTGAATCAAGTGGTTAGATTTGATCAACTATGGGAGATTAGAGGTCAAGTTTGACTTGACTTGAGAGGGAAGATGAATGATCAATTTTGACTTGACCAATTGACATGTCATGGTGACATGGCATGTGGGCCGGCCAATGATGGTGTTCCACATCATCATGGACTTATCATGTGGTGCCACCTCATGAGGGAGACCAAGAGCCATTGGCTCTTGGAGTTACATGCATGCATTTAACCCCCACCCATTGAAGTGGCCGGCCACTTCACTTGATAAAATGAATTCATTTGGTGAGTAACTCCAACTTCATCTTCTTCGTTGCTATCCTCTCAAGCTTGCTCTCCCAATCCTCTACCTTAGCCGAAACTTCCAAGGGGTGCTAGCACACTCTAGGTTGTGATTCTCCACCATTTGTCCGTGTGGATACTAATAGAGGAGTGTTCACTTAATACTCTTGAGTTCCGGAAAAGCTTTTGAACGACCGGTATAAGCAAAGGGCGTCGCTACGAGGGTAATGCTCTCATATTGTAGATCTAAGGTAGATCTAGGATCTTTAAACACATACATGTTTTATTTTTATATCTTTGCACGGATACGTGGCCGGGCTTCCGAGGTTTCCGCAACGCAAAAAGCGGTTTTTGTGGCTCAGAAAATCCCAACAGTGATATCAGAGCCACATGCGAAGCATGTATATGTTTCATATTTGTAGTTTTTGTATTAGATATAAAAATTACAGATTTTGAAGTTTCTGTAAATTTCCTATTTTTATAGAATTTTTGGGTATTTTTCTCGAAGAGTCAAAGCAACGAGTGTTGGGACACTTGTAGGCTTCAACCACCGAGAAAAACTCTCCGAAACGGCGAGTTCTCGCTTTAGGTTTTTGGGACAGTGACTTAAGTCGCTATAAGATCTAGTAGGGACACTCGTAAAGTTTATTTTTGTGAGTAGGGGCGCTGCCCCTATCCTCGAAAGGGGCCTTGTCACGCGATCGCGCCCGGAAACCGCTTAACGGGACCGTTACGGAGAGGTGACTCATAAAATTGAAAAAAAAATAAGAAAAATTATAGAAATTTTTTGTAAAATACATAATTTAGTATTATGTATAATTCTGTGATGGTCATGGCCCAAGAACCTGTTGGGTTTCCGGCACCGCGGCGAGTGTGTGTTCGAACATGTTACGTAAACATGTGCACAGCGGAAGAAATAAAAATAATAAATCTAATTTATTACAACACACACACCACACACATGCATAGTACAATATGTGTAGACATAACTATAAATTCAAATTTTGCAATAAAAGGAAATTTATACTACGTATACCTTACGTATCACGTGTAGCGGGAAAGACATCAACCAGAACGATCCTCGCTAGAATCGTCTCTATCCGTATCCACGCCGAGTAACTTCAAGATGACTTCACAAAGTCACGAGTCTCGTCTTCATACGAGTTACTAGCCTCGTGTTGAAGACGATGTGATTGAGAGAAGATCACGATCCAAATTAAAATTCGGATCCAAAACGAGTCCTCAAAAACTCGCTTCTCTGGAGAGGTATTCGCCAACCGTTTGACGAATCCTTCGTCCTCCACCTATGAGGATTACCGGAGATCGAATCCCCGGCAAGGATACCGCTGTCGGAGCTCCAAACGTCGTCCAAACGACGCTCTGACAAGAAGGAAACAAGCTGTCCAGAAAACTGGACATCTTTGGTGGAGACCTAGCGCCGGCCAAATAAGGAAAGTTATATGCTCACCTTGTCGCCGGAGCCAAGGAAGATCACCGGAGCTCCTCCGGAAATAGCTAGACGCCGGGAAGTGGGGAGGACGGCAGCTGCTGGACGCCGGTTGGAGAAGCTTGGGCGGCGGCAAGGAGTTGGGCGCCGGCAAGACTAGGAGAAGAGAGGGAGGTGGGCGGCAACTTTAGGGTTGCTTGGATTAGGGCTTAACAAAGCTCTTAAGCCCTATTTTATAGAGAACAAATTCTCTTTATGGTTATTGGATCATAACCAAAAGTCCGTTAACCCGCTCCATTAATTTAAGTTAAAATAAACCAAACCATGTTGGTCTATTTTAAGTTAAAATGAACCGAACCAATTTTGGTTCATTCGTTTAAAACAAACCAAACCCCTTTGGTTTATTCTCCACCATTGCATTAGAACCAAACCAATTTGGTTCGTCCATTATGTCTTCATAAGACATGGCCCATCCACGCTTCCATTGCGAATGAAACGATTTCATGCTCGCTCCTTGTTTGGTCCAACCAAACCTAGTTTCTCTCGGTCTAAAAATCTCATTCTCAAGCTCATTTTAAATCCTTCTGATTACGCTCGTTATGCGTGTGACCAAATAGGTTCTCGGTTTATGTTGGCCGTCTATAATTAACCATTAATTATAGAATGATCATGAGTGACACCTAGTAGTACATCATGATCCCCAATTAACCGAAAAAATCAACGGTTGATCCAGAACTATTTCTGAAACCCTTCAGTAGCTCGAATGAATCGTGCCCCATTCCCTTCACTCATCTTATACCCACTTGGTTCAGGATATGGTCTATAGTGTCAGTCCCCACTAGGTTGACTACGTCACACCTAGCCCAAGTATCATTTCCTCATCCTACGGATTCTAGTTACTGCACATGTATTGAAGAGTACCTTACTCTAAACATGTAATGCTTTGGCCAAAGACTTTAGTAACAATCCGACGAGAGGCCATGGGTATACATCTCCTCGCAAGGAATGGTGAATCCTTTATAGGCTATTCAAACACCTTCGATCACTTCGACTTATACCCAATCATCCCGGGTCTACATCTCCTCAGAGATGCTTGCTTAAGATGACAAAGCATAAGTCTTTATGATCAAGATGACTTGAATACCGCAAGTCAAAGGAACATCGCACTTAAGCTGCAGTAAGAACTTCATTGACATATCTATATATGCAGAGAACCATATGAAGTCTTACGGCTGGTCACTCCAATGAACTAGTTACCATAACTAACATCCACGATTAACTCCGGAACTCACAATGTCTCCAGCCAGTGAGAATCAGTTGCTTGGATACACCAAGGAGTATACCTTGTGCCAGTCTCGACAGAATCAATTATGTCAAAATCCATCAATTCATCGACTAGGGATAATTTCGATACATCACAATTACATATGTAGAGATACTCACTAGTTGTGATCCAATCACAAATTCTCTCATACTGTGAATCGTATCGTGGACATTCAGTAAATGAGTTTAAGATATAATCAAATACATGAAAACATATATACTCAAATAGTGAATCTTGATTTATCATATAAATGGGTCAAACATAAGGCGATTGCCTTAGGACATCTCTTATATATTACTAACAAACTCCCACTTGGCCTAATGCCAATCGCTACGGTATCCAATACAATAAGCTCTAACATGACCCTCAAACTTACTTTGAGGTAATGCCTTAGTCAAAGGATCCGCTAAGTTCCTTTCAGTATGGATTTTCTCGATTTGTATTTCCTTCATACTAATGATCTCTCTGATCAGATGATAGCGGCGAAGCACATGTTTGGATCATTGATGAGACCACATCAAGTTCAGAGATGAACTTCTTGATCCAAACTGCTTCCTTTGCTGCTTCCAAAGCTGCAATGTATTCTGCCTTAGTGGCAGAATCCGCTATAGTGTCAAGCTTGGAACCTTTCCAACTTATTGCACCTCCATTCTAGGTGAATACATACCCAGACTGAGACATGGAACCATCATTGTTTGTCTGGAGCTGGCATCCGTATACCCACATATCACCATGTACCCTTCTCCATATATTAGGAACACATGCTTAGTTCTTCTCAAGTACTTAAGTATCGTCTTAACAATCGCCCAATGATCCATTCCTAGATCAGACTGGTATCTATTCGTGACACTCAGAGCATACGATACATCAGGCCTCGTACATAACATAACATACATGATAGATCCTATTGCGGATGCATAGGGAATCTTACTCATGCAAATCCTCTCGTCTTCTGTGCGTGGACACATAGACTTCGAAAGGTGTATCCCATGCCTGATGGGTAGGAAACCTTTCTTGGATTCTGACATGCTAAACCTCTTTAGCACTCGATCTATATATGTAGACTGCGAAAGACCAAGCAACCGTTTCGATCTATCTCTATAGATCTTAATCCCAAGGATGTAGGTTGCTTCTCCCAGGTCTTTCATGGAGAATGTCTTGGACAACCAAATCTTAACTGACTGTAAGACTGAAACATCGTTTCCTATAAGTAATATGTCATCGACATACAATAATAGGAACACGACTGCAATCCCACTAACCTTCTTGTACACACAAGGTTCATCTGGATTTTGTGAGAAATCAAACTTTTTGATTGTCTCATCAAAATGGATATTCCAGCTCTTGGATGCTTGCTTCAATCCATATATGGACCGTCGCAATTTGCATACCTTGGTTTTATCAACCGATGTGAAACCCTCAGGCTGTATCATATACACGTCCTCGAGTAGGTTTCCATTTAGGAAAGTTGTTTTCACATCCATTTTCCATATCTCATAATCATAATGAGCCGCTATGGCCAGGAGCATCCGAATGGATTTTAGCATAGCTACAGGCGAATAGGTTTCATCATAATCAACACCTTTCTTTTGACGATATCCTTTCGCCACTAATCTATCCTTATAGGTAATCACATTACCATCCATGTCGGTTTTCTTCTTGAAAACCCACTTGCACCCTATAGGCTTGATGCCTTCAGGTGGGTCAACCAAGTTCCAAACTTGGTTTTCATACATGGAATCCATTTCCGACTTCATGGCTTCAAGCCACTTATCCCTTTTTGAACTTGTCAGAACTTTTTAATACGTGTTAGGCTCCTCATAATAAATGATTATTACGTCATTCAATTCACTTACGAAAAATCTATATCTCTCAGGAATATTGCGTGTTCTACCAGATCTATGAAGATGTGGTGTTTCAATAGGTCCAGCCGATTGCTCATCATTATGAGTTATCGACTGTTGTGCTTCACCAGGTATCTCATCAATGTCTATTTGAGTCTCTCAAGCCTCCTTAAGCTCGACGACACTCCCACTGTTTTCTTACAAGAGAAACTCTTTCTCTAGAAACACAGCATGCCTTGAAACAAACAATATGCCCGGTAAGTTGGGAAATGACGGGCACATGTACTTAGTATTTATTTCTTTGATTTACCAGAGGGTGAGATTTCTATGAATTAAATCAATATGCCCGGTAAGTTGGGAAATGATATTATTTACATGGTGTGCCGTTGATTATAGGAGGAATCTGTGTCCTATGTATTAGGTTGATGATGTCCCCTTGAGGAGCTCATAAGGTTCATCATGTAAACCCTGCAGGTTAACTTAGTCAACATGATGATAAGGTTGAGTGGTACTACTCAAGGAATTAGATATTAATTAATTGATGGTCAGTAAATCAATTAATTGACGTACATTCGATATCTTAAACACGGGGAGATGGATGTACAAATAATATATGGAGCCCATATTAATTTATTGGGTTGGTGAGGTAGTTCGATGATGATCCTCTAGTGGAATGGAACATCATTGATGGATCAAGTTTGTGTGGTTCCGATCCATCGGGTGGCCAAGACCCAACTCCTCCTCATGGTCCCTATCGTAGCCTAATATAAACCTCATGAAGTCTAGATCAAATGATGGAAAACAAAACTCTAGATCCGACGGTTGGGATTAAATCCCTAGAACCGACGGTGGAGATTAAATCTCTAGATCCGATGGTTGGGATTAAATTCCTAGAACCGACGGTAGAGATTAAATCTCTAGATCCGACGGTTGGGATTAAAACCCTAGAACCGACGATTGAGATTAAATCTCTAGATCTAACGGTTGAGATTAAAACCCTAGAACCGATGGTGGAGATTAAACCAAGGCCTAAACCCTAACTCTATAAAAGGGTGGCTTAGGGTGGGCGGCAAGATGATGATGGACGGTTTAGGGGATTAGGGTTTGCTTCCTTTGGAGGCTAGGAATCCTAGTTGGTTTGGAATTTTTGGGCGGCTAGGGTTTGGGAGCAAAGGTGGGCGGCAACACATGGAAGATGAGTTTCTTCTTCTTCCTAAGACATGGCGCCCTACCTTCTACCCTTTACCTTGGTCGGTGCTCATTCTATTCTTCTTCCCTCTTCCATAGTGCACATAGAAGATGGTTTTCAAAGAGATTAGGGTTTTGCCTTTCCTTTGGTTGGGCGGCAAGCTATCCTAGGTTAGGGTTTGGTTGGGCGGCTAGGGTTGGCAAGGAGAGTGGGCGACAACTATAGGAGAGGATCTCTTCTTCTTCCTAGGGTGTGGCCGGTCCCTAGATCTCTTCCTTCCACCTTGGTCAGGGCTCAACCGAATTCCCCTTCTCCTCTTCTTTTCTTCTTGGCCGACGGCACTAGAAGCTAGGGTTTGTTCATAGTTTGGTTTCTTGGTGGTTTCCATTTTGTTCTCTCTATTCTTGGGGCCGGCGGGATCAATCCTTTGTGGATTGGTGGTTGGCTCAAGCAAGAAGGGAAAGAGAGTTCTTCTTTCTTTGGATTGAAGAAGATCTAGGAAGCTTCAACTTATGGAGGATCTTCGCCCACACGAAGTCTACAAGGAGGTTAGGACATACGATAGAAGATCAAGAGGTATAAAAGTTTTACAACTTTTATTATTGTTCTTTGCATGTTCTTATTGATATGCTAGCTTATGTTCTTTATGTTAGTATATGTTGATTATACTAGTTTACATTTGCATGTATTTGTATAATCATGGACCCCGAAGATAAACACAAAAACCGGCGATCCGTCCGTCGTCTCTTCCACGGCTAATTGACTAGAAGAGTTTGGTTGCTTGAACAACTAGTTTGTTCAAGCGATCGCTCAAGTCGTTAGCACGACGACGAAATGGTTGTGCTTAGGAAACTCATCCCATCTGGATTAGTTTTCATTTGTTAAAAATTTTAATCCCGGGATATGGGAGCCGATGAGCATTCCGAGGAATAGCACGATTGCCAACAAATGGTGTCAGAGCCACGGTTTCCGGTTTTGTGTATTTAGGATTCGGTTACTTTCATGCACATATCATATATTGAGTATGCCGGATAATAGTAGGATGTGCGTAGGCTAACTTTTTGGTTGCAGGCATAAGATCCGACTATTATGGCTATATGTGTGTATGTGATTGTTTGTGTGTGATTGTATATTATTTGAATCCTCGGGGTTGACGAGGCGAGATTAGTATTTAATTTTTGTAATTAAATACGACATTGTTTAGCCACTCTTTATTTTTTTTTACTTTCGATCTAGATTTCATGTACACTCCCTCATGGAGTATAGGATCGATGGATGTAAAATAAAATAGGTTTTATTCTCGGCTCGGATCTCCGGATGGCTCGTACATGGCGTAGGAGGAGCGGACGAGGAGGCGACACAACGGGACGCATATTGGAGAACAATGCCATAGTAGTTGGAAAAATTCTGATTTTTCCATATTTATTGCTGATTTGTTTTATATGCATGTTGTGTGTGCTTGAAAATTCCTCAATTTCAATTTACTAAGTGGGAGAGGGATATTTTAATTAATTCCCGCGGCCTCCATTACAATTTGACGTGTGATGCAACAAACTTGCGTGTCAGCTCTGAGTGCCTTCCTTCCTGCGAATGAGTTTGTTTGCGGATCACTAGGTCAAATAATGGTTATAGGAAATTATCTAGGAGCGTGTGTACTTCCACAGCGGTAAGGCACATAATCTGAAATAATTGTCTTAGTATCGTGTAATGGTGCACACTTAGATGCAAATATAAAGTATCCTCCCCATCGGAGTCACTTCTTTTATTTGTAGGGCCAAAGAGGAACCAACTATTAATTTTATTTGTCAAAAAGTAAGGTTGACAAGATAATAAAATTAATGGGTAAAACCTCCTCTTACAAATGTAGAATTCGTATACGTCTATACTGCGTGGCATGCGATATTCTCGGTGTTTTGAGGTGTTGGTTGATTTCGGAATTTTATTGTTTTGAGGAATCAATAATATTTGAAATCTAAAGTAATGATCTATGTGATTCTTAGGATTTTCAAAATGACTTTCAGCCCACTTGTTGTAATACTAAAGAAAAAAAAAAACTTACTGTACCCAAATAATATTGATTGGAAAAGAATCCAGATATTGTCTTATCTGCTAGGAAGTACATGTATGCACTCTTCGAAGAGTATCCTCAAGCCATGGTTGCTCAAAAAGATTTCTACCTCTAAGTCGAAAGGCAAGAAGAAGAAGAAATAAGGTGGAGCAAATGTGGTGGGAGGATGTCAGGGAGGAGTGAAGAAGCCGAAAGGCAAGTACTTCACTTACAAGCAGGATGTGTTAGTAATATATGAGAGATGTCCTAAGGCAATCGCCTTATGTATGAACCATTTATATGATAAATGAAGATTCACTATTTGAGTATACATATTTTATGTATTTGATTGGATCTTAAACTCATTTACTGAATGTCCACGATACGATTCACAGCATGAGAGAATTTGTGATTGGATCACAACTAGTGAGTATCTCTACATGTGTAATTGTGATGTATCGGAATTATCCTAGTCGATGAATTGATGGATTTGGACACCATCAATTCGTCGAGACTAGCACGAGGTATACTCCTTGGTGTATCCAAGCACCGATTCTCACCGGGCCGAGACATTGATGTCCTGAGTTAATCGTGGATGCTAGTTATGGTAACTAGTTCATTGAGTGACCAGTAAGACTTCATATGGTTCTCTCGCATATATAGATATGTCAATGAAGTTCTTACTGCGGGCTTAAGTGCGATGTTCCTTTGACTTGCGGTATTCAAGTCATCTTGATCATGGAGACTTATGCTTTGACATCTTAAGCAAACATCTCGAGGAGATGTGGACCCGGATGATTGGGTATAAGTCAAGTGATCAAGGTGTTTGAATAGCCTATAAAGGATTCACCACTCCTTGCGAGGAGATGTATACCCATGGCCTCTCGTCGGATTGTTACTAAAGTCTTTGGCCAAAGCATTACATGTTTAGAGTAAAGTACTCTTCGATACATGTGGAGTAACTAGAATCAGAGGACGAGGAAATGATACTTGGGCTAGGTGTGACGAGTCACTAGTGGGATCGACACAATAGACCATGTCCTCAACCAAGTGGGTATAAGATGAGTGAAGGGAATGGGGCACGATTCATTCGAGCCATCAAGGGTTTCGTAAATAGTTCGATCAACCGCTGATCTTTTCGCTAATTGGGGATCATGATGTACTACTAGGTGCCACTCATGATCGCTCTATAATTAATGGTTAATTATAGACGGCCAACATAAACCGAGAACCTATTTGGTCACACGCACAACGAGTGTAATCCAAAGGATTTAAAACGAGCTTGAGAATGGGATTCTCAGACCGAGAGAAACTATGTTTGGTCGGACCAAACATAAAGCGAGCATGAAATTGTTTCAGTCGCAATGGAAGCGTGGATGGGCCGTGTCTTATGAAGACGTAATGGATGAACCAAAATGATTTGGTTCTAATCCAATGGAGGAGGATAAACCAAAGGGTTTGGTTTATATTAAACGAATGAACCAAAGGTTGGTTCTGTTCGTTTTAACTTAAAATAAACCATCATGGTTTGGTTTATTTTAACTTATCTTAATGGAGCGGGTTAACGGGCTTTATGGATATGATCCATTAACCATTAAGAGAATTAGTTCTCTATAAAAGTGGGCTTAAACCCTACCTCCCTAAAGGCGCCAACCCTAGGATTGCCGCCAGTTTGTGCCGCGCCTCCTTGTCATTGCCGGCGATCCAAGCTTCAGCCGTGAACTCCGCGACTCCGTGATCTCCCTTGGTTTGGCATCAAGGTGAGCTCTTTCCTTGGGCCGGCGCCTATTCTTCCACCAAGCTGTCCAGTTTTCTGACAGCTTCTTCTCCTTCGCCGGAGCGCCGCTTGGACGACGGTTAGTGCTCCGACAGCGGCTAACTTACCGGGATTTGATCTCCGTAATCCTCTGAGGTGGAGGACGGGCGATTCGGCCAAACGGTTGACGAATACCTCTCCGGAGAAGCGAAGTTTTGAGAACTCGCTTTAGGATCCGAATTTGGATTCGGATCGTGATCATCTCTCGATCACGCCGCCTTCAACACGAGGCTAGTAACCCGCACGAAGACGGCTCGTGACTTAGCGAAGTCATCCCGAGGAGCTCGGGCGTGGATACGGATAGAGACGATTCTACGAGGATCGTTCCGGTTGATGCCGCTTTCCCGCTACACGCCATACGGAAGGTATAACGTAGATAATTTTCTTTTATTGCAAATTTTAATTTACGGTTATGTCTACACTTGTTGTAATAGCATGCGTGTGTTGTGTGTGTTGTAATAAATATAGATTTATTATTTTTAATTGCTTCCGCTGTGCTCATGTTTACAAAACATGATCGAACACACACACGCCACAAGGCCTAAACCCAACAAAGGGTATCAGAGCCCAGTTGTATTTCGACATAATCGTAAAATGGTTTTGCGATAGTCATAATGTATTTCTGGAAATTTTCTAATTTTGGAAATTTAGAAGTATTTATGGAAATTTTTCAATTTTGGAAAGTCTAGAAGTATTTATGGAAATCTTCCACTTTTGAAAAGTTGGAAGTATTTATGGAAATTGATATTTTCCATAAATAAAATATTTGATTAGATTCTGGAAATTTGTTTCTAATTTAATCATGATTTGATTTGGGAAATCAAATCTTAAAATATTTTATTTCCATAAGTAGTTTTAATGATTTAGGAAATTGGTTTCTAAATAGATTTTCCTTAATCAAATAATTCCATGAATAAAATATGTGATTAGATTTGGAAATTTGTTTCTAATTTAATTATGATTTGATTTGGAGAATCAAATCTTAAACATATTTTATTTCCATAAATAGTTATGACATATAAGGAAATTATATACATGACATAATTGTATGCCATGTAATTGCATTAGATGCATAACATTATGCCATGCGTGTCGTGACATGTAGATGTATGCCATGTATGTCATGCCATGTAGATAATAGTTATTTGCATGCAAAGAGGATGAGACATAAAACCCTAACTCAATATTAAAGCCTACACCTTCCATTAATATGGTTAGAACCAGAGTTCTGTTTCTTGTTTGGGTTGTTGGACTCACTCCAAGCCCTAAACTGAATATGTTCAAACCATGGAATAGTTTAATACTAATATGGTAAGAGTCAGAGGTCAATCGTTAGCTTTGGTTGTTGGACTCTCTCCAAGCTGGGCTAATTGGTTGAATGCGCTCTAACCATATTTAAACTATGTCCTGATTAATGGGTTGGCTTTAACCTGGAGCATCGGCTTGTTGGACTCTCTCCAAGGTCGATGTAAAGGGAGGTGAAGTTGGGTGCTATGCATATGATGCATACTTGTTAATGTGTTAACAACCCGATGTATGTGTGAACATTCAATTAGTTGATATCACATTGTGATAGTTGCATATACGGGATATGCAATCGGTATATGATGATACCCACCATCATAGCTAAGAATGGCTTGTTGACTCACTCCAAGGTTGTTCTTATCTATGATGGATATCAGCCCATTCGAGATGGACCTACGATCTCCAAGTGATTTTGGGGTTTTTGAAATTCAAAATGAATGGGATTTATAAATGTATATTGATGCATTTTAAAATCATCTTTCTCATATATGCTCGCTTTGTATTTC
The DNA here is from genome assembly GCA_025175895.1 of Wurfbainia villosa. NCBI lineage: Eukaryota > Viridiplantae > Streptophyta > Magnoliopsida > Zingiberales > Zingiberaceae > Wurfbainia > Wurfbainia villosa. The sequence goes on along the minus strand of CM045988.1, from coordinate 15,626,458 downwards.
TAAGTTAATATATTGATCATGATGTGTTTGAATTTGCGTTCCATTTTGGATTCAAATAAATTGACTGGGCCGAACTTCTTGGACTAGCTTAGAAACTTGAGAATTGTTCTCAAGGTGAAAAGCTTGTGTATGTCCTCGCGCCTCTTCATCCCTAGTGACGATGCAACTCGACCAATTGTTGGCCTATCGTAAACATGTGAGTGATTCTCGAACAAATGAGTTGCATCATGCTAGCCACGATGGAACCCAAGCTAGAAGAGCATGAGCATATGGATGCTCATATCGTAGTCCTTCATCTTTGTGAGTTGGTTGATGAGCAAGTGAGATTCGAAAGGTTCAAGTCTCAAAGCTCCTCTTCACCTCTGAGATGTTAGGAGGTTCATCTGTGGTACTGCTCAATATGCTGAAGACTGTGGAGTCTTCTGAGAATCATGAGCAGGGGATGGTGCTATTAGTTGATTTCTCGAAGAAAGGTTCTAAGAGGAAGTCAAAGGAACAACAGAAGGGAAAGAAGAGAAAGGCTAAGAAGGTAGAACTAGCACAAAGGAAACTTGCCATCATTATGGCAAGGAGAGACATTTATGAAGAAAGTGCAAGATTTATCTTGAGTCCATGAAGAAGGATAAGGCATCGGATGCCCCATCTTCTTCGTAAATCTTTTATTGATTGTCATTCTATTTCCTTAGACACTTGGGTATTTGATACTGGGTGTGGCTCACATATATGTAATGACATACATGGGCTAAGGAATAGAAGAAGACTCCCAAGGGAGAGTCAAATTTACGTGTTGGGAATGGAGCAAAGGTTCTGCACTCGCCATCGAACGTATTTGTTGAACTCCTAGTGGACTTGTCTTAGAATCGACAATTGCTTTTATGTTCCTTCGTTGATAAAGAACATCATTTCTATTTCTTGTTTAAATAGAAATGGGTTTCCATTTGACGCTTTTAGTAACAATTGTTGTTACATAACTTTGAATGGAGTTCTTATGGGATTGGAACTTTAAGCAATGGTGTTTATACGCTGGACGATCCAAAGGACATTTTCAATATCGGGCGAGCAACAAGCGTGCTCGAAAGGATAATCAAATAGACTCCTACATGTGGCATTGTCGTCTTGGCCATATAAGCAAGAAACGCATGTCCGAATTACACCGATGTGGAATTCTGGAATCGTTTGAATTGGATTCATACGATACATGCGAATCATGCTTAAAAGGCAAGATGACTTACCTTTACCGAAAAGGTGAACGAGTGGGAGAGTTACTAGGTCTAGTACATACCGATGTATGTGGACCTATGTCAACTCAAGCTTTAGGAGGCTATAGCTACTTCATTACCTTCACCGATGATCACTACACGGTTTGGGTATGTGTTCTGATGAAACACAAGTCCAAGCCTTTGAAAGGTTCAAAGAATTCAGAAATGAAGTAGAGAAACAACATGACAAAAGTATTAAAATACTGATCGGATCGAGGTGGTGAATACTTAAGTCAAGAGTTTCTTGATTATCTAAGAGACAATGGCATATTGTCTCAATGGACTCCCTATACACCACAAAGATAATGGTGTATCCGAGAGGCGAATCGACCTTGTTGGACATGGTCGTCAATGATGAATCATGCGACTCTTCCCAAGTCCTTTGGGGTTATGCACTTGCATACCGCTTACTTGTTAAATGTAATGCCTACCAAGGTAGTCTCAACTACTCCATATGAGATATGGAATAGGTAAGAAACCTCATGTATCTTACTTGAAGATATGGGGTTGTCTCGCTTATGTGAAGCTGATCAGATCGCATAAATTGATGCTAAGTCCGATAAATGTCTATTTATCGATACCCTAAGGAAACAAGGGGTTACCAATTCTATCATCCCGTGGAACAAAAGGTGTTTGTTTCAAGGCATGCTGTTTCTAGAGAAAGAGTTTCTCTTGCAAGAAAACAAGGGGAGTGTCGCCGAGCTTGAGGAGGCTCGAGAGACTCAAATAGACATTGATGAGATACTGGTGAAGCACAACACCGACAACTCATAGTGATGAGCAATCTACCGACCTATTGTAACACCACATCTTCGTAGATCTGGTAGAACACGCAATATTCCTGAGAGATATGGATTTCTCGTAAGTGAATCGAACGACGTGTTACTCATTGATGATGAGGAGCCTACCAGCTATGAAGAAGTGCCGATAAGTTCGTAAAGGGATAAGTGGCTTGTGCCATGAAGTCGAAATGGATTCCATGTAATGACATCTCTTGTATACCCAAATAAAGACTCACTGTATGGAGCCCATATTAATTTATGGGGGCTGAGCAACAACTGAACGAATGGATGGTAATGTGATTACCTATAAGGCTAGATTGGTGGCGAAAGGATATCGTCAAAAACAAGGTGTTGATTACGCATTTAAACCTATTCATGTAGCTATGCTTAAATCCATTCGGATGCTCTGGCCATAGCGGCTCATTATGATTATGAGATATGGCGGATGGATGTAAAGCGGCTTTCCTTAATGGAAACTTTGCTCGGGGGCGTGTATATGATACACTGAGGGTTTCACATCGGTTGATAAAACCAAGGTATGCAAATTGCGACGATCCATTTATGGATTGAAGCAAGCATCCGAGGCTGGAATATCCGTTTTGATGAGACAATCAAAAGTTTGATTTCTCACAAAATCGAGCCGAACCTTGTGTGTACAAGAAGGTTAGTAGAGTGCGATCGTGTTCCTAGTATTGTATGTCGATGACATATTACTTATAGGAAGCGATGTTTCAATCTTACGATCGAGTTAAGGTTTGGTTATCCAAGACATTCTCCATGAAAGACACAGGAGAAGCAACCTACATCCTTGGGATTAAGATCTATAGAGATAGATCGAAGCAGTTGCTTGGTCTTTCGATCTACATATATAGGCCGAGTGCTAAAGAGGTTTAGCATGTCGGAATCCAAGAAAGGTTATACGCCCATCGGGCATAGGGGGAACACCTTTCGAAGTCTATGTGTCCGCCGAGAGAGGCGAGAGGATTTGCATGAGTAAGATTCCCTATGCATCATAATAGGATCTATCATGTATGCTATGTTATATACGAGGCCCGATGTATCGTATGCTCACGAGTGTCACGGCGGATACGATCCGATCCGAGGAATGGATCATTGGGCGGTATTAAGGCGATCCTTAAGTACTTGAGAAGAACTAAGGATGTGTTCTAATATATGGAGAAGGGGACATGGTGATACGGGTATCACGGATGCGGCTTCGACGGACAAGGATGATTCAGTCTCGATGCGGATCGTGTTCACCTTGAATGAGCGCGATGAGTTGGAAAAGTTCCAAACAAGAGTATGGCGGATTCTAGCGAGCGAGAATACATTGCGGCTTCGGGCGGCAAAGGAAGCGGTTTGGATCGAAGTTCGTTCATGAACTTGGTGTGATTCGGCCATTGTTGAAGCAATCTTATCAGGTCTCACTGCGACAACAATGGAGCAATTGGAAAGAGCCAAGGTCTCAGCGATCAAACATGTAGCTATCATCTTATCGGAGAGATCATCGAAATACAAATCGAAAATTCCCCTTTGAAAGGAACTTAGCGGATCCTTTGACTAAAGCATTACCTCAAGTAAGTTTGAGGTCATGTTAGAGCTTATGGTATTGGATCGTAGCGATTGGCATTAGGCCAAGTGGGAGTCTGTTAGTAATATATGAGAGATGTCCTAAGGCAATCGCCTTATGTATGAACCATTTATATGATAAATGAAGATTCACTATTTGAGTATACATGTTTTATGTATTTGATTGGATCTTAAACTCATTTCTTGAATGTCACGATCGATTCACGGCATGAGAGAATTTGTGATTGGATCACAACTAGTGAGTATCTCTACATGTGTAATTGTGATGTATCGAATTATCCTAGTCGATGAATTGATGGTTGGACACCATCAGATTACATCGAGTTTAACGCAGTATACTCCTTGGTGTATCAAGCGGTGATTCTCCTTTGGTGGAACATTGTGATGTCGGAGTTAATCGTGGATGCTAGTTATGGTAACTAGTTCATTGGAGTGACGGTAGTAAGACTTCATATGGTTCTCTGCATATATAGATATGCTCGATGAGTTCTTACTGTGGCTTAAGTGCGATGTTCCTTTGACTTGCGTATTCAAGTCATCTTGATCATGGAGACTTATGCTTTGACATCTTAAGCAAACATCTCCGAGGAGATGTGGACCCGGATGATTGGGTATAAGTCAAGTGATCGAAGGTGTTTGAATAGCCTATAAAGGATTCACCACTCCTTGCGAGGAGATGTATACCCATGGCCTCTCGTCTGATTGTTACTAAAGTCTTTGGCCAAAGCATTACATGTTTAGAGTAAAGTACTCTTCGATACATGTGGAGTAACTAGAATCCGTAGGACGAGGAAATGATACTTGGGCTAGGTGCGACGTAGTCAGCCTAGTGGGGACTGACACAATAGACCATGTCCTGAACCAAGTGGGTATAAGATGAGTGAAGGGAATGGGGCACGATTCATTCGAAGCCATCAAGGGTTTCGTAAATAGTTCCGATCAACCGCTGATCTTTTCGGTTAATTGGGGATCATGATGTACTACTAGGTGCCACTCATGATCGCTCTATAATTAATGGTTAATTATAGACGGCCAACATAAGCAGAGAACCTATTTGGTCACCACGCTGAGTGTAATCCAAAGGATTTAAAGCGAGCTTGAGAATGAGATTCTCGGGCCAGAGAAACTATGTTTGGTTGGACCAAACATAAGCGAGCATGAAATTGTTTGATCATGCAATGGAGGCGTGGATGGGCGTGTCTTATGAAGACATAATGGATGGACCAAAATGGTTTGGTTCTAATCCAATGGATGAGAATAAACCAAAGGGTTTGGTTTATATTAAACGAATGAACCAAAGGTTGGTTAGGTTCGTTTTAACTTAAAATAAACCATCATGGTTTGGTTTATTTTAACTTATCTTAATGGAGGCGGGTTAGCCTTTATGGATATGATCCATTAACCATTAAGAGAATTAGTTCTCTATAAAATAGGGCTTAAACCTAATCCAAAACCTAATCAGAGTTGCGCCCAACCTTGTGTTGCCGCCACCTCCTTGGAGTTTTGGCGTAACCTAGGATTGCCGCCCGGATTTGTGTCAGAGTCATTGCGGCAAGCGAACCTCCGGCGACCCTCGGTGATCTCCTATAGGTTTGGCATCAAGGTGAGCTTTTCTCCTTGGTTGGCGGCGCCTATTCCTCCACCAAGCTGTCCAGTTTTCTGGACAGCTTCTTCTCCTCGTCGGTCGTTTGGGCGGCGGTTAGTGCTCCGACAGCGGCTAACTACAGGGATTTGATCTCCGGTAATCCTCTGAGTGGAGGGCGAAGGATTCGTCAATTGGTTGGCGAATACCTCTCGGAAGCGAGTTTTGAGAACTCGTTTTAGGATCGAATTTGGATTCGGATCGTGATCATCTCGATCCGTCGTCTTCAACACGAGGCTAGTAACCCGTCTGAAGGCGAAGCTCGTGACTTAGCGAAGTCATCGAGGCTCGGCGTGGATCACGGATAGAGGCGATTCTTACGAGGATCGTTCGGTTGATGCGTTCCGCTACGTCATCGAAGGTATAACGTAGATAAATTTCTTTTATTGCAAATTTTAATTTACAGTTATGTCTACACTTGTTGTAATAGCATGCGTGTGTTGTGTGTGTTGTAATAAATATAGATTTATTATTTTTAATTGCTTCCGCTGTGCTCATGTTTACGAAACATGATCGAACACACACACGCCTTGTGTAAACCCAACAGATGGACATTGGATGGAGGATCGCCCAATCCAAAATAGAACAAAAGTATATCCTTTGGTCTAGTCGTTGAAACATGGTTAGCGGTGTTATCTACCGGCACCTGGTGTGTAGATACGAGAGCCACTAATCATGTCTGCAATACTTTGCAGGGGTTCCAGGAAATTCGACGACTAGCTAAAAGGGATATTACCATTTACTTGGGCAATGCCATGAAGATGGCGGCTATTGCAGTGGGAGATGTTTTATTTATCTTTTGAGAAAAATAAAGTTTTTGGTTCTGGAAAATTCCCTTTATGTACCTTTATTTAGAAAGAATTTAGTTTCAGTTTCTAAATTATGATGGATGGATATTCTATTTCTTTTAATGACAGAGTTGTTATAAAAGGAATAGGGAGAATATCTATTCAGGTACATTGAAAGGAAATTTGAACCAAAACCTCCCACGATGCAAATTGAAGTTAATAACTCATCTTCTAATTCCGATAAGAGAAAAGAACCTTCGAAAATGAACCAAACATATCTTTTGGCATCTTAGGCTTGGTCACATTAACCTAAGCAGAATTCAATAGGTTGATAGCTGATGGACCTTTGGGTTCATTAGGGGTGGAGGATCTCCCAACCTGTGAATCTTGCTTGGAGGGTAAGATGACCAAGAGGCCTCTCAAGGCCAAGGGGTATAGATACAAAGATGTGTTGGAATTGGTTCATTCTTATTCGTATGGTCCTATGTCTATCCAAACAAGAGGTAGTTTTGAACATTTCATCTTTTCCATAGATGATTGTTCAAGATACGGATGACACTATGATCTGATCGTGGTGTTGAGTACCTCTTGGGAGAGTTTAGGAACTACTTATCAGAGGCTGGGATTCAATCCCAATTGAATGAACCGGCACACCCCAGCAGAACGGTGTAGCAGAGCGAAAGAATAGGACTCTTATGGAGATGATTAGATCGATGACGAGTTATTCTGACTTGCCAGATTCGTTCTGGGGATATGCTCTAGATATGGCAGTGTACATTCCGAACCTGGTTCCATCTAAATCAGTGCCTTCTACTCCCACAGAATTATGGACTGGACGAAAGCCTAGTCTAAGACATGTTCAGATATGGGAGTCCAGCACATGTGCTGAAGGCAGATACTGGTAAGTTGGAACCTCGTACAGAAGTACGCATGTTCATTGGCTATCCCAGGGGAACGAAGGGTGGATTGTTTTATAGTCCTAGAGATCAGAGGGTGATCGTTAACATGAACGCCAGATTTCTAGAGGAAGACTATGTGATGAGCCCCAAGCCCAAGGGTAAAATTGTTCTGGAGGAGTTAAAAGGGAAAGTCACTTCTTTAGTACCACCGGTACAAGAGGACATACCACATGTCACTGCACCGCGTGTCACAAAGGATACACAGATGATACCTCGTCGTAGTGGGAGGGCTGTGAGTCAGCCTGATAGATTCATGTTCTTGGGAGAATCTTCTGATTTGGTCCCTGGCGAACATGAACCTGATCCCTGAAAATACGACAAGGCAATCCAAGATATAGATGCAACATCTTGGCAAAGTGCAATGAATACTGAGATTGAATCTATGGATTCAGGTTAGGTCTGAGAGCTCTTATACATAGTAGCTCATATGGATTATAAGCTGTGGCATATGAATGTCAAGACAGCTTTCCATTGATGGAAGTCTTTAGGAAAACATCTACATGAAGCAACCAGAGGGATTCATTGCTAAGGGCAAAGAGCATCTTGTATGTAAGCTTAATCGGTCCATTTATGGATTGAAGCAAGCTTCGAGGTCTTGGAACATCCGCTTTGAAGAGATAAATCAGTCTTATGGATTTATTCAAAGTCCGGATGAGTCTTGTGTATACAAGAGATGTGACGGAAACGTAGTGATATTTCTTGTACTATACGTAGATGACATTTTGGTGGTTGACGACAACATCGAAGTGATATCAGACGTAAGGGTATGGTTGTCCAAACAGTTAGATATGAAGGACTTGGGAGAAGCAAGACACATCCTTGAGATCAAGGTTATAAGGATCGCAGGAAAAGGATGTTGTGCTTATCCCAAGCTTCATACATAGACATAATTTTGGATCATTTTAGCATGCAGAACTCCAAGAAGGGTTTTCTACCTTTCAGGTATGGAGTTCCATTATCTAAGGAGATGTGTCCTAGATCATCTGAGGTGATAATGGAGCTGAAGGCGGCTCCTTATGCTTCGGCAGTAAGAAGCCTCATGTATGCTATGTACGAGACAAGATATCTGCTTTGCCGTGGGCATGGTTAGCAGATATCAGAGTAATCTAGGATAGGGACATTGGACTGTGGTAAAAGCATATATTGTAGTGCCTGAGAAGGACTAGGGATTATATGCAAGTTTACCAAGCAGACCAATTACTCCCTGTGGGTTGTATGGATTGCGATTTCCAATCATATAGGGATAACAATAAGTCTACCTCAGGTTTTGTGTTTACTTAGGGAGGTGGAGCCATTGTATGGAGGAGTGTCTGCGAAATCGTGGCACTTCACCATGGAAGAGTATGTGGCACCTAAAAGCGCCAAAGAAGCTGTGTGGCTCAGGAACTTTCTAATGGACTTGGATGTGATTCCTGGTTTGCCCTGAAATATCACAATTTATTGTGATAATAATGGTGCAGTTGCAAACTCGAAGGAACCATGAGCCCATAAGGCTAGTAAACACATTGAGTGCAAGTACCACCTGAAACGAGAAATCGTAAAGGAGGTAGAAGTTGTTGTCGCCTAGATTGCATCAGAGGATGAACTGGTAGACCCTTTCACTAAGGCCCTTCTGGCGAGAGTTTTGATAGGCATGTGGAAGGAAGGGGAATCAGATGGCGCGTATGATGATGACATAGTTTTTTAGTATAAGTGGGAGATTGTTGGGATGTATACTGAAAGCCTAGCTCTTTTGTATAAACATCTTTATTTTGAAATAAGAATCACATGATCATTGTTTGCACTTTATATTTATTATATGTGTGCATATTGTCTAATATTTTACATTGTAGATAACATGGTGCTTGGTGTGGCACAGAAGATCATGTTATCAGTCCCTTGTAGAATATAAGTAGAGGCTCACAACCAAGATGGTTTTGGACAAACCATTGGCATGGTTGTAGTGTAGCTTGGTATTGTTTTATCTTGAACATAGAGTTACACTAGTACACCTCGGTGTATTGAGCAGGACCGACATAGAGGTGATTCAATTTATTGCTGACTACATAATTGAATCGGACCTCGGATATTATGTTGTACATGCTCTTAATCCCGATATAATAACGGGCAGATGTACTTAGTATTTATTTCTTTGATTTACCAGAGGGTGAGATTTCTATGGATTAAATCAATATGCCCGGTAAGTTGGGAAATGATATTATTTACATGGTGTGCCGTTGATTATAGGAGGAATCCATGTCCTATGTATTAGGTTGATAATGTCCCCTTGAGGAGCTCATAAGGTTCATCATGTAAACCCTGCAGGTTGACTTAGTCAACATGATGATAAGGTTGAGTGGTACTACTCGAGGAATGAGATGTTAATTAATTGATGGTCAGTAAATATATTAATTGACGGATATTCGATATCTTAAACACGGGGAGATGGATGTACAAATAATATATGGAGCCCATATTAATTTATGGGGTTGGTGAGGTAGTTCGATGATGATCATCTAGTGGAATGGAACATCATTGATGGATCAAGTTTGTGTGGTTCCGATCCATCGGGTGGCCAAGACCCAACTCCTCCTCATGGTCCCTATCGTAGCCTAATATAAACCTCATGAAGTCTAGATCAAATGATGGAAAACAAAACTCTAGATCCGACGGTTGGGATTAAATCCCTAGAACCGACGGTGGAGATTAAATCTCTAGATCCGACGGTTGGGATTAAATTCCTAGAATCGACGGTAGAGATTAAATCTCTAGATCCGACGGTTGGGATTAAAACCCTAGAACCGACGATTGAGATTAAATCTCTAGATCTAACGGTTGAGATTAAAACCCTAGAACCGATGGTGGAGATTAAACCAAGGCCTAAACCCTAACTCTATAAAAGGGTGTCTTAGGGTGGGCGGCAAGATGATGATGGACGGTTTAAGGGATTAGGGTTTGCTTCCTTTGGAAGCTAGGAATCCTAGTTGGTTTGGAATTTTGGGCGGCTAGGGTTTGGGAGCAAAGGTGGGCGGCAACACATGGAAGATGAGTTTCTTCTTCTTCCTAAGACATGGCCGGCCCCTACCTTCTACCCTTTACCTTGGTCGGTGCTCATTCTATTCTTCTTCCCCTCTTCCATAGCCGGCACATAGAAGATGGTTTTCAAAGAGATTAGGGTTTTGCCTTTCCTTTGGTTGGGCGGCAAGCTATCCTAGGTTAGGGTTTGGTTGGGCGGCTAGGGTTGGCAAGGAGAGTGGGGGCAACTATAGGAGAGGATCTCTTCTTCTTCCTAGGGTGTGGCCGGTCCCTAGATCTCTTCCTTCCACCTTGGTCGGGGCTCAACCGAATTCCCCTTCTCCTCTTCTTTTCTTCTTGGCCGGCGGAACTAGAAGCTAGGGTTTGTTCATAGTTTGGTTCCTTGGTGGTTTCCATTTTGTTCTCTCTATTCTTGGGGCCGGCGGGATCAATCCTTTGTGGATTGGTGGTTGGCTCAAGCAAGAAGGGAAAGAGAGTTCTTCTTTCTTTGGATTGAAGAAGATCTAGGAAGCTTCAACTTGTGGAGGATCTTCGCCCACACGAAGTCTACAAGGAGGTTAGGACATACGATAGAAGATCAAGAGGTATAAAAGTTTTACAACTTTTATTATTGTTCTTTGCATGTTCTTATTGATATGCTAGCTTATGTTCTTTATGTTAGTATATGTTGATTATACTAGTTTACATTTGCATGTATTTGTATAATCATGGACCCCGAAGATAAACACAAAAACCGGCGATCCGTCCGTCGTCTCTTCCGCGGCTAATTGACTAGAAGAGTTTGGTTGCTTGAACAACTAGTTTGTTCAAGCGATCGCTCAAGTCGTTAGCACGACGACGAAATGGTTGTGCTTAGGAAACTCATCCCATCTGGATTAGTTTTCATTTGTTAAAAATTTTAATCCGGGGATATGGGAGCCGATGAGCATTCCGAGGAATAGCACGATTGCCAACAATGAAGTAGTTATAGCCTCCTAAAGCTTGAGTTGACATAGGTCCACATACATCAGTATGTATTAGGCCTAGCAACTCTCCCACTCGTTCACCTTTTCCTGTAAAAAGTATCTTAGTCATCTTGCCTTTTAAGCATGATTCGCATGTATCGTATGAATCCAATTCAAACGATTCCTAAATTCCACATTGGTGTAATTCGGACATGCATTTCTTGCTTACATGGCCAAGACGACAATGTCACATGTAGGAGTTTAATTGATTATCCTTTCGAGCATGCTTGTTGCTCGCTTCGATATTGAAAACGTCACTGGATACGTCCAACGTATAAACACCATTGCTTAAAGTTCCAGTCCCATAAAGAACTCCATTCAAAGTTATGTAACAACAATTGTTACTAAAAGTCAAATGGTACCCATTTCTATTTAAACAAGAAATAGAAATGATGTTCTTTATCAACGAAAGAACATAAAAGCAATTGTCCAGTTCTATCACAAGTCCTGTAGGGAGTTTCAATAAATACGTTCCGATGGCGAGTGCAGCAACCTTTGTTCCATTCCCAACTTCACCTCCCTTCACATTGACCTTGGAGAGAGTCCAACAAGTCGATGCTCCAGGTTAAAGCCATCCCATTAATTGATAAATAGTTTTAATATGGTTAGAGCGCATTCAACCAATTAGCCCGGCTTGGAGAGAGTCTAACAACCAAAGCTAACGATTGACCTCTGACTCTTACCATATTAGTATTAAACTATTCCATGGTTTGAACATGTTCGGGTTCGAGCCGGGCTTGGAGAGAGTCCAACAACCCAAACAAGAAACGGAACTCTGGTTCTAACCATATTAATGGAAGGTGTAGACTTTAATATTGAGTAAAGGTTTTTATGTCTCATCCTCTTTGCATGAAAATAACTATTATCTACATGGCATGACATACATGACATACATCTACATGTCACGACATGCATGACATAATGATATGCATCTAATGCAATTACATGACATACAATTATGACGTGTACAAAATTTCCTTATATGTCATAACTATTTATAGAAATAAAATATGTTTAAGATTTGATTCTCCAAATCAAATCATGATTAAATTAGGAAATAAATTTCCAAATCTAATCACATATTTTATTTTTGGAAAGTGTTGATTAAGGAAAGTCAATTTAGGAAACAAATTTCCTAAATCATCAAAACTACTTATGGAAATAAAATATTTTTAAGATTTGATTTCCCAAATCAAATCATGATTAAATTATGAAGTAAATTTCTAAATCTAATCAAATATTTTATTTATGGAAAATATTAATTTCCATAAATACTTCTAGACTTTCCAAAATAAAAAAATTTCCAAAAATATTTCTAACTTTCCAAAAGTAGAAATTTTCATAAATATCATTACGACTATCACAAAACAATTTTACAAATATGTCAAAACAAAACACAGGCTCACATACCCTTTGTTGGGTTTCCGACATCATGAGTGTGTGTTCGAACATGTTTCGTAAACATGTGCACAACGGAAGAAATAAAAATAATAAATCTAATTTATTACAACACACACACCACACGCATGCATAGTACAACATGTGTAGACATAACCGTAAATTCAAATTTTGCAATAAAAGGAAATTTATACTACATATACCTTACGTATCACGTGTAGCGGGAAAGACATCAACCGGAACGATCCTTGCTAGAATCGTCTCTATCCGTATATACGCCGAGTATCTTCAGGATGACTTCAAAAAGTCAGGAGCCTCGTCTTCGTATGAGTTACTAGCCTCGTGTTGAAGACAATGTGATCGAGAGAAGATCACGATCCGAATCAAAATTCGGATCCAAAACGAGTCCTCAAAAACTCGCTTCTCCGGAGAGGTATTCGCCAACCGTTTGACGAATCCTTTGTCCTCCACCTATGAGGATTACCGGAGATCGAATCTCCGGAAAGGCTACCGCTGTTGGAGCTCAAAACTTCGTCCAAACGACGCTCTGACAAGAAGGAAACAAGCTGTCCAAAACTGGACAGCTTTTGTGGAGACCTTGCGCCGGCCAAATAAGGAAAGCTATATGCTCACCTTGTCGCCGGAGCTAAGAAAGATCACCGGAGCTCCACTTGCAACAGCTAGACACCGGAAAGTGGGGAGGACAGCAGCTACTGGACGTCGGTTGGAGAAGCTTGTGCGGCGGCAAAGAGTTGGGCGCCGGCAAGACTAGGAGAAGAGAGGGAGGTGGGCGGCAACTTTAGTGTTGCTTGGATTAGGGCTTAACAAATCCCTTAAGCCCTATTTTATAGAGAACAAATTCTCTTAATGGTTATCGGATCATAACCAAAAGCCTGTTAACTCGCTCCATTAATTTAAGTTAAAATAAACCAAACCATGTTGGTCTATTTTAAGTTAAAACGAACCGAACCAACTTTGGTTCATTCGTTTAAAACAAACCAAACCCCTTTGGTTTATTCTCCACCATTGGATTAGAACCAAACCAATTTGGTTCATCCATTATGTCTTCATAAGACATGACCCATCTACGCTTCCATTGCGAATGAAACGATTTCATGCTCGCTCCTTGTTTGGTCCAACCAAACCTAGTTTCTCAACCAACGAATTATATCTCGTTGTGTGTGTGACCAAATAGGTTCTCGGTTTATGTTGGTCGTCTATAATTAACCATTAATTATAGAACGATCATGAGTGACACCTAGTAGTACATCATGATCCCCAATTAACCGAAAAAATCAACGGTTGATCCAGAACTATTTCTGAAACCCTTCAGTAGCTCGAATGAATCGTGCCCCATTCCCTTCACTCATCTTATACCCACTTGGTTCAGGATATGGTCTATAGTGTCAGTCCCCACTAGGTTGACTATGTCACACCTAGCCCAAGTATCATTTCCTCGTCCTACAGATCCTAGTTACTACACATGTATCGAAGAGTACCTTACTCTAAACATGTAATGCTTTGGCCAAAGACTTTAGTAACAATCCGACAAGAGACCATGGGTATGTAGGAGATCGATATGGCCGACTAGAGGGGGGTGAATAGCCCTCGTACGTTGGACGTTGTAAATTGCTCGTCTACAAAAACGTTAGCGCAAGCGGAAGCAATAAACTAAGACAAGCAATAAATGAAAATACAAACGCTAACAAAGAATGTAACGTGGTTCACGGCTACGCCGCTAATCCACGGTCCCTGATTCGTCCTCGGTGAATCACTCCGTTAAACCAATCCACTAAATGGTCTCTCCTTTGCACCAAGCTAGGTGGAGGTAACCTTTACAAATCAAGCACACTCTTCTTACAAATAGAATGGAGTAAGAACAGGTAAGAAGAGTTTAGAGCTTGTGGAGCACTAGGAAGATTGTTTAGAGTATGAGCATTAGCCTCTCAAAGGCTCACACCCTCTCTTTTTATAGAGAGGGCTAACTTCTTCCCGTTTGCCGCCATCAGTCGACTGCCGCCCTTGGCAGTCGACTGCCGTCACTATAACGGCCTCCGAACACGTCGGATCCCGACCGTTGTAGTCCAACGGAACTCTTAGCGTCGGCGATCGATGGACCTCATCATCCGATCGCCGCTCCGTAGTCGACCGCCGGCACTAACGGTCAAAACCCCATTGACCCGATCGGCCGCTTTTCTGTGATCGATTCTTGGCGATCGCGCCCGTATGGCGATCGGCGCCACCAATCCGATCGATCGTATACCAGAACTCACTCGACTCAGAAGCGATCGGCGCTGACATGGCGGCCGGTGTCGGGAAAACCCATCCGACACTTGGCCAAATGGCCAAGTTTCACCTAAGAGCTACCCTTCCCCGGGTTACAATCGCTCACTCTCATTTCTCGGAATCCCTCGCCTTCGAAGTTCTCTTCGTTCTCGGCCACGTCCCTCGGCAGCATCAGGCGCACGACTCTGCAATGCTCCTTCGCGTCTCTTGCCTCGAAGTCTACTTCCTCCGGCTTCACTCCAAGCTTCGTCCGCGATCCCTGATGCTCCAAGCGCACGGCTTCAAAGCTATCCTTCACCGACTCAAGGCACGAGTCATGAGATGTGAAACTCGCCACGGCTCCATGTGCGAATTACTAAGTCCTGCACGACTTCAACGCACATATCAAATCAACATATCAACCTAACTTAAACCCTTTGCCACACCATCAAAACCATATTATGGCAAGAGATTGTCCTAACAATCTCCCCCTTTTTGATGTGTGGCAATGCGTTTAAGTTAGGTAAAAACATTTGATATCAATTCTAAGGTAAGAAAGCATGTAAAGATAAACATGATATAACAACATGCAACTCCCCCTTAATCCATGAAACTCTCTATACAAATTTTCTCCTCCCCCTATCATATATTTCTCCCCCTAAAATAATTAACTTAAACATAATTATTTCTCCCCTTTGACACCATCAAAAGATTAACACTAAGTTATGTTTATAGCATCAAGTATAATGGAGGAAAATACCAAAAACATGAATAAAATCTGAAATCGAAAATTGCGGCTGATTGTGATCACGACCGCTATCGTATGGCAATGATCGCACAATTGATTCAAATTTCGATTTTCGCTAATTTTAAATGCATTAAAAATTCCAGAAAGTTCGAAAAATCATGAAATTTGGGGAACATATTTCTTTTAAGTATATCTATCAGTGAAAAATATGTTTTCATGAAAAATCATTATATTTCCACATATTTGCCAAAAATCCAAAAGCTTTAAAAACTACTAGGTTTTTTTATCATAAGAGTATCCATTTTAACACCAAGTCTTGCATTGAATTGTCCCAAAACATGAATACATAGATTTTAGATTAAGAAGTTGTTTTGAAAACATATGAAATATCCAACCATGATCTTTGGGCAATATGTCTATGAATTAAACATAAGCCTTCCCTATGATTGGTCTATTATTGCTATTTTGATACTTTAAATGACCATCTAAATGCCATAGGCATTAGTGGACATATGTATCATCCTAATATCTCACCCATGCTAAGTTTGCAATCAAGTTAGCCTATAGTTGTAAGAGGATCGGATGGCCGGCTAGAGGGGGGTGAATAGCCCTCGTTCGTTGGTTATCGGAATTTGCTCGTCTACAATTAGATTAGCGCAAGCGGAAACAACAATACAAGCAAATTAAACAAATAAAAACAAAGCAAAGGAAATAGACAATGCTAACACAAGATGTAACGTGGTTCACGGCTACGCCGCTAATCCACGGTCCCCGATTCGTCCTCGGTGAATCACTCCGCTCAACCAATCCACTAAATGGTCTCTCCTTTGCACCAAGCTAGGTGGAGGTAACCTTTACAATCAAGATCACTCTTCTTACAAATAGAATGGAGTAAAAGCGAGTAAGAAGAGTTTAGAGCTTGTGGGGCACTAGGAAGATTGTTTGGAACTTAAGCATTAGCCTCTCAAAGGCTCACACCCTCTCTTTTTATAGAGAGGGCTAACTTCTTCCCGTTGGCCGCCATCAGTCGACCGCCCATGGCGATCATGCCGTCACAACGGCCTCGAACACGTCGGATGCGACCGATTGTTGTCCAGCGGAACTCTTAGCGATCATGATGGACCTCACCGATCGGCTGCGACCAGTCGTAATCGCCTCGGCTACGAGCGTTCTGCGGGCAAAACCCTATTGACGATCATTGCCTTGGCTGATCGTTATCTTGGCGATCGGCCGCCAGCGTATGGCGATCGGCTAGCGCCACAAACCGATCGATCGTATACCGGTCGAGCTACACTCGACTCGGAAGCGATCGCCATTCCATGGCGGTCGGCGGTGTCGGAAAACCCATCCGACACTTGGCCAAATGGCCAAGTTTCACCTAAGAGCTACCCCTCCCGGGTTACAATCGCTCACTCTCATTTCTGAGTCCTTCGCCTTGAGTTCTCTTCGTTCTCGGCCACGTCCTCGCGATCAGCGCGACGGCGGCTGCAATGCTCCTTCGCGTCTCTTGCCTCGAGTCTACTTCCTCCGGCTTCACTCCAAGCTTCTCGTCCGGCGGTCCCTCGGATGCTCCAAGCGCACGGCTTCCGCAAAGCTATCCTTCACCGACTCAAGGCACGAGTCATGAGATGTGAAACTCGCCATGGCTCCATGTGCGACTTACTAAGTCCTGCACGACTTCAACGCACATATCAAATAAACATAACACACTAACTTAAACCCTTTGCCACACCATCAAAACCATATCACGGCAAGAGATTGCCCTAACAATCTCCCCCTTTTTGATGTGTGGCAATCCGTTTAAGTTAGGTAAAAACATTTGATATAAATTCTAAGGGTAAGAAAGCATGTAAAGATAAACATGATATAACAACATGCAATTCCCCTTAATCCATGAAATTCTCTATGCAAATTTTCTCCCCCTATCATATATTTCTCCCCCTACAATATATTTCTCCCCCTACATATATTTCTCCCCCTAATGTGATTAACTTAAACATACTTATTTCTCCCCCTTTGACACCATCAAAAAGATTAACACTAAGTTATAAGCTCATGGCATCAATTATAATGGAGGAAAAATATGTCAAGTTGATTTAAAAATTGGGTACCATTTGTTGATGGCATCAAGTATATTTCTACCACTTGTAGGAGGTTTACAAACTGAATTCGGCCTTCAATATTCTGATTTAGCGCCGATCAGCTATCGTATGGCAATCGCACAAAGGAAGCCGAATTTCTGATTTTCTCGATGAAATTCAGAAATGCATTAAAAATTCCAGAAAATTCTAAAAATCATGAAATTCGAGGAACATATTTCTCTTAAGTATATCTATCAAGGAAAAATAGTTTTTCATGAAAAATCATTATATTTTACAAGATTTGCCAAAAATCCAAACACTTGAAAAACCACTAATTTTTGAGTATGTTGGTATCCATTTTAACACCTGGTTTTGCATCCAATTGTTTCAAAACAAGAATACATGTATTTTAAGGTAAGAAATTGTTTTGAAAACATTAGAAATATCCAACCATGATCTTTGGGCAATATGTCTATTTATTAAACATAAGCCTTCCCCATGATTGGTCTATTATTGATATTTTGATACTTTAAATGACCATCTAAATGCCATAGGCATTAGTGGACATTTGTATCATCCTAATATCTCACCCATGCTAAGTTTGCAATCAAGTTATCCTATAGTGAGTGTGAGATATATCCTAGGGGGTATTTGTATATACTTAACCAATATATTCAAGCAATTCTATCATGGTTAAGTATCAACCTAACAACCTACATGATCATAATGACATATATCAATTAATTTCACATTATGATCATAAAATACATGTTTTCATCAAATTATAACCATGCATTAGGTATTATATGATGATAATAAATAAGTTATCACCTAAAGCATGATTTAAACCTATTTATCATGATGATGTGCCCAATATCAAAATCATAAACCATGATTACACATATGCATAGAAATTACATTAATCATCATGATTTAAGCATTATTACCTTTTTATGGGCACGTTATCATCACCCAACACTATCTAAAAATGTTGTCCCATCATCCTAAGTCAACCAAAATATGATATAGGTCAAGTTCATATGGTTGACTACCCTAGGGGTTTTCTAACCCTTAAGGATGGATTTTGGAACCCAAAATAGATTTTTACCTATAGGGTTCACTAGAAATTCCTTGGGGATCCATTTCTTAGCTATTACTTTGTTTTTGTCTAGTCCCCTAGCTATTAGGCATCTATAGGCCTTCTCATTTTTCTTCTCTTTATATCCTAGGCCTTTCTTGTTAAAACTTGCCCTTTGGCTCCCTATGATCATATTCAAGGTGTTGGAGCCAATTGTGAATTTTCCTAGGGCTTTGGTTAAATAATCTACCTTTTCCCTTAATGCCCTATTTTCTTCTATGCATGCATCACTAACATCTAAAGGCACATAATTATCATGTGAGCATGCATCATCATGGCAAGAAGAAGTATCATTATTATTTAAGCATGCATTTTCTAGCTTATTTTCTAATGCCTTAATTTGATCTAGCATGCATTTATTTTTCTTCTTTGCTCTAAACAAATCCCTAGTTAAACTAGAAATCATAGAAACTATTTTACTAGGAGTGGCTTTCGTTACCATAGTTTCCATGTCCTCTTCTTCTTCTTGGATGATGAGGAGGATGATGATGTGGAGGAGGCTCCCCTTCACTTGAGCTCTCTCCTCTTGTGCTTGATCCTTCATTTTTGAGGAGGAGCAATCCAAGTCGTCAAAGGCCATCAAGGCCAAATTGGCGACAAAGGCATTCTCCTCATCCGATGATGAGGAGGAGGATGAGGAAGGATCATCCCATGTCTTGGCCTTGAATGCTTTGGCCTTCCCCTTTTCTTTTGGCTTCTTCTCCTCTTCCTTCTTTTTCTTGCTCCCCTTTTTCTTCTTCTTTTCTTCTTTCTTTTTCCTCTCTTCCTTGCTTTTGTTTAGGAGAGGACAATTGTCCCTTATGTGTCCCTCTCCTTGGCAATTGTAGCATATGACCTTCCCCCTTGGTCTTCTATTCCTATCATTAGATTTATCAAATCTAAAATTCTTAAATACACGCCTCACCTTCCTTACCATGTAGGCTTCTTCGGTGCTATCCATGGAGGAGGATGAGGCTTCATCATCGGAGGAGGAAGGGATCTCTATCTTCTTCTTCCCCTTGTTTGCCATCAAAGCTACTCCTCTTGAGGGTTGAATTTTAGGCTCCTCTTGTATTCCCTCAAGCCTAGTTTCGTGGAGTTCCATTGTTGAAAAGAACTCCTCCAAAGTGCTCACTTCTAAATTCTTGGAGATGTAGAAGGAGTCCACCATGGAGCTCCACTTTGAGGACCGGGGAAAGGCATCTATGGCCTTCATTACCATATCCCGGTTGGAGAGCTTTTCACCTACACTTGTCAAACCGGTTAGAATTTCCTTAAATCTAGAGTGTAGAGATTTTACCTTCTCTCCCTTTTCGAGTTTGATATTGGACAATTGGGAGCGAAGGACATCTCTCCTTGCTAGCTTTGCCTCGGATGTGCCTTCATGGATCTCTATTAATTTCTCCCACATTTCCTTGGCGCTAGCACACTCTCCTATCCGGTTGACTTCTTGTTGAGGGAGTACGTTGTATAGATGGTGCTTGGCCTTTGAATTTGCCAAATACTCTTCTCTTTGTCTTTTGCTCCATCTCGATTTTTCCAAAGGCTCCCCATCTTCATTCCTACAACTCAAACCTTTTCCATAATTAACAATATTTCAAAATCGGTTTCAAGAATACCTCCATTCTCTTTTCCACCAAGAGAATTCGAACCGATGGATGGGTGGATGTTGGAGCCGGCCATTTTTGATGTAGGGCTTGTTGCGGCGGTTAGTCCGGTGACAAGCAACCTCGGCTCTGATACCACTTGTAAGAGGATCGGATGGCCGGCTAGAGGGGGGTGAATAGCCCTCGTTCGTTGGTTATCGGAATTTGCTCGTCTACAATTAGATTAGCGCAAGCGGAAACAACAATACAAGCAAATTAAACAAATAAAAACAAAGCAAAGGAAATAGACAATGCTAACACAAGATGTAACGTGGTTCACGGCTACGCCGCTAATCCACGGTCCCCGATTCGTCCTCGGTGAATCACTCCGCTCAACCTATCCACGAACTGGTCTCTCCTTTGCACCAAGCTAGGTTGTGGTAACCTTTACAATCATGATACCTCTTCTTACAAATAGAATGGAGTAAAAGCGAGTAAGAAGAGTTTAGAGCTTGTGGGGCACTAGGAAGATTGTTTGGAACTTAAGCATTAGCCTCTCAAAGGCTCACACCCTCTCTTTTTATAGAGAGGGCTAACTTCTTCCCATTGGCCGCCATCAGTCGATCGCCGCCATGGCGATCACGCCACTCACTAACGGCCTCCGAACACGTCGGATGCCGACCATCGTTGTCCAACGGAACTCTTGGCAGTCGACTGCTGGACCTCACCCGATCGGCCGACCCGTAGTCGAGCCGGCTCGGCTCGAGCGTTCTGCGGGCAAAAACCCTATTGACTACCGATCGCGCCTTGCAGCCGATCGTTATCTTGGCGATCGGCCAACGATGGCGGCGATCGCGCCACAAACCGATCGTCGATACCACGGTGAGCTACACCGATTAGCAGCGACCGCCATTCCATGGCGACCGGTGTCGAAACCCATACGACACTTTGCCAAAAGGCCCAGTTTCACCAAAGAGCTACCCGTCCCCGGGGTACAATCGCGCACTCTCATTTCTGAGTCCTTCGCCTTGAAGTTCTCTTCGTTCTCGCCACGCCCCTCGATCAGCGCGCGACGGCTGCAATGCTCCTTCGCGTCTCTTGCCTCGAAGTCTACTTCCTCCGGCTTCACTCCAAGCTTCTCGTCCGGCGGTCCCTCGGATGCTCCAAGCGCACGGCTTCCGCAAAGCTATCCTTCACCGACTCAAGGCACGAGTCATGAGATGTGAAACTCGCCATGGCTCCATGTGCGAATTACTAAGTCCTGCACGACTTCAACGCACATATCAAATAAACATAACACACTAACTTAAACCCTTTGCCACACCATCAAAACCATATCACGGCAAGAGATTGCCCTAACAATAGTGAGTGTGAGATGCATCCTAGGGGGGTATTTGTATATACTTAACCAATATATTCCTGCAATTCTATCATGGTTAAGTATCATCCTAACAATTAACATGATCATAATGACATATATGAATGAATTGTACATTATGATCATGAAAAGCATGTTTCCATCAATTTATAACCATGCATTAGGTAATATGTGATGCTAAATAAGGTATTACCTAAAGCATGATTCAAACCTATTTCTCATGATAACGTGCCAAATTTCAAAAACATAAATCATGATTTAAAACATACATAGAAATTACATTAATCATCATGATTTAAGCATTATTACCTATTTATGGGTACGTTATCATCACCCAACACTATCTAAAAAATGTTGTCCCGTCATCCTAAGTCAACCAAATTATGATATAGGTTAGGTCCATGTGGTTGACTACCCTAGGGGTTTTCTAACCCTTAAGGATGGATTTTGGAACCCAAAATAAATTCTTTCCTATTGGGTTCACTAAATACTCCTTGGGGATCCATTTCCTAGCAATTACTTTCTTTTTATCTTGTCCCTAGCTATTAGGCATTTATAGGCCTTTTCATTTTTCTTTTCTTTGTATCCTAGGCCTTTCTTGTTGAAACTAGCTCTTTGGCTCCCTAAGATCATATTTAAGGTGTTGGAGCCAATTGTGAATTTCTCTAGGGCTTTGGTTAAGTGATCTACCTTTTCCCTTAATGCCCTATTTTCCTCTATGCATGCATCATTAACATTTAAAGGCATATAATCATGTGAGCATGCATCATCTAAGCTAGAAGAAATATTTTCATTTTCATTTAAGCATGCTTTTTCTAATTTTTGTTCTAGGTCCTTAATTTGATCTAGCATGCTTTTGTTTTTCTTCTTAGCTCTAAATAAATCTCTAGTTAAGCTAGAAATCATAGAAACTATTTTATTAGGTGAGAGGTTGGTTACCATAGTTTCCATGTCCTCTTCTTCTTCGGATGATGAGGATGATGTAGAAGCTCCCCCTTCATTTGAGCTCTCTCCTCTTGAGCTTGAACCTTCATTTTCGGAGGAAGAGCAATCCAAGTCATCAAAGGCCATCAAGGCCAAATTGGTGACAAAAGCATTCTCCTCTTCTGATGATGATGAAGAGGATGAGGAAGGATCATCCCATGTCTTGGCTTTGAATGCTTTGGCCTTCCCCTTTTCTTTTGCCTTCTTTTCTTCTTCCTTTCTCTTGCTCCCCTTCTTCTTCTTCCTCTTCTCTTCTTTCTTTTTCTTCTCTTCTTTGCTTTTGTTTAGGAGAGGACAATTGTCCCTTATGTGCCCTTCTCCTTGGCAATTGTAGCATATGACCTTCCCCCTTGGTCTTCTACTCCTATCATTAGATTTATCAAATCTAAAATTCTTAAATACACGCCTCACCTTCCTTACCATGTAGGCTTCTTCGATGCTATCCATGGAGGAGGAGGAAGACGCTTCGTCATCGGAGGAGGAGGGGATTTCCATCTTCTTCTTCCCCTTATTTGCCAACAATGCTACTCCTCTTGAAGGTTGAATTCTAGGCTCCTCTTGTATTCCTTCAAGCCTAGTTTCGTGGAGTTCCATTGTTGAGAAGAACTCCTCCAAGGTGCTCACTTCTAAATTCTTTGAGATATAGAATGAGTCCACCATGGAGCTCCACTTTGAGGACCGGGGAAAGGCATCTATAGCCTTCATGAGCATGTCCCGGTTTGATAGCTTCTCACCTACACTTGTTAGCCCAATTAAAATTTCTTTAAACCTAGAGTGTAGTGAGGTTACCTTTTCTCCCTTTTCTAGTTTTATATTGGATAGTTGGGAGCGGAGGAGGTCTCTCCTTGCTAGCTTGGCCTCGGATGTGCCTTCATGGAGTTCTATAAGCTTCTCCCACATCTCTTTGGCGCTAGCACATTCTCCGATCCTGTTGATCTCTTGTTGAGGGAGCACATTGTAGAGATGGTGCTTGGCTTTGGAGTTTGCAAGGTGCTCCTCTCTTTGCCTCTTGGTCCACCTAGATTTCTCTATTGGCTTCCCCTCTTCATCCCTAGGCAAAACGAAATCGGATTCCATTGTAATCATTATATCAAAATCCGTTTCGAAAAATACCTCCATTCGCTTCTTCCACCAAGCGAATTCTCCTTCAAACTTCGGAGGATGGATGTTGGAGCCGGCCATTTTGAAAGTTGCTTGTTGTGGCGGTTAGTCCTCGACAAGCTTTCCTTGGCTCTGATACCACTTGTAGGAGATCGATATGGCCGGCTAGAGGGGGGTGAATAGCCCTCGTACGTTGGACGTTGTAAATTGCTCGTCTACAAAAACGTTAGCGCAAGCGGAAGCAATAAACTAAGACAAGCAATAAATGAAAATATAAACGCTAACAAAGAATGTAACGTGGTTCACGGCTACACCGCTAATCCACGGTCCCTGATTCGTCCTCGGTGAATCACTCCGTTAAACCAATCCACTAAATGGTCTCTCCTTTGCACCAAGCTAGGTGGAGGTAACCTTTACAAATCAAGCACACTCTTCTTACAAATAGAATGGAGTAAGAACAGGTAAGAAGAGTTTAGAGCTTGTGGAGCACTAGGAAGATTGTTTAGAGTATGAGCATTAGCCTCTCAAAGGCTCACACCCTCTCTTTTTATAGAGAGGGCTAACTTCTTCCCGTTTGCCGCCATCAGTCGACTGCCGTCACTACAACGGCCTCCGAACACGTCGGATCCCGACCGTTGTAGTCCAACGGAACTCTTGGCAGTCGACTGATGGACCTCATCGGGCCGATCGCGCTCCGTAGTCGATCACCTACGATTTAACGGTTCTCGTGGTCGAAACCCCATTGACTACCGATCACGCGCCGCAGCCGATCGATGGTCTTGGACGATCGCCACGATGGCGCCGATCCGCCACAATCCACCGTATACCGGTCGAACTCACTCGACAGAGCGATCGCCGCTGACATGGCAATGGCGATCGTGTCGGAAAACCATCCGACACTTGGCCAAATGGCCAAGTTTCACCTAAGAGCTACCCTTCCCCGGGTTACAATCACTCACTCTCATTTCTCGGAATCCTCGCCTTGAAGTTCTCTTCGCTCTACCACGTCCCTAAGCATCAGCGCGCGCTCGCAATGCTCCTTCGCGTCTCTTGCCTCGAAGTCTACTTCCTCCGGCTTCACTCCAAGCTTCTCGTCCGGCGATCCCTCGGATGCTCCAAGCGCACGGCTTCCGCAAAGCTATCCTTCACCGACTCAAGGCACGAGTCATGAGATGTGAAACTCGCCACGGCTCCATGTGCGAATTACTAAGTCCTGCACGACTTCAACGCACATATCAAATCAACATATCAAACTAACTTAAACCCTTTGCCACACCATCAAAACCATATTATGGCAAGAGATTGCCCTAACAATCTCCCCCTTTTTGATGTGTGGCAATGCGTTTAAGTTAGGTAAAAACATTTGATATCAATTCTAAGGTAAGAAAGCATGTAAAGATAAACATGATATAACAACATGCAACTCCCCCTTAATCCATGAAACTCTCTATACAAATTTTCTCCTCCCCCTATCATATATTTCTCCCCCTAAAATAATTAACTTAAACATAATTATTTCTCCCCCTTTGACACCATCAAAAAGATTAACACTAAGTTATAAGCTTATGGCATCAAGTATAATGGAGGGAAAATACCAAAAACATGAATAAAATCTGAAATCAGAAAATTGCAGGCTGATTTTCAGGTGATCAGTCGATCGATGGCAATGACCGCACAATTGATTCAAATTCGCTTTTTCCGGTAATTTAAATGCATTAAAAATTCTAGAAAGTTCAAAAAATCATGAAATTTGGGGAACATATTTCTTTTAAGTATATCTATCAGTGAAAAATATGTTTTCATGAAAAATCATTATATTTCCACATATTTGCCAAAAATCCAAAAGCTTTAAAAACTACTAGGTTTTTTGATCATAAGAGTATCCATTTTAACACCTAGTCTTGCATTGAATTGTCCCAAAACATGAATACATAGATTTTAGATTAAGAAGTTGTTTTGAAAACACATGAAATATCCAACCATGATCTTTGGGCAATATGTCTATGAATTAAACATAAGCCTTCCCTATGATTGGTCTATTATTGCTATTTTGATACTTTAAATGACCATCTAAATGCCATAGGCATTAGTGGACATATGTATCATCCTAATATCTCACCCATGCTAAGTTTGCAATCAAGTTAGCCTATAGTGAGTGTGAGTGCAGTCGTGTTCCTAGTATTGTATGTCGATGACATATTACTTATAGGAAACGATGTGTCAATCTTACAGTCAGTTAAGGTTTGGTTATCCAAGACATTCTCCTTGAAAGACCTGGGAGAAGCAACCTACATCCTTGGGATTAAGATCTATAGAGATAGATCGAAACGGTTGCTTGGTCTTTCGCAGTCTACATATATAGACCGAGTGCTAAAGAGGTTTAGCATGTCGGAATCCAAGAAAGGTTATCTGCCCATCAGGCATGGGGTACACCTTTCAAAGTCGATGTGTCCGCGCACAGAAGACGAGAGGATTTGCATGAGTAAGATTCCCTATGCATCCGCAATAGGATCTATCATGTATGCTATGTTATGTACGAGGCCCGATGTATCGTATGCTCTGAGTGTCACGAGCAGATACCAGTCTGATCCAGGAATGGATCATTGGGCGGCTGTTAAGATTAAGTAATTGAGAAGAACTAAGGATGTGTTCCTAATATATGGAGAAGGGGACATGGTGATACGCGGGTATACAGATGCCAGCTTCCAGACAGACAAGGATGATTCCAGGTCTCAGTCTGGATACGTGTTCACCTTGAATGGGGACGCAGTGAGTTGGAAAAGTTCCAAACAAGAGACTGTAGCGGATTCTACCACTGAGGCAGAATATATTGCAGCTTCGGAAGCAGCAAAGGAAGCGGTTTGGATCAAGAAGTTCGTTCATGAACTTGGTGTGATTCCGACCATTGTTGAAGCAATACCGGTCTACTGCGACAACAATGGAGCAATTGCACAGGCGAAAGAGCCAAGGTCTCATCAACGATCCAAACATGTGCTTCGCCGCTATCATCTTATCAGAGAGATCATAAGTAGGAACGAAATACAAATCGAGAAAATTCCCACTGAAAGGAACTTAGCGGATCCTTTGACTAAAGCATTACCTCAAAGTAAGTTTGAGGGTCATGTTGGTGCTTATGGTATTGGATACCGTAGCGATTGGCATTAGGCCAAGTGGGAGTCTGTTAGTAATATATGAGAGATGTCCTAAGGCAATCGCCTTATGTATGAACCATTTATATGATAAATGAAGATTCACTATTTGAGTATACATGTTTTATGTATTTGATTGGATCTTAAACTCATTTATTGAATGTCCACGATACGATTCACAGCATGAGAGAATTTGTGATTGGATCACAACTAGTGAGTATCTCTACATGTGTAATTGTGATGTATCGGAATTATCCCTAGTCGATGAATTGATGAATTTGGACACCATCAATTCTGTCGAGACTAGCACGAGGTATACTCCTTGGTGTATCCAAGCAGCTGATTCTCACTGGCTGGAGACATTGTGATGTCTGGAGTTAATCGTGGATGCTAGTTATGGTAACTAGTTCATTGGAGTGACGGTAGTAAGACTTCATATGGTTCTCTGCATATATAGATATGTCAATGAAGTTCTTACTGTGGCTTAAGTGCGATGTTCCTTTGACTTGCGGTATTCAAGTCATCTTGATCATGGAGACTTATGCTTTGACATCTTAAGCAAACATCTCCGAGGAGATGTGGACCCGGGATGATTGGGTATAAGTCGAAGTGATCGAAGGTGTTTGAATAGCCTATAAAGGATTCACCACTCCTTGCGAGGAGATGTATACCCATGGCCTCTCGTCGGATTATTACTAAAGTCTTTGGCCAAAGCATTACATGTTTAGAGTAAAGTACTCTTCGATACATGTGGAGTAACTAGAATCCGTAGGACGAGGAAATGATACTTGGGCTAGGTGTGACGTAGTCAGCCTAGTGGGGACTGACACAATAGACCATGTCCTGAACCAAGTGGGTATAAGATGAGTGAAGGGAATGGGGCACGATTCATTCGAGCTGCTGAAGGGTTTCAGAAATAGTTCTGGATCAACCGTTGATCTTTTCGATTAATTGGGGATCATGATGTACTACTAGGTGCCACTCATGATCGTTCTATAATTAATGGTTAATTATAGACGGCCAACATAAACCAAGAACCTATTTGGTCACACGCACAACGAGTGTAATCCAAAGGATTTAAAACGAGCTTGAGAATGGGATTCTCAGACCGAGAGAAACTATGTTTGGTTGGACCAAACATAAAGCGAGCATGAAATTGTTTGATCGCAATGGAAGCGTGGATGGGCTTCTTATGAAGACGTAATGGATGGACCAAAATGGTTTGGTTCTAATCCAATGGATAAGAATAAACCAAAGGGTTTGGTTTATTTTAAACGAATGAACCAAAAGTTGGTTCGGTTCGTTTTAACTTAAAATAAACCATCATGGTTTGGTTTATTTTAACTTATCTTAATGGAGCGGGTTAACGGGCTTTATGGATATGATCCATTAACCATTAAGAGAATTAGTTCTCTATAAAAGTGGGCTTAAGGGATTGTTAAACCCTAACTAATCAATCAAAACCCTAGCCTCCAAGGAGTTGCCGCCCAACCTGGTTGTGCCGCCAACCTCCTTGCCGCCCAGCTGATTGTGCTGCCGTCTAGCTCCTTGCCGTGACCAAGCTTCAGCGGTGAACCTCCGGCGACCCTCCGATGATCTCCTATAGGTTTGGCATCAAGGTGAGCTTTTGTCTCCTTGTTTTGGCCGGCGCCTATATCCTCCACCAAGCTGTCCAGTTTTCTGGACAGCTTCTCCTCCTCTCGTCGGAGCGTCGTTTGGACGACGTTTAGTGCTCCGACAGCGGCTAACTTACCGGGGATTTGATCTCCGGTAATCCTCTGAGGCGGAGGACGAAGGATTCGTCAAACGGTTGACGAATACCTCTCCGGAGAAGCGAGTTTTGAGAACTCGTTTTGGATCCGAATTTGGATTCGGATCGTGATCATCTCTCGATCACGTCGTCTTCAACACGAGGCTAGTAACCCGTACGAAGACGAAGCTCGTGACTTAGCGAAGTCATCCCGAGGAGCTCGGCGTGGATACGGATAGAGACGATTCTTACGAGGATCGTTCCGGTTGATGCCGTTCCCGCTACACGTCATACGGAAGGTATAACGTAGTTTAATTTCCTTTTATTGCAAATTTTAATTTACGGTTATGTCTACACTTGTTGTAATAGCATGCGTGTGTTGTGTGTGTTGTAATAAATAGGAGTATTTATTATTTTTAATTGCTTACGCTGTGCTCATGTTTACGAAACATGATCGAACACACACACGCCGCGGTGCCGGAAACCCAACAGTGGTATCAGAGCCCAGGTTGTGTTTCGACATAATCGTAAAAATGGTTTTGCGATAGTCATAATGTATTTCTGGAAGTTTTCTAAATTTTGGAAATTTAGAAGTATTTATGGAAATTTTTCAATTTTGGAAAGTCTAGAAGTATTTATGGAAATCTTCCACTTTTGGAAAGTTGGAAGTATTTATGGAAATTGATATTTTCCATAAATAAAATATTTGATTAGATTCTTAAAATTTGTTTCCTAATTTAATCATGATTTGATTTGGGAAATCAAATCTTAAAATATTTTATTTCCATAAGTAGTTTTAATGATTTAGGAAATTGGTTTCCTAAATAGATTTTCCTTAATCAAATAATTCCATGAATAAAATATGTGATTAGATTTGGAAATTTGTTTCCTAATTTAATTATGATTTGATTTGGAGAATCAAATCTTAAACATATTTTATTTCCATAAATAGTTATGACATATAAGGAAATATAGACATGACATAATTGTATGTCATGTAATTGCATTAGATGCATAACATTATGCCATGCGTGTCGTGACATGTAGATGTATGCCATGTATGCCATGCCATGTAGATAATAGTTATTTGCATGCAAAGAGGATGAGACATAAAAACCCTTAATCAATATTAAAGCCTACACCTTCCATTAATATGGTTAGAACCAGAGTTACATTTCTTGTTTGGGTTGTTGGACTCTCTCCAAGCCCGGCTCGAACTGAATATGTTCAAACCATGGAATAGTTTAATACTAATATGGTAAGAGTCAGAGGTCAATCGTTAGCTTTGGTTGTTGGACTCTCTCCAAGCTGGGCTAATTGGTTGAATGCGCTCTAACCATATTAAAACTATGTCCCGATTAATGGGTTGGCTTTAACCTGGAGCATCGGCTTGTTGGACTCTCTCTAAGGTCGATGTAAAGGGAGGTGAAGTTGGGTGCTATGCATATGATGCATACTTGTTAATGTGTTAACAACCCGATGTATGTGTGAACATTCAATTAGTTGATAGCACATTGTGATAGTTGCATATATGGGATATGCAATCGGTATAGATGATACCTACCGTCGTAGTTATGAATGGCTTGTTGGACTCTCTCCAAGGTTGTTCATAACTATGATGGATATCAGCCCATTCGGAGATGGACCTACGATCTCCCGAAGTGATTTTGGGGTTTTTGAATTCGAAAAATGAATGGGATTTATAAATGTATATTGATGCATTTTAAAATCATTTTCTCATATATGCTCGTTTTGTATTTCTAGGTCAATAAATTGATCATGACGTCTTTGAATTTGCGCACTATTTTGGATTGAACAAATTAGGGCCTAACTTCTGGGTGGCTTAGAAACACGAGAATTGTTCTCAAGGCGGAAAAGCTTGCATATGTCCTTGAAGAGCCTCTTCACCGTCCTAAGGGCGATGCAACTCGGACCAAATGTTGGTCTATCAGAAGCATGTGGCAGATTCTGAGCTGGCGAGTTGCATCATGCTAGCGGCGATGGTACCTGAGCTGCAGAAGCAGCATGAGCATATGGATGCTAACACTATGGTCTTCCATCTTCATGAGTTGTTCGATGAGCAAGCGAGATCCGAAAGGTTCGAGGTCTCTAGGCTCCTCTTCACCACGAAGATGCAAGAAGGTTAAATCTGTAGTGCGGTTTGTGCTAAAGATGAGCAGGTACATCGAGCGGCTAGCTACCCTCGGTTTTGTGATGGATCATGAGTTAAGTATTGACTTAATTCTGCATTGTTTGCCCAAGAGTTTCTCGCAATTTGTGATGAACTATCGGATGAACAAATTGGAATCCACCATTCCCAAGCTCCTCAATATGCTGAAGACTGTGGAGCCTTCTGTGAAGCATGAGGAGAAGGCGGTTCTGTTAGTTGATTCCTCAAAGAAAGGTTCTAAGAGGAAGACAAAAGAACAGAAGAAAGGAAAGAAAAAGGCAAAGAAGGCGGAACCAGCGAAAAAGGGCACTTGCCATCACTGTGGCAAGGAAGGCCACTGGCGAAGAAACTGCAAGATTTATCTTGAGTCCATGAAGAAGAAGAAGGCATCCGATGCCCCATCCTCTTTAGGTATCTTCGTTATTGATTGTCATTCTATTTCCTTAGACACTTGGGTATTGGATACTGGGTGTAGCTCACATATATGTAATGACATACAGGGGCTAAGGAATAGAAGAAGACTTGTCAGAGTGGAGTCAAATTTGCGAGTTGGCAATGGAGCAAAGGTTGCTGCGGTCGCCATCGGAACTTATTTGCTGAAGCTCCCTAGTGGACTAGTCTTGGAACTGGACAATTGCTATTATGTTCCTTCTCTAATAAAGAACATTGTTTCTATTTCCTGCTTAAATAGAAATGGTTTCCATTTAACGTTTAGTAACAATTGTTGTTATATAACTTTGAATGGCGTACTTTATGGAACTGGAACTTTGAGTAATGGCATTTATACGTTGGACGTATCCAGTGACATTTTCAATATCGAAGCGAGCAACACGCGTGCTCGAAAGGATAATCAAATAGACTCCTATATGTGGCATTGTCGTCTTGGCCATATAAGCAAGAAACGCATGTCCGAATTACACCGATGTGGAATTCTGGAATCGTTTGAATTGGATTCATACGATACATGCGAATCATGCTTAAAAGGCAAGATGACTAAGTTACCTTTTACTGGAAAAGGTGAACGAGTGGTAGAGTTACTAGGTCTAATACATACTGATGTCTGTGGACCTATGTCAACTCAAGCTTTAGGAGGCTATAGCTACTTCATTACCTTCACCGATGATCACTCACGGTTTGGGTATGTGTTCTTGATGAAACACAAGTCTGAAGCCTTTGAAAGGTTCAAAGAATTCAGAAATGAAGTAGAGAAACAACATGACAAGAGTATTAAAATACTTGATCGGATCGAGGTGAATACTTAAGTCAAGAGTTTCTTGATTATCTAAGAGACAATGGCATATTGTCTCAATGGACTCCGCCCTATACACCACATAATGGTGTATCTCGAGAGGTGTAATCAGGACCTTGTTGGACATGGTCGGTCAATGATGAATCATGCAACTCTTCCCAAGTCCTTTTGGGGTTATGCACTTGAGACATTTGTTTACTTGTTAAGCAGAATGCCTACAGGTAGTCTCAACTACTCCATATGAGATATGGAATGGTAAGAAACCTCATGTATCTTACTTGAAGATATGGGGTTGTCTGCTTATGTAAAGTTTATGTCGGACAAATTGGATGCTAAGTCGATAAATGTCTATTTATTGGATACCCTAAGGAAACAAGGGTTACCAATTCTATCATCTGTGGAACAAAGGTGTTTGTTTCAAGGCATCTTTGTGTTTCTAGAAAGAGTTTCTCTTGCAAGAAAATAGTGGGAGTGTCGTCGAGCTTGAGGAGGCTCGAGAGACTCAAATAGACATTGATGAGATACAGTGAAGCACATGACAAGGCAACTCATAGTGATGAGCAATCAGTGGACCTATTGTAACACCACATCTTCGTAGATCCGGTAGAACCATGATATTCTGAGAGATATGGATTTCGTAAGTGAATCGAGCACGTGTTACTCATTGATGATGAGAGCCTACCGATTATGAAGAAGTCGACAAGTTGAGAAAGGGATAAGTGGCTTGGTGCCATGAAGTCGAAATGGATTCCATGTATGAAAACCAAGTTTGGAACTTGGTTGACCCACTGAAGGCATAAAGCCTATAGGGTGCAAGTGGGTTTTCAAGAAGAAAACCGACATGGATGGTAATGTGATTACCTATAAGGCTAGATTGGTGGCGAAGGATATGCGTCAAAAGCAAGGTGTTGATTATGGCGAAACCTATTCCTGTAGCTATCTTAAATCCATTCGGATGCTCTGGCCATAGCGGCTCATTATGATTATGAGATATGGCGGATGGATGTGAAAACGACTTTCCTTAATGGAAACCGCTCGAGGGCGTGTATATGATACTGACTGAGGTTTCACATCGGTTGATAAAACCAAGGTATGCAAATTCGGCGATCCATTTATGGATTGAAGCAAGCATCGAGGCTGGAATATCCGTTTTGATGAGACGATCAAAAGTTTGATTTCTCACAAAATCGAGACGAACCTTGTGTGTACAAGAAGGTTAGTAGAAGTGCGATCGTGTTCCTAGTATTGTATGTCGATGACATATTACTTATAGGAAAGCGATGTGTCAATCTTACTGATCGATTAAGGTTTGGTTATCCAAGACATTCTCCATGAAAGACACAGGAGAAGCAACCTACATCCTTGGGATTAAGATCTATAGAGATAGATCGAAGCGGTTGCTTGGTCTTTCGATCATATATAGACCAAGTGCTAAAGAGGTTTAGCATGTCGGAATCCAAGAAAGGTTATCCTACCCATCGGGCATAGGGTACACCTTTCAAAGTCTATGTGTCCGCGCACGAGAAGGCGAGAGGATTTGCATGAGTAAGATTCCTATGCATCATGATAGGATCTATCATGTATGCTATGTTATGTCACGAGGCCCGATGTATCGTATGCTCTCGAGTGTCACGGCGGATACGATCCGATCGAGGAATGGATCATTGGGCTATTAAGGCGATCCTTAAGTACTTGAGAAGAACTAAGGATGTGTTCCTAATATATGGAGAAGGGACATGGTGATATGCGGGTATCTGGATGCGGCTTCGAGACGGACAAGGATGATTCAGTGTCTCGATCTGGATCGTGTTCACCTTGAATGGGGCCGCGATGAGTTGGAAAAGTTCCAAACAAGAGGCGTATGGCGGATTCTACCTGAGGCGAGAATATATTGCGGCTTGAAGCGTGAAGGCGGTTTGGATCAAGAAGTTCGTTCATGAACTTGGTGTGATTCGACCATTGTTGAAGCAATACGGTCTCTGCGACAACAATGGAGCAATTACTGACGAAAGAGCCAAGGTCTCATCAACGATCAAACATGTACCGCGCTATCATCTTATCGGAGAGATCATAAGTAGGAGCGAAATACAAATCGAGAAAATTCCCCTTTGAAAGGAACTTAGCGGATCCTTTGACTAAAGCATTACCTCAAAGTAAGTTTGAGGTCATGTTAGTGCTTATGGTATTGGATACCGTAGCGATTGGCATTAGGCCAAGTGAAGTCTGTTAGTAATATATGAGAGATGTCCTAAGGCAATGCGCCTTATGTATGAACCATTTATATGATAAATGAAGATTCACTATTTGAGTATACATGTTTTATGTATTTGATTGGATCTTAAACTCATTTCTTGAATGTCACGATCGATTCACGGCATGAGAGAATTTGTGATTGGATCACAACTAGTGAGTATCTCTACATGTGTAATTGTGATGTATCGGAATTATCCTAGTCGATGAATTGATGGATTTGGACACCATCAATTACTGTTGAGACTAGCACGAGGTATACTCCTTGGTGTATCAAGCGGTGATTCTCCTGGAGACATAGTGATGTCGGAGTTAATCGTGGATGCTAGTTATGGTAACTAGTTCATTGGAGTGACCAGTAGTAAGACTTCATATGGTTCTCTGCATATATAGATATGTCAATGAAGTTCTTCTTGTGGCTTAAGTGCGATGTTCCTTTGACTTGCGGTATTCAAGTCATCTTGATCATGGAGACTTATGCTTTGACATCTTAAGCAAACATCTCTAGGAGATGTGGACCGGGATGATTGGGTATAAGTCAGTGATCGAAGGTGTTTGAATAGCCTATAAAGGATTCACCACTCCTTGCGAGGAGATGTATACCCATGGCCTCTCGTCGGATTGTTACTAAAGTCTTTGGCCAAAGCATTACATGTTTAGAGTAAAGTACTCTTGATACATGTGGAGTAACTAGAATCCGTAGGGCGAGGAAATGATACTTGGGCTAGGTGTGACGTGAAAGTCGACCTAGTGAGGGTGACACAATAGACCATGTCTGAACCAAGTGGGTATAAGATGAGTGAAGGGAATGGGGCACGATTCATTCGAGCTCTTGAAGGGTTTGAAATAGTTACGGATCAACCGTTGATCTTTTGGTTAATTGGGGATCATGATGTACTACTAGGTGCCACTCATGATCGTTCTATAATTAATGGTTAATTATAGGCGGCCAGCATAAACGAGAACCTATTTGGTCACACGCTGCAGTGTAATCAAAGGATTTAAAGCGAGCTTGAGAATGGGATTCTCGGGCCGAGAGAAACTATGTTTGGTTGGACCAAACATAAAGCGAGCATGAAATTGTTTGATCGCAATGGAGCGTGGATGGGCTGTCTTATGAAGACATAATGGATGGACCAAAATGGTTTGGTTCTAATCCAATGGATAAGAATAAACCAAAGGGTTTGGTTTATTTTAAGCGAATGAACCAAAAGTTGGTTGGTTCGTTTTAACTTAAAATAAACCATCATGGTTTGGTTTATTTTAACTTATCTTAATGGAGCGGGTTAACGGGCTTTATGGATATGATCCATTAACCATTAAGAGAATTAGTTCTCTATAAAAAGTGGGCTTAAGGGATTGTTAAACCTAACTAATCAATCAAAACCCTAGCCTCCAGGAGTTCTTGCCGCCCAACTTTGGTTGTGCCGCCCAACCTCCTTGCCGCCAATGTGCTGCCGTCTAGCTCCATGTACGGCGACCAAGCTTCAGCCAGTGAATCCGCGACCCTCCGTGATCTCCTATAGGTTTGGCATCAAGGTGAGCTTTTCTCCTTGTTTTGGCCGGGCGCCTACTTTCCACCAAGCTGTCCAGTTTTCTGACAGCTTCTCCTCCGCCGGAGCGCCGCTTGACGACGGTTAGTGCCCACAGCGCTAACTTATCCGGGATTTGATCTCCGTAATCCTCTGAGGTGGAGGACGGCGATTCACAACGGTTGACGAATACCTCTCCGGAGAAGCGAAGTTTTGAGAACTCGCTTTGGATCCGAATTTGATTCTGGACGTGATCATCTCTCGATCACGTCGTCTTCAACACGAGGCTAGTAACCCGTCACGAGACGAAGCTCGTGACTTAGCGAAGTCATCCCGAGGAGCTCGGCGTGGATACGGATAGAGACGATTCTTACGAGGATCGTTCCGGTTGATGCCGTTCCCGCTACACGTCATACGGAAGGTATAACGTAGTTTAATTTCCTTTTATTGCAATTTTAATTTACGGTTATGTCTACACTTGTTGTAATAGCATGCATGTGTTGTGTGTGTTATAATAAATAGGAGTATTTATTATTTTTATTGCTTCCGCTGTGCTCATGTTTACGAAACATGATCGAACACACACACGCCGCGGTGCAGGAAACCCAACACAAGGAGTATACCTCGTGCCAGTCTCGATTGAATTAATGGTGTCCAAATCCATCAATTCATCGACTAGGGATAATTTTGATACATCACAATTACACATGTAGAGATACTCACTAGTTGTGATCCAATCACAAATTCTCTCATGCTGTGAATCATATCGTGGACATTCAGTAAATGAGTTTAAGATCTAATCAAATACATGAAAACATGTATACTCAAATAGTGAATCTTCATTTATCATATAAATGGTTCAAACATAAGGCGATTGTCTTAGGACATCTCTCATATATTAGTAACAGAACCCCAATATGATTGGACATTAATGTGTTGTAATTCATAATACGACATGCGTGTCATTTTTGTGATTGTGCTTGTTGTATAGGGTCTGCGACATACATGTCATGCCTCTTCTTTTTAAAATTCTAGTTGTAAATAGTCTTAGACTCGAATGTAACTCGAGTTTCGTGTTTGTAATGTACAAAATGGAGTGGTAGAAGGTCCACTTCTAGACGGAGTTACGAGAAGGGTGCCAACGACACATGACAGTCAAAGGAGGCACTTGGTGAAGCCGCTAACCCTAGGTTGACCATCCGATCTTCTCATTGGCTTGAGAAAATCGTAGTAGGGCCATGACCTAATCACAATTAATTTATATATATGTATATATGTTGATATATATATATATATATATATATATATATATATATATATTTGTTATTCTTGTATGTATGTGATGCATGCTAGTAGAATAATGCTTGTATGTATATGATGCATGCTAGGATATTTTTCTTGTATGTATATGATGCATGCTAAAATAATGCTTCTATGTATGTGATGCATGCTAGTGTAGGATAATAAAGGCCTTAATGCGCATATGATACACATTATGATTAGATTAGATCTTAATCGAATCAACTCGAAAATGCCTACCAGGTCCTTGATACCCATCACTACCTCAATCATTTGTAGTTGTTGAATCTGCCAAAGCAGAGCAACGCATATTATCTTGGTATGGTGCGAAGGGACAATCTTGGTCCTGCCTATCACAGCTTGGGTTAGAGTAAGCTCAATTAGATTAAGTAAAACTAGTTAACTCAATCGGATTGAGTAAAACTATAGGCATATTCCAACCGTTGGAAAGATAGGATAAGATCGCATTTACACTAAATCTTGGGAGATTTATCCAAAGCTAACTCAAGGTCTTTTGTAAATGTGGGTCTTGATCCTATAAACAAGAGTTGCATAGAGATGTAATCGGTAATGTGTTATTTACCCGATCATACTAAGTCTTGGGCGATTTAGCCAAAGCTAACTCAAGGCTTAGTATGATGTGGATCTTGTCCCGCAGGAATTATAGCTAGTTTGTATAAATCTAGTAATGTGGTTTGACCACTTCCATAACTCGATTCTATAAAATTCCTATAATTCAGTGGGAGTATCATTTGATTAAAGGCATAATTAAATGATAAAAGGAATATGATATTAATTTTCTGCATTGTGTATATTGTAGATAACTATGTCGACAAACACGAACAATCTCTCCCTGCATTCTGTCCTTGAGAAGGACAAGCTCAATTGAGCAAATTTCTTGGACTGGTATAGGAACCTGAGAATCGTTCTCACCCAAGAAAGGAAACTGTACGACCTGGAGTAGCCCATTCTGGAGGCACCTCCTGCCACTGCCTCGCAAGCTGACAAAGATGCTTACAAGAAGCATCAAGATGATGCATTAGATGTGTCATGTCTAATGCTCGCGACCATGAACTCTGAGCTTCAGAAGCAACACGAGTTCATGAATGCTTATGATATGGTTGAACATCTTCGTCAACTATATCAAGGACAAGCAAGGCACGAGAGATATGAAATCTCTAAGGCATTGTTTGGGTCCAAAATGCAAGATGGGACTCCCGTAGGTTCATATATACTCAAGATGATTGGGTACGTAGAAAACCTACAGAGATTGAGATTCCCACTTGGACAAGAGATGGCCATTGACTTGATCTTGCAGTCTTTGCCACAAAGCTACAATCAATTTGTCATGAATTACAATATGAATGAAATTGATAAGCCACTGCCTGAGATGCTCAGCATGTTGAGAACTGCTGAGCTCAACCTTAAGAAGGGAAAATCTGACTCCATTTTGATGGTGCAAAGGAAGAAAGGCAAGGGCAAGCCTAAAGGTAAGGGAAAGTCCCAAGCCAAGGGCAAAGGCAAAGAACATAAACTCAAAGGAGGGGTGGCCAAGGAAGGGGCTTGCTTCACTGCAAGGAAGCTAGACACTGGAAGCGTAACTGCAAAGCTTACCTAGAAGATCTTAAGAAGAAGAGAAGTGAGACTTCTACTTCAGGTATAAATATTATAGAAGTCAATCTATCTATTTCTTCATCATGGATATTAGATACCGGATGTGCATCTCACATTTGTACTAATGTGCAGGCGCTGAGAAATAGCAGGACATTGACAAAGGGCGAGGTGGACCTACGAGTAGGAAATTGAGCAAGGGTTGCTGCTGTTGCTGTAGGAACTTATGATCTATCTCTTCCCTCTGGGCATGTACTAGAATTAGATGAATGTTGTTATGTGCCTGCCTTAACTAAGAACATAATTTCGGTTTCTTGTTTGGACAAGAAAGGATTTACATTTATAATAAAGAACAAATGTTGTTGGTTTATTTAAATGATATGTTCTATTATAGTGCACCTCTAATGAACGGACTCTACTTTCTAGACTTAGAGACCCCCATCTATAACATAAGTACCAAAAGGTTCAAGTCAAATGAGTTGAACCAAACCTATCTCTGCCATTATCGCTTAGGTCACATAAATGAGAGTCGCTTATCTCAGCTCCATAAGAATGGGCTGCTAGACTCATTTGATTTTGAATCATATGAGACATGCGAGTCTTGCCTTTTAGGCAAGATGACCAAGATTCCCTTTAGTGGATATAGCGAAAGAGCAACAGACTTGTTAGGACTTATACATAGTGATGTATGTGGCCCTTTCAATGTTGCAGCTAGAGGTGGTTACAGGTACTTCATTACATTTACTGATGACTTCAGTAGATATGGTTATGTGTATCTCATGACACATAAATCAGAATCCTTTGAAAAGTTCAAAGAATTCAAGAATGAAGTACAAAACCTGCTTGGCAAGAGTATTAAGATACTTTGATCAGATCGAGGTGGTGAATACCTTAGCCATGAGTTTCATGACTATCTAGCTGAGTGTGGGATTCTATCCCAACTCACTCCTCCTGGAACACCACAGTGGAATGGTGTATCCGAAAGGAGGAATCATACCCTATTAGATATGGTACGATCTATGATGAGTCACACAGATCTTCCTATATCTTTTTGGGGATATTCTCTAGACACAACAACCTTTACCCTTAACCGTGTACCATCCAAGGCTGTGATAAAGACATTATATACGATATGGACAGGGAGAAATCCCAAGATGTCTTTCATTAGGATTTGGGGTTGTGAGGCTTACATTCGACGTCAAGTCTTAGACAAACTAGGACCCAAATCCGATAGGTGCTATTTTGTTGGATATCCCAAGGACACGAAGGGATATTACTTCTACATTCCTAGTGAGCACAAAGTGTTTGTGGCAAAGACTAGGGTTTTTCTAGAAAGGGATTTTGTTTCTAGGAAAACTAGTGGGAGTACGTTTGATCTTGAAGAAATTCAAGATAAGGACCATAACACTGAGGCCTTGATGGAGGTTGAACAGGAACCACAAAGTATTATGGGTGATGAGGTTGTTGCACAAAGAGTTGTGGAACAATCACCTGTTCAGATAGACTTACCTCTTCGCAGGTCTAATAGGGTAGGTCATCAGCCTAAGAGATACTCATTTCTCTTGTCTGACCATGATGATGTTATGCTTATTGAGAATGAGCCTACCTCCTATCAGGAAGCTATGATGAGCCCAGACTCTGAGAAATGGCTAGAGGCCATGAGATCCGAGATGGAATCCATGTACACCAACCAAGTATGGACTTTGGTTGATCCACCTGAAGGGGTCAAACCCATTGGGTGTAAGTGGGTCTTTAAGAGAAAGACTGACATGGATGGACTTATGCATACCTATAAGGGCCGATTGGTGGCTAAAGGTTTCAAGCAAATTCATGGTATTGACTTTGATGAAACATTTTCTCTAGTGGCGATGTTTAAGTTCATTCGGATCATGCTTGCTATTGCAGCATACCACGATTATGAGATCTGGCAGATGGATGTCAAAACCGTATTTCTGAATGGAAACTTACTCGAGGATGTGTACATGACACAACCTAAGGGTTTTGTAGATCCACAACATACTGGGAAAGTATACAAGCTGCAAAGGTCCATTTATGGGCTAAAGCAAGCTTCTCGGAGCTGGAATCTTCGATTCGATGATGCGATAAAACAGTTTGGTTTCATCAAGAAAGAAGATGAATCCTATGTCTACAAGAGGGTTAATAGGAACACTGTTGTCTTCCTTGTATTTTATGTAGATGACATACTACTCATTGGGAATGACATCCCTTCGCTACAGTCTGTGAAGACTTGGCTGGGGACGTGCTTCTCAATGAAGGACTTAGGTGAAGCAACCTGTATTCTAGGCATCAAGATCTATAGAGATAGATCTAAGAGATTGCTTGGCCTAAGTCAGAGTACATACATTGACATAGTATTACTACGGTTTGCCATGCAGAATTCCAAGAAGGGACTTCTATCGATGTCACATGGTGTGAGTCTTTCGAAGACTCAAAGTCCCTCTTCTAGAGAGGAGAGAGACTGCATGGATAAGATCTCGTATGCATCTGCTATAGGATCTATAATGTACGCCATGCTATGTACTCATCCTGATGTCTCATATGCTTTGAGCATGACGAGTATATACTAGTCAGATCTAGGTGAGCGTCACTGGATAGCAGTCAAGAATATTCTTAAGTACTTGAGAAGGACTAAAGAATATTTCTTGATATTTAGAGGCGATGAGGAGCTAGCTGTAAATGGTTACAGCGATGCCAGCTTCCAAACTGACCAGGATGATTATAGATCACAGTCAGGGTTCATGTTTTGCTTGAATGGTAGCGCTATGAGTACCCACAGAGGCTAACATCGTAGATCCCATGACCAAGGCTTTTACACAGAAAAAGCATGATGGTCACACTTGGTCATTGGGTATTAGATACTACGGTGATTGACACTAGTGCTAGTGGGAGATTTTTAGTGAAAGCCCTAGAGCCAATCATGTGTCAGCTTTCAAACTGACCAGGATGATTATAGATCGCAGTCAGGGTTTATGTTTTGCTTGAATGGTAGCGCTATGAGTAGCCACAGAGGCTAACATCATAGATCCCTTGACCAAGGCTTTGGCACATAAAAAGCATGATGGTCACACTTGGTCATTAGGTATTAGATACTACGGTGATTGACACTAGTGCTAGTGGGAGATTTTTAGTGAAAGCCCTAAAGCCAATCATGTGATGATTGTTGTATGGACTTTATTGTATCATATTCCTATTAATAAAGGCATGGTTATTATATTTACTTGTATTGGTACCAAATAACTAAGTATAATAACGTCCTTGAGTAGTAGGTTCTTATCTATATTAATCGATTGGTTGAATCGATAATGAGAAAATATAGAGAACACTACTCTTAATCATTCTTAGTCAAGTATTAACATTCAGGGACAATGTTAATGCGTAGAGACTAGCATGTAGGTCAACACGATGACTTGATCTCACAAGTCATGGATATGAGATATCAAGTTGACACATGGGTATGCATTGGAGAATGTATATTGAATGACCCCCCATGAGAAAGTATCATGGATCGTTATATGAGTGTCATATACTTTCTCATGTGGCTATTAGTATGACTATTAGTCCTTAGACCTGAAGTCACTGTTGGATCGAGAAGCGTCG
This sequence comes from Wurfbainia villosa, assembly GCA_025175895.1. Lineage (NCBI taxonomy): Eukaryota > Viridiplantae > Streptophyta > Magnoliopsida > Zingiberales > Zingiberaceae > Wurfbainia > Wurfbainia villosa. The sequence goes on along the minus strand of CM045988.1, from coordinate 15,584,133 downwards.
CTAGAGGGGGCATAGAATTTCTTTTCGTTCATTTATGTTCGTTAAAACACGAGTAGAAACAACGGAAAAATAAGAAGACAAGTTTATTTTTACTTGGTTCACAACCCAACGGTTGCTACTCCAAGGCCCTATCGGTCCTAGACCGCGTACGGAGGGCAAAGCACTATAACGTCTCCTCCTCGTTGGAGGTAGGAGACAACGATCACAAAACCGAATGTACGAGGATGAGGCAACAAACCTACCTCACCTCGTTACGAAAAAACAACGAATACAATATTAAAATATATTACTAGATGCTACGGCCGACGAAGAAGATCTGAACTTGTTGTCGCGTCGGCGTTATGACGGTGTTGGAGCATTGGCGTTGTAGGAGCACTTGATGAATAAACTTGATGATGATTGGAGTTGGAATCCTCCCCTCCTTTTATAGAATTTAGCCTTTGAATTTGTCTCCTCATATTTCGGAACAGATCACGAAGTTGTATAAATTTTATCGCATAGTGGCCGCGTCAAACCTTATCCGTTTTGACCTAGCGCAAGGGCTGATTCGTCGCCATCAGTCGACTGATGCCTCCCATCAGTCGACTGATGAGCATCAGTCGACTGCCCCATGTCCAGCAGTCGACTGCCAGCCTGGCCACTTCCCTGCAGTGAGAGGTTTTTCTCAGAAAATGATAAATACGATGATTTCTAACCGTCTGATCTCGACCTAGACCTTCCACAAGAAGTCTTAGTCGGATCACCGCCTACGGTCATCCCCGTACAGAGGACACGACCTTACCATCTCTCACTCACACGAGCTTACCTCGATTCTTACTGTGTCACTTTTTCTTCCGGCCTTCCACTCGATTCCTTCGGCTCCCTCCAAAGTCACTCGAGTGTCGCCCGACCACCGCGGCTTCCTCCGGGTGTCGCTACCCTTTAGGGGTTATGTAAAATAGGGGGTTAAAAACAATATGGTATATGCATGCATCAAGATAAATTAGCTATGAGTCCAAGCATACGTCTAGCATTAATTAGATAGATTGGTTCGAGGTGTGTCCCTCTGCACCAATAATCTAAAGGTTTGGAATATACCCCTTAGGGTTAGTTTGCTTTCCCCCTTAGTCAAATATATGAAGTATAAGAGATGTAGGGGGCGCTAAACTTTGGCCTAAGAGTTGTTAAGTACAATAGTTGGGAAAATAAATAGTATTTTGAAGAGGTTATATTTCAATTATCCTTAACATCTCACCCATTCTATGTGTTTCAGAATTTGTTCACCTTATATGTTTTGTGAGATGATTTTAAATTGATTAATGATAGTCAACCTTGGGTTAGATTCGGATTTAACCTTTAGATCGTTAAGTAACTTTTCGAGAAATTGGCTTCCAGGTCATGGCGAGGCACAGGGGGCTTCTTTGATCGGAACAACGACCACTTCCTTAGACAAAGCCAAATTAAAGAAAATATCACTTAAGTCACTTAGGGTTACTTCCTGGTCTAACTAGTTTAGGATACGGCGAGGTAGCTTCAGCTAGTTCCACTCGGTCAAATGCATCAAGCTAGATACGCCTTATCTAGCTCGAATACACGAGACTTTGTTTCCCTAACGTACTATCATCTCGCCGCGTCCTGATACTATGTTATCAAGAGTTTACTAAATATTTTCCCTGTCTAGCCGTTCTACAAATTAAAGTAAAATATTCAATGGTTTTGCTAAGTAAGCGGATATACTATTTTATTGTTAGCTCCCCCTGGACCATTGAACCAATATGGTCTATTCAAATAATGAATTTGATCTTGGGGAATCCAAAACTTATTAGTCCTTATATGTGAATTCAATAAAACCTTTGGGACCCATGCTTGGACTCTTTGATGACTATGATTTACGATAGACATATATGACCTATTCGTAGTCGTTGACCTAAATCTGAGTCTGGCTTTGTTGTACACGACTCTTTGGGTTCCAAGTAGTCGGTTAAGATTCTTAGATCCCAATGTGAACCTTTCCAACATAGCCTCAACCTCTTGAACTCGGTCTTTCAAGAGAGAATTCTCCTCTTCAAGTTTTTCAATTTGGGTTGAGTTTCCCTCTTGAACTTGACTAGTTGAAGAGGTTAGAGTAGCCTCTTGCTTGAGGGTTTCAACCTCCTCAAGTAACGACTCAACCCTAGACTCGGACTTAGTTAATTTCCAATTAAGCATTTTAATTGTATTGTAAAGCATATGAATTAGTGAGCGGCTAACCTTAATTTTCTCTTTTGGTCCGGCTTAGAGTTGCTTCTCGAAGTAGTCCTCGAGTTCGGAGTCGGTGTTTTAATTGGATTCGGATTCGGACTCTTCGGGTCTTGCCATGCATGCTATGCCGCCGCCTTCTTCGTTGTCCCATGTTGCATGAAAAGTCTTCTTTTGATTTGATTTGAATTGTGCCTTCTTTTTATTCTTTAGTAGCCTCCTTTCCCTCTGAACGATCTTCCGCACTACATTCACTATTGCTTCTACATTTTCGGATTCGGACTCTAATTCGTCGTCGGGTTCGAGTCCATCTTCTTGCCTGGTAGGTGGCTTGCTTCTTTGTCCTGCAAGTAGAGCAATACCTCTCTCGGCCCAGACCACGTTAGTTTGCTCGTGAAGTTCAAACTCGGAAAATAATTCGTCTAACCTAAGCTTCGAAAGGTCCTTAGAGACCTTGTAGGCATCGACCATGGATGCCCACAAGGTAGTCCTAGGAAATGAATTAAGAACGTACCTTAGTAGGTCGCAGTTTTCGACCTTGTGTCCGATGGTGTGCAGGCCGTTGACAATGTCCTGGACGCGGGCGTGTAGTTGCGTCGCCGTCTCGTGTTCCTGCATCTTAAGGTTATACAACTTATTGAAAAGAAGGTCACGTTTACATACCTTAGCATCGGACGTTCCTTCGTGTAGCTCGATTAATTTGTTCCATAGGGCCTTGGCGCTAATGAATGGTCTGGTGCGGTTGAGTTCCTCCTTGGACAAGCCGCATTGCAATATTTGGGTTGCTCTTGCATCGGCTTCGATTTGCCTCTTGGTTACATTTGTCCACTTGTTGAAATCCAAGGGCTCTCCTTGATCATTGGTGGGAAAATCAAAGCCGGTTTGGATTATTATCCAAGTCTCGACTTGTGTTTTCAAGAAACACTCCATCCGACCTTTCCAATAACGGAAATCATCTCCGTTAAAGAATGGAAGTCGGGTGGTGCTATACCCCTCAATGTGAGCCATTAAGTATCTTGCAAAACACGAATAAAAACCAAAGAGAATTCCAAGACTTGGTCTTGGATTAGTAATGCGGGAAATAAATAGGAAATAAACAGAATTAAATGAGAAAAATAAGAAACTAACAAAAACTAACAATTTACGACCTTCGATGTCCCCGAAAGGGTATTAGACGTTGGATTTTGGGGCTTGAAATAGTTTGTTATGAGGGTAAACCCTGGTAAGAAATGTAGATCTCTCAGAGAGCTTAGATTTGGTAGGTAGATCGTTATGTGAGTCCACTTGTGCGAAAAGTTATGGTAGTTTTACCGTCGGCTACTCCAAGAGAGAATACTTGCAAGCACACAACCAAAAGAAACGTACCAAGACTTCGTCTTGGATTAGTAGTACGGGAGGAAAAAGACCAAAAAAAAAAAATATGAATCAAAAAATATGAACAGAAAACCAAAACGTGCTAGATCGATGGTTTCACCAAATCTTTGCGCCCCCGCTCTGATACCAATTGTTGGATCGAGAAGCGTCGCTAGAGGGGGGGGTGAATAGTGAGCGTAGAATTTCTTTTCGTTCGTTTATGTTTGTTAAAACACGAGTAGAAACAGCGGAAAAATAAGAAGACAAGTTTATTTTTACTTGGTTCACAAACCAACGGTTGCTACTCCAAGGCCCTATCGGTCCTAGACCGCGTACGGAGGGCAAAGAACTATAACGTCTCCTCCTCATTGGAGGTAGGAGACAACGATCACAAAACCGAATGTACGAGGATGAGACAACAAGCCTACCTCACCTCGTTACGAAAAAACAACGAATACAATATCAAAATATATTACAAGATGCTGCTGCCGATGAAGAAGATCTGAACTTGTTGTTGCGTTGGCGTTATGACGGTGTTGGAGCGTTGGCGTTGTAGGAGCACTTGATGAATAAACTTGATGATGATTGGAGTTGCAATCCTCCCCTCCTATTATAGAATTTGGCCTCTGAATTTGTCTCCTCATATTTCGGAACAAATCACGAAGTTGTATAAATTTTATCGCGAAGTGGCCGCGTCAAACCTTATCCGTTTTAACCTAGCGCAAGGGCCGATTCATCGCCATCAGTCGATAGATGCCTCCCATCAGTCGATTGATGAGCATCAGTCGACTGCCCCATGTCCAGCAGTCAACTATCAGCCTGGCAACTTCCCTGCAGTGAGAGGTTAGCTCAGAAAATGATAAATATAACGGTTTCTAACCGTCCGATCTCGACCTAGACCTTCCACAAGAAGTCTTAGTCGGATCGCCGCCTACAGTCGTCCCCGTACAGAGGACACGACCTTACCATCTATCACTCACACGAGCTAACCTCGATTCTTACTGTGTCGCTTTCGCTTCCGGCCTTCCACTCTATTCCTTCGACTCCCTCCGAAGTCACTCGAGTGTCGCCCGACCACCGCGGCTTCCTCCGGGTGTCGCTAGTCTTCATCTCTAGCTTTAGTATTTTTCTGCACACTCGATTTAGCTTGTGAGATAACGATGTAAACTTAACTTTGTGTCTTTGCCATAATCAAAACACAGGTTCGATTATCTGGTGCCCCAGCACCAACAGTCACCATGGTTCCCTTCATAAGGAGTTGCATACTTTTGCTTAGTCAAACGTCACCCGTAAATGGGTGGACTATAAAGGCGATTACTGGGTATGTAACAAATTATGCGGAGGGATGTGAGTGATGTAGATGGGATCTATCACTCCTATATGACGAGAGTGACATCGTTATTCTTGATAGAGTGAGACCACGAAGTGCATGGCCATGCCCAAATGAATCTATATGAGATATTGAGCTCATTTGATTAGAGTGAGTCTACTTGGAGTTCAAGATATAGATTGTACCGAGGATGACACGGTCTATGCCTCAATTGGTCAATCTAGATGTCATGAATAGAGGGACATTGTCACATATTGTGAGAGTCACAATTAGTAGTCACAAAGGTGATGTTGGATCTCAACATTCTTGTAACTTGGGTAGCAATGATGTGTTGCTAGATACCACTCATTGCTTATGTTCCTAAATTGGTTTAGGAGCATTGCCAATGTTACAAGAACCTATAGGGTCACACACAAAGGGCAATTAGATGGAGATTAGGTCCATATGATGAACCATGAAGATTAGGTTCATGGGATGAACCAAATTGGATTAAGAGTAATCCAAATTAGACTAATTGAGTTAGACTCAATTTGATTCAAGTGTTGAATGAGTCTAATTTAGATTTGATTCATTGAGTCAATTTAAATTAATGAATAGAGATTCATTAAATCCAATTGACTTGAATCAAGTGGTTATATTTGATCAACCATGGAAGATTAGAGGTCAAGTTTGACTTGACTTGAGAGAGAAGATGAATTGTCAATTTTGACTTGACCAATTGACATGTCATGGTGACATGGCATGTGGGCTGGCCAATGATGGTGTTCCACATCATTATGGACTTATCATGTGGTGCCACCTCATGAGGGAGACCAAGAGCCATTGGCTCTTGGAGTTACATGCATGCATGTAACCCCCACCCATTGAAGTGTCCGGCCACTTCACTTGATTAAGTGAATTCATTTGGTGAGTAACTCCAACTTCATCTTCTTCGTTGCTCTCCTCTCAAGCTTGCTCTCCCAATACTCTACCTTGGCCGAAACTTCCAAGGGGTGCTAGCACACTCTAGGTTGTGATTCTCCACCATTTGTCCGTGTGGATACCAATAGAGGAGTGTTCACTTGACACTCTTGAGTTCCGGCAAAGCTTTTGGATGAGCGGGATAAGCGAAGGGCGTCGCTACGAGGGTAATGCTCTCATCTTGTAGATCTAAGGTAGATCTAGGATCTTTAAACACATACATGTTTTATTTTTATATCTTCGCACGGATCCGTGGCCGGGCTTTCGAGGTTTCCTCAATGCAAAAAGCGGTTTTTGCGGCTCGAAAAATCCCAACAAATATATCCTGTTAATTCAAGCCTTTCGGTCACAAAAACTATAACATATACAAATATAAATATAACAAAGCACAGTGGAAATCTAAACACAACGACATAACATCCTACATACAGTACATACCGATTTGACTAACACCAAAACATATAGAAAACATTGACAAAACCCAAAACAACAAGTGTGTACAACAACAATGTCTAACAAACATCCACCATATAAATCCAAATCCATAACGAAACACCTACGTTAAACTGAAAAGCCTGGACCCTCGGATTTGAGATGAGATGATGTCAGCCAGTGGTGCTCCAAGTCCATCACGAAGTCGAGTACCTATTACCTGAGCGACAAGAAAACCTAGGGTCTATGGTGGTAAGTACAAAACTCAGCGGTAATAAGAATAAGAGTGCATGCATAATTTATATATATCACATGCGAGTCAACAATATGTTGTCTAATGGTATAATAGATATACAACAACATGATATAACAATTGTATAATTAAACTGATCAGCAATATCAACATAAGGTACTAACATACCTAAAGATCAGTAATGATACAACTCATACAACCTGAGTATAAGTAACATAATACAACACCTACAACATGGTAGAGTAAATCTAACTCTATAAGCGACAAACCACCATACTAACATCCTATGGAAAATAAAACAATGAACCGGGTCCATCTCGTTTCATATCAAGGTATTGGTCAAAAGTATACGACATTATGACCGACTCATACACAGGTATCCCACACACTATCATATAGCAAATGCAGTAGCATGTATGACGATGTACAAACAAATGCATCAAACATAGTACAAACAAATGCAGCAAGCATAGTACATACAAATGCAACATATAGACTGCATCTATATGTTTACTAATCACAACCATCCATATTGATATATATATATATATATATATACACATGAAAATTCATAATGCAATGTCATGCTTGCTCACCCTAATCGCTACCACGACCCCAGTGTGGCCTAGGTGGCTCGACATGACAACTGTCTCAACTCAACATCAACTACTACTCTCGAGTGGGCGAGTGGGCAGTATGAACAAGTAGCATATAAGCATAAAGAGCTAGAACAAAATGGGGTCTCTACTATTGGCCAGTCTGACAGTCACTACCCATGAGTGGTAAAGTGCCACACACGCAGGACAACTTCACACAACTCCAACTACCACCGTCTATAGTGGTAAAGTGCGACACAACAAATGCTCTGCCCTGACATCAATTACTCCTCCATGAGTAACCTAGGAGGCAGGATGACTGACGACCCTCTCAACCACAAGGGAGACATAGTCGTCAGTAAGCATGCAAATGACATGAATACACAGTCTCACATACTCAACTGATAATAACACTCTCTATCCTACAGAGAGTCATAATTGATTGATCAACGCACTCTCTATCTTATAGAGAGTCGCACACAACTGATCATAACACTCTCTATCCTACAGAGAGTCATACTCGACTGATCAACGCACTCTCTATCATGCAGAGAGTCGTACACAATTGATCATAACACTCTCTATCCTGCAGAGAGTCATACTCGACTGATCAACACACTTTCTATCCTGCAGAGAGTCATACTCAATTGATCACAACCAAGCTAAGACCACCGATCTGTAACGATGTTATATCGACAATCACACATCCATACATGACTACGTGATACATAGTGGATATGTAAACATCATCAAGATATAACATGGAAACTAAACTTTACGTCAAAAATCCTACGCATCCCGTGATGATTTATCTAGATTGCACATTTCAGTTTTATAACTGAATTTAGCTATGTACACATAGGTAAACCACTATAGGTTCACCTACCATAACAATCTATAATTCATAACAAAGATGAATGTATAGATAACAACAATAATAGAGTATTTAAGTGCAAAGGCAAAAGTATCAAGCGTCATAAAAACTAGAGTGGAGTCAAGGTCAACGTGACAATAATATGAAGTTATATACTTAAGGGTTTAGCTAATCCCTAACCAGGGTAGGAAATTACCTACCTGTTAAATAGTGTTGGTGCAGTAGGCACCTAAGTCGAACATGAGTTTTGATTATAGTAAACGATACAAAGTTAAGTTCATGTCATTATCTCACGAGCTGAATCAAGTATGTAGAAATTCTAAGCTAAGCCGAAGGTCAGCGACACTCGGAGAGAACCGTAGTGGTCGGGCAACACCGGGAGGACTTCGGAGGGAGCCGAAGGAATCAGGTGGAGACCGAAAGCAAGGCTTCAAAGGTAAATGTTGAGGTAAGCTCGTATGATTCAGCGTAAGTAAGGTCGAGTCCTTCATACGGGGACATCCTTAGGCGACGATCCGACCAAGACTTCCCATTGAAGGTCTATGTTGAGATCGAACGGCAAGTGGTCGTCGAATTCACTTATATTTTGAGCTAACTCTTTATTACAGTCGAAAAGTCTAGAAATTAGTTCAACTGGCCAAGGATTAGTTCAACTGCTAAGCCATCAGTTCAACCGGCCAAGGATCAGTTCAACTGCTGAGCCATCAGTTCAACCAGCCAAGAAATCAGTTCAACCGATGGTCAAAAATCAGCCTCGAGGAGTCAAGCTTTATCACCATTTTTCAAGGAGTTTTGTGCCCAATTCCTATTGGTTGAAGACCCATTCGATGAGGGGCTTAAAGGCTATAAAAGGAGGGCTTTTCCTAGGGTTTTTCATCATCTCTAAGTGCTCAAAAACCTTTGCAACTCCGCGATTCTCCGACGACTCTACGACGAAGTGTTGTCAACAACCCTAGCTTAGTTTCTACTCTTTAGTTGTTGATATTTTAATTTGTCATATGTTTAAATATTGCAATTCCTTTTATTAATCGAGGTTTTCTATTGTTGTACTTTACATTAATAGAAGAGAGGGTTTGTCTCTCTATCTTTTCTTTCGAAGGTTTTTTTTGTAATCGTCAAACTCCTACCTCCAACGAGGAGGAGTGTTTTTAGTGAATTGCCCTCCGTGCGTGATCAAGGATCACTAGGGCGTTGGAGTAGTAGCCAAAGGCTACGAACCAAGTAAAAATATTTGTCTCATTTTATTTATTGCTTATCTTTCCACTGCAAATTAATTATCTACTCGAGTTTTAACGAACGAACAAAAAATAAGTTTTATCGCTATTCACCCCCCCCTCTAGCGATCCGCTTCGATCCAACAAATAGCTCCGCTAGTTGTCCATGCGTACAAGCATCTGTCACTAACCAACGTCCTGTAAGACAACATGAACTACGATTAAGTTCTAACAAGACCAAATCGAATCCTACATCGATCTCATATTCACATCCATTATTCCAATACTAATTAAATTCTCGATCACACATCCTACATCACCTCGGCTATATCATCATAAGTATACACACTAGATCCAATTAACAATCAAATCAATAGTTAACTACTTCTCCGTCACATATCCTAGTTCACTAATCTTTCAGTATCAACCAATATGGTAAACATGAACGAAGTCATATTTTTCGACCATTACACTAAACCATTATATCATTCCACAACATCTTCATCCACAAACCATCTACTAATTTGTAAACCATGATCCACTTCAATATACAAACATTGGTATACATCCATAACCATTCAAGTCTAGACATACCAACCCTAGCTTCCTTAATCCAACTCAGTGTACCAAACCTGCACAATCAATCCAGATAGGAAATGGCAACCTTACTCACATTGTCTTCATCACCTGCACTAGAAGGTAGATTAGAAGCAACCGACCATAATTCTTTTGCTCACTGTGAATAAGATATATAACCTAAACACTTCAATTTAACTAAAGGAAAAATGAATTCCATATCAAAGAAAACCTTCTCCCATGTAATCAGAGTTATATCAGTCTTGATCCTCACTGAACTAAAATTTCTTAACCCAAATCAACAGGTCGATAGAGTTAATCTTACTAGAGATCAGAGACGTGTAAATTTGTATCAATCTTTCTGACCAATCTACCAATCTAAATCTTGAACTCGTCGCCTCCAAGATCACCAACTTGCCAACATGTGGTGATCCAATCTAACATTACCATAAAGAATGAGGATGGAAAGAAACAGGGTTACCTCATGGCATCGGTGCCCCAAATCAGCAATGTTGCAGAGAAAACGCAAGAGCAAAACAAGAACGATGCTAGGTCAGAATGGTCGGCCACTAGAGCACACGAAGATCATTGTGAAGGGAGGAAACTTTGCTTCCCACATCAACTCGGTCGCTTGTTCATGGCGATCCCATCTTCATCCCCGGATTAAAAAAATTAATCCTTGACAAATATGTTAGGGCAATCTCTTGCCGTAATTTTGTTTTGATGTGTGTGGCAAAGGGTTTAAGTTAGTTTGTTATTGTGATTTGATATGTGTGTCGAAGTCGTGCAGGACTTAGTAATTCGCACATGGAGCCTTGGCGGGTTCACCACTCACAACCTTCTTCTTGAGTCGGAGAAGGAGCATTGCAGAGTCGTGTGCTTAATGCTGCTGAGGGACCGCCGGACGAGATGACTTGAAGCGAAGCCAAGGAAGCAGACTTCAGAGGCAAGAGACGCGAAGGAGCATTGCAGAGTCGTGCGCCTGATGCTGCCGAGGGACGTGGCCGCAAAGCGAAGAGCTTGGAGTGAGATGAGAGAATGAGTGAATTGTAAGTATCTCATTAGGTGAACTTGACCGAATGGCAGAGTGTCGGAGTCTCGACCGCAAGGGTGGAGGTTTACCCGACCACCGGAAGCTCAAACGAATGTTAAGTTTGAGTTTCACACGGCACCAGTCGACTGCCATGAAATGACAGTCGACTGCTCTGAGTCGAACGCGGTTCCACTAGTATCCGAATGAGTGGTTTTTAGGCCAGCAGTCGACTATCATATGTTGGCAGTCGACTGCCAAGACCATCAGTCGATTGCTGAAGGCAGCAGTCGACTGGTCAAGAGGGTTTGGGCCACAGAACCGCTTGTAGCCGACTGAGCAGTCGACTACGGAGGCAGCAGTCCACTGATGGATCCATCAGTCGACTGCTAAGGGATCCGTTGGACTACAACGGTCGGGATCCGACATGTTCAGAGGTCGTTGAAGTGGCATCAGTCGACTGCCAAGGTCAGCAGTCGACTAGTGGTGGCCAACGGGAAGAAATCAACCCTCTCTATAAAAAGAGAGGGTGTGGGCTTTTTGATGGCTAATGCTTATGCTCTAAGTGATCATCCAAGTGTTCCACAAGATTCAAACTCCTTCTCTTAGTTTTCTTTCACATCTATTATAAAAGAAAGAGTGTTCTTGAGTTGTAAGGGTTACCTCCACCTAGCTTAGTGCAAAGGAGAGACCGATAGTGATTTGGTTGTGGAGTGATTCACTAGGGTCGAATTGGACCGTGGATTAGCGACGTAGCCGTGAACCACATTATATATTGTGTTAGCATTTGTATTCTTTCCATTTCTATTTGCTTGTCTTGTTTTGTTTTTCCGCTTGCACTAATCATATTTGTAGATGAGCAAATTCTACCACCAAACGATTGAGGGCTATTCACCCCCCTCTAGCCGGCCAATACACACCGAACGATCCCATACAAGTGGTATCAGAGCCAAGTCACTTGTCAAGGACTAACCGCCGAAACAAGCACTTCATTCAAAAATGGTCGGCTCCAACATTCACCCACCAAAATTTGAAGGCAAATTCTCTTGGTGGAAAAAGTGAATGGAGGTATTTTTCGAAACCGATTTCGAAATTCTTTTGATTATGGAAAACGGTTTCGAATTGCCTAGGGATGAAGAAGGGGAGCCATTGGAGAAATTAAGGTGGAGCAAGAGGCAAAGGGAAGAATACTTGGAAAATTCAAAGGCCAAGCACCACCTCTACAATGTACTCCCCCAACAAGAAGTGAATAGGATAGGGGAATGCTCTAGTGCCAAGGAGATGTGGGAGAAGCTAGTAGAGCTTCATGAAGGTACCTCGGGATCCAAGCTTGCAAGAAGAGACCTCCTCCGCTCCCAACTATGAAACATCAAATTAGAAAAGGGAGAAAAGGTAACCTCACTACACTCTAGATTTAAAGAGATAATAACCGGTTTATCTAGTGTAGGAGAGAAGCTTTCAAATAGGGACATGCTCATGAAGGCTATAGATGTCTTTCCCCGGTCTTCAAGATGGAGCTCTATGGTGGACTCATTCTACATCTCCAACAATTTGGAAGTGAGCACCTTGGAGGAGTTTTTCTCAACCATGGAGCTTCATGAAACAAGACTTGAAGGAATAATAGAAGAGCCAAAATTTCTATTGGATCGAGAAGCGTCGCTAGCGGGGGGGGGGTTAATAGCGATCGTAAATCTTTTCGACGTTTCGTTCGAGTAGACAATTAAACGAGTAAGAGCAGCAAAAATAAATGCTGCGTTTATTTTACTTGGTTCACAACCCAGTTGCTACTCCAAGGCTCTATCGGTCCTAGACCGCGACGAGGGCAAAGCACTATAACGCCTCCTCCTCATTGGAGGTAGGAGACAACGATCACAAAACGAATGTACGAGGATGAGGCAACAAGCCTACCTCACCTCGTTACGATTAAAATAAAGAATACAATAAAAATAATTACTCGCTACTGCTACCGATGAAGGAGATTTGAACTTGTCGTCGTGGCCGGCGGCGAGGCTGGAGCGTGTTGTAGGAACACTTGATGAATAAACTTGATGATTCTTGGAGTTGGAATCCTCCCCTCCTTTTATAGATTTTGGACTCTGAATATGTCTCCTCTTTTCGAATGATCACGGTTGTCCAAATTTTATCGCGAAGTGGCCGCATCAAACCTTATATGTTTTGACCTAGTGCAAAGGTGATTCATCGCCATCAGTCGACTGATGAGCATCAGTCGACTGCTTGATGTCCAGGATTCGACTGCCAACCTGGCCACTTCCCTACAGTAAGAGGTTAGCTCGGAAAATGATAAATGTGATGGTTTCTGACCGTCCGATCTCGACCTAGACCTTCCACGGGAAGTCTTAATCGGATCGCCACCTACGGTCATCCCCGTAAAGAGGACACGACCTTAAAATCTCTCACTCACATGAGCTTACCTCGATAGTAGCTCTCGCTTCCGGCCTTCCACTCGATTCCTTCGGCTCCCTCCAAAGTCACTCGAGTGTCGCCCGACCACCGCGGCTTCCTCCGGGTGTCGCTAGCCTTCAGCTCCAGCTTTAGAACTTTTCTGCACACTTGATTTAGCTCGTGAGATAACGATCTAAACTTAACTTTGTGTCTTTGCCATAATCAAAACACAGGTTCGATTATCTAGTGCCCCTGCACCAACAATTTCAACCTTCAAGAGGAGTGGCACTTTTGGCAAACAAGGGGAAGAAGAAGATGGAGTCCCCTTCTTCCTCCGATGAAGCATCCTCATCCTCCTCCATGGATAGCACGGAAGAAGCTTACATGGTAAGGAAGGTAAGGCGTCCTTTAAGAAATTTTAAATTTAATAAATCTAATGATAGGAGGAGAAGACCAAGGGGGAAGGTCATTCGCTACAATTGCCAAGGGGAGGGACATATAAGGGATAATTGTCCCCTCTTGAACAAGAGCAAAGAGGAGAAGAAAAAGAAAGAAGAAAAGAAGAAGAAGAAGGGGAGCAAGAAGAAGGAAGAAGAGAAGAAGGCCAAAGAAAAAGGGAAGACAAAAGCACTCAAAGCAAGGACATGGGATGATCACTCTTCATCATCATCATCATTCGAAGAGGAAGAACATGTCTACTCCAATCTAGCCTTGATTGCATTTGATGACCTAGACTCCACTTCCTCCTCCGAGCAAGAAGAAAAATCAAGCACAAGTGAGGAGAGCTCTAGTGAAGGGGGAGCTTCATCATCCTCCTCATCCGAAGAAGAGGACATGAAAACTATGGTAACTAACCTTTCACCTAGTAAAATAGTTTCCATGATTTCTAGCCTCACTAAGGACTTGTTTAGGGCAAAGAAGAAAAATAAATGCATGCTAGATCAAATTAAGGACTTAGAAGAAAAATTAGAAAAAGCATGCTTAAATGTAAATGAAAATATTTCTTCTAGTCATGATAATGCATGCTCACATGATCAATATATGCCATTTGATGTTAATGATGCATGCATAGAGGAAAATAGGGCTCTAAGGGAAAAGGTAGACCATTTGACCAAAGCCCTAGAAAAATTCACCATTGGCTCAAATACATTGAACATGATAATTGGGAGCCAAAGAGCTAGTTTCAACAAGAAAGGCCTAGGATATAAGGAAAAGAAAAATGAAAAGGCCTATAAATGCTTAATTGCTAGGGGTCAAGACAAAAAGAAGGCAATAGCTAGAAAATCGATTCCTAAGGAGTATTTAGTGAACTCCATAGGAAAGAACTTATTTTGGTTTCCTAAATCCATCCTAAAGGGTTAGGAAAATCCTAGGATAGTCAACCATAAGGATTTCACCTCATATTTTTGGTTGACTTAGGATGGCGGGACAATATTTTTGAAATAGTGTTAGGTGATGATAATGCACCTATAAATAGATAAATCATGCTTTAGGTGATATTTGATTTATTATCATGATGTAATACCTAATGCATGATTATTAATTGATGAATACATGTGTTTCATGATCATAATGTAAAATTAATTCATATATATCTTTATGATCATGTGGGATGTTAGGATGATACTTAACCTTGATAGAATTGCATGAAAATAATGGTTAAGTATATACAAATACCTTTAGGATGCATCTCACACTCACCATAGGCTACCTTGATTGAAAACTTAGCATGAGTGAGATGTTAGGATGATACAAATGTCCACTAATGCCTATGACATTTAGATGGTCATTTAAGGTATCAAAATAGCAATAATAGACCAATCATGGGGAAGACTTATGTTTAATTCATAGACATATTGCCCAAAGATCATGGTTGGATATTTTATATGTTTTCAAAACAAATTCTTACTTTAAAATCTGTGTGTTCATGTTTTGAAACAATCCAAAGTAAGATTAGGTGTTAAAATTGATACTAACATGATAAAAAACCTAGTGGTTTTTAAAGCTTTTGGATTTTTGGAAATCTCTGAAAATATAATGACTTTTCATGGAAAACTATTTTTCTTTGATAAAGAACCCTAAAAGAAATGTGTTCCCCAAATTTCACTATTTTTAGAATTTTTTGGAATTTATAGTGCATTTCTGAAATTCGTCCAGAAAATCAGAAATTCAGATTTCATTAGCTACTGACCGCATACATCGATATAGCAATGATCGATGGACTATGAACAAGCACAGTAATTTGATTTTATCAGGTTTTTGACTGATTTTAGTTTTTGTTTCTCTCTAGACTTGATGTCGTGTTATATAAACTTTGTTTAATCTTTTTGATGGTGTCAAAGGGGGAGAAAATTATATATTTAAGTAAGGGGGAATATATTTAGGGGGAGTTTCATGTATTAAGGGGGAGAGTTGCTAATCACGTTATTCACATGCTTTCTTTCCTTAATATTTTATCAAATGTTTTTACCTAACTTAAATGGATTGCCACACATTAAAAAGGGGGATATTGTTAGGGCAATCTCTTGTCGTAATATGGTTTTGATGTGTGTGGCAAAGGGTTTAAGTTAGTTTGTTATTGTGATTTGATATGTGTGTTGAAGTCGTGCAGGACTTAGTAATTCGCACATGGAGCCTTGGCGGGTTCACCACTCACAACCTCGTGCTTGAGTCGGAGAAGGAGCATTGCAGTCGCGGCGCTTTGATGACGCCGGACGAGATGACTTGAAGCGAAGCCAAGGAAGCAGACTTCGGAGGCAAGAGAGCCGAAAGAGCATTGCAGAGCCATGCGTCTGATGCTGCCGAGGGACGTGGTCGTGAACGAAGAGAGCTTCGGCGAGGGACTTCAAGTAAGATGAGAGAATGAGTGAATTGTAAGTAGCTCATTAGGTGAACTTAGCCGAATGGCTGAGTGTCGGAGTCTCGACCGCAAGGGTTAAGGTTTACCCGACCGTCAGAAGCTCAAATGAATGTTAAGTTTGAATTTCACACGACACCAGTCGACTTCCATGAAATGGCAGTTGACTGCTCTGAGTCGAATGCGGTTCGACTGGTATCCGACTGAGTGGTTGTTGGGCCAGTAGTCGACTTCCATATGTTGGCATGATCGCTAAGACCGATTAGTCGATCGCTGAAGCGCGCGATCGTCAAGAGGGTTTGGGCCAGTATCTCGTAGCCGATCGGATCGATTACGGGAGCGGCAGCCAATCGATGGATCCATCAGTCGACTGCCAAGGGATCATTGGACTACAACGGTCGGGATCCGACGTGTTCGGAGGTCATTGAAGTGGTGTCAGTCGACTGCCAAGGTCAGCAGTCGACTGGTGGTAGCCAACGGGAAGAAATCAGCCCTCTATATAAAAAGAGAGGGTGTGGGCTTTTGGATGGCTAATGCTTATGCTCTAAGTGATCATCCAAGTGCTCCACAAGATTCAAATTCCTTCTCTTAGTTTTCTTTCATATCTATTGTAAAAGAAGGAGTGTTCTTGAGTTGTAAGGGTTACCTCCACCTAGCTTAGTGCAAAGGAGAGACCGATAGTGATTTGGTTGCGGAGTGATTCACCGGGGACGAATCGGACCGTGGATTAGCGGCGTAGCCGTGAACCACGTTATATATTGTGTTAGCATTTGTATTCTTGTCATTTCTATTTGGTTGTCTTGTTTTTTTTCCCGCTTGCGCTAATCATATTTGTAGACGAGTAAATTCCACCACCAAACGATTAAGGGCTATTCACCCCCCTCTAGCCGGCCAATACACACCAAACGATCCCCTACAAAATAGGGATTACACAAGCTATCGTTTCATCGTCATGCTATTCGATTAGAGTGGTCACTTGAACAAACTTGTTGTTCAAGAAACCTACCTCTATTCTTCGAATAGCTGCGGAATAGACAATATACGGATCGCTGTTTTTTGTATTTGTATTCGGGGTCCAAGTAAATTAGCCACATAACAAAACATACAACATGCATAGAATAAGAAAAGATTCATAAACAAGCATTATACCTCTCATTATACCTCTTGATCTTCTATCGTATGTCCTTCCTCCTTTTGGACGTCGTGTGGGAGATGATGATCCAAAAGTTGAAGCCTCCTAGAACACGTTCTTCCCTTCCTTGCTCGCTCCGAACAAAGGGAAGAATGAAATGAAACTCTTCCTCCTATCTAGAAACGGCCACCAAGCTTAAAGCTAGATATTGCCGCCGGCCAAGGAGAGGATGTAGGGCATAGGCCAACCTTGAAGAAAGGTTGCCGCCGGCGAACCTAGAGAGAGAGAGAGAATGGAAGGAGTTGCCGCCGATCTAGAGAGAGAGAGGGTGGTTGTGTTGCCGTCGACCAAGATAAGCACCAAAGCTCTAATCTTGTTTGTCACCGCCCACAAGAATGAAGAAACCCTAGGGTTGCCGCATCCCACCTCTCCTCTCAAGCCAACTCCAAAACCCTAATCTCCCAAGTTGTGTTCCACGCCCAAGCCTTAGCCATCCTTTTATAGAGCTAGGCTTAAGCCTCCTTTTAATCTCCACCGTCGGATCTAGGGATTTAATCTCAACCGTCGGATCTAGAGATTTAATCTCAATCGTCGGATCTAGAGATTTAATCTCCACCGTCGGATCTAGAGTTTCATTTTCCATCATCGGATCTAGGCTCCATGAGGGTTTTAATAGGCTACAATAGGGACCATGAGAAGGAGTTAGATCTTGGCCACCCAATGGATCAAGCCCACATAAAGTCCGATCCATTAATGATAATCCATTCCACTAGAGGATTTATCATTGATCTACCTCACCAACTCCCATAAGTTAATATAGGCTCCATATATTATTTGTACATATATCTCCCCGTGTTTAAGATCTCGAATGTCCGTCGATTAATTAATTTACTGACAATTAATTAATCAACATCTAACTCCATGAGTAGTACCACTCAACCTTATCATCATGTCGGACCAAGTCCACCTGCAGGGTTTACATGATGAACCTTATGAGCTCCTCAAAGGGACATCATCATCCTAATATATAGGACATGGTTTCCTCCTATAATCAAAGGCACACCATATAAATATTATCATTTCCCAACTAACCGAGCCTATCGATTTACTCTATAAATCTCGCCCATTGGTAAATCAAAGAAATAAGTATTAAGTATATGTGCCCATTATTATATCATGATTAAGAGCATGTACACTATAATATCCGATGTCCGATTTGTAGGGATGTATACTGAAAAGTCTATCTTTTCTATGAACATCTTTATTTTTAAATAAGAATCACATGATCATTGTTTGCATATTTTTATGGTTATGCAATATTGTCTAATACTTTACATGTAGATAACATGGTGTGTGGTGTCACACGGGAGATCATGTTATCGGCTCCTTAAAAAGTATAAGTAAAGGCTCACAACCGAGATGACTTTGAACAAACCATCGGAATGGTTGTAGTGTGATTTGGTATTGGTTTGTCTTGACCATAGAATCACACTAGTGCACTTTGTGTGTATTGAGCAGGACCGACTTAGAGGTGATTTGATTTATTGCTGACTACATAATCGAATCAGACCTCAGATATTATTTTGTACATGCTCTTAATCCCGATATAATAATGGGCACATATACTTAGTAGTCATCTCTTTGATTTACCAATGGGCGAGATTTATAGATTAAATCGATAGGCTCGGTAAGTTGGGAGATGATATTATTTATATGGTGTGTCGTTGATTATAGGAGGAAACCGTGTCCTATATATTAGGATGATGATGTCCCCTTGAGGAGCTCATAAGGTTCATCATGTAAACCCTGCAGGTAGACTTGGTCCGGCATGATGAAAAGGTTGAGTGGTACGACTCAAGGAGTTAGATGTTGATTAATTAATAGTCAGTAAATTAACTAATCTATGGACATTCGAGATCTTAAACACGGGGAGAAAATGTACATATAATATATGGAGCCCATATTATCATATGGGGGTTGGTGAGGTAGATCAATGATAATCCTTTAGTGGATTGGATTATCATTAGTGGATCGGACTTTATGTGGGCTTGATCCATGGGTGGCCAAGACCCAACTCCTCCTCATGGTCCCTAATGTAGCCTATTAACACATCATGAAGCTTAGATCCAATGGATGAAAACAAAACTCTAGATCCAAAGGTAGAGATTAAATCTCTAGATCCGACGGTTGAGATTAAATCTCTAGATCCGATGGTTGAGATTAAATCCCTAAAACCAATGGAGGAGATTAAATCATGGCTTGAGCCCAACTCTATAAATAGAGATCATGAAGTGGGCAGCAAGAAGATGATGGCTTAAGGGGATTAGGGTTTGCTTCCTTTGGAGGCTAGGAATCCTAGTTGGTTTAGGATTAGGTTTGGGTGGTTAGGGTTTTGGGAGCTTATGGGTGGGCGGCAACTCAAGGAGGAGTTTTTCTTTTTCTTCCTAAGGTGTGGCCGGTTCCTTCCATCTTCCTTCTACCTTGGCTTGTGCTCATCCTAATCTTCTTCCCCACTTCCATGGCCGACCATAAGGAGAGCAAGGATTAGGGTTTAGGAGGCTTGGGTGGCACCAAATAAGGAAGTAGTTTGCTTTCTTCTTCCTCTCCTTTGGTGGTCGGTGTCCACAACCCATTACCAGCCCTTGGTCAGCATCCAAAGACCCCTTCTCCTTCTCCTTAGGTGGTGGAAACAAGATATAGGGCTTTCCCTTGGTGTCTTGGCCAGTTTCCACCATTATCTCCTTCTCCTTGTTGGCCGGCGGCAAGCATTCTCCTTGTTTCTTGTTGGTTGGCTATAGAAAGGAGAAGAGCTTTGTTTCTATTCTTCCTCTTGCTTTGGAAGAGCAAGGAAGGAAGATTTGCGATCTAGGAGCTTTGACTTTTGGTAGAGCGTCGCCCACACGATGTCCGAAAGGAGGAAGGACATACATTAGAAGATCGAGAGGTATATCGATTCTCTAATTTTTATATGTTACATGTTTGTAATTGTTTTTCAATTATGAGCATGATATAAATCTGTATATGGCTAAATAATACTTGGATCCCGAGTATAAATACAAAAATCGGCGATCCAGACATCGTCTATTCCGCGGCTACTCGTAGAATAGAGGTTGGTCGCTTGAACAACTTGTTTGTTTAAGTGACCTCTCTAAACGAATAGCACGACGATGACTTGGTTGTTTGGGCAATCCTTTTAGTCTAGGATTAAATATTTTTAATCCGGGGACATCGAGGGTATCGCCATGAACAAACGACCAAGGTGAAGTGGGAAGCGAAGTTTCCCCTCACGGACTCGATAAGCTAAAACCATTAAATTGGTATGAGAGCTTCCGGGGCAAAACCCTAACACGATTCAATTATGTAGTCAGTAATAAATCGAATCACCTCTAAGTCGGTCCTGCTCAATACACACAAAGTGTACTAGTGTAATTCTATGGTCAAGACAAACCAATACCAAATCACACTACAACCATACCAATGGTTTATCCATAACCATCTCTATTGTGAGCCTTTACTTATACTTTACAAGGAATTGATAACATGATCTCCTGTGTGACACTACACACCATGTTATCTACAATGTAATGTATTAGACAATATGCATAACATAAATATGCAAACAATGATCATGTGATTCTTATTTCAAAAATAAAGATGTTTATACAAAAGATAGACTTTTCAGTATACATCCCAACAATCTCCCACTTATACTAAAAGACTATACTGTCCTCATACTGCCATACATCTGATTCCCATTCCCTCCACATGCCTATCCAAGCTCTCGCTAGAAGGGCCTTAGTGAAAGGATCTACCAGGTCATTCTCTGATGCAATCTAGGCGACAGCAACTTCTACCTGCTTTATGATCTCTCGTATCAGGTGGTACTTGCGCTCTATGTGTTTACTTGCCTTATGGGCTCGTGGTTCCTTCGAGCTTGCAACTGCACCACTGTTATCACAATAAATTATGATAGTTCTGGGCAAACCAGGAATCACATCCAAGTCCATCAAGAAGTTCCTGAGCCACATACTCAGCTTCCATGGTAGAGTCCGCCACGCATTTCTGCTTGACACTCCTCCATACAATGGCTCCACCTCTCAAAGTAAACACAAAACCTGAGGTAGACTTACTGTTATCCCTATCTGATTGGAAGTCGAAATCTGTGTAACCCATAGGGAGTAATTGGTCTGCCTTGTAAACTAGCATATAATCCCTAGTCCTTCTCAGGTACTTCAATATATGCTTTACCGCAGTCCAATGTCCCTGTCCTGAATTATTCTAATATATGCTAACCATGCCCACAGAAAAGCAGATATCCGATATCGTACATAATATAGCATACATCAGGCTTCCTACTGCTGAAGCATAAGGAACCACCTTCATCTCCTCTATCTCCTTTGATGTTCTAGGACACATCTCCTTAGATAAAGGAACTCCATGCCAAAAAGGTAGAAAACCTTTCTTGGAGTTCTGCATTCTAAAACGATCCATAATGGTGTCTATGTATAAAGCTTAAGATAAGCACAACATCCTTTTCCTGTGATCCCTTATAACCTTGATCCCAAGGATGTATCCCACTTATCTCAAGTACTTCATATCAAACTGTTTGGACAACCATACCCTTACGTCCGATAACACCTTGACATTGTTGCCAATTAACAAAATGTCATCTACGTATAATACAAGAAATACTACCACATTTCCGTCACATCTCTTGTATACACAAGACTCATCCGGACTTTGAATAAATCCATAAGACTGGATTACCTTATCAAAGTGGATGTTCCAAGATCTCGAAGCTTGCTTCAATCCATAAATGGACTGATTAAGCTTGCACACAAGATGCTCTTTGCCCTTCGCAATGAATCCCTCTGGTTGCTTCATATAGATGTTTTCCTCAATACTTCCATTAAGGAAAGCTGTCTTGACATCCATCTGCCACACCTCATAATCCATATGAGCTGCAATGCATAAGAGAATCCGGATAGACTTAAGCATGGCTACCGGTGAAAAGGTCTCCTCATAATCGATACCCTCTTTCTGAGTATACCCCTTCGCAACAAGCCTCGCTTTGAAGGTCTCAACCTTCCCATCTATTCCAAACTTTTTTTTGTAGATCCACTTGCATCCAATGGTTTTTACACCATCGGGTGGTTCCACTAGCTCCCAGACCTGATTTGAATCCATAGATTCAATCTCAGTATTCATTGCACTTTGCCAAGATGCTACATCTTTATCTTGGATTGCCTCGTCATATGTCCAGGGATCAGGTTCATGTTCGCCAGAGACCAAATCAGAAGATTCTCCCAAGAACATAAATCTGTCAGGTTGTCTAACAACCCTCCCACTGCGACGAGGTATCACCTCTGTATCCTCTGTGACACACGGTGCAGTGACTTTGTTAGTGATATATGAGAGATGTCCTAAGGCAATCTCCTTATATTTGAACCATTTATATGATAAATGAAGGTTCACTATTTGAGTATACATGTTTTCATGTATTTGATTAGATCTTAAACTCATTTACTGAATGTCCACGATACGATTCACAATATGAGAGAATTTATGATTGGATCACAACTAGTGAGTATCTCTACATGTGTAATTGTGATGTATCAGAATTATCCCTAGTCGATGAATTGATGGATTTGGACACCATTGATTTTGTCGAGACTAGCACAAGGTATACTCTTTGGTGTATCACAGCAGCTGATTCTCACTGGCTGGAGACATTGTGATGTCTGGAGTTAATCGTGGATGCTAGTTATGGTAACTAGTTCATTTGAGTGACCAACCGTAAGACTTCATATGGTTCTCTGCATATATAGATATGTCAATGAAGTTTTTACTGCAGCTTAAGTGCGATGTTCCTTTGACTTGTGGTATTCAAGTCATCTTGATCATAAAGACTTATGCTTTGACATCTTAAGCAAGCATCTCTAAGGAGATGTGGACCCGGGATGATTGGGTATAAGTCGAAGTGATCGAAGGTGTTTGAATAGCCTATAAAAGATTCACCACTCCTTGTGAGGAGATGTATACCCATGGCCTCTTGTCAGATTGTTACTAAAGTCTTTGGCCAAAGAATTACATGTTTAGAGTAAGGTACTCTTCGATACATGTGCAGTAACTAGAATCTGTAGGACGAGGAAATGATACTTGGGCTAGGTGTGACGTAGTCAACCTAGTGGGGACTGACACTATAGACCATGTCCTGAACCAAGTGGGTATAAGATGAGTGAAGGGAATGGGGCACGATTCATTCGAGCTGCTGAAGGGTTTCAGAAATAGTTCTGGATCAACCATTGATCTTTTCGGTTAATTGGGGATCATGATGTACTACTAGGTGCCACTCATGATCGTTCTATAATTAATGGTTAATTATAGACGGCCAACATAAACTGAGAACCTATTTGGTCACACGCACAACGAGTGTAATCCGAAGGATTTAAAACGAGCTTGAGAATGAGATTCTCAGACCGAGAGAAACTAGGTTTGGTTGGACCAAACATGGAGCGAGCATGAAATCGTTTCAGTCGATATGGAAGCGTGGATGGGCCGTGTCTTATGAAGACATGATGGACGAACCAAATTGGTTTGGTTCTAATCCAATGGAGGAGAATAAACCAAAGGGTTTGGTTTGTTTTAAACGAATGAACCAAAGTTGGTTCGGTTCATTTTAACTTAAAATAAACCATCATGGTTTGGTTTATTTTAACTTAAATTAATGGAGCTGATTAACGGGCTTTTGGTTATGATCTGATAACCATTAAGAGAATTTTTTTCTCTATAAAATAGGTCTTAAGGGTTTTTGTTAAACCCTAATCCAAAGCCTTGCAACCCTAGAAGTTGCCGCCCCCTCCTCTCCTTGGTGTAGTCGGCGCCAACCCTAGTGCCGCTGCCCACCACCTAGCTCCTTGCCTTGCGTCGAAGCAGCAATCGTTCTTCCGCCTTGCCAAAGATCGAGCTGCTGCCGGAGGAGCTCCGGTGATCTCCTTTGGGTTCGGCAATAAGGTGAGCTTCAACCTTCCCTTTTGGCCGGCCCCGATTCCTCCACCAAAGCTGTCCAATTTTCTGGATAGCTTGTTTCCTTCTCATCGGAGCATCGTTTGGACGACGTTTGGAGCTCCAACAGCAGTAGCCTTGCCGGGGATTCGATCTCCGGTAATCCTGATAGGTGGAAGATGAAGGATTCGTCAAACGGTTGACGAATACCTCCCCGGAGAAGCGAGTTTTTGAGGACTCG
This sequence comes from Wurfbainia villosa, assembly GCA_025175895.1. Classification (NCBI taxonomy): domain Eukaryota; kingdom Viridiplantae; phylum Streptophyta; class Magnoliopsida; order Zingiberales; family Zingiberaceae; genus Wurfbainia; species Wurfbainia villosa. The sequence continues at coordinate 15,559,660 of CM045988.1, read as the reverse complement.
TTTTGGATCCGAATTTTGATTCGGATCGTGATCGTCTCTCGATCACATCGTCTTCAACACGAAGCTAGTAACCCATACGAAGACGAGGCTCGTGACTTTGTGAAGTCATCCCGAAGATACTCGGCATGGATATGGATAGAGACGATTCTAGCGAGAATCGTTCCGGTTGATACCTTTCCCGCTACACAAGATACGTCAGGTATACGTTGTATAAATTTTCCTTTTATTGCAAAAATTTGAATTTACGGTTATGTCTACATATGTTGTACTATGCATGCGTATGATGTGTGTGTTGTAATAAATTAGATTTATTATTTTATTCCTTCTGTTGTGCATGTGTTTACGAAACATGTTCGAACACACACTCGCCGCGGTGTCGGAAACCCAACAGTGGTATCAGAGCCCAGGTTGTGTTTCGACATAATTGTAAAATAGTTTTGCGATAGTCATAATGATATTTCTGGAAATTTTCTACTTTTGGAAAGTTAGAAGTATTTATGGAAATTTTTCAATTTTGGAAAGTCTAGAAGTATTTATGGAAATCTTCTACTTTTGGAAAGTTGGAAGTATTTATGGAAATTAATATTTTCCATAAATAAAATATTTGATTATATTTTGGAAATTTGTTTACAAATTTAATCATGATTTGATTTGGGAAATCAAATCTTTAAATATTTTATTTCCATAAGTAGTTTTGATGATTTAGGAAATTGGTTTCCTAAATTAACTTTCCTTAATCAACTATTTCCACAAATAAAATATGTGATTAGATTTGAAAATTTGTTTCCTAATTTAATCATGATTTGATTTGGAGAATCAAATCTTAAACATATTTTATTTCCATAAATAGTTATGACATATAAGGAAATTTTGTGCATGACATAATTGTATGTCATGTAATTGCATTAGATGCATATCATAATGTCATGCATGTCGTGACATGTAGATAATAGTTATTTTCATGCAAAGAGGATGAGACATAAAAACTCTAACTCAATATTAAAGCCTACACCTTCCATTAATATGGTTAGAACCAGAGTTCTGTTTCTTGTTCAGGTTGTTGGACTCTCTCCAAGCCCGGCTCGAACCCGAACATGTTCAAACCATGGAATAGTTTAATACTAATATGGTAAGAGTCAGAGGTCAATCGTTAGCTTTGGTTGTTGGACTCTCTCCAAGCCGGGCTAATTGGTTGAATGCACTCTAACCATATTAAAATTATTTCTCAATTAATGGGTTGGCTTTAACCTAGAGCATCGGCTTGTTAGACTCTCTCCAACGTCGATGTAAAGGGAGGTGAAGTTGGGTGCTATGCATATGATGCATACTTGTTAATGTGTTAACAACCCGATGTATGTGTGAATATTCAATTAGTTGATAGCACATTGTGATAGTTGCATATACGTGATATGCAATCGGTATAGTTGATACCTACCATCGTAGTTATGAATGGCTTGTTGGACTCTCTCCAAGGTTGTTCATATCTATGATGGATATCAGCCCATTCGGAGATGGACCTACGATCTCCCGAAGTGATTTTGGGGTTTTTGAAATTCAAAAAATGAATGATATTTATAAATGTATGTTGATGCATTTTAAAATCATTTTCTCATATATGCTCGTTTTGTATTTCTAGGTTAATCGATTGATCATGATGTCTTTGAATTTGCGCACTATTTTGGATTCAAACAAATTGACTGGGCCTAACTTTTTGGACTAGCTCAGAAACCTGAGAATTGTTCTCAAGGCGGAAAAGCTAGCATATGTCCTTGAAGAGCCTCTTCCCAACCGTCCTAAGGACGATGCAACTCCAGACCAAATGTTGGTCTATCAGAAGCATGTGGCAGATTCTGAGCTGGCAAGTTGCATCATGCTAGCTGCGATGGTACAAAAGCAGCATGAGCATATGGATGTTAATACCATGGTCTTCCATCTTCATGAGTTGTTTGATGAGCAAGCGAGATCCGAAAGGTTCGAAGTCTCCAGGCTCCTCTTCACCACGAAGATGCAAGAAGGTTCGTCTGTAGTGCAGTTTGTGCTAAAGATGAACGGGTACATCGAGCGGCTAGCCACCCTCGAGTTTGTGATGGATCATGAATTAAGTATTGACTTAATTTTGCATTGTTTGCCCAAGAGTTTCTCACAATTTGTGATGAACTATCGGATGAACAAATTAGAATCCACTATTCTGAAGTTCCTCATATCTTTGAAGGCATGGAGCCTTACGTGAAGCATGAGGAGAAGGCGATTCATTAGTTGATTCCTCAAAGAAAGGTTCTAAGAGGAAGGCAAAGGAACAGAAGAAAGGGAAGAACAAGAAGGCAAAGAAGGCAGAACCTACACAAAAGGGCACTTGCCATCATTGTGGCAAGGAAGGCCACTAGTGAAGAAACTGCAAGATTTATCTTGAGTCCATGAAGAAGAAGAAGGCATCCGATGCCCCATCCTCTTCAGGTATCTTCGTTATTGATTGTCATTATATTTTCTTAGACACTTGGGTATTGGATACTGGGTGTGGCTCACATATATGTAATGACATACAGGGGCTAAGGAATAGAAGAAGACTCGTCAGAGGGGAGTCAAATTTGCGAGTTGGCAATGGAGCAAAGGTTGTTGCGGTCGCCATCGGAACTTATTTGCTGAAGCTCCCTAGTGGACTAGTCTTGGAACTGGACAATTGCTATTGTGTTCCTTCTCTAATAAAGAACATTGTTTCTATTTCCTGTTTAAATAGAAATGGTTACCATTTGACGTTTAGTAACAATTGTTGTTATATAACTTTGAATGGTGTACTTTATGGAACTGGAACTTTGAGCAATGGCATTTATACGTTGGACATATCCAGTGACATTTTCAATATCGAAGCGAGCAATAAGCGTGCTCGAAAGGATAATCAATTAGACTCCTACATGTGGCATTATCGTCTTGGCCATGTAAGCAAGAAACACATGTCCGAATTACACCGATGTGGAATTCTGGAATCGTTTGAATTGGATTAATATGATACATGCGAATCATGCTTAAAAGGCAAGATGACTAAGTTACCTTTTTCAGGAAAAGGTGAATGAGTGGGAGAGTTACTAGGTCTAATACATACTGATGTATGTGGACCTATATCAACTCAAGCTTTAAGAGGCTATAGCTACTTCATTATCTTCACCGATGATCACTCACAGTTTGGGTATGTGTTCTTGATGAAACACAAGTTTGAAGCCTTTGAAAGGTTCAAAGAATTCAAAAATGAAGTAGAGAAACAATACTTCGATCGGATCGAGGTGGTGAATACTTAAGTCAAGAGTTTCTTGATTATCTAAGAGACAATGGTATATTGTCTCAATGGACTCCGCCATATACACCACAGCATAATGGTGTATCTGAGAGGCGTAACCGGACCTTGTTGGACATGGTCAGGTCAATGATGAATCATGCGAATCTTCCCAAGTCCTTTAGGGGCTATGCACTTCAGACAGCTGTTTACTTGTTAAACAGAATGCCAACCAAGGTAGTCTCTACTACTCCATATGAGATATGGAATAATAAGAAACCTCATGTATCTTACTTGAAGATATGGGGTTGTCCTGCTTATGTGAAGCGGACTGTATCAGACAAATTGGATGCTAAGTCTGATAAATGTCTATTTATTGGATACCCTAAGGAAACAAGGGGTTACCAATTCTATCATCCTGTGGAACAAAAGGTGTTTGTTTCAAGGCATGCTGTGTTTCTAGAGAAAGAGTTTCTCTTGCAAGAAAACAGTGGGAGTGTCGTCGAGCTTGAGGAGGCTCGAGAGACTCAAATAGACATTGATGAGATATCTGGTGAAGCACAACAGCCGATAACTCATAGTGATGAGCAATCGGCTGGACCTATTGAAACACCACATCTTCGTAGATCGGGTAGAACATGCAACATTCCTGAGAGATATGGATTTCTCGTAAGTGAATTGAATGATGTGTTACTCATTGATGATGAGGAGCCTACCAGTTATGAAGAAGTGCTGACAAGTTCAGAAAGGGATAGGTGGCTTGATGCCATGAAGTCGGAAATGGATTCTATGTATGAAAACCAAGTTTGGAACTTGGTTGACCCACCTGAAGGCATCAAGCCTATAGGATGCAAGTGGGTTTTCAAGAAGAAAATCGACATGGATGGTAATGTGATTACCTATAAGGCTAGATTAGTGGCGAAAGGATATCATCAAAAACAAGGTGTTGATTATGACGAAACCTATTCACCTGTAGCTATGCTCAAATCCATTCGGATGCTCTTGTCCATAGTGGCTCATTGTGATTATGAGATATGGCAGATGGATGTGAAAATAGCTTTCCTTAATGGAAACCTGCTCGAGGACTTGTATATGATACAGCCTGAGCGTTTCACATCGGTTGATAAAACCAAGGTATGCAAATTGCGACGGTCCATATATGGATTGAAGCAAGCATCCAGGAGCTGGAATATCCATTTTAATGGGACAATCAAAAAGTGTGATTTCTCACAAAATCCAGACGAACCTTGTGTGTATAAGAAGGTTAGTGGGAGTGCAGTCGTGTTCCTAGTATTGTATGTCGATGACATATTACTTATAGGAGACGACATTTCAGTCTTACAGTCAGTGAAGGTTTGGTTATCCAAGACATTCTCCATGAAAGACCTAGGAGAAGCAACCTACATCCTCAGGATTAAGATCTATAGAGATAGATCGAAACGGTTGCTTAGTCTTTAGCAGTCTACATATATAGACCGAGTGCTAAAGAGGTTTAGCATGTCAGAATCCAAGAAAGGTTTCCTACCCATCATGCATGGGATACACCTTTCAAAGTCTATGTGTCCGCGCACAGAAGACGAGAGGATTTGCATGAGTAAGATTCCCTATGCATCCGCAATAGGATCTATCATGTATGCTATGTTATGTACGAGGCCCGATGTATCGTATGCTCTGAGTGTCACGAGTAGATACCAATCTGATCCAGGAATAGATCATTGGGTGGCTGTTAAGACGATCCTTAAGTACTTAAGAAGAACTAAGGATGTGTTCCTAATATATGGAGAAGGGGACTTGGTGATACGCGGGTATATGGAGGCCAGCTTCCAGACAGACAAGGATGATTCCGATCTCAGTCTGGATACGTGTTCACTTTAAATGGGGGCGTAGTGAGTTGGAAAAGTTCCAAACAAGACACTGTAGTGGATTCTACCACTAAGGCAGAATACATTGCAGCTTCAAAAGCAGCAAAGGAAGTGGTTTGGATTAAGAAGTTCATCTATGAACTTGGTGTTGTAGGGGATCGATATGGCCGGCTAGAGGGGGGGTGAATAGCCCTCGTACGTTGGACGTCGTAAATTGCTCGTCTACAAAAGATTAGCGCAAGCGGAATATACAAATACAAAGCAAAAGACAAACAATAAAACAAACGCTAACACGATGGTATAACGTGGTTCACGGCTACGCCGCTAATCCACGGTCCCTGATTCGTCCTCGGTGAATCACTCCGTTAAACCAATCCACTAAATGGTCTCTCCTTTGCACCAAGCTAGGTGGAGGTAACCTTTAAAACCAAGATCACTCTTCTTACAATAGGATTGAAGTAAAGACAAGTAAGAAGAGTTTAGAGCTTGTGGGGCACTAGGAAGATCGTTTGGAGTATGAGCATTAGCCTCTCAAAGGCTCACACCCTCTCTTTTTATAGAGAGGGCTAACTTCTTCCCGTTTGCCGCCATCACCGATCGCGTTACTACAACGGCCTCCGAACACGCCGGATCCCGACCGCTGTAGTCCAACGGAACTCTTGCGCAATGATCGATGGACCTCATCACGATCGGCCGCCGCCTCCGTAGTCGACCGCCTACGGCCTACGAACGGTTCGTGGTCGAACCCTTATTGACTACGATCGCCGCCAGCAATGAGCCGATCGATGGTCTTGGCAATGATCGCCCATCGTGATGGGCGCCGATCACGCACAATCCATCGATCGCAATGATACCGAACTCACTGATTAGAGCTGATCGCCATGACATGGCAATGACCGTGTCGGAAACATCCGACACTCGCCAAATGGCCAAGTTTAACCTAAGAGCTACCCTTCCCCGGGGTACAATTGCTCACTCTCATTTCTCGAGTCCTCGCCTTGGTTCTCTTAGTTCTCGCCACGTCCCTCGCGATCAGACGACTGCGCAATGCTCCTTCGCCTCTTGCCTCGAAGTCTACTTCCTCCGGCTTCACTCCAAGCTTCTCGTCCGGCGGTCCCTCGGATGCTCCAAGCGCACGGCTTCCGCAAAGCTATCCTTCACCGACTCAAGGCACGAGTCATGAGATGTGAAACTCGCCACGACTCCATGTGCGAATTACTAAGTCCTGCACGACTTCAACGCACATATCACATCAACATATCAAACTAACTTAAACCCTTTGCCACACCATCAAAACCATATTACGGCAAGAGATTGCCCTAACAATCTCCCCCTTTTTGATGTGTGGTAATCCGTTTAAGTTAGGTAAAAACATTTGATATAAATTCTAAGGTAAGAAAGCATGTAAAGATAAACATGATATAACAACATGCAATTCCCCCTTAATCCATGAAACTTTCTATGCAAATTTTCTTCTCCCCCTATCATATATTTCTCCCCCTAAAATATATTTCTCCCCCTAAAGTGATTAACTTAAACATACTTATTTCTCCCCCTTTGACACTATCAAAAAGATTAACACTAAGTTATAAGCTCATGGCATCAAGTATAATGGAGGGAAAATATGACAAGTTGATTTAAAATTGGGTACCACTTGTTGATGGCATCAAGTATATTTCTACCACTTGTTGTAGGTTTACAAACTGAATTCGGCCTTCAATGTTCTGATTTATAGCCACGATCACCATATCAAGATGGCAATGACCGCACAAAGGAATCCAATTTTTAATTTTCTCGGACAATTTAAATGCATTATAAATTCCAAAATTCAAAAATCATGAAATTTGGGGAACATATTTCTATTAAGTATATCTATCAAGGAAAAATAGTTTTTCATGAAAACTCATTATATTTTCTTGTTTTTGCCAAAAATCCAAAAGCTCTAAAAACCACTAGGTTTTTGATCATTCTAGTATCAAGTTAGCTACCTAGTTTTGCATCCAATTGTTTCAAAACATGAATACATGTATTTTAAGGTAAGAAATTGTTTTGAAAACATATGAAATATCCAACCATGATCTTTGGGCAATATGTCTATGAATTAAACATAAGCCTTCCCCATGATTGGTCTATTATTGCTATTTTGATACTTTAAATGACCATCTAAATGCCATAGGCATTAGTGGACATTTGTATCATCCTAATATCTCACCCATGCTAAGTTTGCAATCAAGTTAGCCTATAGTGAGTGTGAGATGTATCCTAGGGGGTATTTGTATATACTTAACCCATATATTCATGCAATTCTATCATGGTTAAGTATCAACCTAACATTCTACATGATCATAATGACATATATCAATCAATTCTACATTATGATCATGAAACTCATGTATCCATCAAATAATAGTCATGCATTAGGTATTATACGATGATAATAAGCAAAGTATTACCTAAAGCATGATTCAAACCTATTTCTTATGATAACGTGCCAAATTTCAAAAACATAAATCATGATTTAAAACATACATAGGAATTACATCAATCATCATGATTTAAGCATTATTACCTATTTATGGGCACGTTATCATCACCCAACACTATCTAAAAAATGTTGTCCCATCATCCTAAGTCAACCAAAATATGATATAGGTCAAGTTCATATGGTTGACTACCCTAGGGTTATTCTAACCCTTAAGGATGGATTTTGGAACCCAAAATAAATTCTTTCCTATTGGGTTCACTAAATACTCCTTGGGGATCCATTTCCTAGCAATTACTTTCTTTTTATCTTGTCCCCTAGCTATTAGGCATTTGTAGGCCTTTTCATTTTTCTTTTCCTTGTAGCCTAGGCCTTTCTTGTTGAAACTAGCTCTTTGGCTCCCTAAGATCATATTTAATGTGTTGGAGCCAATTGTGAATTTCTCTAGGGCTTTGGTTAAATAATCTACCTTTTCCCTTAAGGCCCTATTTTCATTTATACATGCATCATTAACATCCAAAGGCATATAATCATGTGAGCATGCATCATCATTTAAGCTAGAAGAAATATTATCATTTAAGCATGCCTTTTCTAATTTTTGTTCTAATTCCTTAATTTGTTCAAGCATGCATTTATTTTTCTTCTTTGCCCTAAATAAATCCTTAGTTAAACTAGAAATCATAGAAACTATTTTACTAGGTGAGAGATTGGTTACCATAGTTTCCATGTCCTCTTCTTCTTCGGATGATGAGGATGATGAAACTCCCCCTTCACTTGAGCTCTCCTCTTGAGCTTGAACCTTCATTTTCGGAGGAAGAGCAATCCAAGTCATCAAAGGCCATCAAGGCCAAATTGGTGACAAAGGCATTCTCCTCATCCGATGATGAGGAGGAGGATGAGGATGGATCATCCCAAGTCCTTGCCTTGAGAGCCTTAGCCTTTCCCTTCTCCTTTGTCTTCTTCTCCTCTTCCTTCTTTTTCTTGCTCCCCTTCTTCTTCTTCTTTTCTTCTTTCTTTTTCCTTTCTTCCTTGCTCTTGTTTAGGAGAGGACAATTGTCCCTTATGTGCCCTTCTCCTTGGCAATTGTAGCATATGACCTTCCCCCTTGGTCTTCTCATCCTATCATTAGATTTATCAAATCTAAAATTCTTAAATGCACGTCTTACCCTCCTTACCATATAGGCTTCTTCGGTGCTATCCATGGAGGAGGAGGAAGATGCTTCATCATCGGAGGAGGAAGGGATTTCCATCTTCTTCTTTCCCTTGTTTGCCAACAAGGCTACTCCCCTTGAAGGTTGAATTCTAGGCTCCTCTAGTATTCCTTCAAGCCTAGTTTCGTGGAGCTCCATTGTTGAGAAAAATTCCTCCAAGGTACTTACTTCCAAGTTCTTGGAGATGTAGAACGAATCCACCATGGAGCTCCACTTGGAGGACCGGGGAAAGGCATCTATGGCCTTCATTACCATATCCCGGTTTGATAGCTTCTCACCTACACTTGTTAGTCCATTTAAAATTTCTTTGAATCTAGAATGCAAAGAAATTACCTTTTCTCCCTTTTCTAATTTGATGTTGGATAGTTGGGAGCGGAGGAGATCTCTCCTTGCTAGCTTTGCCTCGGATGTGCCTTCATGAAGCTCAATTAGCTTCTCCCACATCTCCTTGGCGCTTAGGCATTCTCCTATTCGGTTGATTTCTTGTTGAGGGAGCACATTGTAGAGATGGTGCTTGGCTTTGGAGTTTGCAAGGTGCTCCTCTCTTTGCCTCTTGGTCCACCTAGATTTCTCTATTGGCTTCCCCTCTTCATCCCTAGGCAAAACGAAACCGGATTCCATTGTAATCATTATATCAAAATCCGTTTCGAAAAATACCTCCATTCGCTTCTTCCACCAAGCGAATTCTCCTTCAAACTTCGGAGGATGAATGTTGGAGCCGGCCATTTTGAAAATTGCTTGTAGTGGCGGTTAGTCCTCGACAAGCTTTCCTCGGCTCTGATACCACTTGTAGGGGATCGATATGGCCGGCTAGAGGGGGGTGAATAGCCCTCGTACGTTGGACGTCGTAAATTGCTCGTCTACAAAAGATTAGCGCAAGCGGAATATACAAATACAAAGCAAAAGACAAACAATAAAACAAACGCTAACACGATGGTATAACGTGGTTCACGGCTACGCCGCTAATCCACGGTCCCCGATTCGTCCTCGGTGAATCACTCCGCTAAACCAATCCACTAAGTGGTCTCTCCTTTGCACCAAGCTAGGTGGAGGTAACCTTTACAACCAAGATCACTCTTCTTACAATAGGATTGAAGTAAAGACAAGTAAGAAGAGTTTAGAGCTTGTGGGGCACTAGGAAGATCGTTTGGAGTATGAGCATTAGCCTCTCAAAGGCTCACACCCTCTCTTTTTATAGAGAGGGCTAACTTCTTCCCGTTTGCCGCCATCACCGATGCCGCCTTGGCGATCGCGATCATTGCTACAACGGCCTCCGAACACGCCGGATCCCGGCCATGTAGTCCAGCGGAACTCTTGGCGGTCGATGGACCTCATCATCGATCGCTACTCGTAGTCGACGCCATCGGCTACGGCTACGGTTCTGGCCGAACCCTTATTGACCGATCGATCGCCGCTTCAAAGTGCGATGAGTCTATCAATGATCGGCCGCCATAATCCACGATCGTATACCGGTCGAACTCACTGACTTAGAAGCGATCGGCCATGACATGGCATGACCGTGTTGTCGAAAACCCATCCGACACTTGGCCAAATGGCCAAGTTTCACCTAAGAGCTACCCTTCCCCGGGTTACAATCGCTCACTCTCATTTCTCGGAGTCCCTCGCCTTCGAAGTTCTCTTCGTTCTCGGCCACATTTCTCGGCAGCATCAGGCGCACGGCTCTGCAATGCTCCTTTGCGTCTCTTGCCTCGAAGTCTACTTCCTCCGGCTTCACTCCAAGCTTCTCGTCCGGCGGTCCCTCGGATGCTCCAAGCGCACGGCTTCCGCAAAGCTATCCTTCACCGACTCAAGGCACGAGTCATGAGATGTGAAACTCGCCACGGCTCCATGTGCGAATTACTAAGTCCTGCACGACTTCAACGCACATATCACATCAACATATCAAACTAACTTAAACCCTTTGCCACACCATCAAAACCATATTACGACAAGAGATTGCCCTAACAGGTGTGATTCCAGCCATTGTCGAAGCAATACCGGTCTACTGTGACAATAATGGATCAATTGCACAGGTGAAAGAGCCAAGGTTGTTGGGTTTTTCCGAGCCACAAAAACCGCTTTTTGCGTTGCGGAAACCTCAGAAGCCCCAGCCACGGATCCGTGCGAAGTATAAAAATATAAAAACATGTATGTTCTTACAAAAACCCTAGATCTACCTTAGATCTAAGAGGTTAGAACATTACCCTCGTAGCGATGCCCTTCGCTTATCCCGCTCGTCCAAAAGTTCGCCGAAACTCGAGAGTGTCAAGTGCACACTCCTCTATAGTATCTGTTGGGTTTCCGGCACCGCGGCGTGTGTGTGTTCGATCATGTTTCGTAAACATGAGCACAGCGGAAGCAATAAAAATAATAAATACTCCTATTTATTACAACACACACAACACACGCATGCTATTACAACAAGTGTAGACATAACCGTAAATTAAAATTGCAATAAAAGGAAATTAAACTACGTTATACCTTCCGTATGACGTGTAGCGGGAACGGCATCAACCGGAACGATCCTTGTAAGAATCGTCTCTATCCGTATCCATGCCGAGCTCCTCGGGATGACATCGCTAAGTCACGAGCTTCGTCTTCGTACGGGTTACTAGCCTCGTGTTGAAGACGACGTGATCGAAAGATGATCACGATCCGAATCCAAATTCGGACCTAAAAACAAGTCCTCAAGACTTGCTTCTCCGGAGAGGTATTCATCAACCGATTGACGAATCCTTCGTCCTCCACCTCAGAGGATTACCGGAGATCAAATCCCTGGTATGTTAGCCGCTGTCGGAGCACTAACCGTCGTCCAAACGACGCTCCGACGAGAGGAGAAGAAGCTGTCCAGAAAACTGGACAGCTTGGTGGAGGAGATAGGCGCCGGCCAAAACAAGGAGACAAAAGCTCACCTTGATGCCGAACCTTTTAGGGGATCACCGGAGGGTCGCCGGAGGTTCACCGGCTGAAGCTTGGTCGCCGGCAACAAGTTGGAAGGCTGCACCACAAGCTGGGCGGCAACAAGATGTTGGGCGGCCACAATGTGTTGGGCGGCAACTAGTTGATTAGGTTTAGGGTTAGGGTTTAATCCCTATTTTATAGAGAACTAATTCTCTTAATGGTTAATGGATCATATCCATAAAGCTCGTTAACCCGCTCCATTAGGATAAGTTAAAATAAACGAAACCATGATGGTTTATTTTAAGTTAAAACGAACCGAACCAACTTTTGGTTCATTCGTTTAAGATAAACCAAACCCTTTGGTTTATTCTTATCCATTGGATTAGAACCAAACCATTTTGGTCCATCCATTACGTCTTCATAAGACGCAGCCCATCCACGCTTCCATTGCGACTGAAACAATTTTATGCTCGCTTTATGTTTGGTCCAACTCAACATAGTTTCTCTCGGTCTGAGAATCTCATTCTCAAGCTCGTTTTAAATCCTTTGGATTACACTCGTTGTGCGTATGACCAAATAGGTTCTCGGTTTATGTTGGCCGTCTATAATTAACCATTAATTATAGAACGATCATGAGTGGCACCTAGTAGTACATCATGATCCCCAATTAACCGAAAAGATCAACGGTTGATCCAAAACTATTTCTGAAACCCTTCAGTAGCTCGAATGAATCGTGCCCCATTCCCTTCACTCATCTTATACCCACTTGGTTCAGACATGGTCTATTGTGTCAGTCCCCACTAGGCTGACTACGTCACACCTAGCCCAAGTATCATTTCCTCGTCCTACGGATTCTAGTTACTCCACATGTATCGAAGAGTACCTTACTCTAAACATGTAATGCTTTGGCCAAAGACTATAGTAACAATCCGACGAGAGGCCATGGGTATACATCTCCTCGCAAGGAGTGGTGAATCCTTTATAGGCTATTCAAACACCTTCGATCACTTCGACTTATACCCAATCATCCCGGGTCCACATCTCCTTAGAGATGTTTGCTTAAGATGTCAAAGCATAAGTCTCCATGATCAAGATGACTTGAATACCGCAAGTCAAAGGAACATCGCACTTAAGCCACAGTAAGAACTTCATTGACATATCTATATATGCAGAGAACCATATGAAGTCTTACGGCTGGTCACTCCAATGAACTAGTTACCATAACTAGCATCCACGATTAACTCCGGACATCACTCTGTCTCCAGCCAGTGAGAATCAGCTGCTTGGATACACCAAGGAGTATACCTCGTGCTAGTCTCAACAGAATTGATGGTGTCCAGATCCATCAATTCATCGACTAGGGATAATTCCGATACATCACAATTACACATGTAGAGATACTCACTAGTTGTGATCCAATCACAAATTCTCTCATGCTGTGAATCGTATCGTGGACATTCAGTAAATGAGTTTAAGATCCAATCAAATACATTAAACATGTATACTCAAATAGTGAATCTTCATTTATCATATAAATGGTTCATACATAAGGCGATTGCCTTAGGACATCTCTCATATATTACTAACATACTCCAACTTGGCCTAATGTCAATCGCTACGGTATCCAATACCATAAGCACTAACATGACCTCAAACTTACTTTGAGGTAATGCTTTAGTCAAAGGATCCGCTAAGTTCCTTTCAAAGGGGAATTTTCTCGATTTGTATTTCGCTCCTACTTATGATCTCTCCGATAAGATGATAGCGGCGGCACATGTTTGGATCGTTGATGAGACCTTGGCTCTTTCGCTGTGGCAATTGCTCCATTGTTGTCGCAGAGACCGGTATTGCTTCAACAATGGCGGAATCACACCAAGTTCATGAACGAACTTCTTGATCCAAACCGCCTCCTTTGCCGCCTCGGCCGCAATATATTCTCGCCTCGTGGTAGAATCCGCTACGCCTCTTGTTTGGAACTTTTCCAACTCACCGCACTCATTCAAGGTGAACACGATCCGCATCGAGACTCGAATCATCCTTGTCCGTCTCGAAGCCGCATCCAGATACCCGCGTATCACCATGTCCCTTCCATATATTAGGAACACATCCTTAGTTCTTCTCAAGTACTTAAGGATCGCCTTAATACCGCCTAATGATCCATTCTCGATCGACCGCATCCGCCGTGACACTCGAGCATACGATACATCGGGCCTCGTGACATAACATAACATACATGATAGATCCTATTATGGATGCATAGGAATCTTACTCATGCAAATCCTCTCGCCTTCGTGGCGCGGACATATAGACTTGAAGGTGTACCCATGCATGATGGGTAGATAACCTTTCTTGGATTCCGACATGCTAAACCTCTTTAGCACTCGGTCTATATATGTAGACTGCGAAAGACCAAGCAACCGTTTCGATCTATCTCTATAGATCTTAATCCCAAGGATGTAGGTTGCTTCTCCTGTGTCTTTCATGGAGAATGTCTTGGATAACCAAACCTTAATCGATCAGAAGATTGACACATCGTTTCCTATAAGTAATATGTCATCGACATACAATACTACGAAAACGACTGCACTCCCACTAACTTTCTTGTACACACAAGGTTCGTCTGGATTTTGTGAGAAATCAAACTTTTTGATCGTCTCATCAAAACGGATATTCCAGCTCCTGGATGCTTGCTTCAATCCGTAAATGGATCGTCGCAACTTGCATACCTTGGTTTTATCAACCGATGTGAAACCCTCAGGCTGTATCATATACACGTCCTCGAGCAAGTTTCCATTAAGGAAAGTTGTTTTTCACATCCATCTGCCATATCTCATAATCATAATGAGCCGCTATGGCCAGGAGCATCCGAATGGATTTAAGCATAGCTACAGGCGAATAGGTTTCGTCATAATCAACACCTTGCTTTTGACGATATCCTTCGCCACCAATCTAGCCTTATAGGTAATCACATTACCATCCATGTCGGTTTTCTTCTTGAAAACCCACTTGCACCCTATAGGCTTTATGCCTTCAGGTGGGTCAACCAAGTTCCAAACTTGGTTTTCGTACATGGAATCCATTTCCGACTTCATGGCACCAAGCCACTTATCCCTTTCAACTTGTCAAAGACTTCTTCATAACTGGTAGGCTCCTCATCATCAATGAGTAACACGTCGTTCGATTCACTTACGAGAAATCCATATCTCTCAGGAATATTGCGTGTTCTACCAGATCTACGAAGATGTGGTGTTACATTAGGTCCAGCCGATTGCTCATCACTATGAGTTGTCGGCTGTTGTGCTTCACCAGGTATCTCATCAATGTCTATTTGAGTCTCTCGAGCCTCCTCAAGCTCAACGACACTCCCAATCGCTTTCTTGCAAGAGAAACTCTTTCTAGAAACACAAAGATGCCTCAAACAAACACCTTTTGTTCCACAGATGATAGAATTGGTAACCCCTTGTTTCCTTAGGGTATCCAATAAATAGACATTTATCAGACTTAGCATCCAATTTGTCTGATACAGTCCGCTTCACATAAGCAGGACAACCCCATATCTTCAAGTAAGATACATGAGGTTTCTTACTAGCCCATATCTCATATGGAGTAGTAGAGACTACCTTGGTAGGCATTCTATTTAACAAGTAAACAGCTGTCTGAAGTGCATAACCCCAAAAGGACTTGGGAAGAGTCGCATGATTCATCATTGACCTGACCATGTCCAACAAGGTCCGGTTACGCCTCTCAGATACACCATTATGCTGTGGTGTATAGGGCGGAGTTCATTGAGACAATATGCCATTGTCTCTTAGATAATCAAGAAACTCTTGACTTAAGTATTCACCACCTCGATCCGATCGAAGTATTTTAATACTTTTGTCATGTTGTTTCTCTACTTCATTTCTGAATTCTTTGAACTTTTCAAAGGCTTCAGACTTGTGTTTCATCAAGAACACATACCCAAACCGTGAGTGATCATCGGTGAAGGTAATGAAGTAGCTATAGCCTCCTAATGCTTGAGTTGACATAGGTCCACATACATCAGTATGTACTAGACCTAGTAACTCTCCCACTCGTTCACCTTTTCCAAGAAAGGTAACTTAGTCATCTTGCCTTTTAAGCATGATTCGCATGTATCGTATGAATCCAATTCAACGATTCCGAATTCCACATCGGTGTAATTCGACATGCTTCTTGCTTATATGGCCAAGACGACAATGCCACATATAGGAGTCTATGTGATTATCCTTCGAGCACGCTGTGTTGCTCGCTTCGATATTGAAAATGTCACCGGATACGCCCAACGATAAATGCCATTACTCAAAGTTCCAGCCCATAAAGCACGCCATTCAAAGTTATATAACAACAATTGTTACTAAACGTTAAATGGAAACCATTTCTATTTAAGCAGAAATAGAAACAATGTTCTTTATTAGAGAAGGAACATAATAGCAATTGTCCGCCCAAGACTAGTCCACTAGGGAGCTTCAAAGAAATAAGTTCCGATGGCGACAGAACAACCTTTGCTCCATTGCCAACTCGCAAATTTGACTCCCTCCGACAAGTCTTCTTCTATTCCTTAGCCCTCGTATGTCATTACATATATGTGAGCTACACCCAAGATCCAATACCCAAGTGTCTAAGGAAATAGAATGACAATCAATAACGAAGATACCAAGAGGATGGGGCATCGGATGCCTTCTTCTTCTTCATGGACTCAACAAAGGGCCTTCCTTGCCACTGATGGCAAGTGCCCTTTTGCGCCGTTCCGCCTTCTTTGCCTTTTTCTTTCCTTTCTTCTGTTCTTTTGCCTTCCTCTTAGAACCTTTCTTTGAGGAATCAACTCAGTAACCGCCTTTCTCCTCATGCTTCACGTAAGGCTCCACACTTCAAAGATATTGAGGAGCTCGAATGGTGGATTCCAATTTGTTCATCCGATAGTTCATCACAAATTGAGAAACTCTTGGGCAAACAATGCACTTAAGTCAATACTTAACTCATGATCCATCACAAACCGAGGGTAGCTAGTCATTGATGTACCTGCTCATCTTTAGCACAAACTGCATTTACAGACGAACCTTCTTGCATCTTCGTGGTGAAGAGGAGCCTAGAGACCTCGAACCTTTCGGATCTCGCTTGCTCATCGAACAACTCATGAAGATGGAAGACCATAGTGTTAGCATCCATAGCTGTACCATCGCCGCTTAGCATGATGCAACTCGCCACCGTAACCGCCACATGCTTCGATAGACCAACATTTGGTCTGAGTTGCATCGCCCTTAGGACGGTCAGAAGAGGCTCTTCAAGGACATATGCAAGCTTTTCCGCTTGAGAACAATTCTCGTGTTTCTAAGCCACCCAGAAGTTAGGCCCACTTTGTTCGAATCCAAAATAGTGCACAAATTCAAAGACGCTCATGATCAATTTATTGACCTAGAAATACAAAACGAGCATATATGAGAAAATGATTTTAAAATGCATCAATATACATTTATAAATCCCATTCATTTTTCAATTCAAAACCCCAAAATCACTTCGAGATCGTAGGTCCATCTCCGAATGGTTGATATCCATCATAGATAAGAACAACCTTGGAGAGAGTCCAACAAGCCATTCTTAGCTATGATGGTGGGTATCAAGTATACCGATTACATATCATGTATATGTAACTATCACAATGTGCTATCAACTAATTGAATGTTTACACATACATTGGGTTGTTAACACATTAACAAGTATGCATCATATGCATAGCACCCAACTTCACCTCTCTTCACATCGACCTTGAGAGAGTCCAACAAATCGATGCTCCAAGTTAAAGCCGACCCATTAATCGCGAAATAGTTTTAATATGGTTAGAGCGCATTCAACCAATTAGCCAGGCTTGGAGTGAGTCCAACAACCCAAACTAACGATTGACCTCTGACTCTTACCATATTAGAGTTAAACTATTCCAATGATTTTAACATGTTCAGGTTCGAGCCGGGCTTGGAGTGAGTCCAACAACCCAAACAAGAAACAGAACTCTGGTTCTAACCATATTAATGGAAGGTGTAGGCTTTAATATTGAGTTAGGGTTTTTATGTCTCATCCTCTTTGCATGCAAATAACTATTATCTACATGGCATGGCATACATGGCATACATCTACATGTCACGACACGCATGGCATAATGTTATGCATCTAATGCAATTACATGGCATACAATTATGTCATGTATATATTTCCTTATATGTCATAACTATTTATGGAAATAAAATATGTTTAAGATTTGATTCTCCAAATCAAATCATAATTAAATTAAGAAACAAATTTCCAAATCTAATCACATATTTTATTCATGGAATTATTTGATTAAGGAAAATCTATTTAGGAAACCAATTTCCTAAATCATTAAAACTACTTATGAAAATAAAATATTTTAAGATTTGATTTCCCAAATCAAATCATGATTAAATTAGGAAACAAATTTCCAGAATCTAATCAAATATTTTATTTATGGAAAATATCAATTTCCATAAATACTTCCAACTTTCCAAAAGTGGAAGATTTCCATAAATACTTCTAGACTTTCCAAAATTGAAAAATTTCCATAAATACTTCTAAATTTCCAAAATTAGAAAATTTTCAGAAATACATTATGACTATCGCAAAACCATTTTACGATTATGTCGAAACACAACCTGGGCTCTGATACCACTGTTGGGTTTCCGGCACCGCGGCGTGTGTGTGTTCGATCATGTTTCGTAAACATGAGCACAGCGGAAGCAATAAAAATAATAAATACTCCTATTTATTACAACACACACAACACACGCATGCTATTACAACAAGTGTAGACATAACCGTAAATTAAAATTGCAATAAAAGGAAATTAAACTACGTTATACCTTCCGTATGACGTGTAGCGGGAACGGCATCAACCGGAACGATCCTCGTAAGAATCGTCTCTATCCCTATCCACGCCGAGCTCCTCGGGATGACTTCGCTAAGTCACGAGCTTCGTCTTCGTACGGGTTACTAGCCTCGTGTTGAAGACGACGTGATCGAGAGATGATCACGATCCGAATCCAAATTCGGACCTAAAAACAAGTCCTCAAGACTTACTTCTCCGGAGAGGTATTCGTCAACCGATTGACGAATCCTTCGTCCTCCACCTCAGAGGATTACCGGAGATCAAATCCCCGATATGTTAGCCGCTGTCGGAGCACTAACCATCGTCCAAACGACGCTCCGACGAGAGGAGAAGAAGCTGTCCAGAAAACTGGACAGCTTGGTGGAGGAGATAGGCGCCGGCCAAAACAAGGAGACAAAAGCTCACCTTGATGCCGAACCTTTTAGGGGATCACCGGAGGGTCGCCGGAGGTTCACCGCTGAAGCTTGGTCACCGGCAAGTTGGAAGGCTGCACCACAAGCTGGGCGGCAACAAGATGTTGGGCGGCCACAATGTGTTGGGCGGCAACTAGTTGATTAGGTTTAGGGTTAGGGTTTAATCCCTATTTTATAGAGAACTAATTCTCTTAATGGTTAATGGATCATATCCATAAAGCCCGTTAACCCGCTCCATTAGGATAAGTTAAAATAAACGAAACCATGATGGTTTATTTTAAGTTAAAACGAACCGAACCAACTTTTGGTTCATTTGTTTAAGATAAACCAAACCCTTTGGTTTATTCTTATCCATTGGATTAGAACCAAACCATTTTGGTCCATCCATTACGTCTTCATAAGACGCAGCCCATCCACGCTTCCATTGCGACTGAAACAATTTTATGCTCGCTTTATGTTTGGTCCAACCAAACATAGTTTCTCTCGGTCTGAGAATCTCATTCTCAAGCTCGTTTTAAATCCTTTGGATTACACTCGTTGTGCGTGTGACCAAATAGGTTCTCGGTTTATGTTGGCCGTCTATAATTAACCATTAATTATAGAACGATCATCAGTGGCACCTAGTAGTACATCATGATCCCCAATTAACCGAAAAGATCAACGGTTGATCCAGAACTATTTCTGAAACCCTTCAGTAGCTCGAATGAATCGTGCCCCATTCCCTTCACTCATCTTATACCCACTTGGTTCAGACATGGTCTATTGTGTCAGCCTCACTAGGTCCGACTACGCCACACCTAGCCCAAGTATCATTTCTCGCCCCACGGATTCTAGTTACTCCACATGTATCAAGAGTACCTTACTCTAAACATGTAATGCTTTGGCCAAAGACTTTAGTAACAATCCGACGAGAGGCCATGGGTATACATCTCCTCGCAAGGAGTGGTGAATCTTTATAGGCTATTCAAACACCTTTCGATCACTTGACTTATACCCAATCATCCCGGGTCCACATCTCCTTAGAGATGTTTGCTTAAGATGTCAAAGCATAAGTCTCCATGATCAAGATGACTTGAATACCGCAAGTCAAAGGAACATCGCACTTAAGCCACAAAGAAGAACTTCATTGACATATCTATATATGCAGAGAACCATATGAAGTCTTACGGCTGGTCACTCCAATGAACTAGTTACCATAACTAGCATCCACGATTAACTCCGGACATCACTATGTCTCCAGCCAGTGAGAATCAGCTGCTTGGATACACCACGGAGTATATCTCGTGCTAGTCTCAACAGAATTGATGGTGTCCAGATTCATCAATTCATCGACTAGGGATAATTCCGATACATCACAATTACACATGTAGAGATACTCACTAGTTGTGATCCAATCACAAACTCTCTCATGCTGTGAATCGTATCGTGGACATTCAGTAAATGAGTTTAAGATCCAATCAAATACATAAAACATGTATACTCAAATAGTGAATCTTCATTTATCATATAAATGGTTCATACATAAGGCGATTGCCTTAGGACATCTCTCATATATTACTAACAGTATCCACACAAGCAATAGGTGGAGAAAGAGACAAACTTGAGTGTGCTAGCACTCCTAGAAGATCTCGGCAAGATGAGGTTGGGAGAGGTAGAGAGCTTGAGAGAAAAATTCCAAGGAAGAAGATGAAGTTGGAATAACTCACAAAAAAATAAATTTCACCATCATAACCCCTAATGGTGTTGGCCGAGCACATTATGGTTTGGGAGGTTACATGCATGCATGTAACTCCCAATCCTTGTGCTCTTCCTCATGATGTGGCACCAATTGACAAAGTCAATGATGATGTGGAGCATCATCATTGGCCGGTCATGCCAAGTCATCATCATGACATGGCATTTGGTCAAGTCAAACTTGACCTTTCATCTTCCCTCTCAAGTCAAGTCAAACTTGACCTCTAATCTCCCATGGTTGATCAAATCTAACCACTTGACTAAAGTCAATTTAATTTAATGAATCTCTATTCATTAATTTAAATTGATTTGATGAATCAAATATAAATTAGACTGATTCAACACTTGAATCAACTTGAGTCTAACTCAATTAGTCTAATTTGGATTACTCTTAATCTAATTTGGTTCATCCCATAAACCTAATCCTCATGGTTCATCATATGAACCTAATCTCCATCTAATTGCTCTTATGTGTGTGACCCTATAGGTTCTTGTAACGTTGGCAATGTCCCTAGACCGATTTAGGAACATAAGCAATGAGCGGTATCTAGCAACACATCATTGCTACCCAAGTTACAAGAATGTTGAGCTCCAACATCACCTTTGTGACTACTAATTGTGACTCTCACAATATGTGATAATGTCCCTCTATCCTTGACATCTAGATTAACCAATCGAGGCATAGACCGTGTCATCCTCGGTACAATCTAAATCTTGAACTCCAAGTAGACTCACTCTAATCAAATGAGCTCAATATCTCATATTGACTCATTTGGGCATGGCCATGCACTTCGTGGTCTCACTCTATCAAGAATATCGATGTCACCCCCGTCATATAGGAGGGATAGATCCCATCTACATCACTCACATCCCTCCGCATAATTTGTTACATACCCAGTAATCGCCTTTATAGTCCACCCATTTACGTGACGCTGAAAGCCAAAGTATGCAACTCTTATGTAGGGAACCATGGTGACTTCAGGTCTAAGGACTAATAGTCATACTAATAGCCACATGAGAAAGTATATGACACTCATATAACGATCCATGATACTTTCTCATGGCGGGTCATTCAGTATACATTCTCCAATGCATACCCATGTGTCAACTTGATATCTCATATCCATGACTTATGAGATCAAGTCATCTTGTTGACCTACATACTAGTCTCTATGCATTAACATTGTCCCTGAATGTTAATACTCGACTAGGAATGATTAAGAGTAGTGTTCTCTATATCATCTCATTATCGATTCAACCAATCGATTGATATAGATAAGAACCTACTACTCAAGGACAATATTATATTTAGTTATTTGGCACCAATACAAGTAAATATAATAACCATGCCTTTATAAATAGGAATATGATACAATAAAGTCCATACAATAATCATCACATGATTGGCTCTAGGGCTTTCACTAACAATCTCCCACTAGCACTAGTGCCAATCACCGTAGTATCTAATACCCAATGACCTAGTGTGACCATCATGCTTTTTCTGTGCCAAAGCCTTGGAAAAGGGATCTGCGATGTATCCTCTGTGGGTACTCTGCAAATCTTCACGTCTCCTCTATCGATAATTTCTCGAATGAGATGGAAGCGCCAGTATGTGTTTGGTCCGGTGTGAGCGAGGTTCCTTAGCTCGCAATCGCTCCATTATTGTCACAATAGAGCTCTATGGGATCTCGCAATGCTAGGAACCACCCCAAGCTCAAGAATGAACTCATGGATCCAAATCGCTCCTTCGCTCGCCTGCATGCGCGATATACTCTGTTGTAGAATCAAGAATCGTGTCCTCGTCAACTCTTCTAGCTCACAACGCCACCATTCAAGCAAAACACGAACCCTGACTGCGATCTATAATCATCCTCGGGGAAGCCGCATCACTGTAACCCTTTACGCCTAGCTCTCATCGCCTCCAAATATCAAGAAATATTCTTTAGTCCTTCTCAAGTACTTAAGAATATTCTGATCGCTATCCAAAGGACGCCACCGATCGATCGGTATCTACTCGCATGCTCAAAGCATACGAGACATCGTGACGAGTACACATAAGATGGCGCATATGATAGATCCTATAGCAGATGCGTAAGGGATCTTATCCATGCGTCTCTCTCCTCTCTAGAAGAGGGACTTTAAGTCTTCGAAAGACTCACACCTAAGTCCTTTCTTGGAATTCTGCATGGCAAACCGAAGTAATACCGTGTTAATGTATGTACTCTGACTTAGGCCAAGCAATCTCTTAGATCTTTCTCTATAGATCTCGATGCCTAGAATACAGGCTGCTTCACCTAAGTCTTCATTGAGAAGCACGCCCCTGCCAAGTCTTCACAGCATCAGAGCTAAGGGATGTCATTCCTAATGAGTAGTATGTCATCCACATACAATACAAGGAAGACAATCGTGTTCCCATTAACCCTCTTGTAGACACAGGTTCATCTTCATTCTTGATGAAACCAAACTGCTTGATCGCATCATCGAATCAAGATTCCAACTCCGAGAAGCTTACTTTAGCCCATAAATGGGCCTTTGCAACAGCATACCTTCCCAAGATGTCTTTGTGGATCTACAAAACCCTCAGTTGTGTCATGTACACATCCTCGAGCAAGTTTCATTCGTAAACACGGTTTTGACATCCATCCGCCAGATCTCATAATCGTGGTATGCCGCAATAGCAAGCAAGATCCGAATGGACTTAAACATCGCCATCGAGAAAAGGTTTCATCATAGTCAATACCATGAATTTGCTTGAAACCTTTAGCCACCAATCGCCCTTATAGGTATGTAAGTCCATCCATGTCGCTTTTCCTAAAGACCCACTTACACCCAATGGGTTTGACTCCTTCAGTGGATCAACCAAAGTCCATACTTGGTTGGTGTACATGGATTCCATCTCGATCTCATGGCCTCTAGCCATTTCTAACTGGCTCATCACAGCTTCCGATAGGAGGTAGGCTCATTCTCAATGAGCATTATGTCATCATGGTCAAACAAGAGAAATGAAGTATCTCTCAGTCGACGACGCATCTATCGATCTGCAAGAGGTAGGTCTACATGAATCAGTGGTTGTTCCACAACTCTTTGTGCAATAACCTCATCACCCACAACACTTTGTGGTTCCTGCTCAACCTCCATCAAGGCCTCAGCTATGGTCCTTATCTTGAATTTCTTCAAGATCGAAGGTATTCCCACTAGTTTTTCTAGAAACAAAATCCTTTCTAGAAAAACCCAGCCTTTTGCCACAAACACTTTGGCCGACCGAATGTAGAAGTAATATCCTCAGATCCTTGGGATATCCAACAAAATAGCACCTATCGGATTTGGGTCCCAGCTTTGTCTCCGAGACTTGACGTTTAACGTAAGCCTCACAACCCCAAATCCTCATAAAAGACATCTTGGGATTTCTCCCCGTCCCATATCGTATATATGGTGTCTTTATCACACCTTAGATGGTACACATGGTTAAGGGTAAAGGTCTGTGTTCAGAGCATATCCCCAAAAGGATATAGGAAGATCTGTGACTCATCATAGATCGCACTATATCTAATAGGGTACGATTCCTCCTTTCGGATACACCATTCCACCGTGGTGTTCCAGAGGAGTGAGTTGGGATAGAATCCCACACTCGCCTAGATAGTCACGAAACTCATGGCTAAGGTATTCACCACCTCGATCCGATCAAGTATCTTAATACTCTTGCCAAGTCGGTTTTGTACTTCATTCTTGAATTCTTTGAACTTTTCAAAGGATTCGATTTATGTGTCATAAGATACACATAACCATATCATCAAGTCATCAAGAAATGTAATGAAGTACCAGAATCACCTCTAGCAAAGAATATGAAAGGACCACATACATCACTATGTATAAGTCCTAACAAATATGTTGCTCTTTTGCTATGTCCACTAAAGGGAGTCTTGGTCATCTTGCCTAAAAGGCAAGACTCGCATGTCTCATATGATTCAAAATCAAATGAGTCTAGCAGCCCATCCTTTTGGAGCCGAGATGTTTAAGCTCTCATTTATGTGACCTAAGCGATAATGCCAGAGATAGGTTTGGTTCAACTCATTTGACTTGAACCTCTTGGTACTTATGTTATAGATAGGGCTCTCTAAGTCTATAAAGTAGAGTCCGTTCATTAGAGGTGCACTACAATAGAACATATCATTTAAATAAATGAACAACATTTGTTCTTTATTATAAATGAAAACCTTTCTTGTCCAAACAAGAAACCTAAATGATGTTCTTAGTTAAGGCATGCACATAACAACATTCATCTAATTCTAGTACAAGCCTGAGGGCGTAGATAGATCATAAGTTCCTACAAAGAACAAGAAGAACCCTTGCTCCATTGCCTACTCAGTAGGTCCACCTCGCCTTTGTCAATGCCCTCGCTATTTCTCAGCACATTGGTACAAATGTGAGATGCACATCCTATCTAATACCCATGATGAAGAAATAGATAGATTGACTTCTATAACATTTATACCAAGTAGAAGTCTCACTTCTCTTCTTCTTAAGATCTTCAATTACGCTCCAATGTCCCGCTTCCTTGCAAAGGAAGCAAGCCCTTCCTTGGCTACCCCTCCTTTGGGTTTAAGTTCTTTACCTTGCCCTTGGCTTGGGACTTTCCCTTACCTTTAGGCTTGCCCTTGCCTTTCTTCTTCTGCACCATCAAAATGGATTTTTACCTTCTTAAGGTTAAGCTCATAGCTTCTCAACATGCCGAGCATTTCAGCAGTAATGACTTATCAATTTCATTCATGTTATAATTCATGATAAATTGATTGAAGGCTTTGGCAAAGATTGCAAGATTAGGTCTGGCAAGCCTTGGCCAAGTGGGAATCCTAGCCTTTGTAGGTTTTTCTACGCACTCAATCATCTTGAGTACATATGTACCTACTGGAGTCCCTTCTTGCATTTTGGACCCAAATAATGCCTTAGAGACTTCATATCTCTCATGCCTAGCTTGTCCTTGATATAGTTGATTTAAGATGTCCAACCATATCATAAGCATTCATGAACTCGTGTTGCTTCAAGCTCGAGTTCATGATCGCGAGTATTAGACATGACACATCTAATGCATCATCTTGATGTTTCTTGTAAGCATCTTTGTCAGCTCGCGAGGCAGTGGCAGGAGGTGCCTCCGGAAGGGTTGCTCCAGGACGTACAACTTCCTTTCTTGGGTGAGAACAATTCTGTTCCTGCATCACCAGAAATTTGCTCCATTGAGCTTGTCCTTCTCAAGGAGATCGCAGAGAGAGTGTTCGTTTGTTGACATAGTTATCTACAACATACAATGCAGAGAATTAATATCATATTCCTTTTATCATTTAATTAGGCCTTTAATCAAATGATGCTCCCACTGAATTATAGGAATTTTTGTAGAATCGAGTTATGGATGTGGTCAAACCACATTACTAGATTCATACAAACTAGCTATAATTCTTGTGGGACAAGATCCACATCATACTAAGCCTTGAGTTAGCTTTGGCTAAATCGCCCAAGACTTAGTATGATCGGTGGGTAACACATTACCGATTACATCTCTATGCAACTCTTGTTTATAGGATCAAGACCCACATTTACAAAAGACCTTGAGTTAGCTTTGGATAAATCGCCCAAGATTTAGTGTAAATGCGATCTTGACCTATCGTTCCAACGATTGGAATATGCCTATAGTTCTACTCGATCCAATTGAGTTTAACTAGTTTTGCTCAATCTAATTGAGCTTACTCTAACCCAAGCGTGATAGGCGGGACCAAGATTGTCCCTCCGCACCCTACCAAGATAATATGCGTTGCTCTGCTTTGGCAGATTCAACAACAACAAATGATCGAGGTAGTGATGGGTATCAAGGCTCGGTAGGCATTTTCGAGTTGATTCGATTATGATCTAATCTAATCGTAATGTGTATCTTATACGTATTTAAACCTTTATTATCCTATATTAGCATGCATCATTTACATACATTCATTATTCTAGCATGCATCATATACATACAAGAAAATTATCCTAGCATGCATCATATACATACATGCATTATTCTATTAGCATGCATCACATACATACAAAATCAATTAAATATATATATATATATATCAACATATATATATATAATTAAATATGATATAGTCATATTCTACTACGATCTTCTCAAGCCAATGAAAGAGATCGGCGGTCAACCTAAGGCTAGCGGCTTCTCCAAGCGCTTCCTTTGGCCGCCATGTGTCGTCACCCTTCTCGTAATCTCGTCTTCGAGTGGACTTTCCACCGCTCCATTTTGTACATTACAAATATGAAACTCGAGTTACATTCAAGTCTAAAAACTAATTACAACTAGAATATCAAAAGAAGAGGTACGACGCGCAGGTCGCATACACTATACAACACGCACAACCACAAAATGACACGCAGGCTGTATTATGAATTACAACACACATAATCCAATCAAATTGGGGTCATTGGGCCATGACAATCACAGAATTATACATAATTCTAAATTATGTATTTTTACAGAAATTTCTATAATTTTTCCTAATTTTTTTTTTCAAATTAATGAGTCACCTCTCCGTAACGGTCCCGCTAAGCGGTTTCCGGGCGCGATCGCGGGACAAAGCCCCTTTCGGGGATAGGGCAGCGCCCATACTCGCAAAATTAACTTTGCGAGTGTCCCTACTACGATCCTACAGCGACTTAAATCACTGTCCCAAAAACCTAAAGCGGGAATTCGCCGTTTCGGAGAGTTTTTCTCGACGGTTGAAGCCTACAAGTGTCCCAACACTTGTTGCTTCGACTCTTTGAGAAAAATACCCAAAATTTCTATAAAATTAGGAAATTTACAGAAACATATAAATCTGTAATTTTTATATCTAATACAAAAATTACAAAGACGAAACACATACATGCTTCGCACGTGGCTCTGATACCACTGTTGGGTTTTTCCGAGTCGCAAAAACCGCTTTTTGCATTGCGGAAACCTCGGAAGCCCCGGCCACGGATCCGTGTGAAGTATAAAAATATAAAAACATGTATGTGCTTACAAAAACCCTAGATCTACCTTAGATCTAAGAGGTTATAACATTACCCTCGTAGCGATGCCCTTCGCTTATCCCGCTCGTCCAAAAGTTCGCCGGAACTCGAGAGTGTCAAGTGCACACTCCTCTATGGTATCCACACAAGCAATAGGTGGAGAAAGAGACAAACTTGAGTGTGCTAGCACTCCTAGAAGATCTCGGCAAGATGAGGTTGGGAGAGGTAGAGAGCTTGAGAGAAAAATTCCAAGGAAGAAGATGAAGTTGGAATAACTCACAAAAATAAATTTCACCATCATAACCCCTAATGGTGTTGGTCATTACATTATGGCTTGGGAGGTTACATGCATGCATGTAACTCCCAAGCCTCTTGGTCTTCCTCATGATGTGGCACCAATTGACAAAGTCAATGATGATGTGGAGCATCATCATTGGCCGGCCATGCCAAGTCATCATCATGACATGGCATTTGGTCAAGTCAAACTTGACCTTTCATCTTCCCTCTCAAGTCAAGTCAAACTTGACCTCTAATCTCCCATGGTTGATCAAATCTAACCACTTGACTAAAGTCAATTTAATTTAATGAATCTCTATTCATTAATTTAAATTGATTTGATGAATCAAATATAAATTAGACTCATTCAACACTTGAATCAACTTGAGTCTAACTCAATTAGTCTAATTTGGATTACTCTTAATCCAATTTGGTTCATCCCATGAACCTAATCCTCATGGTTCATCATATGAACCTAATCTCCATCTAATTGCTCTTATGTGTGTGACCCTATATGTTCTTGTAACGTTGGCAATGTCCCTAAACCGATTTAGGAACATAAGCAATGAGCGGTATTTAGCAACACATCATTGCTACCCAAGTTACAAGAATGTTGAGTTCCAACATCACCTTTGTGACTACTAATTGTGACTCTCACAATATGTGACAATGTCCCTCTATCCTTGACATCTAGATTGACCAATCGAGGCATAGACCGTGTCATCCTCGGTACAATCTAAATCTTGATCTCCAAGTAGACTCACTCTAATCAAATGAGCTCAATATCTCATATTGACTCATTTGGGCCTGGCCATGCACTTCGTGGTCTCACTCTATCAAGAATATCGATGTCACCCCCGTCATATAGGAGGGATAGATCCCATCTACATCACTCACATCCCTCCGCATAATTTGTTACATACCCAGTAATCGCCTTTATAGTCCACCCATTTACAGGTGACGTTTGACGAAGCCAAAGTATGCAACTCCTTATGTAGGGAACCATGGTGACTTCAGATCTAAGGACTAATAGTCATACTAATAGCCACATGAGAAAGTATATGACACTCATATAACAATCCATGATACTTTATCATGGCGGGTCATTCAGTACACATTCTCTAATGCATACCCATGTGTCAACTTGATATCTCATATCCATGACTTGTGAGATCAAGTCATCGTGTTGACCTACATGCTAGTCTCTACACATTAACATTGTCCCTGAATGTTAATACTCGACTAAGAATGATTAAGAGTAGTGTTCTCTATATCATCTCATTATCGATTCAACCAATCAATTGATATAGATAAGAACCTACTACTCAAGGACATTATTATATTTCGTTATTTGGCACCAATACAAGTAAATATAATAACCATGCCTTTATAAATAGGAATATGATACAATAAAGTCCATACAACAATCATCACATGATTCATCAGCGATCTCAATAAAGCCGCCGCTATCATCTTATTAGAGAGATCATCAGTAGAAAGGAAATACAAATCGAGAAAATCCCCACTGAAAAGAACTTAGCGGATCCTTTGACTTAGGCATTACCTCAAAGTAAGTTTGAGGGTCATGTTAGAGCTTATGGTATTGGATACCGTAACGATTGCCATTAGGACAAGTGGGAGTTTGTTAGTGATATATGAGAGATGTCCTAAGGCAATCGCCTTATGTTTGAACCATTTATATGATAAATGAAGATTCACTATTTGAGTATACATGTTTTCATGTATTTGATTAAATCATAAACTCATTTACTGAATGTCCATGATACGATTCACAGCATGAGAGAATTTGTGATTCGATCACAACTAGTGAGTATCTCTACATGTGTAATTGTGATGTATCAGAATTATCCCTAGTCGATGAATTGATGGATTTGGACACCATTGATTCTGTCGAGACTAGCACGAGGTATACTCTTTGGTATATCCAAGCAGCTGATTCTCACTAGCTGGAGACATTGTGATGTCCGAAGTTAATCGTGGATGCTAGTTATGGTAACTAGTTCATTGGAGTGACCAGCCGTAAGACTTCATATGGTTCTCTGCATATATAGATATGTCAATGACGTTTCCGCAGCTTAAGTGTGATTTTTCTTTGACTTATGTATTCAAGTCATCTTGATCATAAAGACTTATGCTTTGACATCTTAAGCAAGCATCTCTAAGGAGATGTGGACCCGGATGATTGTGTATAAGTCAAGTGATCAAGGTGTTTGAATAGCCTATAAAGGATTCACCACTCCTTGCGAGGAGATGTATACCCATGGCCTCTCGGATTGTTACTAAAGTCTTTGGCCAAAGCATTACATGTTTAGAGTAAGGTACTCTTCGATACATGTGCAAGAACTAGAATCCGTAGGCGAGGAAATGATACTTGGGCTAGGTGTGACGTAGTCAGCCTAGTGGGGACTGACACTATAGACCATGTCCTCAACCAAGTGGGTATAAGATGAGTGAAGGGAATGGGGCACGATTCATTCGAGCTGCTGAAGGGTTTCAGAAATAGTTCTGGATCAACCGTTGATCTTTTCGGTTAATTGGGGATCATGATGGACTACTAGGTGTCACTCATGATCGTTCTATAATTAATGGTTAATTATAAATAGCCAACATAAACCGAGAACCTATTTGGTCACACGTACAATGAGCGTAATCCGAAAGATTTAAAACGAGCTTGAGAATGAGATTCTCAGACCGAGAGAAACTAGGTTTGGTTGGACCAAACATGGACCGAGCATGAAATCGTTTCAGTCGCAATGGAAGCGTTTATAGGCTGTGTCTTATGAAGACATGATGGATGAACCAAATTGGTTTGGTTCTAATCCAATGGAGGAGAATAAACCAAAGGGTTTGGTTTGTTTTAAACGAATGAACCAAAGTTGGTTCGGTTCGTTTTAACTTAAAATAAACCATCATGTTTGGTTTATTTTAACTTAAATTAATGGAGCGGGTTAACGGGCTTTTGGTTATGATCCAATAACCATTAAGAGAATTTGTTCTCTATAAAATAGGGCTTAAGGGTTTTTGTTAAACCCTAATCCAAAGCCTTGCAACCCTAGAAGTTGCCGCCCCCTCCTCTCCTTGGTGTAGTCGGCGCCAACCCTAGTGCCGCCACCCACCTCCGCCTAGCTCCCTTGCCGGCGTCCAGAAGGTACTGTCCTTCTCTCTTGCCGACATCGAGCTGTTGTCGGAGGAGCTCCGGTGATCTCCTTTGGGTTCGGCAATAAGGTGAGTTTCAACCTTCTCTTTTGGCCGGCACCTATTCCTCCACCAAAGCTGTCCAGTTTTCTGGACAGCTTGTTTCCTTCTCATCGGAGCGTCATTTGGACGACGTTTGGAGCTCCGACAGTGGGTAGCCTTGTCGGGGATTCGATCTCCGGTAATCCTCATAGGTGGAGGACGAAGGATTCGTCAAACGGTTGACGAATACCTCCCCGGAGAAGCGAGTTTTTGAGGACTCATTTTGGATCCGAATTTTGATTCGGATCATGATCGTCTCTTGATCACATCATCTTCAACACGAGGCTAGTAACCCGTACGAAGACGAGGCTCATGACTTTGTGAAGTCATCCCAAAGATAATAAGCGTGGATATGGATAGAGACGATTCTAGCGAGAATCATTCCGGTTGATGTCTTTCCCGCTACACGTGATACGTCAGGTATACGTAGTATAAATTTCCTTTTATTGCAAAAATTTGAATTTACGATTATGTCTACACATGTTGTACTATGCATGCGTGTGATGTGTGTGTTGTAATAAATTAGATTTATTATTTTATTCCTTCCGCTGTGCACATGTTTACGAAACATGTTCGAACACACACTTGCCGCGGTGCCGGAAACCCATCAGACTTGTGGTATATCCTCTTGTACCGGTGGTACTGAAGCAGTGACTTCCCCACTCAATTCCTCCAGAACAATCTTACTTATGGGCCTATGGTTCATCACATAGTCTTCCTCTAGAAATTTGGCGTTCGTGCTAACGATCACCCTCTGATCTCTAGGACTATGAAACAAACCACCTTTCGTTCCTCTAGGATAGCCAACGAACATGTACACTTCTGTACCAGGTTCCAACTTACCAGCATCAACCTTTAGCATATGTGTTGGACTCCCCGAAATTCGAATATGTCTCAGACTAGGCTTTCGCCCAGTCCACAATTCTATGGGAGTAGAAGGCACTGATTTAGATGGTACCAAGTTTATAATATACACTATCGTCTCTAGAGCATATCCCCAGAATGAATCTGGCAACTCAGAATAACTCATCATCAATCTATCCATCTCCATAAGAGTCCTATTCCTTCGCTCTGCTACACCATTCTACTAGGGTGTGCTAGGTGCAGACAATTGAGATTGAATCCCAGCCTCTGATAAGTAATTCCTAAACTCTCCCAAGAGGTACTCACCACCATAATCAGATCATAGTGTCTTGATATTTTTACCTTTATGTTTCTCCACATCAGCCTTGAACTCTTTGAACCTGTCAAAGCATTCAGACTTGCGGCGCAACAAGTAAATGTATCCATATCCTGAATAATCATCTATAAAGGAGACGAAATATTCAAAACCACCTCTTGCCTGGATAGACATAGGACCACACAAATCAAAATGAACCAACTCCAACACATCTTTGGCTCTATACCCCTTGGCCTTAAAAGGCCTCTTCGTCATTTTACCTTCTAAGCATGATTCGCAAGTTGGAAATCTTCCACCTCTAATGAACCCAGAGGTCCATCAGCTATCAACCTTTGAATTATACTTAGGTTAATATTACCTATCCTTAGATGCCAAAGATATATTTGGTTCATTTTCGAAGGTTCTTTTCTCTTATTAGAATTAGAAGATGAGTTATTCACTTCTATTTGCATCATGGGAGCTTTTGGTTCAAGGGTATATAAATTTCCTATCAATGCACCAGAATAGATAATCTCCCTAATCCTTTTTATAACAACTCTGTGATTAAATGAAATAGAATATCCATCCATAAACAATTTAGAAATCGAAATCAAATTCTTTCTAAATAAAGGTACATAAAGGCAATTTTTCAGAACCAAAATTTTATTCCTCTCAAAAGACAAATAAACATCTCCCACTACAACAACTGTCGCCTTCGTAGTATAGCCAAAGTAAACGGTAATCTCCCCCTCAGCCAGTCATATGGTTTCCTGGAACCCCTGCAAAGTATTGTAGACATGATCAGTGGCTCTAGTATATACACACTAGGTGTCAGTTGATAACACCGCTAAACATGTTTCAACGACTAGACCAAAAGATATGCCTTTGTTACGCTCCGGTTGTGTCCTTCTTCCAGATGTCCATGGCGCAAGTGAAGCACTTTCCTTTCGCTTCTTCAATCATCTTTGAGATCCTCCCGCCACTTTTGCTCCAACTTGTTTCTTCTTCTTCTTTCCTTTCGACATAGAAGTAGAAACCTTCTGAGAAACCATATCCTGAGCCTAAGCAAGCCCTTCTGCTGCCTTGAGTTCTGTCAGATGCTCCTAGGTAGAGACTTGAGAATGATATCGACCTGGGTTTCCCCATTGATCTCAACTCCAAGGACTTCCAGCTCATTCAAATGAGTCATCATCTTGAGAACATGATCCCTCACAGGTGTTCCCTCGATCATGGTGGTCGTCATCAAGTTCCTCATGACTTCCTACCTAGCAGCCCAATTCTGGTGTTCGAAAAGCTCTTTGAGATTGATCATCATGTCATAAGCAGTGGGCATGGCTTGATGCTGATGTTGCAATAGATTTGACATAGATGCCAAAATGTAACACCACGCTATCTCATCAGCCTTTATCCACTTCTTATCACTCTCCTTCTCCTTTTCTCCAGAATCATCCGCGGGCTTAGGAGGACACTCTTCGAAGAGTACATATTTGTACTCCTCAGCAGTCAAGACAATATCAAGATTCTTCTTCCAATCAACATAATTGGGTCCAGTAAGTTTATTTTTTTTCAGTATCACAGCAAGCGGGTTAAAAGTCATTTTTGAAAAACCTAAGATACACATAGATCAAAACATTAGATTTTAAAAAATTATTGATTCCTCAAACAATAAAATTTTAAAATCAACCAACACCTCAAAACACCGAGAATATCGTATGCCACGATAGTGTGGACGTATACGAATTCTACATTTATAAGAGGAGGTTTTACCCATTAATTTTACTATCTTTTCAACCTAACTTTTTGACAAATAAAATTAATAGTTGGTTCCTCTTTGGACCTACAAATAAAAGCAGGGACTCCGATGGGGAGGATACTCCTATTTGCATCTAAGTGTTCACCATTACTCGGTATCAAGGCAATTATCTCGGGTTATGTGTGTTCCGATGGGGAAGTACAAATACTCCTTAATAATTTCTTATAACCATATTCGACCCTGTGATCCGCAAACAAACTCATCCGATATGGAGGAAGACACTCAAAGCAAACGCGTAAGTTTGTTTGCATCACATGTCAAATCATAATGGAGGCCATGGGAATTTATAAAAATATCCCTCTCCCACTTAGTAATTTAAAATTGAGGAATTTTCCTACCCTACGACATGCATATCAAACAAAAAGCAATAAATATAAAAAAAATATTTTTCAACTATTATGGCTTTTGTTCTCCAATATGCCTCCTATCGTATTGCCATCTCATCCGCTTCTCTTTACGCCATGTACAAGCAATCCGGAGATCCGAGCCAAGAATAACTATTTTAATTTACATCCATCGATCCTATACTCCACGAAAGAGTGTACATGAAATCTAGATCGAAAATAAACTAAAATAAAAAGAGTGGCTAAACAATGTTGTACTTAATTACAAAAATTAAATACTTGCCTCGTCAATCCTGAGGATTAAAATAATATATAATTATAAACATACAATCACATACACACATATGACCATAATAGTTGGATCCTATGCTAACAACCAAAAAGTTAACCTACGCACATCCTACAATTATCCGACACATATAATATATGAAAAGTGCATAAAAATAACCGAATCCTAAACACACAAAACTGGAATCCGTGGCTCTGATACCACTTGAAGGGAGGAAACTTCGCTTCCCACTTCAACTCAGTCGCTTGTTCATGGCGATCCCATCTTCATCCCCGGATTAAAAAAATTAATCCTTGACAAATAGGAATTACCCAAGCTACCGTTCCATCGTCATGCTATTAGATTAGAGTGGTCACTTGAACAAACTTGTTGTTCAAGCAACCTACCTCTATTCTTCGAATAGCCGCGGAATAGACGATGTATGGATCGCCTATTTTTGTGT
Source organism: Wurfbainia villosa (assembly GCA_025175895.1). Lineage (NCBI taxonomy): Eukaryota > Viridiplantae > Streptophyta > Magnoliopsida > Zingiberales > Zingiberaceae > Wurfbainia > Wurfbainia villosa. Next base: position 15,524,260 of record CM045988.1, on the reverse strand, counting down.
TTGTATTCAGGGTCCAAGTAAATTAGCCACATAACAAAACATACAACATTAATAGAATAAGAAAAGATTCATAAACAAGCATTATACCTCTCGTTATACCTCTTGATCTTCTATCGTATGTCCTTCCTCCTACGTCGGTGAGACGCTCATCCAAAAGTCGAAGCCTCCTAGAACACGTTCTTCCCTTCCTTGCTTGCTCTGAACAAAGGGAAGAATGAAATGAAACTCTTCCTCCTATATAGAACCGGCCACCAAGCTCAAAGCTAGATATTGTCGCCGGCCAAGGAGAGGATGTAGGGCGCCGGCCAACTTTGAAGAAAGGTTACCACCAGCCAGCCTAGAGAGAGAGAGAATGGGAGGAGTTATCGCCGATCTAGAGAGAGAGAGGGTGGTTGTGTTGCCGCCGGCCATGAGGAGCACCAAAGCCCTAATCTTGTTTGTCGCCGCCCACAAGGATGAAGAAACACTAGGGTTGCCGCCGCCCACCTCTCCTCTCTATCCAACTCCAAAACCCCAATCTCCCAAGTTGTGTTCCATGCCCATGAAGGTAGGAAACTTCGCTTCCCACTTCAACTCAAACGCTTGTTCATGGCGATCCCTTCTACGTCCTCAGATAAAAAAAATTTATCCTTGACAAGGAGGGATTACACAAGCTATCATTTCATCGTCGTGCTATTCGATTAGAGTAGTCACTTGAACAAACTTGTTGTTCAAGCAACCAACCTCTATTCTACGATTAGCCGTGGAAAAGACGATATACGGATCGCCGGTTTTTGCATTTGTATTCGGGGTCCATGTAAATTAGCCACATAACACAAACATACAACATACAAAGGAACAAAAGGAAAACAAAACTAAATTTATACCTCTCGATCTTCTATTATATGTCCTTCCTCCTTTTGGACGTCGTGTGGGCGATGATCTTCCAAAAGTTGAAGCCTCCTAGATCATGATCTTCTTTTCCTTGCTCGCTCTGAACAAGAAGAAGTATATAATCAAAACTCTCCTCTATCTAGGACCAAACAACAAGCTCCAAACTTGAAGCTTGTCGCCGGCCCAAAGAGAGGGGAAGGTGGGCGTCGGCCAAGAGCTCCAAGGAACCACCCTTACCTGTGTTTTCACCGGCCAAGGAGAAGAAGAAGAAGAAGTTGGATGCCGGCCAAGGAGAGGAGGAAGCAAGTTGGGCGCCGACCAAGAAGAAGAAGAGAAAGGAAAAACTTTCCAAAATTGTGGCCGCCCAAGCCGCCCAAACCCTAATCCCCTCTTCAATTGCTCTTGCCACCCACCCCTAGCCTCCTTTTATAGAGTTAGGCCTAAGCCTCCTTTAATCTCCACCATCGGTTCTAGGGATTTAATCTCAACCGTCGGTTCTAGAGATTTAATCACAATCGTCGGATCTAGAGATTTAATCTCCACCGTCGGATCTAGAGTTTTATTTTCCACCACCGGATCTAGGCTCCATGAGGTTTTAATAGGCTACAATAGGGACCATGAGGAGGAGTTGGATCTTGGCCACTCAATGGATCAAGCCCACATAAAGTCTGATCCATTAATGATAATCCATTCCATTAGAGGATTATCATTGATCTACCTCACCAACCCCCATAAGTTAATATAGGTTCCATATATTATTTGTACATTTATCTCCTCGTGTTTAAGATCTCGAATGTCCGTCAATTAATTAATTTACTGACAATTAATTAATCAACAACTAACTCCATGAGTAGTACCACTCAACCTTATCATCATGCCGGACCAAGTCCACTTGCAGGGTTTATATGATGAACCTTATGAGCTTCTCAAGGGGACATCATCATCCTAATATATATGACACACCATATAGATAATACTATTTCCCAACTTACGGAGCCTATCGATTTACTCTATAATCTCGCTCATTGGTAAATTAAATAAATGAATACTAAGTATATGTGTCCGTTATTATATCGGGATTAAGAGCATGTACAAGATAATATCGGAGTTCCGATTCGATTATGTAGTCAGCAATAAATTGAATCACCTATATGTCGGCCCTACTCAATACACACAAAGTGTACCTGTGTAATTATATGGTCAAGACAAACCAATACCAAATTACACTACAACCATTCCAATGGTTTATCCATAACCATCTCGGTTGTGAGCCTTTACTTAAACTTTACAATGAACCGATAACATGATCTCCTGTGTGACACTACACACCATGTTATCTACAATGTAATGTATCAGACAAATATGCATAACCATAAATATGCAAACAATGATCTTGTGATTCTTATTTCAAAACTAAAGATGTTCATACAAAAGAGAGTCTTTTCAATATACATCCCAACAATCTCCCACATATGCTAAAAGACTATGCTGTCCTTAAACTACCATACATCTGATTCCTATTCCCTCCACATGCCTATCAAAAGCTCTCGCTGGAAGGGCCTTATTGAAAGGATCTGCTAGGTTATCCTCTGATGCAATCTTGGCCATGGCAACTTCTCCTCACTTTACGATTTCTCGTATCAGGTGGTACTTGCGCTCTATGTGTTTACTTCCCTTATGGGCTCGTGGTTCCTTCAAGTTTGCAATTGTACCACTATTATCACAATAAATTATGATAGTTCTGGGCAAACCAGGAATCACATCCAAGTCCATCAAGAAGTTCCTAAGTCACATAGCTTCTTTGGCTGCCCCAGAGGCTACCACATACTCAGCTTCCATGGTAGAGTCCGCCACGCATTTCTGCTTGACACTCCTCCATACAATGGCTCCACCTCTCAAAGTAAACACAAAACCTGAGGTAGACTTACTGTTATCCCTATCTGATTGAAAGTCGAAATCTGTGTAACCCATAGGGAGTAATTGGTCTGCCTTGTAAACTAGCATATAATCCCTAGTCCTTCTTAGGTACTTCAATATATGCTTTACCGCAGTCCAATGTCCCTGTCCTGGATTACTCTGATTGTAACAACCCAAATTTTAGTTCCTATATTTTTATTACAGGAAAATAGAAATAAGAATAAGAATAGAAATAATAAAAATAGGAATAGAATAATAATAAAAAAAAAGAATAGAAATAATTAAGAATAGGAATTAAAAAAAAAGTTTGAATAAATAGTTCGTTAGCCGAGGCTCGAACCATGAACCGTCGGTTTGGGGGAATAGTCTCTCTACCACTAAGTCATAAGATTACCTATAAGTAGGATATAACAAAATATATCTATTGGCGAAAAAAAAGGAGAGATTGGTTAATTTGACTAATTATTTAAAGGGATAATTAGGTTAAGAAAAATTCTAATTTTTATATATATTTTTATCATGTCTCTCTTTAAATCTCACGCCTCCCTCTCATTTTTTTTTTAATTTTCAAACCACCTCTCTCTCTCTCCCTCCTCTCTCCAAAGCCAGTCGACGCTCACCCTCTCTCTACCCGTCTCTCTCCCTCTCGCTCGTTTTTCTCCGGGCGCCGAAAAAAATAAGAGAGGAAAAGAAAAAAAAGAAGAGCCTCTATAATTTCTCCACCGTGGGATAATTCAAGAGGAGATTTTCAAGAGGAATTTCCGCAAGGACTTGGTAGAGTATCACGCTAAAGTAAAGAAATACGTAGGAGGTTTTCTCTTTACGAAATCTAGCAGTATAAATTGGTGAAAAGCGTACGAGGTAAGTATTGTTCACCTGCAGTATAAGTAGTTATCGTATATCATTAATATGTTTTTATGTGCATGTTATTTCCAGTTATGCATGGTGTTTTCAGTTACATTATTTTACCGTTATGTTATGGGTAATTCAGCATCATGTTTAGATCCATGATAAGAATGTGATTTATGATCATGTATGTTGTAGATGAGTTGTAGCTTACAATTATATGCATGATGTAGAGTAAGATGTAAAAATATTTCCTTTATAAAGAAAATTTAAAGATGCTCCCCGTTCGAATTAGGGGATTAAGAGTACAACGATCTTCAGTATGCTCCCCATTTCAGTTTTGGGGGTCAAGAACATAATGATCTTTATGGTGCTCCCCATTCGTAATTTAGGGGATTAAGAGCATTCTATCGGTATGTATAAGAATATAAGTATAAAGGAAGTATTTTACTTTTGAAAGGGCATGTACCGGGCATCAGTTCGCCCATGGGACAAGGCCCTCCCCGCCATTACCCTAGTAGGTTCTGGTTGGCCACCCCGGCCTATTAGGAATGCGCGCATTGGTACTATGCTGGGCCCATATCCAGGATGATTATTATTTTAAAGTATCAGTATCAGTATAAGTATAAGTAAAAGTTTTCAAAGTTAATCATTCCAGATCAGATACACTATTTACAAGTTTAAAATAATTAAGAGCATGATTTATACAAGAGACATGTAATCAGAGTTATGATTTTCAGTTATGTTTGCATGAGTAGCAATGTATTCAGAGCAAGAGAACTAGTTGCATGATTTCATATAGTGCATGTTTTTGTGAGCATATCAAGTACTTACTAAGCGTTATTGCTTATAGTTTGCATTTCCTTATACTGCAGATAAAGGTAAAGAAAAGCTTCAGTAAGGTGGCATGGCGGATGAAGTGCTGGGTGTGTGTGGTGACGGAACAGTGGAAGTAAAAGATCCTAAGTGCAGATGTCTAAACCAGATTTTTAATTTCTAATTGTTTTCTTTTGATATTGTTGAAGTTCAACTGAATTATTTATGTTTGAGACCAAAGAATGTTAGAGTCATATTGAGTTAGTCTTAATACTTACATGTTAGGTGAAGATCTTGAAATGGTTATTATTTAAGTGATGTTAAGGTCCTTATGATTATTTTAGTTGTTAGCATATTGCGTTAGTATATTGCATGAATTAAAAATAGAGATAGTAAAGTAGTGACATCTCCCCTGGTAGAGAGTGGAAAGACTAGGGGGGTGTTACAAGATGGTATCAGAGCGGGTTCCGCCCTTCCGTCACACACACATCGAGCATCAATCCTGCCGCCTCCAAGTAAGCAAGTATTTATCTGCTTTATTTACTTTATGAGTAGTAAGGAATGTTTCTTTTAAGTTAAACAAGCTCATATAGAATGTTCTCTTTGAGTTAAACATGCTTGCATATATATATATATATGAAGATGATAGACAGTAAGTAATAGAGCATACATAGATATGTATGTGAAGATGAACAAAAAATAGTGATAATAGCCTGATAGTGGAATAATGCAAAGGGAGGTTCAGCCAGTAAGCAGCCTACGTATCCTACATGTTCTAAGTGTGGGAGGAAGCATCCAGGAGTTTGTCGCCAGGGCATGAGTGGGTGTTATATATGTGGTGTCGAGGGACACTTCGCCAAACCGTGCCCCACCAAGACCAATCTACCTCCGCCACAGTCTATTCAGTATGGAGGTAGACCAGCTCAGCTATATCAGATGCAGGGAGCACTGGAGGGTCCTTACATCATCCAAGGAAGATTGGAGGCCCCATTAGTTACACCTAATGCCCGGATCTTTTCCCTCACCAGGGAAGAGGTAGCAAATGCTTCTATGGTAGTCTCATGTTAGATACCTATCCTTAGTCAGCATGCTACACTAATGCAAAGATAGGATCGACTGATCGTCTCCCAACGAACCTAATGGCTGGGCATTTATTTTTAAACAGAAGTAAACACTAGGGTTTTTTTTTACAATTATCAAAATAATTAAAATGCAAAATCCAAAGCAAACATGAGAATTAAATATACAAAGAGCAAATCTAACTACCAAATAACAAGTAACAAACAACTATCCTAATGCGCAAAAGTAAGTGATCACGCACCGCACTGTCACTATACGATACAATGATCAAACAAATGTGAACAATTCAACCATGCACCGCACTGTCACTATATGACACAGTAGTCAAACAGTTACTAAAAACTAAACTAACAGACAGAAAAGAAAGCGATTACACCAGATCATTACTATACGCATAATCGATCAAACAAAGGTGAACAATTCAACCATGCACCGCACTGTCACTATATGACACAGTGATCAAACATCCACTGAAAACTACAATAAACGAAATGCAATAAACGAAAGCAATTCAACCAGGCACCACACTGTCACTATACGATAACTGGTCGAATGTAAAGGAAATCTAACCTAATAATGAAAGCACTCCAACCAAAACACTATACTGTCACTATACGATGCATTGATTGGACGATTTTAATGGATGGGGTTAGTACATCAGCAACAAGAAACTAAACTAACCTACAACTAAATAACAAACGCCAATATTAAGTCTAATAAAAATGCACAATGAACAGAATTAACAACTAAGCATAACAAACCGATAGAAATAGCATTGCATGTAAATAAATCAACAATTAACCGAAACAAACATAATCAACTACTAACAATTGCATAATTGCACTGGAATAAAATGCAGAATGTAATTAACACGAAATCCTGAGTGTTTAACACAAACACACTCAGTAACATAATCCAAATAAACTACAACCGATAACCACACGGTGGTCACAACAAACTGAACAACCACTCCGGTGGTGAATGCGAAGCTGCCCCGATCGGCATAACAGGAAGGACGGACAGACGGAGGAACGCGATCACCATTCCGGCAGCTCTAGATACCGGACAGCAAAATGGAACTCTTCTCCAGCAGTGAAGATGGAGTTGTCCAATCGACACAACCAGTGGGTGACTCTGGTGAATCTGGAACGGCCTATCCCAGTCGCCGGAATGAAGGAGAATGCCGGTGAAGGATGAACTCGCCGGAATCCCGCCTCGCCTTGCTTTGGATTAGCTGCCCGAATCACGACATCTGGATCTGCCACCAAGGATTGGATGGGATCGTCACTAGCTGTCGGAGGGAAACTCGCCGGAATACTGCCGGCCTGCCGTCGATCGCTCATGTAGTCGTCGGTCGCCGCGCTCGCGAGAGGAAGAAGACGCTGCTCGTAAGGATTTTGCGCGATCTGGCGCAGCTGGGAAGAAGTTGGATTATTAAGTGATTTTTTTGAGCCATCCGATTGTGCCAGATCTAATCTCAGCCACCCAAATATAGCTAGGTTAAATGAATCCAATTAACCTCCTAAGCAGGCTGTGATCAGTTTGATTTCAAATGAACGGATCTGATCCATATGAAAGGATAATGACGATCGGTCGAATCTGGAGGAAGAGCTCAGATGTTCAGATCAAAATGTATGGATGGGATCTCTCTAGATCTGAATAGATGGCTTCAAATCAGCTATATTCATTGGACGGTCCATAATGCTCAGATCTGATCCGGATCGACGGCTGCGATTGCTCCAATTAGATCCTCATTAGATGTTCCTACAAAATCACATGAAATTCATGAAAAATACTGAAATTATAGGAATTAATGTAATTAATCGCAAATAGGCTCAATATGTAAAAACATCCCAAATAACAATAAGCATCTCATCAAAGAGCCTAAAATATCTAATCCACAAGTAAAAATAGCGCAATAAAAATTACAGCTATCAAATTCCCCCACACTTATTTTTGCGCGTCCCGTGCAATAACAAAACCAAGACACACTAACTCCCTAACTCATTCCCCTAGCAATACCTAGATCAATAATTCAGAGACAGAAAAAATAAGTTACTTAGGATCACCAAATGTATCAGGATCTAGGATATTCAAAAGATCCGACTCCTACAATAAAAACATGTTTGATGGTTTACAACAAATCAAATAAACCAAGCCTGATACAAAACCTCCCAAATGGATATATGCACTCATGCTCACATAATGATTTTAGGAGTGGGGTACCCTCAAAACACCATGTAATCTTGTCCTACCATATGCTTGCTTATCATCTATTTCTCTACTGCTATCAATACATTCCATACATGAATCAAAAGGATTTTTCGAATATCAAAACAAGATCATAAGTGAATTGCAATAGAGAAATACAAAGAAGATCAAGATACAATGGCAACAATAGAAGAATTGGAAGAATAAACCTGATTCGTTGCATTTAGAAGTGTGGAGGGAGACAGTCCAATAACGATCTAGAAAAAGAAAATAACACTCAACAACCTCAATAAGGTTTAACAACGTGTACAATGGTTGCCTTAGGGGCCTGACACCCTCTTCAGTTCGATTGTTCTCAAGAATACAACATATTGTCCTTTCTGTTGCTATTTGTACAACTCTTCATCAAATTGATCCAACTGAGCACATTTTGCCATTATATCTTTCTCATAACAAATGGAGTATGGATTGGTTGGTACATTATTTTGTTAGAAATGCAAGGCCATAGTTAATCAACGCCAAGTTTAAGAGAACACCATCCCTTTCATATAGAAACCTCTTCCACACTACATCACAGCCTTTTCCAAGTTCATAATGTCAAGGCGCTTAACAAGTTCTACATGTTTTCTCAATTTGATTTCATCGCCTCTCTCCACAAATTAGAATCACTTTAATTGCCTCATCTATTATCGGAATCTTGGAATTTGAAAACTAAGATGGGCCTTGACCATTTAGTCCGTGATACTTTTGTGAGGATATTGACAGAATATTAACATTTCATAGGCATTCAAGTATGAAAATGCGATCGCAGTAAATGCACTGAAGACATTTTAAAGTTATCAACCACAACCTTATAATTTCAAGTGAATCTAACTAAAACATCAAGTAAGTGCGATGCAAGTGTCCAATCTAAACCAAGCAATATTGATTCGATGGTAATCAAAACCAATCGATGCTTTTAGCCATCGTGTAGTTTTGGTGCTCTGAATTAGATAGCCAGTGGTCAAGCTTACCTCTCCCAGATATCTAACCAACTTAAGCAATGAGAAGATATTTGGAAGTAAGCTTGCTGTCAGGTATCTAGAAAAGTCCATCTCTTGATGTTTTAAACTCCCTCATAGAATTGCAAATCTTTATGATATCACTTGCCTGTTCTTGAACTGCCTAAAGCAATTATCTTCTGTAGATTAGAGGCTTATGGAACGTTCAAGACTTCTTGAAGTCTTGAACGTAAATCCAATAAGAGAGGCTGCTCACTGGGAGTGTCAGCAAATGGTAAAATAATTTGAATTAGTTCTTGAACTTCAGCTACTAAGATAATTTTTTTTTCAATCTGCTCCTCAAATCTAATAAAATCAGTTCCAGTGTAACTTGAACATTGCAGCAATTAGGAAGACCTTCCAAAATCTGAATACTCTTGCCATTCTGAAGATTTTATCAAGTGGACATGCACTTAACTCTAGCTCCATGGGTAGCAACTCCACTTTACTCTCTTCTTCCAAGCCTTCTTTTTCTGATACTTGCTGTAATTTCCGTGGCAGTTGCTTCTATGATACAGACCAAAACTTTCTTTGCTATGGTGTTACAAGTTCTGCTGCAGCTTAAGGCACCGGTTCTTTGTGGTCTTCAATTAAATTGCAATACCATCAGAAAAAACTGTAGGATGATCAAATTCCGGAGCTACCAGCAAATCAAAACTCAATTCCCATTTCATATTTGAGTTCCACTTGAGATCTTTACTTGTCCAGGCGGCGAACTCCAAGCAGAATTTCATTCGTTGCAGCAATCTGTTCACCTTGATGTTTCAGCTTTGGGACTGAAAGTGATTTAGAACTTCTCAGCCTGTAGTTGTTCTCAAATCACAAAATTCATGGGATAACAAATAGGTTAAGAGCTCCAATTTTCAACCGAGAACAACAACACCAGAATTCCATGGCTTAGAGTGAAACTTACTATAACCATGTGTTTTAACCTTCCCATATTATACCCATGAAAGTTTCCAACCGGTCTCTGACTTGCAACAATTTTAATCTATGAATTTGGATTTCCAAATTTCTCTACAGTTATCTCCAATGCTCTTCAAAAGGCTGCTTGCTCTAAGCTATTTCTTATCAGGATCTCTGATTTGGAACACACGAGATTCATGACATAAAAAACTTGTCGGTCAATGTATTGAAGGCAAACACCCTTAGGAACTAAAACTGTAGCTTCTCTTGATGATTGGCTAGCTGATATTGCTTCAATCGTACAGAATTTTCCATCTACCAGCATAGTCCAACACTTCATTGATTCTGAATCTTTGTGGTCTTCCAGCTTAATCCTCTTGAGATTTTACATGTTTGCTCCAAGCATCCAGCTAACTAACATTTGTGCTGCGGCTAATAATCTTCAGAAATTTCATCACGCTCTTCCTTCCTCGTCAGAAGAAGAGAAGCCGCTGTAAATTCTCACGCCCTTGTTGAAGTTGAAATTGGGTTGCACGTATAGGTAAGGATGCTATTGGTACTGGCACAATTCTGATAACACTGCCATTTCCAGTGCAATCCATCCAGATCAGTACATAGCTTCAACCACAAGTATTTCCAGTAGTAGTTCCAATCTCTCAATTTTCCTACCATTTTCAGAGCTATAGGTCGATTAAGTTCCGAATGGCCAAGCTCTGTAGCAAATTTCTACCCAACGAAATAGATTATCCTCCCCCACACTTAAAATTTTGTCCGTCTCGGACAAACAACTTATCAAGTTATTCTTCCAATATGCAAACCAAAGATACGAGAGAAGATAATCCACGAAGATAACAAAAACCATAAATGGCAAATGTAAGGATATGACATGTAAGACAACATGGAAGTATCAAGTGGATTAGACAAGCAATAAAAGTGAGGAAAAGAATCAAGAGTGAAATTCTTCATCATATTCATGTGAATAAATGCTATTGCAGTTTTGAAAAGACTCAAAGCAAGTTCAGAGTAACAAGTATCACACGTGTATCACACTAAAGTGGGTAAATGATTGAAATGACTTACTACCTCACTAGGTGAATAAAAATCAAGCTTGGTCTATCAATAAAATGTTCACCATCATAACAAGTGACTGCATGCAAGTGAAGTCTCCTATCATACACAAAAATCCACAATCTTTTTTTTTTTAATTGTGATACAAGTAAGTATAAAAGAACTATAGAAAATATACAAACTTGTATTAAAAGCAGAACTTACAGGACTTCAAACTTTAAACTCAAGTAAGACTTCAGTGAACGACTGATGCCTTTCAAGAGTAGATGGTAAGGGTTTTATAGAGTGAGGAGGACGAAGGGATAAGAACCGGGTGCACAAGGGGCTACTTCGTCAAAAAGGCCAAGTTGAGTGGGAATAATGAATATGGCACCAGTTTGGTGGAATGCTGACGGTAAGTTCCACCATTCATTGTGTTCTCTTCGTTTGAACCGACCACCATGATGTCCTTCAAATGTTGGACGGGAGTTTGGTCCCGCTTCTAGATTTGTGGCGGGGGGATAATTGGAAGGTCCCATGGTGGTATCAGGAGGAGGGCGGTAGTTAGAAACTGCAGAAAGGAGGACGAAGGGATAAGAACTGAGTGCACAAGGGGCCCCATCGTAGTCTTATCTTACTTTTGTCCTATCACGAGACCCTTGACATAAAGTGATATGGATGGCTCCCCGGGGCTCAATCCATATTACGTGCACACTAGTTAAAAGGACAATAATACAGACAAAGACAAGGACACACTATTAATAATGTAGTATAGGGGTCCTATAGTACAATAATGCGGATAAGGATGCCTTTGGATTGGACAGAAAGTAGTTAGAAGCCAAAGCTTGTGGCTCAGTGGGCGGTGTCCATCACTAAAGCTAAGGAATCTTCCAGTTGTTTGTCCTGTTGTTGAATTACGGGTATCCAATCACCATACCAATTGCGTCTAGTGGAGCATCTTCGGTATTCTTCCAGTTTGATGTGATGGATTGCTCGGTATTGTTGTAGGGCTTGAATAGCATGATGGGCTGATTCCTTTTAGATAAGTCGCATATGGGCTTCAATTGAGTGTTCTTCAGCAAGGTTAAGTCCCTGTTGTCGTCCATGTCACATTTGGTTGAGTTGATCTTGGTACTGGGAAACGAGGTCAGGAACTTGTTGATCACTAATGCAAAGTGAGTCTGTACTTTGTGGCTTGCTTGACTGGTTATCTATTGTGCTTCTCCCGCCAGTTGTCCAAGAGTGCTCAGATGCTTCTCCTACCATCCTGACAAAATCAACACATTAATTAGTCGAGAGAGAGCGTCCGCTAGCTGATTATGAGAGCCATTTATGTGTTCAAACGTGACTGTGAGACCACTTCCAGTAATATAATCCACAAAAGAAATCCATCGGACTCGTGAGGGTTTATTGATTACGTTTTTATTAAAAAAGCTGATTATAGCTTGGCAGTCTGTTCTGATTAATAGCTCTCTTTTATCTAAATAATAGATTTTGAGAGCGTCCATAGTCTTCATGACAGCATTAATTTCAGCATCAATAGTGGATTTGACTGGATTAAACCTTCCACTGGCATAAGCACATATTTTTCTCAGGTTTTAGGATTGTACTGGTGGGTCTTCCATTTACATATACCTCCCCAGCCAGTCATACAGCCATCAACTTCTAGAATTATGAAGCAGTTTTCTGGGGGAATCTCAAGATCAGGAAGGTTTTGAACTTGTTTCTTAATTTTTCTCACTAACTCCCAATCCTGTTGATTCATTCTTCGTTCCCCATGAGAGCTGGTTTTAGCATAAAGTGGTCCGAGTAATTGAACAAGATTGGGTATATAAGTTCGAGCATAGTTTAGTAAACCCAACCAGGACCGCATACCCTTCAAGCTTAGAAGGTCTTCATCTTTGAAAGTAGCAACTCTTTTGATAATATGAGGCTGAAGCTTAATTCTGTTATTTCCCAAGACAGCTCCGAGGAAGTCTATTTCTTTGACTGCTATCTTCATCTTGGTAGGGCTTAAGACTAGCCCATGTTTCTTACAGATTTCAAGCATGGATTGTAGATGTTGTTCATGTTCAGTTTCTGAATCAGAGAATACTAGAATGTCATCAATATATACAGCAATATAGGCTTCAGTGTCTGAGAAGAAATTATCCATTTTTCGTTGAAAAATAGCTGGGGCATTTTTGAGACCAAAAGACATGACCAGCCATTCATATAACCCATCAGGGACCCAAAAGGCAGTCCATGGGATTGATTCTGGGTGCATAGCTACTTGATGAAAACCTGACTTGAGGTCAAATTTAGAAAATATCCGTTTAGTACTGACTCGCTTGAGGATGGTATTGATTCCAGGGAGGCTATACTGATCTTTATGGGTTAGATCATTTAGTCGCTTGTAATTGAATATCATACGTTCCTTTCCTTTGATTTCTTACCAGTCTTTGGATCAACAGAAGTGCCTGAGTGCACTATTATAGCTGTTGTTCGGTGCCGACTTGTACTGGGTCTGATAACCCCAAGAGCTAATAAAGCTTTAATATGTCTGGTGAATGCATCTTTGACGGCTAGAGTTATATGTTTGAGTGGTCGATCTTCAATAGTTAAATCTGGATTCGTAATGTCAAGATGACAAAGAACCTTGTTTTTGTTCCAGTATTTGAGCGGTTCATCCCCAATATAGCCTTGCTGCTTTAGTTCAGAAATTATTTTTTGAAATTTGTGGCTGATACCTTCAGTGGTTGGAGCTGTATAGCCAATCATATCCTGAATCTGAATATATTCATCTTCTTCTAGTTCTAACTCAGGAATAGCTGCAGCAAAAACATAAGGAGATGTTTCTATTGTTGTCAAATTCTTATAAAATGTTACCTGATTACCTTCTATATGAAGGCCTCCTTGCATAGCTCTGATGAAGTTACACCCGAGGATCATTTGAATATTTTCCCCAAGTTTCATAGAAAAAGAGTATGTATAGGGAATTCGGAATGTATTTGTTGGATCGATCGGATCGCTAGAGGGGGGGGGGGTGAATAGCGATAGAAATTTTTCGTTAAAACGCGAGTAGACACAGCGGAAGATAAAAACAAAAATAGAGACAATAGACACAAAGGTTTTTCTTGGTTCGTAGCCGAAGGCTACTACTCCAAGGCCCTAGTGGTCCTCGACCACGTACGGAGGGCAAACTACTAAAAAGCTCCTCCTCGTTGGAGGTAGGAGTTAGACGGATACACAAGATGATAAAAGATCAAGGTAGAGGGACACTCCCCCTCTCCTTGATATGATTTAAAGCTCGAAATAAGAATAACTTATAAACTGAAATATGATTCAAACCTTCATTACCGACGATTTTAAAGGTTGGAGGTTGAAGCTCTAGTCGTCGTCTCGGCAGCGCTTCATCGTAGGGATGTCGGAGAGTCGGAGCGTATCGGAAGCACTTGGAAGCTTTTTAATTGATGAAAAACCCTAAGACAAGCCCTCCTTTTATAGCCTTTGAGCCCCTCATCGAATGGGTCTTCAACGAATCACAAATGGACACAAAAACTCCTTGAAATGGGGTGATAAGCCTTGACTCCTCGAATCTGGTCATTGACCATCAGTCAACTGATGGCCATCATCACGATCGATGGCGATCCCGAGTGCCGACCTTCTTGATCGATTGACGGCAATGAGTCCTCCAAGCCGGCAATGATGCTTGCTGCAAGTCAAAGTTAGCTCAACAAAAACATAATTTCGACGGTCGTCGACCGTCCGATCTCGACCTAGACCATCTATAGGATGGCTTTGGTCGGATCTACGCTTAAGATCATCCCCGTAACGAGGATACGACCTCACTTACGCTCGCACACATGAGCTTACCTCGACATTTCATCGCTCGCTCTTCGCTTTTGGCCTTCCACTCGATTCCTTCTCCCCTCCGGTTACTCGAGTGTCGCCCGACCACCGCGGCTTCCTCCGGGTGTCGCTAGCCTTCAGCTTCAGCTTTAGCACTTTTCTGCACACTCGATTCAGCTCGTGAGATAATGATATATCCTTGACTTTGTGTCTTTTTCCATAATCAAAATACAGGTTCGACTTAGGTGCCCCTGCACCAAAAGTATTGTATCCAATCATCATTTTGTTGGGATGTATACTGAAATCCTAGCTCTTTTGTATGAACATCTTTATTTTGAAATGAGAATCACATGATCATTGTTTGCACGTCATATTTATATGTGTGCATATTGTCTAATATTTTACATTATAGATAACATGGTCCCTGGGTGCGGCACAGAAGATCATGTTATCAGTCCCTTGTAGAATATAAGTAAAGGCTCACAACCAAGATGGTTTTGGACAAACCATTGAGATGGTTGTAGTGTAGCTTGGTATTGTTTTGTCTTGAACATAAAGTTACACTAGTACACCTCGGTGTATTGAGCAGGACCGACATAGAGGTGATTCAATTTATTGCTGACTGCATAATTGAATCAGACCTCGGATATTATGTTGTACATGCTCTTAATCCCGATATAATAACGGGCACATGTACTTAATATTTATTTCTTTGATTTACCAGAGGGTGAGATTTCTATGGATTAAATCAATATGCCCGGTAAGTTGGGAAATGATATTATTTACATGGTGTGCCGTTGATTATAGGAGGAATCCGTGTCCTATGTATTAGGTTGATGATGTCCCCTTGAGGAGCTCATAAGGTTCATCATGTAAACCCTGCAGGTTGACTTAGTCAACATGATGATAAGGTTAAGTGGTACTACTCGAGGAGTTAGATGTTAATTGATTGATGGTCAGTAAATCAATCAATTGACGGACATTCGATATCTTAAACACGGGGAGATGGATGTACAAATAATATATGGAGCCCATATTAATTTATGGGGGTTGGTGAGGTAGTTCGATGATGATCCTCTAGTGGAATGGAACATCATTGATGGATCAAGTTTGTGTGGTTCCGATCCATCGGGTGGGCAAGACCCAACTCCTCCTCATGGTCCCTATCGTAGCCTAATATAAACCTCATGAACCCTAGATCAAATGATGGAAAACAAATCTCTAGATCCGACGGTTAGGATTAAATCCCTAGAACCGACGGTTGAGATTAAATCTCTAGATCCGACGGTTGGGATTAAAACCCTAGAACCGACGGTTGAGATTAAATCTCTAAATCCGACGGTTGAGATTAAAACCTAGAACCGACGGTGGAGATTAAACCAAGGCCTAAACCTAACTCTATATAAAAGGGAGAGGAAAGGTTGGATAAGGTGGGCGGCAAGAAAATTTGGAATTAGTTCCTATTTTTTTGGCTACCTCATCAATAACCAATTTTCTCCTAAGTTCTATAAAAGGGTGGCTATGGGTTGGGCGGAAAGAAGAAGAGAGTGGTTGATGTTGGATGATGGATGCTAAGGAGATTAGGGTTTAGCCTCCAATTGCTTGGGCGGCAAGCAACCCTAAGGAGGAAACCCTAATTAGGGTTTGGCTCCTATGGGTTGGGCGGCCAAGGCTTGGAAGATGAGTGGGCGGCAACTTGAGGAAGATCTCTTCCTTGAAGGTGGCTAGCTCCTAGATCTCTTCTCTCCATCATGGTTGGGTGGCAAGAAACCCTAAGGAGGAAACCCTAATTTGATTAGGGTTTGGCTCCTTTGCATGGGCGGCCAAGGTTTGGAAGGAGGGTAAGCGGCATCTTGTGGAAGAGTTCTTCTTCTTCCTAGGAAAGGTGGCCGGTTTAGATCTCCTCCTTCCACCTTGGATGGGCGGCAAGAAGACCTAAGGAGGAAACCCTAATTAGGGTTTGGCTCCTATGATTGGGCGGCTAGGGTATGCAAGGAAGGTGGGCGGCAACTATAGGAGAGGAGCTCTTCCTCTTCCTAGGTTGTGGCCGGATCCTTCCTCTATTCCCTCCACCGTGGCCGGCGCCCAATATATTCCCTTTATCCTCTTCACTCCATCTTGGCCGGTGGCACCAAAACTAGGGTTTGTCCCTAGTTCGGTTCCTTGGTTGTTTCCATTATGTTCTCTCTATTCTTGGGGCCGGCGACATCAATCCTTTTGTGGTTTGGTGGTTGGCTCAAGCAAGAAGGGAAAGAGAGTTCTTCTTTCTTTGGATTGAAGAAGATCTAGGAAGCTTCAACTTGTGGAGGATCTTCGCCCACACGAAGTCTACAAGGAGGTTAGGACATACGATAGAAGATCAAGAGGTATAAAAGTTTCACAACTTTTATTATTGTTCTTTTCATGTTCTTATTTGATATGCTAGCTTATGTTCTTTATGTTAGTATATGTTGATTATACTAGTTTGCATTTGCATGTATTTGTATAATCATGGACCCCGAATAAGAAACACAAAAACCGGCGATCCGTGCGTCTTCTCTTCCACGGCTAACCAACTAGAAGAGTTGTGTTGCTTGAACAACTAGTTTGTTCAAGCGATCGCTCAAGTTGTTAGCACGACGACGAATTGGTTGTGCTTAGGAAACTCATCCCATCCGGATTAGTTTTCATTAGTGAAAATTTTAATCCGGGGACATGGGAGCCTATGAGCATTCCGAGAAATAGCACAGTTGCCAACACATTTTTCCGCCCTTTAGTTTCTTCTTGGCTACAACCTTTGAGGAAATACCATTGAAATGCACAACGAATGGGTTTTCTTCTAATGCTGCTGCAGGGACAGAATCTTGATCTACAACACATGTTGTGGCTCCTGTGTCGAGAATAGCACTGAGCTGAAAAGTAGGTAAAGTATTTATCTCAAAGCTGACCTTCAGGTTATATAATGTTGGATCGATTTGAGCGCTAGAGGGGGGGGTGAATAGCGATAAGAAAAAACTTTTCGTAATCGTTCGAATTGGCATGAGTAAACGCAGCGGAAAGATAGCAATAAATAAATAAAAACACGAGGGGTTTTTACTTGGTTCGTAGCCTACGGCTACTACTCCAAGGCCCTAATGGTCCTTGACCACGCACGGAGGGCAAATATTAAACGAACTCCTTCTCGATAGAGATAGGAGTTAAGCGAATACAAAAACTCAATAAAGATTCAAGGTAGAGGGACACTCCCCCTCTCCTTGATATGATTTAAAGCTTGAAAATAAAGACAACTTATATAAAATTAAAGATTATACCGACGACTTCAAGGATTGGAGGTTGAAGCTTTAGTCGTCGTCTCGGCAGCGCTTCGTCGTAGGGATGTCGGAGAGTCGGAGCGTATCGGAAGCACTTGGAAGCTTTTGAATTGATGAAAAACCCTAGGTTTGGCCCTCCTTTTATAGCCTTTAAGCCCCTCAACGAATGGGTCTTCAACCAATCACAAATGGGAACAAAACTCCTTGAAAAATGGTGATAAAGCTTGACTCCTCGAGGCTGATTTTTGACCACCGCTAAACGCCGGCTGAATCGCCACCGTTGAATCAAGCCGGTTGAATCGCCACGGCTTGAACTGGCAGCCACGATTTTTGACTAAAAAAGGAGTTTAGCTCAAAATACAAGTGAATTCGACGACCACTTGCCGTCCGATCTCAACATAGACCTTCCATGGGAAGTCTTTGATCTACGCCAAGATCATCCCCGTACAAAGGATACGACCTCACTTACGCTTGCACACACGAGCTTACCTCGATACTTACTTGTCGCTTTGCTTCCCCTTCCACTCGATTCCTTCTCCTCCAAGTAACTCGAGTGTCGCCCGACCACCGCGGCTTCCTCCGGGTGTCGCTAGCCTTCAGCTCCAGCATTGAGACTTTTCTGCACACTTGATTTAGCTCGTGAGATAACAATATAAGCTTAACTTTGTATCGTTTGCTCTAATCAAAACATAGGTTCGACTTAGGTGCACCAACAATCTCCCTTTGATTTATGGCAAACCCACATACAAAGTTAAGCAAGCATGAAGAATAATAATGTGCATGAGAGAAAATGAAGATTAAGTTGGAGTAGTAAGGATTTTCTTCAAGTACTCTTGAGGAAACCTCCTTGACCGAGGGTGAGTCTTTGAAGAAAGACCTTAATCCTCCTTGAGGGTTTCTTTAAGTAATTAACATTACTAAAATTAGCTTTAGTAAAACGCTTTTAAAATTAGCTTTAGTAAAACGCTTTAGTTAAGCCCTTTCTCCCCTTAAGTAAAACACTAACGACATAAATAAGTTAAGAATTCTCTAACTTGGCCTTTGTCAAAAGTTAAATAAGTTCTCAAAACCTAAAGTTAACTTTTGGTTTAAACATGAAGTAAGAGTTAAGTTAAGAGAATTTTCTCAAATTTGAAAAATTTGACCCCTTAACTTTGGCCTTTTCTCCCCTTTGCCAGATATCGAAAAAGATTAAGGGTAGTGCGGAAATCAAAATAATTGCTAAATTTAAAGTCCAAGCATGTTCCACATTTTTTATTAAAATAGTATATTGAAAATAAGCTCATCTATGAAATGTTCGACTCATATTTGGCTTGATTGATATGAAGGATCAACCAGTCCTGGTCGGAGTCGGTTAGTATGTATGATTATACTCCATGGTTCATAGCGATGCACTAGCTCTACTTCTGGAACCTGGAGTAAGGTCCTAACATCTAACGCCCATCTACGTGGCTAAGTACACAAACACATTAGTCCTATGTGTTGTGAGATGTATTGGCTCCTTAAATCTATAGGTGCATGATATCTAAGGTATGACCTATGCTAGTTTCATGAAAAAGTAAGAAATAGTAGTAATATAATTTGCAAAATCTATTCTATTACGCACATGCCTAATTTTCATCTCAAGAGACTAAATTCGGGTAGTGGTTTAGTAAATATGTCTGCTAGGTTAGACTTCGAGTCAACATATTCGAGTTGTATGGAGCCGTTGGCTACATGTTCTCGAATGAAATGGTGTTTTACCTCTATATGCTTTGTTCTTGAATGGCATATAGGGTTCTTAGTTAGATTTATCGAACTTATGTTGTCTACAAAAATTTTAGTTTTGGTGAAGTCCAACCTAAAGTCTCGGAGAGTGTGCTTCATCCAAAGAAGCTGAGTTACACACTCACCCATCGCAACGTATTCGGCTTCGGTGGTAGATAAGGCAACACAATGTTGCTTCCTACTGCACCAACTCACTAGACTTGAGCCGAGTAGTTGACAACAACCACTCGTGCTCTTTCTATCGAGTTTACTACCGGCATAATCCGAATCGGAGTAGCCGATTAGTTCGAACTCCGTAGATCTAGGGTACCAATACCAACGTTAAGTGTACCCTTAAGATATCTAAGGATACGCTTAACTAGGGTTAGGTGAGACTCCTTAGCACAGGTTTGAAACCTGGCGCACATACTTACTGCGAATAGGATGTCGGGTCGACTTCATTAAGTATAGAGAGACTTCTATCGCTCCTATAGTACTTTAAGTCAATGGACTTACTTTCTAGGTCTTCCCCTATGTTAACATTAATCGCCATTGGGGTGTTTATTATCTTAGCGTCTTGCATTCCAAATCTTTTAATTAACTCCTTAGTGTATTTTTGTTGATATAGGTATATACCATCCTTAGTTTGTTTAATTTGTAGACCTAAAAAGAAACTTAACTCGCCTACTAAGTTCATTTCAAACTCACTTTCCATGAGTGAAACGAACTCATTTAGTAAGGCTGAGTTAGAGGTTCCAAAAATTATATCGTCTACGTAAATTTGAGCTATGAATATTTCTTTACCTAAGGTTTTTACGAAGAGAGTTGGGTCAACTAAGCCTTGGTTAAACCCTTTTGACTTGAGATGGATTGAAAGTCTCTCGTACCAAGCTCGAGGAGCTTGTTTAAGTCCATAGAGAGCTTTCTTAAGTTTTAGAACATGGTCGGGTTTATCTAGATTTTCAAATCCGGGGGGTTGGCTAACATAAACTTCTTCTTTAATGTATCCATTTAGGAATGCCGACTTAACATCCATTTGAAATAGCTTAAATCCTCGATGTGCGGCATAAGCTAGCAACATTCGAATGGATTCGAGTCTAGCTACTGGGGCATAGGTTTCGTCGTAATCTAAGCCTTCGACTTGACTGAACCCTTTGGCGACTAACCTAGCCTTGTTTCTAACTACTTCACCTTTATCATCAAGCTTATTTCTAAACACCCACCTTGTTCCAATTGTCGTTTTGTCTTTAGGTGGTGGTACTAATTCCCACACTTCATTCCTAGTAAATTGAGCTAGCTCTTCTTGCATTGCAATAATCCAATCGGGATCAAGAAGAGCTTGTTCAATTGATTTGGGTTCTATCTTTGAAATTAAGGAAATTTGACTAAGGTTCCTATAGGATGCTCTAGTTCGAACTCCTAGATTAGGATCTCCTATCACTTGATCGATAGGGTGGTTAGTCTGAATCCTAGATTGGGTTTGTGTCACCTAATGCTTGATCAATGGGGTGACTTGGTTGAACACTAGTTTGACTCGGATCACTTGTCACTTGGTCGACAAGAGAAGTTGGTTGATGTGGATTAGACTCGATCTCAGGGTCAGAGTTAGGTCTAGTATGAGTAGGCTCGCTAATTGGGGTTGCCGGGGGTTTTGTAGGTTCGTGTCCTTCATCAAATACTACATTGATAGTCTCCTCGACTCTAAGGGTGTCGTGGTTATATACTCTATAAGCTCGGCTTGTAGTCGAGTATCCTAGAAATATTCCGGTCGTGGTTTTGGATGTAAATTTCCCTAGGTAATCCTTAGTGTTTAGAATATGTACCTTACACCCAAATACCCTAAAGTACTTGATGTTAGGTATTTTATCGTGATAAATCTCATACGAGGTCTTAAGGTGCCTCTTTACCATAAGGATCCTATTCTGGACATAGCAAGCCGTGCTAACGGCTTCTGCCCAAAACCTATCAGGTAGGTTATATTCGTTTAACATGGTCCTAGCGGCTTCTTGTAGAGTTCGGTTTTTCCGCTCCACTAGGCCATTTTGTTGAGGGGTCCTAGGGCAAGAGAATTCATGGTGGTATCCGTTTAGGTTACAGAAGTCGGTGAACCTTTGATTTTCGAATTCACCACCATGATCGCTTCTAAGTCTTTTAACCTTAAGGTTTTTTGATTCTCGATTAATTTGAATAGATTGATTAATTGATCTAGGGTATCATTTTTATGTTTGATGAACCTAACCCAGGTAAACCTGGAGTAGTCGTCAATTATGACTAAGCAATATTGACTTTTATTGAGTGACTTGGCTCCATGTGAATAGAATAGATCCATATGCAGGAGCTCAAGTACACTTGAGGTTCGTTCTTGGTTAGTTAACTTGTGTTGTGTCCTAGGTTGTTTTCCTTGTTGACAAGCATTACAGATTTTATTAACCAAGTTGTTGAGGTTGGGTAAACCTCTGACTAAGCCACTCTGACTCATCTTGTGGACGAGTCTTGGGTGCGAGTGACCGAGTCGTCGGTGCCACAACCATGATTCCTCTTCCTGTGTCATAAGACATTTGGCTGAGGATTTGATTAAGTTCATTGTATAAATGTTATTTGTCCTAGTTCCTTTGAGTATTGTTTTAGCTGTTTCATTTGTTTTAATTACACATTCATTTTCTAAAAATACGACCTTATAGTTATTGTCACACAATTGGCTTACGCTAAGCAGGTTATATTCAAAATTCTCTACAAGTAATACATTTTTAATAACAAAATTCGAGTTAAGCTCGATATCACCCGATCCGATGATTTTGAGCTTGCCGTTATTCCCAAAGGCTACCGATCCTTGTCGTTTGAATCGAAGCTTTGTGAATTTGAGTTGATCCCCGGTCATGTGTCGGGAGCAACCACTGTCCAACATCCATTGATCCTACACACAAGGTGGTTGGATTGGATGTTAGATTTTTATTTTTAAATTGGTTGTAAGTTGTTAAACCTAGGTCATCTCACCCGAGTCTATATGATCAAGCATGTTATACTTATGTGTTTTATGTGAGATGACTCCCAAATTTATTAAGTGGATTTAGGTTTAAGTGATTTTATGTTGAGATGATTTTCAATTAAATTGATTATGGATTTAGGTTCAAGTAATTAGGATTTAGGTTCAAGTAATTTTATATTGAGATGATTTTCAATTGTTGATTAAGTGGATTTAGGTTCAAGTAATTTTATGTTGAGATGATTTTCAATTAAGTTTGATTGAGTGGATTTAGGTTCAAGTTAGATTTGGATTTAACCCAAGGCTTGTCAAGTTTACCTTTCAAGATCATGGCTTCGTGTCGTGGCGAGGCACAGGGGCCTTCTTTTATCGGATCATCGACCACTTCCTTAGACAAAGCCATGTTCAAGAAAATGATGACTTGACTCACCTAAGACTATTTCCTAGTCTAACTAGTTATTTTTGAAAAGAGGCTCCCCGAGGCTCAATCTTTTCGAAGGATTTTAGTTGGTTATTTGAAAAGAGGCTCCCCGAGGCTCAATCTTTTCGAAGGATTTTTTAGTTGGTTATTTGTGTATTCCAAGTGAGTTAAAAAAACAACAAAAAAAACTAAGCATGCAATTTCTAAGTTAAAGCACAAACATGTTTTGTACTGGCTCCCCCTAGACGGTTGAATCGGTTCGGTCTATCCACATAGTGGATTTGGTCCTTGGGAACCCAGTACGAGTTAGATCCTAGAGTTGAAATCAAAGTGGTCTTAGGGACCCATGCTTGGACACATGTTTTATGTCTACTTACAATTGACATATACGACTTATTGGTCGTGTTTGAGCTAAACCCTAGTCCGGCCTTGTTGTACACGGCCCTTTGCGATCCAAGTAGGAGGTCAAGTCCTTTGGATCCCAAAGTAAACCTTTCCAACGTATTCCTAAGATCTTCGACTTGACTTTTCAAGAGTGAGTTCTCAACTTCGAGTTTTTCAACCCGAGTTGAGTCCTTCTCTTGAACTCGACTAGTCGAAGAGGTTAGGGAGACCTCGTGTTTGAGGAGTTTAACTTCCTCAACCAGGGTCTCGACCTTGGACTCGGACTTAGCTAACTTCCTAGACAAAAACCTAACCGTATTATGTAAAGTATTAAATAAAGTACGACTCACCTTAAGGGTATCTTTTGAACCGGATGTGTATCCGTGGCTTGACTTGAAGGTTGCTTCGTAGTCCGAATCATCCTCCGGTTCTGACTCAAGTTCGGGTTTGGTCTCCGTGTCTGACTCAATTGATTTCGCCATGAAGACATGGTCTTCCTCTTCTTCGGATGACGCTTCTTCCCATGTCGCGTTGAGGGCCTTCTTGTGCTTAGGTCCTTGGTGGTTGAGCTTGGGGCACTCGGACTTGATATGTCCAAACCTGTTACACTCATAACACCTAATATTAGAACTTTTAGGTTTACCTTGGTTGGGTCGAGTCGTGGTTCGCCGTCCCTTGGCTATCCTTCGAGCTAGGTTCATTAGTTCGGCACTAATTCCGGTCAACTTCTTCTTCGACTCGCCTTCCTCCTCTGGTGGTGGCTTGTTTGCGATTTTCTTCTTCTTTGATCCCGCAAACAAGGCTATACCTCTCGGTTCCGAGTTGGATTGTTCATGTAATTCAAATCGGAAAAGAGTTCATCTAACCTAATTTTAGAAAGATCCTTGGAGACCTTGTAGGCATCGACCATGGATGCCCACAAGGTAGTCCTCGAAAAGAGTTTAGAACATACCTTATAAGGTCGCGGTTTTCGACCTTTTGCCCGATTGCGTGTAAGTTGTTGGATTTATGTCCTCGACACGGGCGTGGAGTTGCATCGCGGATTCGTGGTTCCTGCATTTTTAGTGTGTACAATTTATTGAATAACAAATCACGCTTGCAAACCTTAGCTTGATCCGATCCTTCGTAACTCGATTAGTTTAGTCCAAAGATCCTTTGCGCTTATGAAGGGGCCGACGCGATTTAACTCCTCCTTGGATAGGCCGCATTGGAGGATTTGTGTTGCCTTGGCATTGGCTTCGACTTGTCGTTTTGTTGCAACGGTCCATTGATCATAATCCAAGGAGTCACCCACTTCATTAGTCGGAAGTGTGAAACCCGTTTGGATTATGATCCACATCTCGAGTTGGGTTTTGAGAAAGCATTCCATCCGACCCTTCCAATAACGCGGAAGTCATCTCCTTATAAACGGAGGTCGGACGCTAAAACCCTCGAGATGGGCCATTGAAACAAAAAGACAAAAAGAGACGAAGACCAAAAGCTAGCAAAGACAAAAACTCAAAACAAGTACCAAGACTCGATCTTGGATTAGTAAAGGAGAGAATTTAACAAACAAAATAAATAGAAATAAACAGAATTAAAAGAAAATAAATCTGTAAAAAAAAAGCTAGATCGGTGGTTTCACCAAATCTTAGCAACCCCCGGCTCTGAGACCAATTGTTGGATCGATTTGAGCGCTAGAGGGGGGGGGGTGAATAGCGATAAGAAAAACTTTTCGTAATCGCTCAATTGGCACAGTAAATGCAGCGGAAAGATAGCAATAAATAAATAAAACACGAGGGGTTTTTACTTGGTTCGTAGCCTACGGCTACTACTCCAAGGCCCTAATGGTCCTTGACCACGCACGGAGGGCAATATTAAAGCGAACTCCTTCTCGATAGAGATAGGAGTTAAGCAATACAAAAACTCAATAAAGATTCAAGGTAGAGGACACTCCTCTCCTTGATATGATTTAAAGCTTGAAAATAAAGACAACTTATACAAAATTAAAGATTATACCGATGACTTCAAGGATTGGAGGTTGAAGCTTTAGTCGCTGCCTCTCAGCTGTCGTAGGGATGTCTGAGAGTCGGAGCGATCGGAAGCACTTGGAAGCTTTTGAATTGATGAAAAACCCTAGGTTTGGCCCTCCTTTATAGCCTTTAAGCCCCTCAACGAATGGGTCTTCAACCAATCACAAATGGGCACAAAACTCCTTGAAAAATGGTGATAAAGCTTGACTACTTGAGGGTGATTTTTTACCACCGGTTGTGGCGGTTGAATCGCGCGCTGAATCGTGGCGGTTGAATCGCCACCGGTTGAACTGGCAGCCATGATTTTTGACTAAAAAAGGAGTTTAGCTCAAAATACAAGTGAATTCGACGGCCACTTGCCGTCCGATCTCAACATAGACCTTCCATGGGAAGTCTTGGGTTGGATCGTCGCCTAAGGACGTCCCCGTACAAAGGACACGACCTCACTTACGCTTGCACACACGAGCTTACCTCGATACTTACTTGTCGCTTTTGCTTCCGGCCTTCCACTCGATTCCTTCAGCTCCCTCCGAAGTAACTCGAGTGTCGCCCGACCACCGCGGCTTCCTCCGGGTGTCGCTAGCCTTCAGCTCCAGCATTGAGACTTTTCTGCACACTTGATTTAGCTCGTGAGATAACAATATAAGCTTAACTTTGTATCGTTTGCTATAATCAAAACATAGGTTCGACTTAGGTGCCCACTGCACCAACATATAACATATTTCTTCCGCTTTTAGCCTGCCTTGGTTGTTCTGGAAGTGAGCATACTTTGTATTCTTGGAGAAGTACATTGAGATCTTCTTCAGTAGGGAGAATTTCCTTCTGTTTTTGCTGTTGTAATTGTAGTATTTCCTTCCTGATGCCTTCTTTCTCTAAGACGAGTCTGTCAAACTCCATGTTTTCTTGAATGAGCTCTTGATATTTGAAAGATAATTCTTGCTTTTCTCTTTGCAATTGTTGATTTTCCTGGGCAATTTGAATAGCATCCAGTCATATTTGGTGACATTCTAATTGTTCTTGTTTTTGATCATCCAGTTGACTTTGCAGGCGTTTAATTTCTACTTCACATTGTTTAATGTAATTTTGTTATTCACAGACTAAATTGGAAGGATCATACCTGATTGGTGTTGTTGCAACTGGAGTTGTTTTCTTGTAGTAATACAGATTGCACATGCCACAGGCAGTCATTTTGCATAAAGGGCAATGACGCCAGTGTCGCCGCTGAGTTGGTTGTTTGCAACATTTACATGCTTCGTATTGGCTGTAAATATATTCGTTGATTTCCCATATATGATGGCATTCATATTATTGTTGTGAAACTTGTATCATACTGCGATAACCAGTTTCAGGGCCTATTCACCACGTCTTCCCGCTTTCTCTGAGCATAAAAATAGATTCGGAAGATAAAGGATTTAATGCTTGTTGAAGGTCATCCAGGCCTTCATCTTCAGACAGACTAAAGATAGCATCACTAGGATCTTCACCATCCTGAACTGAGACAATATCATAATCTTCTGGGAGATGGAGTTGTTCGAACATGGCGACGCGTTTAATATTGCGACGGTCATTAGGACACTCCCGTGCAAAATGTCCTTCTTCACCGCAGAGAAAACATCTGCACTTCTTATTTTTAATAAGATGCTTGCAGCGTTCAATTCGAGCATGGGAAGGATGAGGTTTGCCATGAAAGGTTCTGGATTTACGAACACCTATTCGTTTATCAGGTCGTTTATAGTAACCAGGAATAGGTATATTACTGCAGAAGCATAAATCTTTCAGAGCTCATTTGAAAGCAACATCTTTGCATTCATTTTCCAGATATCTGTAAGTAAATAAGATTCGAGGGAAAACTCCTACAGTGTTGCCTTGATACCGATCTTGGAATGCTTGCTTAATACGACTTCCGAGATCTCCTGGCATTTTTGCCCATAATTTTCCAGATAATTCTGGAGAAGTAAATAATCGTCCTGTTTTTGCTGAAATACGGAGGTAGTCATTAAGGAAGGATAATATATCCTTCAAATTGTTGCAAGTTAAGCGCTCTAAATCCTTATAAGTTTCATCTTCCATATGTGTAGATCCTTGGAAGGGATCTTCTAATTTGAAAACCATTCGAATCTGGGATAATATATTTTGAGTACCTCCTGCCCCATCAGCGTTGTTGAGAAGAAGTTGATATTCTTCAGGAAAACTCATACGCCATTGTATCCAGGCTAATTTTTCAGCTTCCCCTAATAAATTTTCAATAAATTCAACCTTGGTTTGGGCGTCTGTGAAATTTTGAAGAGATACCAAATTTTTGGTAATAGATTCCCATCGCATAAATACTTCGTCAAAAGGGCCAAGTTGAGTGGGAATAATGAATATGGCACCAGTTTGGTGGAATGCCGACGGTAAGTTCCACCATTCATTGTGTTCTCTTCGTTTGAACCGACCAACACGATGTCCTTCAAATGTTGGACGGGAGTTTGGTCCCGCTTCTAGATTTGTGGCGGGGGGATAATTGGAAGGTCCCATGGTGGTATCAGGAGGAGGGCGGTAGTTAGAAACTGCAGAAGAAGAATATATATGTTCAGTGCATTGTGCTAACTGTGGGTACTCCAATTCCCATCCGTCTTCTGGTGATTCTTCTGCTACTGCCAGGAATTCATCATAATCGGAATATTCATATTCAGCATACTCATCGTCTCTGGCAAAAGTGATGCAACAACCTTCTGAGCCCATACTTAAGCCCATGGACTGAGGTACAGTGGCCCCTAGGCTTGTATCCTCTGCATGGTTTAATTGGTACAGAAAATTATTGATCAAGGAGTCAACTTCTGTTCGTACTTGTAGTCTTGCTGGTTGTATTTGATTTGATGATTGTGGCTTTTCTTTGGGTAATAACTTTTGAAAAATGTCATCAGTGGCTACTTCCTCCTTTTCTTCTGGTGTTGATTTTGAAGAGAAATAAGTATCATCTTCGTCATCCGAATCACCCCAAGATGGTTTTATGAGATTCATATCCCATTCTGGTTGTTCTGGTGGTGTATATCGAACATAATAGTCAAATTTACCACTTGGCTGCCCAAGAGTGTCCCAGACCTCCTTTCGGTGTCCAGACTCTTCGTCTTGTACCAAGACAGAAATGATGTGTTCACGCAACTCTTCCTCATCTTTATCATCATATTCCACAGTTACATAACAATTATGAAAGCTAATAGATATTCTTCCATCCAATAGGTTACGACTACTCACCTATGAAGGTTGCAAAGGAATTATGACTTGTGTTGGTCGAATTACCCAGTCCATGCCTCGTAGTTGTTCTGTTGAATAACGCCTACCTGGAAGTGCATGTACACCGTGGCTAGTAAGGTAATCAACGACTCCTTGTACTTCATATGCAAAGGCAACATTGGGCGTATTGGAAAGTCGCCCAATAAGACCTCTTTTCATTAATAAATTTGCTTCGCCATTTCTCCATTAATCATATCCACGAGTTAATATGGATAATTGAATATTCCTGAAAAAGTCACCTATTGTCATCATAATATCAGGAATAACATATATCAGTTGACTTCTCCGTGTCAAATCTACTTCCATAGTAGCAATGATTGATCTATCATCTTGGCATCTGTTGTCTCGGAAGAGAATAAGAGCCAAGGCATTGAATACGTACATGAAGAACACCAAGATGAATATAACGCATCTGGCTTCATTGTAGTTGGTTGAAACTTTCTTCTTGAATAAAAGACCGATCAACTTGATTGGAGGTACATAAGATTCGTTCCTCAGATCTATGCATGTAGACTCGATGATGTGCATCATCTTGTCGGGAGTGATAAAGCACCTCAGGTGGTGCTATTGCAGCTCGCTCCTGCATGGAAAGTTGCAGTTGTACCTGTGGGTCAATTTGTTGTTCGAGGTATTAGTACCGGAGGTCGGCCACATGAATCGCCAATCTGGCCGCTGGTCGAGTTGTATATTCTTCGATGTCCTCGCTTGTAATCACGAATTTGATCTTCAATCAAGGGCGCTGGAGCAGCTGTTCTTTCATTTGATGTACTGGTCATCATTTTCGGGCCTTTTGTTTTTCTTCTGCAAGAATTTTTAAGGGATCTTTGAAGACGAGAATTTTGCCTCTTGCTTCTTTAGGAGCTTCTTTAGGTCAAAGTGTTAAATTATGAAGCTTTGTCAATAAGGCGTCGGGAAGGACTCCGGTACTTGCTTGTTGTCGCTCCAAGAGAGTTTTTAAATCACTGCGGATACCTTTCACTTCCTCCTCTATCTGTGTTAATAATCGAATTTTCAAATTATTTTGCTTAATAAGAGAACCAGTGGTGCTAGCTATTCCTTGAAGGTCACTTGGTCGCAAAAATCCAAGTGCTGGGGGTTAGATATTTTCAACAGCTTGAATGGATTCTTTGTAGGATTCTATTCCTTTG
Source organism: Wurfbainia villosa (assembly GCA_025175895.1). Lineage (NCBI taxonomy): Eukaryota > Viridiplantae > Streptophyta > Magnoliopsida > Zingiberales > Zingiberaceae > Wurfbainia > Wurfbainia villosa. The sequence continues at coordinate 15,494,433 of CM045988.1, read as the reverse complement.
GTTGTGATGTAATTCATCCGTGCATGAAGCCTTCTACCTTAACAAGTAGCTTTTCTATCTTTTGCAGTTTCTGGTTAAGATTAACAGTAATACGCAAGGCTTCTTCTTCAACAATATTTGGTCTTTTAGTAATAGTTGTAATCAACTCTTGTAGCTCCTGCTTGGTTAAGTGTTTATTTTGAAGAAGCAGGGTATTGAGATTTTGTAGCGAGGATCGAAGTTGGTGGAGTTCTTGTTCAAGATTGGTGACCTTCTCAAGTATACTCTTAATGTTTTTCAAGCGAACTCTACTAGACAGACACACTCGATCATACATGATGCTAAGATTATGAGCTAGTTCTTTTGATGATGGCTTTGATGTTTCAGCAAGGTCAAGATATTCAAGGTTCGAAGTATGCGATTTGGTATACCATTCTTCAATGGCTTCCTCCCATCTTTTGGACATTCTTAACTAGACATAGGTCTTGCCAATGGACTTAAGGTCTTACGTACTCAGCTGCCTGCCACCCTCGGGACTGTCGGTCTAGAAGAGAAGAATTGCCAAAGAAGGAGGTTTGCAATTAAAGTAGTACCACAAAACGTAGGGACTTCCCTTTCCTACCTTGACCTGATAGAGTTTACTCAGCCATTAACTAGCTCTGATACCAAAAGGAAGTGTTTTTTTTTAATTGTGATACAAGATAAGTATAAAAGAACTATAGAAAATATACAGACTTGTTTTAAAAGCAGAACTTACAGGACTTCAAACTTTGAACTCAAGTAAGACTTCAGTGAACGACTGATGCCTTGAAAGAGTAGATGGTAAGGGTTTTATAGAGTGAGGAGGATGAAGGGATAAGAACTGGGTGCACAAGGGGCCCCATCGCAGTCTTATCTTACTTTTGTCCTGTCACGAGACCCTTGACATAAAGTGACATAAAGTGATATGAATGGCTCCCCGGGGCTCAATCCATATTACGAGCACACTAGTTAAAAGGACAATAATACAGACAAAGACAAGGACACACTATTAATAATGCAGTATAGGGGTCCTATAGTACAATAATGCGGATAAGGATGCCTTTGGATTGGACAGAAAGTAGCTAGAAGCCAAAGCTTGTGGCTCGGTGGGCGGTGTCCATCACTAAAGCTAGGGCATCTTACAGCTGTTTGTCCTGTTGTTGAATTACGGGTAGCCAATCACCATACCAATTGCGTCTAGTGGAGCATCTTCGGTGTTCTTCCAGTTTGATGTGATGGATTGCTCGGTATTGTTGTAGGGCTTGAATAGCATGATGGACTGCTTCCTTTTGGATAAGTCGCATATGGGTTTCAATTGAGTGTTCTTCAGCAAGGTTAAGTCCCTGTTGTCGTCCATGTCACATTTGGTTGAGTTGATCTTGGTACTGGGAAACGAGGTCAGGAACTTGTTGATCACTAATGCAAAGTGAGTCTGTACTTTGTGGCTTGCTTGACTGGTTATCTCTTGTGCTGCTCCCGCCAGTTGTCCAAGAGTGCTCAGATGCTGCTCCTGCCATCCTGACAAAATTAACACATTAATTAGTCAAGAGAGAGCATCCGCTAGCTGATTATGAGAGCCATCTATGTGTTCAAACATGACTGTGAGACCACTTCCAGTAATATAAACCACAAAAGAAATCCATCGGACTCGTGAGGGTTTATTGACTACGGTTTTATTAAAAAAAGTTGATTATAGCTTGGCAGTCTGTTCTGATTAATAGCTCTCTTTTATCTAAATAATAGATTTTGAGAGCGTCCATAGTCTTCATGACAGCATTAATTTCAGCATCAATAGTGGATTTGACTGGATTAAACCTTTCACTGGCATAAGCACATATTTTTTCTGTGCTCTTAGGATCGTATTGGTGGGTCTTCCATTTACATATACCTCCCCAGCCAGTCATACAACCATCAACTTCTAGAATTATGAAGCAGTTTTCTGGGGGAATCTCAAGATCAGGAAGGTTTTGAACTTGTTTCTTAATTTTTCTCACTAACTCCCAATCCTATTGATTCATTCTTCGTTCCCCATGAGAGCTGGTTTTAGCATAAAGTGGTCCGAGTAATTGACCAAGATTGGGTATATAAGTTCGAGCATAGTTTAGTAAACCCAACCAGGATCGCATACCCTTCAAGCTTAGAAGGTCTTCATCATTGAAAGTAGCAACTATTTTGATAATATGAGGCTGAAGCTTAATTCTGTTATTTCCCAAGACAGCTCTGAGGAATTCTATTTCTTTGGCTGCTGTCTTCATCTTTGGTAGGGCTTAAGACTAGCCCATGTTTCTTATAGATTTCAAGCATGGATTGTAGATGTTGTTCATGTTCAGTTTCTAAATCAGAGAATACTAGAATGTCATCAATATATACAGCAATATAGGCTTCTGTGCCTGAGAAGCAATTATCCATTTTTCGTTGAAAAATAGCTGGGGCATTTTTGAGACCAAAAGGCATGACCAGCCATTCATATAACCCATCAGGGACCCAAAAGGCAGTCCATGGGATTGATTCTGGGTGCATAGCTACTTGATGAAAACCCGACTTGAGGTCAAATTTAGAAAATATCCGTTTAGTACTGACTCGCTTGAGGATGGTATTGATTCCAGGGAGGCTATACTGATCTTTATGGGTTAGATCATTTAGTCGTTTGTAATTGAATACTATACGTTCCTTTCCTTTGATTTCTTGACCAATCTTTGGATCAACAGAAGTGCCGGAGTGCACTATTATAGCTGTTGTTCGGTGTCGACTTGTACTGGGTCTGATAACCCCAAGAGCTAATAAAGCTTTAATATGTCTGGTGAATGCATCTTTGACGGCTGGAGTTATATGTTTGAGTGGCCGATCTTCAATAGTTAAATCTGGATTCGTAATGTCAAGATGATAAAGAACCTTGTTTTTGTTCCAGTGTTTGAGCGGTTCATCCCCAATATAGCCTTGCTGCTTTAGTTCAGAAATTATTTTTTGAAATTTGTGGCTGATACCTTCAGTGGTTGGAGCTATATAGCCAATCATATCCTGAATCTGAATATATTCATCTTCTTCTAGTTCTAACTCAGGAATAGATGCAGCAAAAACATAAGGAGATGTTTCTATTGTTGTCAAATTCTTATAAAATGTTACCTGATTACCTTGTATACGAAGGCCTCCTTGCATAGCTCTGATGAAGTTACACCCGAGGATCTTTTGAATATTTTCCCCAAGTTTCATAGAAAAAGAGTATGTATAGGGAATTTGGAATGTATTGTATCGAATCATCATTTTGCCGCCCTTTTGTTTGTTCTTGGCTACAACCTTTGAGGAAATACCATTGAAATGCACAACGAATGGGTTTTCTTCTAATGCTGATGCAGGGACAGAATCTTGATCTACAACACATGTTGTGGCTCCTGTGTCGAGAATAGCACTGAGCTGAAAAGTAGGTAAAGTATTTATCTCAAAGCTGACCTTCAGGTTATATAACATATTTCTTCCACTTTTAGCCTGCCTTGGTTGTTCTGGAAGTGAGCATACTTTGTATTCTTGGAGAAGTACATTGAGATCTTCTTCAGTAGGGAGAATTTCCTTCTGTTTTTGCTGTTGTAATTGTAGTATTTCCTTCCTGATGCCTTCTTTCTCTAAGACGAGTCTGTCAAACTCCATGTTTTCTTGAATGAGCTCTTGATATTTGACAGATAATTCTTGCTTTTCTCTTTGCAATTGTTGATTTTCCTGGGCAATTTGAATAGCATCCAGTCGTATTTGGTGACATTCTAATTGTTCTTGTTTTTGATCCTCCAGTTGACTTTGCAGGCGTTTAATTTTTGCTTCACATTGTTTAATGTAATTTTGTTGTTCACAGACTAAATTGGAAGGATCATACCTGATTGGTGTTGTTGCAACTGGAGTTGTTTTCTTGTAGTAATACAGACTGCACATGCCACAGGCAGTCATTTTGCATAAAGGGCAATGACGCCGGTGTCGCCGCTGAGTTGGTTGTTTGCAACATTTACATGCTTCGTATTGGCTGTCAATATCTTCGTTGATTTCCCATATATGATGGCATTCATATTGTTGTTGTGAAACTTGTATCATACTGCGGTAACTGCCTGTGGCCTATCCACCACGTCTTCCCGCTTTCTCTGAGCATAAAATTAGATTCAGAAGATAAAGGATTTAATGCTTATTGAAGGTCATCCAGGCCTTCATCTTCAGACAGACTAAAGATAGCATCACTAGGATCTTCACCATCCTGAACTGAGACAATATCATAATCTTCTGGGAGATGGAGTTATTCGAACATGGCGACTCGTTTAATATTGCGACGGTCATTAGGACACTCCCGTGCAAAATGTCCTTCTTCACCACAGAGAAAACATCAGCACTTCTTATTTTTAATAAGATGATTGCGGCGTTCAATTCGAGCATGGGAAGGATGAGGTTTGCCACGAAAGGTTCTGGATTTACGAACACCTATTCGTTTATCAGGTCGTTTATAGTAACCAGGAATAGGTATATTACTGCAGAAGCATAAATCTTTCAGAGCTCATTTGAAAGCAACATCTTTGCATTCATTTTCCAGATATCTGTAAGTAAATAAGATTCGAGGGAAAACTCCTACAGTGTTGCCTTGATACCGATCTTGGAATGCTTGCTTAATACGACTTCCGAGATCTCCTGGCATTTTTGCCCATAATTTTTCAGATAATTCTGGAGAAGTAAATAATCGTCCTGTTTTTGCTGAAATACGGAGGTAGTCATTAAGGAAGGATAATATATCCTTCAAATTGTTGCAAGTTAAGCGCTCTAAATCCTTATAAGTTTCATCTTCCATATGTGTAGATCCTTGGAAGGGATCTTCTAATTTGAAAACCATTCGAATCTGGGATAATATATTTTGAGTACCTCCTGCCCCATCAGCGTTGTTGAGAAGAAGTTGATATTCTTCAGGAAAACTCATACGCCATTGTATCCAGGCTAATTTTTCAGCTTCCCCTAATAAATTTTCAATAAATTCAACCTTGGTTTCAAGGCTGTGAAATTTTGAAGAGATACCAAATTTTTGGTAATAGATTCCCATCGCATAAATACTTCGTCAAAAGGGCCAAGTTGAGTGGGAATAATGAATATGGCACCAGTTTGGTGGAATGCCGACGGTAAGTTCCACCATTCATTGTGTTCTCTTCGTTTGAACCGACCAACACGATGTCCTTCAAATGTTGGACGGGAGTTTGGTCCCGCTTCTAGATTTGTGGCGGGGGGATAATTGGAAGGTCCCATGGTGGTATCAGGAGGAGGGGCGGTAGTTAAACTCGCAGGAAGAAGAATATATATGTTCGTGCATTGTGCTAATCGTGGGTACTCCAATTCCCATCCGCCTTCTCGTGATTCTTCACATCGCCAGAATTCATCATAATCGAATATTCATATTCAAAGATACTCATCGCCTCGCAAAAGTGATGCAACAACCTTCTCGAGCCCATACTTAAGCCCATGGATCGATGTACAAAGTGGCCCCTAGGCTTGTATCCTCTCAGATGGTTTAATTGGTACAGAAAATTATTGATCAAGGAGTCAACTTCTGTTCGTACTTGTAGTCTTGCTGGTTGTATTTGATTTGATGATTGTGGCTTTTCTTTGGGTAATAACTTTTGAAAAATGTCATCAGTGGCTACTTCCTCCTTTTCTTCTGGTGTTGATTTTGAAGAGAAATAAGTATCATCTTCGTCATCCGAATCACCCCAAGATGGTTTTATGAGATTCATATCCCATTCTGGTTGTTCTGGTGGTGTATATCGAACATAATAGTCAAATTTACCGCTTGGCTGCCCAAGAGTGTCCCAGACCTCCTTTCGGTGTCCAGACTCTTCGTCTTGTACCAAGACAGAAATGATGTGTTCACGCAACTCTTCCTCATCTTTATCATCATATTCCACAGGAGTAGTTACTGCTGTAGAATAATTATGAAAGCTAACAGATATTCTTCCATACAATAGGTTACGACTACTCACCTATGAAGGTTGCATAGGAATTATGACTTGTGTTGGTCGAATTACCCAGTCCATGCCTCGTAGTTGTTCTGTTGAATAACGCCTACCTGGAAGTGCATGTACACCGTGGCTAGTAAGGTAATCAACGACTCCTTGTACTTCATATGCAAAGGCAACATTGGGCGTATTGGAAAGTCGCCCAATAAGACCTCTTTTCATTAATAAATTTGCTTCCCCATTTCTCCATGAATCATATCCACGAGTTAATATGGATAATTGAATATTCCTGAAAAAGTCACCTATTGTCATCATAATATCAGGAATAACATATATCAGTTGACTTCTCCGTGTCAAATCTACTTCCATAGTAGCAATGATTGATCTATCATCTTGGCATCTGTTGTCTCGGAAGAGAATAAGAGCCAAGGTACCTTCTTCATGTCGATGTAGAGTTTGAATACGTACTTGAAGAACACCAAGATGAATATAACGCATCTGGCTTCGTTGTAGTTGGTTGAAACTTTCTTCTTGAATAAAAGACCGATCAAATTGATTGGAGGTACATAAGATTCGTTCCTTAGATCTGTGCATGTAGACTCAATGATGTGCATCATCTTGTCGGGAGTGATAAAGCACCTCAGCTGGTGCTATTGCAGCTCGCTCCTGCATGGAAAGTTGCAGTTGTACCTGTGGGTCAATTTGTTGTGCGAGGGTATTAGCCGCTGCAGGTCGGCCAGTCATGAATCTGCCAATTCGTCTGGCAGCTTGCTGGGCGTTGTATATTCTTCATTGTCCTCGCTTGTAATCGCGAATTTGATCTTCAATCAAGGGCGCTGGAGCAGCTGTTCTTTCATTTGATGTACTGGTCATCATTTTCGGGCCTTTTGTTTTTCTTCTGCAAGAATTTTTAAGGGATCTTTGAAGACGAGAATTTTGCCTCTTGCTTCTTTAGGTCCAAGTGTTAAATTTTGAAGCTTTGTCAATAAGGCGTCGGGAAGGACTCCGGTACTTGCTTGTTGTCACTCCAAGAGAGTTTTTAAATCACTGTGGATACCTTTCACTTCCTCCTCTATCTGTGTTAATAATCGAATTTGCAAATTATTTTGCTTAATAAGAGAACCAGTGGTGCTAGCTATTCCTTGAAGGTCACTTGGTCGCAAAAATCCAAGTGCTAGGGGTTAGATATTTTCAACGGCTTGAATGGCTTCTTTGTAGGATTCTGTTCCTTTGGTTGTAATGTAATTCATCCGTGCATGAAGCCTTCTACCTTAACAAGTAGCTTTTCTATCTTTTGCAGTTTCTGGTTAAGATTAACAGTAATACGCAAGGCTTCTTCTTCAACAATATTTGGTCTTTTAGTAATAGTTGTAATCAACTCTTGTAGCTCCTGCTTGGTTAAGGGTTTATTTTGAAGAAGCAGGGTATTTAGATTTTGTAGCGAGGATTGAAGTTGGTGGAGTTCTTGTTCAAGATTGGTGACCATCTCAAGTATACTCTTAAAGTTTTTCAAGTGAACTCTACTAGACAGACACACTCGATCATACATGATGCTAAGATTATGAGCTAGTTCTTTTGATGATGGCTTTGATGTTTCAGCAAGGTCAAGATATTCAAGGTTCGAAGTATGCGATTTGGTATACCATTCTTCAATGGCTTCCTCCCATCTTTTGGACATTCTTAACTAGACATAGGTCTTGCCAATGGACTTAAGGTCTTACGTACTCAGCTGCCTGCCACCCTCGGGACTGTCGGTCTAGAAGAGAAGAATGGCCAAAGAAGGAGGTTTGCAATTAAAGTAGTACCACAAAACGTAGGGACTTCCCTTTCCTACCTTGACCTGATAGAGTTTACTCAGCCATTAACTAGCTCTGATACTAAAAGGAAGCATTTTTTTTTAATTGTGATACAAGATAAGTATAAAAGAACTATAGAAAATATACAGACTTGTTTTAAAAGCAGAACTTACAGCACTTCAAACTTTGAACTCAAGTAAGACTTCAGTGAACGACTGATGCCTTGCAAGAGTAGATGGTAAGGGTTTTATAGAGTGAGGAGGATGAAGGGATAAGAACTGGGTGCACAAGGGGCCCCATCGCAGTCTTATCTTACTTTTGTCCTGTCACGAGACCCTTGACATAAAGTGACATAAAGTGATATGAATGGCTCCCCGGGGCTCAATCCATATTACGAGCACACTAGTTAAAAGGACAATAATACAGACAAAGACAAGGACACACTATGAATAATGCAGTATAGGGGTCCTATAGTACAATAATGCGGATAAGGATGCCTTTGGATTGGACAGAAAGTAGCTAGAAGCCAAAGCTTGTGGCTCGGTGGGCGGTGTCCATCACTAAAGCTAGGGCATCTTCCAGCTGTTTGTCCTGTTGTTGAATTACGGGTAGCCAATCACCATACCAATTGCGTCTAGTGGAGCATCTTCGGTGTTCTTCCAGTTTGATGTGATGGATTGCTCGGTATTGTTGTAGGGCTTGAATAGCATGATGGGCTGCTTCCTTTTGGATAAGTCACATATGGGTTTCAATTGAGTGTTCTTCAGCAAGGTTAAGTCCCTGTTGTCGTCCATGTCGCATTTGGTTGAGTTGATCTTGGTACTGGGAAACGAGGTCAGGAACTTGTTGATCACTAATGCAAAGTGAGTCCGTACTTTGTGGCTTGCTTGACTTGTTATCTCTTGTGTTGCTCCCGCTAGTTGTCCAAGAGTGCTCAGATGCTGCTCCTGCCATCCTGACAAAATTAACACATTAATTAGTCAAGAGAGAGCATCCGCAAGCTGATTATGAGTGCCATCTATGTGTTTAAACGTGACTGTGAGACCACTTCCAGTAATATAAACCACAAAAGAAATCCATCGGACTCGTGAGGGTTTATTGACTACGGTTTTATTAAAAAAAGTTGATTATAGCTTGGCAGTCTGTTCTGATTAATAGCTCTCTTTTATCTAAATAATAGATTTTGAGAGCGTCCATAGTCTTCATGACAGCATTAATTTCAGCATCAATAGTGGATTTGACTGGATTAAACCTTCCACTGGCATAAGCACATATTTTTTCTGTGCTCTTAGGATCGTATTGGTGGGTCTTCCATTTACATATACCTCCTCAGCCAGTCATACAGCCATCAACTTCTAGAATTATGAAGCAGTTTTCTGGGGGAATCTCAAGATCAGGAAGGTTTTGAACTTGTTTCTTAATTTTTCTCACTAACTCCCAATCCTATTGATTCATTCTTCGTTCCCCATGAGAGCTGGTTTTAGCATAAAGTGGTCCGAGTAATTGACCAAGATTGGGTATATAAGTTCGAGCATAGTTTAGTAAACCCAACCAGGACCGCATACCCTTCAAGCTTAGAAGGTCTTCATCTTTGAAAGTAGCAACTCTTTTGATAATATGAGGCTGAAGCTTAATTCTGTTATTTCCCAAGACAGCTCCGAGGAAGTCTATTTCTTTGGCTGCTCTCTTCATCTTGGTAGGGCTTAAGACTAGCCCATGTTTCTTATAGATTTCAAGCATGGATTGTAGATGTTGTTCATGTTCAGTTTCTGAATCAGAGAATACTAGAATGTCATCAATATATACAACAATATAGGCTTCAGTGCCTGAGAAGCAATTATCCATTTTTCGTTGAAAAATAGCTGGGGCATTTTTGAGACCAAAAGGCATGACCAGCCATTCATATAACCCATCAGGGACCCAAAAGGCAGTCCATGGGATTGATTCTGGGTGCATAGCTACTTGATGAAAACCTGACTTGAGGTCAAATTTAGAAAATATCCGTTTAGTACTGACTCGCTTGAGGATGGTATTGATTCCAGGGAGGCTATACTGATCTTTATGGGTTAGATCATTTAGTCGCTTGTAATTGAATACCATACGTTCCTTTCCTTTGATTTCTTGACCAGTCTTTGGATCAACAGAAGTGCCTGAGTGCACTATTATAGCTGTTGTTCGGTGCCGACTTGTACTGGGTCTGATAACCCCAAGACCTAATAAAGCTTTAATATGTCTGGTGAATGCATCTTTGACGGCTGGAGTTATATGTTTGAGTGGCCGATCTTCAATAGTTAAATCTGGATTCGTAATGTCAAGATGACAAAGAACCTTGTTTTTGTTCCAGTGTTTGAGCGGTTCATCCCCAATATAGCCTTGCTGCTTTAGTTCAGAAATTATTTTTTGAAATTTGTGGCTGATACCTTCAGTGGTTGGAGCTATATAGCCAATCATATCCTGAATCTGAATATATTCATCTTCTTCTAGTTCTAACTCAGGAATAGCTGCAGCAGAAACATAAGGAGATGTTTCTATTGTTGTCAAATTCTTATAAAATGTTACCTGATTACCTTGTGTACGAAGGCCTCCTTGCATAGCTCTGATGAAGTTACACCCGAGGATCTTTTGAATATTTTCCCCAAGTTTCATAGAAAAAGAGTATGTATAGGGAATTCGGAATGTATTGTATCCAATCATCATTTTGCCGCCCTTTAGTTTCTTCTTGGCTACAACCTTTGAGGAAATACCATTGAAATGCACAACGAATACTATAGAAGTAGATTTGACACGGGGAAGTCAACTGATATATGTTATTCCTGATATTATGATGACAATAGGTGACTTTTTCAGAAGTATTCAATTATCCATATTAACTCGTGGATATGATTCATGGCGAAATGGGGAAGCACATTTATTAATGACAAGAGGTCTTATTGGGCGACTTTCCAATACGCCCAATGTTGCCTTTGCATATGAAGTACAAGGAGTCGTTGATTACCTTACTAGCGATGCATATGCACTTCAGTGCAGCATTATTCAATGAACAACTACGAGGCATGGACTGGGTAATTCGACCAACACAAGTCATAATTCCTCTGCAACCTTCAGAGGTGAGTAGTCGTAACCTATTGGATGGAAGAATATCTGTTAGCTTTCATAATGATCAAACTTAACTAATTTTTTTACCACCTCTGAAATGATACAAAGGCATGCATAGGGGAATATTATTTGACTCAACGAAAACAACTAAACAACCTAGGCAAACAAGCAAATACTAAACAATTAAACAACCAGTTATTTCCGAACATGAGAGGAAGGAAGAAAATACAGTAAACAAAAGAACACACTCCCCTGTCATGTCAGAGAAGAAGCATCCTCCGGGTACAATTCCTCTACTATAGTTTCTCTCACCCCTTCGTGAAATATCTTGAGACGGTGTTCATTTACTCTGTAATTGTTCCCTGAAGAAAGTTCCTGCACCTCTACAACACCATTGGGAAACACATTATTAACACAAAAAGGACCGTCCCACTTGTTGGGATGTATACTGAAAGCCTAGCTCTTTTGTATGAACATCTTTATTTTGAAATAAGAATCACATGATCATTGTTTGCACGTTATATTTATATGTGTGCATATTGTCTAATATTTTACATTGTAGATAACATGGTGCCTGGGTGCGGCACAGAAGATCATGTTATCAGTCCCTTGTAGAATATAAGTAAAGGCTCACAACCAAGATGGTTTTGGACAAACCATTGGCATGGTTGTAGTGTAGCTTGGTATTGTTTTGTCTTGAACATAGAGTTACACTAGTACACTTAGGTGTATTGAGCAGGACCGACATAGAGGTGATTCAATTTATTGCTGACTACATAATTGAATCGGACCTCGGATATTATGTTGTACATGCTCTTAATCCCGATATAATAACGGGCACATGTACTTAATATTTATTTCTTTGATTTACCAGAGGGTGAGATTTCTATGGATTAAATCAATATGCTCGGTAAGTTGGGAAATGATATTATTTACATGGTGTGCCGTTGATTATAGGAGGAAACCGTGTCCTATATATTAGGTTGATGATGTCCCCTTGAGGAGCTCATAAGGTTTATCATGTAAACTCTGCAGGTTGACTTAGTCAACATGATGATAAGGTTGAGTGGTACTACTCGAGGAGTTAGATGTTAATTGATTGATGGTCAGTAAATCAATCAATCAATTGATGCATTCGATATCTTAAACACGGGAGATGGATGTACAAATAATATATGGAGCCCATATTAATTTATGGGGTTGGTGAGGTAGATGATGATCCTCTAGTGGAATGGAACATCATTGATGGATCAAGTTTGTGTGGTTCCGATCCATCGGGTGGCCAAGACCCAACTCCTCCTCATGGTCCCTATCGTAGCCTAATATAAACCTCATGAAGTCTAGATCAAATGATGGAAAACAAATCTCTAGATCCGACGGTTAGGATTAAATCCCTAGAACCGACGGTTGAGATTAAATCTCTAGATCCGACGGTTGAGATTAAAACCCTAGAACCGACGGTTGAGATTAAATCTCTAAATCCGACGGTTGAGATTAAAACCCTAGAACCAACGGTGGAGATTAAACCAAGGCCTAAACCTAACTCTATATAAAAGGGAGAGGAAAGGTTGGATAAGGTGGGCGGCAAGTTTAAAAGATTGATAAATTTTTTTTCCTAATTCTATGCCACCTTGGGCGGCAAGATTATAGGAAGAAAAAAAATTTTACTAATTCCTTGCTACCCTTGGGCGGCAAGAAAATTGGGAATTAGTTCCTATATTTTTGGCTACCTCATCAATAACCAACTTTCTCCTAAGTTCTATAAATAGGGGCTTAGGCTTGGGCGGAAGAAAGGGATATGGATTAGGGTTAGGGTTTGGTTGATGGTGTTGGGCGGCAAGGCTTCTCCTTCTTCCAATAGTTGGACGCCAACCCATCCTCCCTATTCCTCCTTGATTTGGCCAGCGCCCAAGTTTTACCTTTCCTTCTATGGCTTAGGTTGGATGGAATTAGGATGGCTTCCCTTGGGCGGCAACCAAAACCTAGATGGGATAGGATTGGGGTTGGGCGGCAACATGGAGATGAAGATCTTCTTCTTCTTCATTCTAAGTGTTGGCCAGCCACTATCCATGTTCCCTATACCTTGGCCGGAGCTCAACCTATTCTCCTTCCCTTCATCCTTTGTCGGAAATTAGGAAAGCTTTGTCTAGGGTTTGGGCGGCAACAAGGAGGAGGATTGTTTTCCTTTCCTTTCTCCAAGTGTTGGCCGGCGCCCATACCCTTGGTGTTTCTCTTTCGGTTGGCTTCCATACTCCATTCCATCTTCTCTTTGGACCGGCGGCAAACATCATGCTTGGAGCTTGATGGTTGGTCCTAGATAAAAGATGAGTTTTGTTTCCATTTTGTTCTCTCTATTCTTGGGGCCGGCGGCATCAATCCTTTGTGGATTGGTGGTTGGCTCAAGCAAGAAGGGAAAGAGAGTTCTTCTTTCTTTAGATTGAAGAAGATCTAGGATGCTTCAACTTGTGGAGGATCTTCGTCCACACGAAGTCTACAAGGAGGTTAGGACATACGATAGAAGATCAAGAGGTATAAAAGTTTTATAACTTTTATTATTGTTCTTTGCATGTTCTTATTTGATATGCTAACTTATGTTCTTTATGTTAGTATATGTTGATTATACTAGTTTACATTTGCATGTATTTGTATAATCATGGACCCCGATAAGAAACACAAAAATCGGCGATCCGTCCGTCGTCTCTTCCGCGGCTAACCGACTAGAAGAGTTGTGTTGCTTGAACAACTAGTTTGTTCAAGCGATCGCTCAAGTCGTTAGCACGACGACGAATTGGTTGTGCTTAGGAAACTCATCCCATCCGGATTAGTTTTCATTAGTGAAAATTTTAATCCGGGGACCTGGGAGCTGATGAGCCTCTGAGGATTAGCACATTGCCAACAATTGGTATCAGAGCCACAGTTTTCGGTTTTGTGTGTTTTGGATTCAGTTACTTTTCACACACTTATCATATATTGTGTATGCCGGATAATAGTAGGATGTGCGTAGGCTAACTTTTTGGTTGCAGGCATAAGATCCAACTATTATGGCTATATATGTGTGTGTGTGATTGTATATTATTTGAATCCTCGGGGTTGACGAGGCTAAATTAGTATTTAATTTTTGTAATTGAATACGACATTGTTTAGTCACTCTTTATTTTATTTTACTTGCGATCTAGATTTCATGTACACTCCCTCGTTGAGTATAGGATCGATGGATGTAAAATAAAATAGGTTTTATTCTCGACTCGGATCTCCGGATGGCTCGTACATGGCGTAGGAGTTGCGGACGAGGTGGTGACACGACGGAACGCATATTGGAGAACAATGCCATAATAGTTGGAAAAATTCTATTTTTTCCATATTTATTGCTGATTTGTTTTATATGCATGTTGTGTGTGCTTGAAAATTCCCCATTTTCAATTTACTAAGTGGGAGAGGGATATTTTAATTAATTACCACAGCCTCCATTACAATTTGACGTGTGATGCAACAAACTTGCGTGTCGGCTCTGAGTGCCTTCCTCCCTGCGGATGAGTTTGTTTGCGGATCACTAGGTCAAATAATGGTTATAGGAAATTATCTAAAAGCGTGTGTACTTCGACAGCGGTAAGATACATAATCCGAAATAATTCCCTTAGTATCGTGTAATGATGCACACTTAGATGCAAATATAAAGTATCCTCCCCATCGGAGTCACTGCTTTTATTTGTAGGGACAAAGAGGAACCAACTATTAATTTTATTTGTCAAGAAGTAAGGTTGACAAGATAATAAAATTAATGGGTAAAACCTCCTCTTACAAATGTAGAATTCGTATACGTCCACACTGCGCGGCATGCGATATTCTCGGTGTTTTGAGGTGTTGGTTGATTTCGGAATTTTATTGTTTTGAGGAATCAATAATATTGGAAATCTAAAGTAATGATCTATGTGATTCTTAGGATTTTCAAAATGACTTTCAGTCCACTTATTGTGATACTAAAGAAAATAAACTTACTGTACCCTAATAATATTGATTGGAAAAGAATCCAAATATTGTCTTATCTGCTAGGAAGTACATGTATGCACTCTTCGAAGAGTATCCTCAAGCCATGGTTGCTCAAAAAGGTTTCTACTTCTAAGCCAAAAGGCAAGAAGAAGGAGAAACAAGGTGGAGCAAATGTGGTGGGAGGATCTCAGGGAGGAGTGAAGAAGCCGAAAGGCAAGTACTTCACTTACTAGCAGGATGGACATTGGAAGAAAGACTGTCCCAATCCAAAGAAGAACAAAGGTATATCTTTTGGACTAGTCATTGAAACATGATTAGCGGTGATATCTACCGGCACCTGGTAAGTAGATACGGGAGCCACTAATCATGTCTGCAACAATTTGCAGGGGTTCCAGGAAACCCGATGACTAGCTAAAGGGGATATTACCATTTACTTGGGCAATGCCATGAAGATGGCGGCTATTACAGTGGGAGATGTTTTATTTATCTTTTGAGAAAAATAAAGGTTTTTGGTTCTTAAGAATTTCCTTTATGTACCCTTATTTAGAAAGATTTGATTTCGGTTTCTAAATAGTTTTTGGATGGATAATCTATTTCTTTTCATGACAGATTTGTTATAAAAGGAATAGGGACATTATCTATTCAGGTACATAGATAGGAAATTTATAACTTGAACCACAAGCTCCCACGATGCAAATAGAAGTTAATAACTCATCTTCTAATTCCAATAAGAGAAAAGAACCTTCGAAGATGAACCAAACATATCTTTGGCTTCTTAGGCTTGGTCACATTAACCTAAGCAGAATTCAAAGGTTGATAGTTGATGGACCTTTGGGTTCATTAGTGGTGGAGGATCTCCCAACCTACGAATCTTGCTTGGAGGGTAAGATGACCAAGAGGCCTTTTTAAGGCCAAGGGGTATAGAGCCAAAGATTTGTTAGAAATGGTTCATTCTGATTTGTGAGGTCCTATGACTATCTAGGCAAGAGGTAATCTTGAATATTTCATCTCTTTCATAGACGATTATTCAAGATATGGATGACACTATGATCTGATCGTGGTGGTGACAACCTCTTGGGAGAGTTTAGGAACTACTTATCAGAGGTTGGGATTCAATCCCAATTGACTGCACCTGGCACACCCCAGTAGAACAGTGTAGCAGTACGAAGGAATAGGACTCTTATGGAGATGGTTAGATCGATGATGAGTTATTCTGACTTGTTTTGTAGTCCTAGAGATCAGAGGGTGATCGTTAACACGAATGCCAGATTTCTAGAGGAAGACTATGTGATAAGCCACAAGCCCAAGAGTAAAATTGTTCTGGAGGAGTTAAAAGGGAAGTCACTTCTTTAGTACCACCGGTACAAGAGGATATACCACATGTCACTGCACCGCGTGTCACAGAGGATACACAGATGACACCTCGTCGTAGTGGGAGGGTTGTGAGACAGCCTCTCAGATTCATGTTTTTGGACAAATCTTCTGATTTGGTCCCTAGCAAACATGAACCTGATCCCTAGACATACGACGAGGCAATCCAAGATATAAATACAACATCTTTGCAAAGTGCAATGAATACTGAGATTGAATCTATGGATTCAAGACAGGTCTGGGAGCTCTTATGCATAGCAACTCATATGGATTATGAGGCGTGACAGATGGATGTCAAGACAGCATTCCTTAGTGGAAGTCTTGAGGAATCCATCTACATGAAGCGACCAGAGGGATTCATTGCTAAGGGCAAAGAGCGTATTGTATATAAGCTTAATCAGTCCGTTAATGGACTGAAGCAAGCTTTGAAGTCTTGGGACATCCGCTTTGAGGAAGTAAATCCAGTCTTATGGATTTATTCAAAGTTCGGATGGGTCTTGTGTATATCAGAGATGTGACAGAAACGTAGTGGTATTTTTGTACTATACGTAGATGACATTTTGGTGGTTGGCGACAACATCGAAGTATTATCAAACGTAAGGGTATGGTCGTCCAAACAGTATGATATGAAGGACTTGGGAGAAGTGGGTCACAACCTTGGGGATCAAGGTTGTTGTGCTTATCCCAAGCTTCATACATAGACATGGTTTTGGATCGTTTTAGCATACAAAACTCCAAGAAGGGTTTTCTACCCTTCAGGCATGGAGTTCCTTTATCTAAGCAGATGTGTCCTAGATCATCTGAGGAGATAGAGGAGATATAGGCAGTTCCTTATGCTTCGGCGGTAGGAAGCCTAATGTATGCTATGTACGATACCAGATATCTACTTTGCCGTAGGCATGGTCAGCAGATATCAGAGTAATCCAGGACAGGGACATTGAACTGTGGTAAAGCATATATTGTAGTGCCTGAGAAGGACTAGGGATTATATGCTAGTTTACCGGGCAGACCAATTACTCCCTGTGGGTTACATGGATTCTGATTTCCAATCTGATAGGGATAATAGTAAGTCTACCTCAGGGTTTGTGTTTACTTTGGGAGGTGGAGCCATAGTATGGAGGAGTGTCAAGCAGAAATGCGTGGCGGACTCCACCATGGAAGCTGTGTATGTGGTAGCCTATGAGGCGGCCAAAGAAGCTGTATGGCTCAGGAACTTTCTGATGGACTTGGATGTGATTCCTGGTTTGCCCAGAACTATCACAATTTATTGTGATAATAATGGTGCAGTTGCAAACTCGAAGGAACCACGAGCCCATAAGGCTAGTAAACACATAGAGTGCAAGCACCACCTGATACGAGAAATCGTAAAGGAGGTAGAAGTAAGCTGTCACCTAGATTGCATCAGAGGATGACCTGGTAGACCCTTTCACTAAGGCCCTTCTGGCAAGAGCTTTGATAGGCAAGTGGAGGGAAGGGGAATCAGATGTATGGCAGTATGATGACAGCATAGTCTTTTAGTATAAGTGGGAGATTGTTGGGATGTATACTGAAAGCCTAGCTCTTTTGTATGAACATCTTTATTTTGAAATAAGAATCACATGATCATTGTTTGCACGTTATATTTATATGTGTGCATATTGTCTAATATTTTACATTGTAGATAACATGGTGCCTGGGTGCGGCACAGAAGATTATGTTATCAGTCCCTTGTAGAATATAAGTAAAGGCTCACAACCAAGATGGTTTTGGACAAACCATTGGCATGGTTGTAGTGTAGCTTGGTATTGTTTTGTCTTGAACATAGAGTTACACTAGTACACTTAGGTGTATTGAGCAGGACCGACATAGAGGTGATTCAATTTATTGTTGACTACATAATTGAATCGTACCTCGGATATTATGTTGTACATGCTCTTAATCCCGATATAATAACGGGCACATGTACTTAATATTTATTTCTTTGAGTTACCAGAGGGTGAGATTTCTATGGATTAAATCAATATGGCCGGTAAGTTGGGAAATGATATTATTTACATGGTGTGCCGTTGATTATAGGAGGAAACCGTGTCCTATATATTAGGTTGATGATGTCCTCTTGAGGAGCTCATAAGGTTCATCATGTAAACCCTGCAGGTTGACTTAGTCAACATGATGATAAGGTTGAGTGGTACTACTCGAGGGGTTAGATGTTAATTGATTGATGGTCAGTAAATCAATCAATTGACGGACATTCGATATCTTAAACACGGGGAGATGAATGTACAAATAATATATGGAGCCCATATTAATTTATGGGGGTTGGTGAGGTAGTTCGATGATGATCCTCTAGTGGAATGGAACATCATTGATGGATCAAGTTTGTGTGGTTCCGATCCATTGGGTGGCCAAGACCCAACTCCTCCTCATGGTCCCTATCGTAGCCTAATATAAACCTCATGAAGTCTAGATCAAATGATGGAAAACAAATCTCTAGATCCGACGGTTAGGATTAAATCCCTAGAACCGACGGTTGAGATTATATCTCTAGATCCGATAGTTGGGATTAAAACCCTAGAACCAACGGTTGAGATTAAATCTCTAAATCCGACGGTTGAGATTAAAACCCTAGAACCGACGGTGGAGATTAAACCAAGGCCTAAACCTAACTCTATATAAAAGGGAGAGGAAAGGTTGGATAAGGTGGGCGGCAAGTTTAAAAGATTGATAAAAATTTTTTCCTAATTCTATGCCACCTTGGGCGGCAAGATTATAGGAAGAAATTTTTTTTTTTACTAATTCCTTGCTACCCTTGGGCGGCAAGAAAATTGGGAATTAGTTCCTATATTTTTGGCTACCTCATCAATAACCAACTTTCTCCTAAGTTCTATAAATAGGGGCTTAGGCTTGGGCGGAAGAAAGGGATATGGATTAGGGTTAGGGTTTGGTTGATGGTGTTGGCCGGCAAGGCTTCTCCTTCTTCCAATAGTTGGACGCCAACCCATCCTCCCTATTCCTCCTTGATTTGGTCGGCGCCCAAGTTTTACCTTTCCTTCTATGGCTTAGGTTGGATGGAATTAGGATGGCTTCCCTTGGGTGGCAACCAAAAACTAGATGGGATAGGATTGGGGTTGGGCGGCTAGGGTTAGGGTTTTGGGATTAGGTTGGGCGGCAACATGGAGATGAAGATCTTCTTCTTCTTCATTATAAGTGTTGGCCAGCCACTATCCATGTTCCCTATACCTTGGCCGGAGCTCAATCTATTCTCCTTCCCTTCATCCTTTGCCGGAAATTAGGAAAGCTTTGTCTAGGGTTTGGGCGGCAACAAGGAGGTGTTGGGTTTTTCCGAGCCGCAAAAACCGCTTTTTGCGTTGCGGAAACCTCGGAAGCCCCCGGCCACGGATCCGTGCGAAGAAGTATTAAAACAAAAACATGTATGTGCTTGTATAAAATACCCTAGATCTACCTTAGATCTAAGAGATAAGAACGTTACCCTCGATGCGATGCCCTTCGCAAATCCCGCTCGTCCAAAAGTCCGCCGGAACTCGAGAGTGTCAAGTGCACACTCCTCTATGGTATCCACACAAGCAATAGGTGGATGAAAAACACACTTGAGTGTGCTAGCACTCCTAGGGTGTCTCGGCAAGATGAGGAAGGAGAGGGAGAGAGCTTGAGAGGAAAAATTCCAAGGTTGAAGATGAAGTCAATTAGCCACCAAAAATCAATACTCCATCTAATGGAGTGGCCGGCCACTTCATGGAGGGGGGATGCATGCATGTAACTCCCATGACCCTTGATCTCCCTCATGATGTGGCATCAATTGACAAAGTCAATGATGATGTGGAGCATCATCATTGGCCGCCCATGCCAAGTCATCACCATGACATGGCATTTGGTCAAGTCAAACTTGACCTTTCATCTTCCCTCTCAAGTCAAGTCAAACTTGACCTCTAATCTCCCATGGTTGATCAAATCTAACCACTTGACTCAAGTCAATTTAATTTAATGAATCTTTATTCATTAATTTAAATTGATTTGATGAATCAAATCTCAATTAGACTCATTCAACACTTGAATCAACTTGAGTCTAACTCAATTAGTCTAATTTGGATTACTCTTAATCCAATTTGGTTCATCCCATGAACCTAATCCTCATGGTTCATCATATGAACCTAATCTCCATCTAATTGCTCTTATGTGTGTGACCCTATAGGTTCTTGTAACGTTGGCAATGTCCCTAAACCGATTTAGGAACATAAGCAATGAGTGGTATCTAGCAACACATCATTGCTACCCAAGTTACAAGAATGTTGAGCTCCAACATCACCTTTGTGACTACTAATTGTGACTCTCACAATATGTGACAATGTCCCTCTATCCTTGACATCTAGATTGACCAATCGAGGCATAGACCGTGTCATCCTCGGTACAATCTAAATCTTGAACTCCAAGTAGACTCACTCTAATCAAATGAGCTCAATATCTCATATTGACTCATTTGGGCATGGCCATGCACTTCGTGGTCTCACTCTATCAAGAATATCGATGTCACCCCCGTCATATAGGAGGGATAGATCTCATCTACATCACTCACATCCCTCCGCATAATTCGTTACATACCCAGTAATCGCCTTTATAGTCCACCCATTTACGGGTGACGTTTGACGAAGCCAAAGTATGCAATTCATTATGTAGGAAACCATGGTGACTTCAGGTCTAAGGACTAATAGTCATAATAATAGCCACATGAGAAAGTATATGACACTCATATAACGATCCATGATACTTTCTCATGGCGGGTCATTCAGTATACATTCTCCAATGCATACCCATGTGTCAACTTGATATCTCATATCCATGACTTGTGAGATCAAGTCATCTTGTTGACCTACATTCTAGTCTCTACGCATTAACATTGTCCCTGAATGTTAATACTCGACTAGGAATGATTAAGAGTAGTGTTCTCTATATCATCTCATTATCGATTCAACTAATCGATTGATATAGATAAGAACCTACTACTCAAGGACATTATTATATTTAGTTATTTGGCACCAATACAAGTAAATATAATAACCATGCCTTAATAAATAGGAATATGATACAATAAAGTCCATACAACAATCATCATATGATTGGCTCTAGGGCTTTCACTAACAGGAGGAGGATTGTTTTCCTTTCCTTTCTCCAAGTGTTGGCCGGCGCCCATACCCTTGGTATTTCTCTTTCGGTTGGCTTCCATACTCCATTCCATCTTCTCTTTGGACCGGCGACAAACATCATGCTTGGAGCTTGATGGTTGGTCCTAGATAAGAGATGAGTTTTGTTTCCATTTTATTCTCTCTATTCTTGGGGCCGGCGGCATCAATCCTTTGTGGATTGGTGGTTGGCTCAAGCAAGAAGGGAAAGAGAGTTCTTCTTTCTTTGGATTGAAGAAGATCTAGGATGCTTCAACTTGTGGAGGATCTTCGCCCACACGAAGTCTACAAGGAGGTTAGGACATACGATAGAAGATCAAGAGGTATAAAAGTTTTATAACTTTTATTATTGTTCTTTGCATGTTCTTATTTGATATGCTAGCTTATGTTCTTTATGTTAGTATATGTTGATTATACTAGTTTACATTTGCATGTATTTGTATAATCATGGACCCCGATAAGAAACACAAAAACCGGCGATCCGTCCATCGTCTCTTCCGCGGCTAACCGACTAGAAGAGTTGTGTTGCTTGAACAACTAGTTTGTTCAAGCGATCGCTCAAGTCGTTAGCATGACGACGAATTGGTTGTACTTAGGAAACTCATCCCATCCGGATTAGTTTTCATTAGTGAAAATTTTAATCCGGGGACCTGGGAGCCGATGAGCATTCCGAGAGCTAGCGAGCACGATGGACCAACACCACCTGGATCTCAACTTACCTCCGATCAACCTGAGACGAGACTGGTACAATAAAACTTTGTCGCCAATATGGAACTCCTTCCTCACAATCCTCTTATCATGAAATTTTTTAGTCTTCTCCTTGTAAATGCGGGAGTTCTCATATGCTTCTAACCGTATCTCTTCAAGTTCCTGAAGTTGGAGTTTCCTCTCTCTCCCAGCTCTGTAAGCCTCAATGTTGCAAGCTTTTACTACCCAATAAGCCTTGTGCTCAATCTCCACCGGCAAGTGACATGCTTTGCCATAAACCAATCTATAAGGGGACATGCCTATGGGAGTCTTATAGGCAGTCATGTAGGCCCACAGAGCGTCCTCCAACCTTTTGCTCCAATCTTTCCTATCTGGCTCCACTGTCTTCTCCAGTATAGATTTGATCTCTCTGTTTGATACTTCAGCCTGCCCATTCGTCTGAGGGTGATAAGGAGTAGAAATCTTATGAAACACCCCATACCTGCTCAGCATGGCTTTCATGTGTCTGTTGCAAAAGTGGGACCCTTGATCGCTGATGATCGCCCTGGGTACCCCAAATCTACAAAATATGTGAGACCTGACAAAATTCACAACAACTGGAGAATCATCAGTCCTGGTGGGGATGGCCTCCACCCATTTGGAAACATAATCAACAGCCAAAAGAATGTAAGAAAATCCAAAAGATACATGAAAAGGTCCCATAAAATCGATACTCCAAACGTCAAAAATCTCACAGAATAACAAAGATTGTTGAGGCATTTCATTTCTACGTCCTATGTTCCCTGTTCGTTGACATCTCTCACAGACTTTATAGAATTCATAGGCATCATGAAATAGGGTCGGCCAATACAAACCAGACTCTAAAACTTTCCTAGCAGTCCTTTGGGGTCCAAAATGCCCCCCACAAGCCAGAGAATGACAAAAAGTAAGTACAGAATGAAACTCATAGTCAGGAACACATCTCCTAATAATCTGATCACTACAAAACTTCCAAAGGTAAGTATCATCCCATACATAATACTTGGCATCACTTTTCAATTTCTGGACTTGTGCATGAGAAAAAAATGAAGGTACAACACGGGCAACTAAATAGTTAGCAATATCTGCATACCATGGTGTCTTACCCTGCATGTGAAAAAACTGCTCATCTAGAAAAGAATCTGCTATGGGGGTGGAATCTATCTCTGTTACTATCCTGCTCAGATGGTCTGCTAACAGGTTCTCCCTCCCGCTCCTATCGCGTATCTCTACGTCGAATTCTTGAAGCAGAAGCATCCATCTAATCAGTCTTGGTTTTGCATCAGGCTTCTTCAGGAGGAATTTCAAAGCTGCATGATCAGAAAAAATAACCACATGAGAACATAGCAAATAAAATCTGAATTTATCCAAAGCAAAAACAATAGCTAAAAGCTCTTTTTCTATGGTGGTGTAGTTGGATTGTGCAACATCCAATGTCCTCGAGGAGTAGCAAATCACATGAGACGCTCTTTCTACTCTCTGTGCCAAGACTGCTCCCACTGTGTAGTTCGAGGCATCACACATCAACTCGAATGGGAGAGTCCAACTGTGGTCTAAGGATTGGTCGCGTTAAAGCTCACTGAGATGGTCAAAAGAGTCCTTGCACCTCTGATCAAACTGAAACACCACCTCCTTCTGTAGCAAATTGGTCAGGGGTAGGGCAATCTTGCTGAAATCTCTGATGAAACGTCTATAGAAACCTGCATGTCCAAGAAAAGCACGAACATCCCGCACAGAAGCGGGGTAAGATAGAGCAGAAATAACATGAATTTTAGCAGGATCTACTTCTATACCATGCACAGAGATAATATGACCTAGGACTATCCCATGCCCTACCATGAAATGACATTTCTCGAAATTCAAAACCAAATCCGTATCAATACATCTCCGTAAAACTCTCGACAAATTATCCAGACATGAATCAAAAGAAGAACCATACACAGAAAAATCATCCATAAAAACCTCCATGCAATGCTCTAATAAATCACCAAAAATACTAACCATACATCGCTGGAATGTACCGGGAGCGTTGCAAAGTCCAAAAGGCATGTGTCGATATGCATACGTCCCAAAAGGGCAAGTGAAAGTGGTCTTCTCCTGATCCTCTGGAGCAATACAGATCTGGAAGTACCCAGTGTAACCATCTAGGAAGCAATAGTGTGACTTGCCCGCCAACCTCTCGAGCATCTGATCAATAAAAGGTAGGGGGTAGTGGTCTTTTCTGCTGGCCTGATTAAGCTTCCTGTAGTCTACACAAACTCTCCAAGAGTTCTGAACTCTGGTGGGAATCAACTCATTATTTGCATTGGCAACCACTGTAATACCAGACTTCTTCAAAACCACCTGAACAGGACTTACCTATTTGCTGTCTGAAATATGATAGATGATGCCAGCCTGTAAAAGCCTTGTCATCTCCTTCTTTACCACATTGAGAATCAGTGGGTTAAGTCGTCGCTGTGGTTGTCTGATTGGTTTAACATCCTCTTCCAAGTGAATTCTGTGCATACAGATTGAAGGACTGTTACCCGGAATATCTGTAAGCGTCCACCCAATAGCTTTCCTGTGCTGCCTCAGAAGATCTACTAATCTATACTCCTGATCTGACTCTAGATCTCGGGCAATAATAACGGGTCGCTGCTCGTCCTTATCCAAATACACATACTTCAAATGCTCAGGAAGAGGTTTCAATTCAAGCTGCTGTGGTTTTCTGACTGATGGAAGTGATTCCTGGGGCGTTGCCTGAATATCACAAGTCCCTATACATTCCATGTCCCTGTCCAAATCAATAATATCAGAATCGTCAGAATCACTGAAATTACTACACAAAACAGAAGGTATAGAGATATCCAACTGAAAAATAGACTCCGAAATGAAATCCATGCAATCTAGCTCATCCTCTAGGTCTATGCTGAGTATAGCATGATCTTCCGTCGGGTGCTTCATCGCATCTAAAATCCTGAACTGAACTACAGTATCTCCTACCTCCATGGAAAGTGTATCTGCATGCACATCAATCTTGGTCTTGGCAGTCTTGAGGAAAGGCCTGCCCAGAATAAGCGGAGCTCTACTGCTCTATGAATCACCCTCCATGTCAAGAATGTAGAAATCTGCGGGAAATATCAGCTCTTTCACCTTAACCAACACATCCTCGATCACCCCGGTAGTGAGTCCAGCTATGATTGGCTAACTAAATCACTACACCTGTCGACTATAAGGGTCCAATACCTAATGAACGGAAAACAGACCTTAGCATCACATTAATGGAAGCTCCTAGATCTAACATAGCATCCTCGAACACATGGCTCCCAATCACGCAAGGTACAGTGAAAACTCCTGGATCCTCACACTTCTGGGGCAAAGGCTGAATAAGTGCTGAAACATTCTTTCCAACTCTGATTAACTCATTTCCTTTCAGCTTCGTCTTATGCACACACAATTATTTTAGAAACTTGGCATACTTGGGAATCTTCTCGATCATTGTCAATAAAGGGACATTAACTTCCACCTTACTGAACAAATCTACAAGCTCCTGAAATTGCCTAGCCTTTTCTTCACTAACCCCCTTCCTAGGCTGTACTGGCCTCTGAGGGAAAGGTAATGGAACTAGCGACTTTGTTCGTCGCGGCTGTAGATCCTGCTCTGCTCTGCACTGCTCGAATCAGTAACTGGATCTGGTGCAGGATCTGAAGTAACTTTACCACTCCGCAGTGTAATTGAACTGATGTTCCCTCTAGGATTCGGGATGGTCTGAGATGGTAGCTCACTAGATCCCTGTGACTGCAGCTGGTTAATATTAGATGCAAGCTGGCTAAGTTATCTCTCTATGTTTTGAATAGATGCATCCGTCTTCTGCTGAAACTGCTATTGCTGTACCAAAAACTGCTGCACAAGATCCTCCATCTTTGGATTTGAACTTGAACTGGAAGACTCAGCTCTAACTGGATGAACAGAAGATCTGACCTGTACTGGGTTACTCTGGATGGCTAGGGGTCTCTGCAATGTTGATCCTGGCTGAAACGGCTGCTGATAGACTGAATTCCCATACCTCACATTTGGATGATCTCTCCATCCTGGATTATAAGTGGCAGACATCGGATCATATCTAGAATATTGTTGCTGATACTGAGGCTGATATTGATGCTGCTGATGCTGATATGGAGGCTGATACTGAGGTCTGGAGGGAAACTGATTGGCCGCTACTATTTCATCTTGCTGGAGTAAAGGACATGAATCAGAAGGATGCTCTAGACTCGAACAAATACCACAAACCCGCATGGGCTGCATAGGCACTGTAGAAGATTGGCTCGCTTGATTCAGAGCCAACTGCCTAACTAATGATGTGAGCTCCTGTATAGAATTCTTCATCTCCGCCTGGTCAGTATAAGCCAGGTGTGCCTCACTCACCCCTCTAGTCACTATAGCTATGCTCCCAAACTGCTGTGAGTTCTCTGCTATGTTTGCAATAAGCTCTAGGGCCTCACTAGGAGTCTTGTTAACTAATGCCCCTCCACTAGCTGCATCTATCATACTCCTGTCCATGTGAAGCAGTCCCTCATAGAAGTACTGAATGAGCAACTGGTCACTAATCTGATGCTCAGGGAAACTAGAGCATAGTTTCTTGAATCTCTCCCAGTACTCATACAATGTCTCTCCAGTAGACTGCTGGATACTGCAGATGCTTTTCCTGATGGTAGCGATTCGGATCTTTGGGAAGAACTTCTCCAGGAATGCCTTCTTTATTCAAGCAAACTGTTGATGCATCCAGGGGGAAGATAATACAACCAATCCTTAGCTACTCCAGCCAGTGAAAATGGAAAAGCTCTCAATTTGATATCCTCCTCTGAAATGCCCTGTGGCTTCATAGTAGAGCATACCACATGGAACTCGTGCAAGTGCCTGTTGGGATCTTCACCAGACAATCCATGAAACTTAGGAAGCAAATGAACTGTACCCGATCTGAGCTCAAAATCCTCCTCTAAAGCTGGGTAACTAATGCAAGAATACTGGTATGTCACATCAGGGGCTGCAAGCTCCTTCAGAGTCCTGTTGTTATCTGCCATGACTATCTGCAACTCTGATGGATCAATTAGAATGTCGGTACACCGACTCTCTCAGTGCGTGGAAAGTCCTATCAATCTCCGGATCCAGCTCAAAGAGGTTATCGCCTGAAGACCTAGTAATTTTCAAAACAAACAACACAATGAGTACAGATAGAAAAGAAAGAAATAATAGGAAAGACACTAATAACAAAAGAAAAAAGAAAACAAACAAACAAACTACAGTTTAAAGACAAACGAACACCATTAAAGTTCCCCAGCAATGGCGCCAAAATTTGATAATATGGTTATTATGTCGTGATACCGTTCCCAAATTATTTACCGAACCCCCTAACTACACTAATGCAGTATAGGACTGACTCGGATCGTCTCCCAACGAACCTAATGGCTGGACGTTTGTTTTTAAACAGAAGTAAACACTGGGGTTTTTTTTACAATTATCAAAACAATTAAAATGCAAAATCCAAAGCAAACATGAGAATTAAATATACAAAGAGCAAATCTAACTACCAAATAACAAGTAACAAACAACTATCCTAATGCGCAAAAGTAAGTGATCATGCACCGCACTGTCACTATATGGTACAATGATCAAACAAATGTGAACAATTCAACCATGCACCGCACTGTCACTATACGACATAGTAGTCAAACAGTCACTAAAAACTAAACTAACAGAGAGAAAAGAAAGTGACCAAGCATCGCACTGTCACTATACGGTACACTGATCAAACAAAGGTGAACAATTCAACCATGCACCGCACTGTCACTATACGGCACAATGATCAAACATCCACTGAAAACTGCAATAAACGAAATGCAATAAACAAAAGCAATTCAACCAGGCACCGCACTGTCACTATACGACAACTGGTCAAATGTAAAGGAAATCTAACCTAATAATTAAAGCACCCCAACCAAAACACCATACTGTCACTATACGATGCATTGATTAGACAATTTTAAGTAACCTAAATAACAAGAAACTAAACTAACCTACAACTAAATAACAAACGCCAATATTAAGTCTAATAAAAATGCACAATGAACAGAATTAACAACTAAGCATAACAAACCGATAGATATAGCATTGCATGTAAATAAATCAACAATTAACCGAAACAAACATAATCAACTACTAACAATTGCATAATTGCACTGGAATAAAATGCAGAATGTAATTAACACGAAATCCCGAGTGTTTAACACAAACACACTCAGTAACATAATCCAAATAAACTACAACCGGTAACCACACGGCGGTCACAACAAACCGAACAGCCACTCCGGCGGTGAATGCGGTCGCCGATCGACGCAACAGAAGGACGATGACGGAGGAACGCGATCACCGCTCCTCTTCTCCGGTGGTGAAGATGGAGTTGTCCAATCAACACAAGCAAGGTGACTCGGTGAATCGAACGACCTATCCCAATCGCTGAATGAAGGAGAATGTCGGTGAAGGATGAACTCGCCGAATCCCGCCGCCTCGCTTTGGATCACCGTGAATCACAACATCCGATCCGCCACAAAGGATTGGATGGGATCGTCGCCCCGCTTCGAGGGAAACTCGCCGAAATACTACCGACTGCCGTCGATCGCTCGTGTAGTCACCGGTCGCTGATAACACTCATTTTGGTAGTTTATATTGGCTTTAATAATTGATGATTCTATCCTCTTATTGTTTAATTGTGGAGAATTAGCACGTTTTATGAGCAGGACTTGTTTTGGACTATAATAATCATTCCTACATAATTTGGATTGATTTTTAACATTTTCGATGTCTTATTGTAGGATACAACTGAGCACAGGCGTGTTGCTCTCTTTCCGTCATGACACAGGCAGTACCAAAATGACACGGGCTTTGGACATAGCCGAGCACAGGCATGTCGTTCTTTTCCCATTACACGACTTTGCACATAGCCGAAACAGCGTGTTGCTCTCTGTCACACGACACGGCAAGACAAAATGACACGGGCTTTGCACACAGCCACAGGCATGTCGCTCTTTTTCTGTTACACGACACGGGGAATATCAAAATGACACGGGCATGTCGTCTTGGCAGTAGAAAGTTAAAAATTAAGCGAAGATTTTGGGCTAAAATGAAAAGAAGCGAAGGCGGTAAAAAGAGGGGAGTCCTCTTCGTTCAATTCATTCGGATCTGCAGCCACTTCACGCATCATCGGAGCGGAGGCAAGGGATTCCTTTTCATTTCGTTCATCTTCGATCTAAAGCCACTTTACGCATCATCCGGAACGGAGGCAAGGGATTCCTCTTCGTTCCGTTCATCTTCGATCCGAAGCCACTTCACGCATCCATCGGAGCAGAGAAGCACAAAACGTGGAGTTCGCATCGCTTCACTTCTACCGGTGGCAAGAGACACAGGGAGATTACTAGATCTAATTTCTTTTACATTTTTTAGCATTAATTAGATTTTTTTGGCTTGTTGAGTGTTTGGTTGATTTTCCCCATCGTAGTTTAGATGTTGTTTGGCTTTCATTTTTCTCCATTTATTCAGTTGTTGTTGCACTGATTTACTCATCGAATGTTCTTTACTTCAAGAATGCACATAATTCATTATGATTAGTGTTCTTTCTTGTTTTCCCTTGAGATTAGATGATTTAAAAATCAATACACAACCCCCCCTCTCTATTCAATCTAAAAAAAAAAGAATAAAAACTGCAATAACCACTTGAATTATCATACACCGTCTTCAATCGTTGGGAGACGACTCGAGTCATCCTATACTACTTTAGTTAGGGGGATTTGGTATTACTAAATTGGTTGAGCTCATTTAGACGACAATCTGAGTCATACACCAATTTTTGGCACCGTTGCCGGGGATTTGATAGAGGTGCATAGGTAGTTCTAATGTGTTTGCTTGAAAAATAATTTTACTTCTCAATTTCCAATTCTATTTCCATTTACTTTTATTGCTGAGGAGGTAATATAAAATTTTTTAAAGAAAACAATTTGACATTTCAATACCTCATTATACTTGTCGTTGCTATACCTGTTCTACACCAGTTGTGTCTTGTTTTCTTGCTTGCAGTGAGACTATAGTGCATGACTAGGACATCTAAAGAGCAAATACCACCATACGATCCAGAGATTGACAGAACATTCCACGCTTTACAGAGAGCTCAGAGGACTTCAGTGATTAACATGGAAGACAACAACACAAAAAGCAGTGATAGAACACTCAGAGAATTGGCAGAGCCAAATGTAGCTTATCAGCCTTCGTGTATCAGGTATCAGGGACTTGAAGGGGATTTTGAGCTAAGATCAGGGGTAATTCATCTGCTACCAAAGTTTCATGGCTTAGCTAGTGAGGATCCAAACAGACACCTCCAGGAATTCCATATGGTGTGCTCAACCATGAAGCCTCAAACCATATCAGAGGATGACATGAAGCTCAGGGCATTTCCATTCTCATTGACAGACAAGGCTAAGGATTGGTATTACTATCTTCCCCCAGGATCCATTACTAGTTGGAATGATATGAGCAAAATATTTCTGGAAAAATTCTTTCCTGCATCAAGGATTGCAGCAATCAAGAAAAATATATGTGGAGTTCAACAACTGATTGGGGAAACATTATACGAGTATTGGGAGTGTTTCAAGAGACTCTATGCGAGCTGCCCCCAACACCAAATTAGTGAGCAATTGTTGATTCAATACTTCTACGAAGAATTGTTGCCTATGGATAGGAATATGATAGATGCTGCTAGTGGAGGAGCGCTTGTAAACAAAACACCTTTTCAAGCCAAGGAACTTATTGAGATTATGGCAGCTAACTATCAGCAATTTGGGAGTCGGACTGTACCCATCAAGAGTGTGCATCATGTTCAGGACTCTGATACTGAACAACCTAGAATCGAGAGTCGGTTGGATGGGATTGAAACAATGTTAAGGCAGATAGCTATTAGTCAGACTCAACAGGCATATACTCAGTCTGCTCAACCAACACGAGTTTGCAGCATTTGTGCCAGTGCAGCACACTCGGCTGATACCTGCTTAACCTTGCAGTCAAAAGGAGGGTTTATCTCGGATCAAGTGGCAGCAGCAAATATGTTTCAGAATAGATCGCAATATCAGCAAACACAAAGATCACAGTATGATCCTATGTCAACTACATACAATCCTGGATGGAGGGATCATCCAAATCTGAGGTATGGAAATAATTCTGCACAGCAGCAGACCAATCGGGTACAACAACCATCATTCCAGCCTGCTGCAACAAACTTGCAGAAGCCTCTAGGATTTCATAATAGTTCCACGTGTTGGGAGTATGGGGAATACAATCAAAGTCCCACATTGGTAAGACATGGAAAAGATCATGTGCTTATAAGAAAAAAGATATCTCCATTGGTATGAGGCCTTTTGGGTAAAGCCCAAAAACAAAACCATGAGGGCTTGGGCCCAAAGTGGACAATATCATACCATTGTGGAGATATGTGGATCTTATATGCACTAACAATTGGTATCAGAGCCATGGTCCATGTCAAGCCATGAACCTCGAACGAAGGAAGTTGAGCTCCCACGTCCGGATCAAGAGAACCAGACATCAGGAAGGAAGTCTAGTTGGGTCGGGGGGACCGAACAACTGGCAGGAAGTCCTGGTGGGTTGAAGCTCGGACATCAAGCAGAGAAAATCCTTCGAGGAGGGATAGGCTTGAGGGGGGGCCCAATGTGGTCCTTCGTTTGAGGGGGGGATTGTTGGGAGTATGGGGAATACAATCAAAGTCCCACATTGGTAAGACATGGAAAAGATCATGTGCTTATAAGAAAAAAGATATCTCCATTGGTATGAGACCTTTTGGGTAAAGCCCAAAAACAAAACCATGAGGGCTTGGGCCCAAAGTGGACAATATCATACCATTGTGGAGATATGTGGATCTTATATGCACTAACACCACGCAGTACAAACCTTCCCAGATTTCACAATCACAGCTTATTTCTGGACCAAGTCATTTAGACTCATCCACACAAGATTTGAAAGACATGATGCAACAACTTTTGTTACAACAACAAGCACAATTTCAACAA
Source organism: Wurfbainia villosa (assembly GCA_025175895.1). Classification (NCBI taxonomy): domain Eukaryota; kingdom Viridiplantae; phylum Streptophyta; class Magnoliopsida; order Zingiberales; family Zingiberaceae; genus Wurfbainia; species Wurfbainia villosa. The sequence goes on along the minus strand of CM045988.1, from coordinate 15,462,214 downwards.
CAACAACAAAGGAGTGATATTGCCATTCAGAATTTAGAAAGGCAAATGAGTAAGATGGCTACTACACTCAGCCAGTTTCAGTCCCAAGGGTCCAGTCAATTACCAACTCAGTCTGTTCCAAACCCCAGAGGGAATGTGAGTGCTATGTCACTAAGGAGTGGGAAAACTATGATATATCCCAGCCTTCCGAGACCTGCCACAGTTCATGCACCTGTGCCTATAGCAGTTTCTGACGAAGAAAAGGAACAAAAATTACAATCAGGTGTTAAATCATAAGAGGTAGTGCAGATTCCCTTCCCTCAAAGAGCAGGGATTTCTAAGAAAAATGTTACTGCAGGAAGGACTAATTATCTTGATGAATTGGTGGACATTTTCAGTAAGGTGGAAGTAAACATACCATTATTGAAGGTTATCAAACATATACCAAGATATGCTAAGTTTTTGAAGGATCTTTGTGTTCATAAGAGGAAACTGAAAGGTAATGAACTGGTAAGCATGGGAAAGAATGTATCAGCTTTGATTCAGTCAATGCCCACGAAATGTAAAGATCCAGGAATGTTTACCATACCATGTGTGATTGGAGAATGCAGATTCTCAAATGCAATGTTGGATCTGGGTGCATCCATTAATGTCATGCCTAAGTCTGTTTTCCTATCCCGAGGTATTGGACCATTATAACCGACTGCGGTAATTATTCAATTAGCCAATTGAAGTTTAGCTCATCCAGATGGAGTTATTGAAGATGTCTTAGTTAAGGTGAAGGATCTTATTTTTTCAGCTGATTTCTACATTCTTGATATGGAAGGAGATATGACTTCAAGCCAGACTCCTCTAATTTTAGGGAGGCTGTTCCTCAAGATTGCAAGGACAAAGATTGATGTACATGCAGGAACATTGACCATGGAGTTTGGAGACACAGTGGTACAGTTTGGCATTCTTGAAGCAATGAGGTATCCTGAAGATCACTCACTACTTAACATTGATATTCTTGACGAGTTGGAAGGTAGTGCAGAGACTTCGTGGATTGATAGGGATACCAACTCTGAGGTAATAGAAGATGACTCTATTAGCATCATTGATAACATTGAGGATGCTTGTGCAGGGAATTCATTAATAGAAGCAGGTCCTGAAAAATTGTTTCCTTCCCATGATCAACCTCCAAAACTGGAATTGAAACTTCTACCGGAGCACTTGAAGTATGCTTACATGGGGAAAGAGAAGGAATTACCGGTCATTATTGCTAAGAATTTAGGAGCAGATCAGGAGATAAGGTTGTTGAATCTGCTAAGGCTTTATCAGAAGGCCATAGGATGGACCATTGCAGATATTCATGGCATCAACCCTTCCTTTTGCATGCATAGGATCTTTCTAGAGGAGAACAAGAACCCAGTTAGGCAACCATAGAGAAGATTGAACCCATTGCTTACCGAAGTGGTAAAGACAGAGATTCAAAAATTGTTGCAAGCAGGTATCATTTACCCCATTTCAGATAGTCAGTGGGTGAGCCTAATACATGTGGTACCAAAGAAATCGGGGATGACAGTGATTGTCAATGAGGACAGTGAGATGATTTCCACAAGAGTGAAAAATTCATGGAGGGTGTGCATAGATTATCGGAAGCTTAACCAAGCTACAAGGAAGGATCATTTCCCACTACCTTTTATTGATCAAATGTTGGAGAGATTAGCGGGAAAGACTCATTACTGCTTCTTGGATGGATTTTCTGGATATTATCAGATTTGCATAGCACCCGAGACAGAGAAGACTACATTCACATGCCCCTACGGGACATTTGCATTCCGACGCATGCCCTTTAGGCTCTGCAATGCCCCAGGTACATTTCAGCGATGCATGGTAAGCATTTTTGCAGATTTATTAGAGCATTGTATGGAAGTATTTATTGATGATTTTACCAATTATGGCTCATCATTCGATGAATGTTTAGATAGTCTTTCTCGAGTTTTGCAGAGATGTGTGGAAACTGACCTAGTTTTAAACTTTGAGAAGTGCCATTTCATGGTTGAACATGGTATTGTTTTAGGACATATTGTTTCGAGTAGGGGCATAGAGGTAGATCCTGCTAAGGTCAAGGTTATTTCTTCTTTGTCTTATCCCACATGCGTGCGGGAGGTTCGAGCTTTCCTTGGTCATGCAGGTTTCTACAGGAGATTCATTCAAAATTTTAGTGCTATAGCCCTTCCCCTCTCACGCTTACTGCAAAAGGATGTGGAATTTGGATTTGATGAAAGATGCAAGGACGCTTTCAACCAACTCAGGGATGCTCTCATCTCAGCTCCTATTATGAGTTCTCCTAATTGGGAATTGCCTTTTGAATTAATGTGTGATGCTTCTAATTTTGCAGTGGGTGCAGTGTTGGCTCAACGGGTTAAGGAGCTTCACATGTTATCTATTATGCATCCAAGACGTTAGATCCTGCTCAAGCAAATTATACAACCACGGAAAAAGAGCTTCTGGCCAATGTGTTTGCGTTGAATAAGTTTCGTTCATATTTATTGTGCTCTCATGTGGTTGTCTTTTCAGATCATGCAACTCTCAAATTCCTTTTAAAGAAGTCAGATGCAAAGCCCAGATTAATCAGATGGATACTTCTACTCCAAGAATTCACTGTGGAAATACGCGATAGAAGTGGTAAGGAAAATATGGTGGATGATCATTTGAGCAGAATCATGCAAGATAGGGAGCTTACACCCATTCCAGATTGTTTTCCAGATGAACAACTCCTGACACTACAAGGGGAAGTACCATGGTATGCTGACATCGTTAATTATTTGGTTGCACGTGTTATACCTGTAAATTTCTCTCAAGAACAGGTTAACAAATTAAGATGTGATGCTAAATACTATGTTTGGGATGAACCTTACTTGTGGAAGTGGTGCAGCGATCAGGTAATTAGGCGATGTGTTCCTAATGGCGAGTTTCAATCTGTTCTTACATTTTGCCATTCTTTATCTTATGGAGCACATTTTGCTCCACAAAGAACAGCTAGGAAAATTTTAGATTCAGGTTTATATTGGCCTAGTCTGTTCCGTGACGCATATGAGTTTACTAGAACATGTGAACAATGTCAAAAAGTCGGGAGTATTGGACGTAGAAATGAGATGCCCCAACAGTCTATTTTGTTTTGTGAAGTGTTTGATGTATGGGGAATCGACTTTATGGGTCCATTTCCTGTTTCTTATGGTTTCACATACATCTTATTGGCGGTGGACTATGTTTCCAAGTGGGTGGAAGCTATTCCTACTAGGACTGATGATGCATCTGTGGTTGTTAGTTTTGTCAGGTCAAACATCTTTTGCAGGTTTGGGTGGCCCAGGGCGATCATTAGTGATCAAGGGTCCCATTTCTGTTATAGACACATGAAGATGATTCTTAACAAATATGGCGTTTTGCACAAAGTTGCTCATCGCTACAATCCTCGCACTAACCAAGCGAGGTATCAAATAGAGAGATTAAGCAGATTTTGGAAAAAATGGTAAAACCTGACAGGAAAGATTGGAGCAAAAGGTTGGATGACGCCTTGTGGGCTTACAGAACCGCCTTCAAAACACCAATTGGAATGTCACCATTTAGGATTGTGTTTGGCAAAGCATGTCACTTACCAGTTGATATAGCACACAAAGCATTCTGGGCAATCAAGTCATGTAACATAGACATGGATCAAGCTAGAGTTGGGAGGAAAATGCAATTACAGGAATTGGAAGAGTTAAGACTTGAAGCCTATGAGAACTCTCGGATTTACAAAGAAAAGACCAAAGCATATCATGATAAGCACATAAAAGAGTTTCAAATAGGTGATAAAGTTTTATTGTACAACTCTAGACTCAAATGGTTTCCAGGTAAATTGAGATCTAAGTGGGATGGGCCTTTTTACATTATTTATATCTTTCCCTATGGAGTGATTGAGTTGCAGGACAAGGAAGATGGGCGGACCTTCAAAGTGAATGGGCACCGCTTGAAGAAATTTCATGATGGAGTTATGCATGCGGTGTTGGAATGTGAAGCACTAGACAACCCCATCTATCCAATTTAAAGGGGAGTTCAGTTGTTCTTTTTGTTTTAATGCTTTTGTTATTTTTGTTTGCATAAAATGTGTTAGTAAATAAAATCTTTGAATAGAATCCTTGAGTGCTCATATCAGTTTTAGGGGATGTTAAAGTTAGTTAAGTTTGATTATCATGTTTTCTGGATTCTAGGGCATGATTAGATACTTTACATGCATATGCTCATTAGTATGGTGATGGATGCTAATTGGTTGATTGTACTTGATGATTTTACACACCTAGTAAGGATCTAGCCATTTTCTCCTTGTGTGTGATATGCAATCTTGTTGTGGAGCTCTAGAACTTGCTATGTTTCTTCTCAAGGTTACAATTTCATAAAAGTTGTGATAATGATAAAGGCTATCTTATCTATACTTTTGGAATTTCTTTTGCGCTATCCTCTTTGTATTAATGCCTTGGTCTTTTTTGACTCAAACAATTTATCTTGTTGGATTTCGTGCCCGAGACGGTCATATTTTAAGTGTGGGGGATCTTGAGAGGATGTGAGGTTATGGTTTTCTTGTTGTCTTGTTGTATGTAAGGTGAGATATAATGGGTAGCATGAGCACTTGATCACCAGGGTTGGACTAACCTTTATTGCCTTTGAGGTCCTATTTTCTTTGTTGAGAGATTTGGACTAAGGAAAGGGAAACTGTATACCAGCTGGGAAGAAATGTGCACACACAGAGATTATAGAGTATTAAGTGCACTGGTTTTATTGACACATCGGATGATAACATCTATGCAGAATCAGATTAACCATAAAAAAAAAAAGAGTTGTAGCCGATTAATATGGGATTCCACGTGTTCGTTTCGGATTATTCGTATCATGGAAAAGGTCGGCCTGAATCGCCGATAGTCTGTAAGGCTAATGAAATCCAATTGTCTGTAATTGGAGGAAGCTGCAGAATTCTGAATTTTTTTTTTTGCATAACTAAATTTGAAATTTTGTCGTCATACATTTGGCATTTCAGACCTGGGACCTTGGACCGGCGGTTACCTAGGTTGAGTAAAGTTGGAATTCAAACTAAATTCAGAGGATTGATGTTAGAAACTGCAGAAGAAGAATATATATGTTCAGTGCATTGTGCTAACTGTGGGTACTCCAATTCCCATCCGTCTTCTGGTGATTCTTCTTCTACTGCCAGGAATTCATCATAATCGGAATATTCATATTTAGCATACTCATCGTCTCTGGAAAAAGTGATGCAACAACCTTCTGAGCCCATACTTAAGCCCATGGACTGAGGTACAGTGGCCCCTAGGCTTGTATCCTCTGCATGGTTTAATTGGGACAGAAAATTATTGATCAAGGAGTCAACTTCTGTTCGTACTTGTAGTCTTGCTGGTTGTATTTGATTTGATGATTATGGCTTTTCTTTGGGTAATAACTTTTGAAAAATGTCATCAGTGGCTACTTCCTCCTTTTCTTCTGGTGTTGATTTTGAAGAGAAATAAGTATCATCTTCATCATCCGAATCACCCCAAGATGGTTTTATGAGATTCATATCCCATTCTGGTTATTCTGGTGGTGTATATCGAACATAATAGTCAAATTTACCGCTTGGCTGCCCAAGAGTGTCCCAGACCTCCTTTCGTTGTCCAGACTCTTCGTCTTGTACCAAGACAGAAATGATGTGTTCACGCAACTCTTCCTCATCTTTATCATCATATTCCACAGGAGTAGTTACTGCTGTAGAATAATTATGAAAGCTAACAGATATTCTTCCATCCAATAGGTTACGACTACTCACCTATGAAGGTTGCATAGGAATTATGACTTGTGTTGGTCGAATTACCCAGTCCATGCCTCGTAGTTGTTCTGTTGAATAACGCCTGCCTGGAAGTGCATGTACACCGTGACTAGTAAGGTAATCAACGACTCCTTGTACTTCATATGCAAAGGCAACATTGGGCGTATTGGAAAGTCGCCCAATAAGACCTCTTTTCATTAATAAATTTGCTTCACCATTTCGCCAGGAATAACATATATCAGTTGACTTCCCCATGTCAAATCTACTTCCATAGTAGCAATGATTGATCTATAATCTTGCCATCTGTTGTCTCGGAAGAGAATAAGAGCCAAGGTACCTTCTTCATGTCGATGTAGAGTTTGAATACGTACTTGAAGAACACCAAGATGAATATAACGCATCTGGCTTCGTTGTAGTTGGTTGAATCTTTCTTCTTGAATAAAAGACCGATCAACTTGATTGGAGGTACATAAGATTCGTTCCTCAGATCTGTGCATGTAGACTCGATGATGTGCATCATCTTGTCGGGAGTGATAAAGCACCTTAGCTGGTGCTATTGCGTACGCCTCGCATGGAAAGTTGCAGTTGTACCTGTGGGTCAATTTGTTGTTCGAGGGTATTAGCCGCGCAGTCGGCCACCATGAATCACAATTCGTATATTCTTCATTGTCCTCGCTTGTAATCACGAATTTGATCTTCAATCAAGGGCACTGGAGCAGCTGTTCTTTCATTTTATGTACTGGTCATCATTTTCGGGCCTTTTGTTTTTCTTCTGCAAGAATTTTAAGGGATCTTTGAAGACCAGAATTTTGCCTCTTGCTTCTTTAAGAGCTTCTTTAGGTCCAAGTGTTAAATTTTGAAGCTTTGTCAATAAGGCGTCGGGAAGGACTCCGGTACTTGCTTGTTGTCGCTCCAAGAGAGTTTTTAAATCACTGCGGATACCTTTCACTTCCTCCTCTATCTGTGTTAATAATTGAATTTGCAAATTATTTTTCTTAATAAGAGAACCAGTGGTGCTAGCTATTCCTTGAAGGTCACTTGGTCGCAAAAATCCAAGTACTGGGGGTTCGATATTTTCAATGGCTTGAATGGCTTCTTTGTAGGATTCTGTTCCTTTGGTTGTGATGTAATTCATCCGTGCATGAAGCCTTCCACCTTAACAAGTAGCTTTTCTATCTTTTGCAGTTTCTGGTTAAGATTAACAGTAATATGCAAGGCTTCTTCTTCAACAATATTTGGTCTTTTAGTAATAGTTGTAATCAACTCTTGTAGCTCCTGCTTGGTTAAGGGTTTATTTTGAAGAAGCAGGGTATTGAGATTTTGTAGCGAGGATCGAAGTTGGTGGAGTTCTTGTTCAAGATTGGTGACCTTCTCAAGTATACTCTTAAAGTTTTTCAAGTGAACTCTACTAGACAGACACACTCGATCATACATGATGCTAAGATTATGAGCTAGTTCTTTTGATGATGGATTTGATGTTTCAGCAAGGTCAAGATATTCAAGGTTCGAAGTATGCGATTTGGTATACCATTCTTCAATGGCTTCCTCCCATCTTTTGGACATTCTTAACTAGACATAGGTCTTGCCAATGGACTTAAGGTCTTACGTACTCAGCTGCCTGCCACCCTCGGGACTGTCGGTCTAGAAGAGAAGAATTGCCAAAGAAGGAGGTTTGCAATTAAAGTAGTACCACAAAACGTAGGGACTTCCCTTTCCTACCTTGACCTGATAGAGTTTACTCAGCCATTAACTAGCTCTGATACCAAAAGGAAGTGTTTTTTTTTTAATTGTGATACAAGATAAGTATAAAAGAACTATAGAAAATATACAGACTTGTATTAAAAGCAGAACTTACAGGACTTCAAACTTTGAACTCAAGTAAGACTTCAGTGAACGACTGATGCCTTGCAAGAGTAGATGGTAAGGGTTTTATAGAGTGAGGAGGATGAAGGGATAAGAATCGGGTGCACAAGGGGCCCCATCGCAGTCTTATCTTACTTTTGTCCTGTCACGAGACCCTTGACATAAAGTGACATAAAGTGATATGGATGGCTCCCCGGGGCTCAATCCATATTACGAGCACACTAGTTAAAAGGACAATAATACAGACAAAGACAAGGACACACTATTAATAATGCAGTATAGTGGTCCTATAGTACAATAATGCGGATAAGGATGCCTTTGGATTAGACAGAAAGCAGTTAGAAGCCAAAGCTTGTGGCTCGGTGGGCGGTGTCCATCACTAAAGCTAGGGCATCTTCCAGCTGTTTGTCCTGTTGTTGAATTACGGGTAGCCAATCACCATACCAATTGCGTCTAGTGGAGCATCTTCGGTATTCTTCCAGTTTGATGTGATGGATTGCTCGGTATTGTTGTAGGGCTTGAATAGCATGATGGGCTGCTTCCTTTTGGATAAGTCGCATATGGGCTTCAATTGAGTGTTCTTCAGCAAGGTTAAGTCCCTGTTGTCGTCCATGTCGCATTTGGTTGAGTTGATCTTGGTACTGGGAAACGAGGTCAGGAACTTGTTGATCACTAATGCAAAGTGAGTCCGTACTTTGTGGCTTGCTTGACTGGTTATCTCTTGTGCTGCTCCCGCCAGTTGTCCAAGAGTGCTCAGATGCTGCTCCTGCCATCCTGACAAAATTAACACATTAATTAGTCGAGAGAGAGCGTCCGCTAGCTGATTATGAGAGCCATCTATGTGTTCAAACGTGACTGTGAGACCACTTCCAGTAATATAATCCACGAAAGAAATCCATCAGACTCGTGAGGTTTTATTAACTGCAATTTTATTAAAAAAAGTTGATTATAGTTTGGCAGTCTGTTCTGATTAATAGCTCTCTTTTATCTAAATAATAGATTTTGAGAGCGTCCATAGTCTTCATGACAGCATTAATTTCAGCATCAATAGTGGATTTGACTGGATTAAACCTTCCACTGGCATAAGCACATATTTTTTCTGTGCTCTTAGGATCGTATTGGTGGGTCTTCCATTTACATATACCTCCCCAGCCAGTCATACAGCCATCAACTTCAAGAATTATGAAGTAGTTTTCTGGGGGAATCTCAAGATCAGGAAGGTTTTGAACTTGTTTCTTAATTTTTCTCACTAACTCCCAATCCTATTGATTCATTCTTCGTTTCCCATGAGAGTTGGTTTTAGCATAAAGTGGTCCGAGTAATTGACCAAGATTTGGTATATAAGTTCGAGCATAGTTTAGTAAACCCAACCAGGACCGCATACCCTTCAAGCTTAGAAGGTCTTCATCTTTGAAAGTAGCAACTCTTTTGATAATATGAGGTTGAATCTTAATTCTGTTATTTCCCAAGACAGCTCCGAGGAAGTCTATTTCTTTGGCTGCTCTCTTCATCTTGGTAGGGCTTAAGACTAGCCCATGTTTCTTATAGATTTCAAGCATGGATTGTAGATGTTGTTCATGTTCAGTTTCTGAATCAGATAATACTAGAATGTCATCAATATATACAACAATATAGGCTTTTGTGCCTGAGAAGCAATTATCCATTTTTCGTTGAAAAATAGCTGGGGCGTTTTTGAGACCAAAAGGCATGACCAGCCATTCATATAACCCATCAGGGACCCAAAAGGCAGTCCATGGGATTGATTCTGGGTGCATAGCTACTTGATGAAAACCTGACTTGAGGTCAAATTTAGAAAATATCCGCTTTAATCTTGACTGCTTGAGGATGGTATTGATTCGAGGAGGCTATCTTGATCTTTATGGGTTAGATCATTTAGTCGCTTGTAATTGAATACCATACGTTCCTTTCCTTTGATTTCTTGACCAGTCTTTGGATCAACAGAAGTGCCTGAGTGCACTATTATAGCTGTTGTTCGGTCTTGAGCTAATAAAGCTTTAATATGTCCGTGAATGCATCTTTGACGGCTGGAGTTATATGTTTGAGTGGCCGATCTTCAATAGTTAAATCTGGATTCGTAATGTCGAGATGACAAAGAACCTTGTTTTTGTTCCAGTGTTTGAGCGGTTCATCCCCAATATAGCCTTGCTGCTTTAGTTCAAAAATTATTTTTTAAAATTTGTGGCTGATACCTTCAGTGGTTGGAGCTATATAGCCAATCATATCCTGAATCTGAATATATTCATCTTCTTCTAGTTCTAACTCAGGAATAGATGCAGCAGAAACATAAGGAGGTGTTTCTATTGTTGTCAAATTCTTATAAAATGATACCTGATTACCTTCTATATGAAGGCCTCCTTGCATAGCTCTGATGAAGTTACACCCGAGGATCATTTGAATATTTTCCCCAAGTTTCATAGAAAAAGAGTATGTATAGGGAATTCGGAATGTATTGTATCCAATCATCATTTTGCCGCCCTTTAGTTTCTTCTTGGCTACAACCTTTGAGGAAATACCATTGAAATGCACAACGAATGGGTTTTCTTCTAATGCTGCTGCAGGGACAGAATCTTGATCTACAACACATGTTGTGGCTCCTGTGTCGAGAATAGCACTGAGCTGAAAAGTAGGTAAAGTATTTATCTCAAAGCTGACCTTCAGGTTATATAACATATTTCTTCCGCTTTTAGCCTGCCTTGGTTGTTCCGGAAGTGAGCATACTTTGTATTCTTGGAGAAGTACATTGAGATCTTCTTCAGTAGGGAGAATTTCCTTCTGTTTTTGCTGTTGTAATTGTAGTATTTCCTTCCTGATGCCTTCTTTCTCTAAGACGAGTCTGTCAAACTCCATGTTTTCTTGAATGAGCTCTTGATATTTGACAGATAATTCTTGCTTTTCTCTTTGCAATTGTTGATTTTCCTGGGCAATTTGAATAGCATACAGTCGTATTTGGTGACATTCTAATTGTTCTTGTTTTTGATCCTCCAGTTGACTTTGTAGGCGTTTAATTTCTGCTTCACATTGTTTAATGTAATTTTGTTGTTCACAGACTAAATTGGAAGGATCATACCTGATTGGTGTTGTTGCAACTGGAGTTGTTTTCTTGTAGTAATACAGATTGCACATGACATAGGCAGTCATTTTCCATAAAGGGCAATGACGCCGGTGTCGCCGCTGAGTTGGTTGTTTGCAACATTTACATGCTTCGTATTGGCTGTAAATATCTTCGTTGATTTCCCATATATGATGGCATTCATATTGTTGTTGTGAAACTTGTATCATACTGCGGTAACCAGTTTCAGGGCCTATCCACCACGTCTTCCCGCTTTCTCTGAGCATAAAAATAGATTCGGAAGATAAAGGATTTAATGCTTGTTGAAGGTCATCCAGGCCTTCATCTTCAGACATACTAAAGATAGCATCACTAGGATCTTCACCATCCTGAACTGAGACAATATCATAATCTTCTAGGAGATGGAGTTGTTCGAACATGGCGACGCGTTTAATATTGCGACGGTCATTAGGACACTCCCGTGCAAAATGTCCTTCTTCACCGCAGAGAAAACATCTGCACTTCTTATTTTTAATAAGATGCTTGCGGCGTTCAATTCGAGAATGGGAAGGATGAGGTTTGCCACGAAAGGTTCTGGATTTACGAACACCTATTCGTTTATCAGGTCGTTTATAGTAACCAGGAATAGGTATATTACTGTAGAAGGATAAATCTTTCAGAGCTCGTTTGAAAGCAGCATCTTTGCATTCATTTTCCAGATATCTGTAAGCAAATAAGATTCGAGGGAAAACTCCTACAGTGTTGCCTTGATACCGATCTTGGAATGCTTGCTTAATACGACTTCCGAGATCTCCTGGCATTTTAGCCCATAATTTTTCAGATAATTCTGGAGAAGTAAATAATCGTCCTATTTTTGCTGAAATACGGAGGTAGTCATTAAGGAAGGATAATATATCCTTCAAATTGTTGCAAGTTAAGCGCTCTAAATCCTTATAAGCTTCATCTTGCATATGTGTAGATCCTTGGAAGGGATCTTCAAATTTGAAAACCATTCGAATCTGGGATAATATATTTTGAGTACCTCCTGCCCCATCAGCGTTGTTGAGAAGAAGTTGATATTCTTCAGGAAAACTCATACGCCATTGTATCCAGGCTAATTTTTCAGCTTCCCCTAATAAATTTTCAATAAATTCAACCTTGGTTTGGGCGTCTGTGAAATTTTGAAGAGATACCAAATTTTTGGTAATAGATTCCCATCGCATAAATACTTCATCAAAAAGGCCAAGTTGAGTGGGAATAATGAATATGGCACCAGTTTGGTGGAATGTTGACGGTAAGTTCCACCATTCATTGTGTTCTCTTCGTTTGAACCGACCACCATGATGTCCTTCAAATGTTGGATGGGAGCTTGGTCCCGCTTCTAGATTTGTGGCGGGGGGATAATTGGAAGGTCCCATGGTGGTATCATGAGGAGGGCGGTAGTTAGAAACTGCAGAAGAAGAATATATATGTTCAGTGCATTGTGCTAACTGTGGGTACTCCAATTCCCATCCGTCTTCTGGTGATTCTTCTGCTACTGCCAGGAATTCATCATAATCGGAATATTCATATTCAGCATACTCATCGTCTCTGGCAAAAGTGATGCAACAACCTTCTGAGCCCATACTTAAGCCCATGGACTGAGGTACAGTGGCCCCTAGGCTTGTATCCTCTGCATGGTTTAATTGGTACAGAAAATTATTGATCAAGGAGTCAACTTTTGTTCGTACTTGTAGTCTTGATGGTTGTATCTGATTTGATGATTGTGGCTTTTCTTTGGGTAATAACTTTTGAAAAATGTCATCAGTGGATACTTCCTCCTTTTCTTCTGGTGTTGATTTTGAAGAGAAATAAGTATCATCTTTTTCATCCGAATCACCCCAAGATGGTTTTATGATATTCATATCCCATTCTGGTTGTTCTGGTGGTGTATATCGAACATAATAGTCAAATTTACCGCTTGGTTGCCCAAGAGTGTCCCAGACCTCCTTTCGGTGTCCAGACTCTTCGTCTTGTACCAAGACAGAAATGATGTGTTCACGCAACTCTTCCTCATCTTTATCATCATATTCCACAGGAGTAGTTACTGCTGTAGAATAATTATGAAAGCTAACAGATATTCTTCCATCCAATAGGTTACGACTTCTCACCTATGAAGGTTGCATAGGAATTATGACTTGTGTTGGTCGAATTACCCAGTCCATGCCTCGTAGTTGTTCTGTTGAATAACGCATGCCTGGAAGTGCATGTACGCCGTGGCTAGTAAGGTAATCAATGACTCCTTGTACTTCATATGCAAAGGCAACATTGGGGGTATTAGAAAGCCGCCCAATAAGTCCTTCTTCATGTCGATGTAGAGTTTGAATACGTACTTGAAGAACACCAAGATGAATATAACGCATCTGGCTTCGTTGTAGTTGGTTGAAACTTTCTTCTTGAATAAAAGACCGATCAACTTGATTGCAGGTACATAAGATTGGTTCCTCAGATCTGTGCATGTATACTCGATGATGTGCATCATCTTGTCGGGAGTGATAAAGCACCTCAGCTGGTGCTATTGCAGCTCGCTCCTGCATGGAAAGTTGCAGTTGTACTTGTGGGTCAATTTGTTGTTCGAGGGTATTAGCCGTTGTAGGTCGGCCAGTCATGAATCTGCCAATTCGTCTGGCAGCTTGCTGGGCGTTGTATATTCTTCGTTGTCCTCACCTGTAATCACGAATTTGATCTTCAATCAAGGGCACTGGAGCAGCTGTTCTTTCATTTGATGTACTGGTCATCATTTTCGGGCCTTTTATTTTTCTTCTTCAAGAATTTTTAAGGGATCTTTGAAGACCAGAATTTTGCCTCTTGCTTCTTTAGGAGCTTCTTTAGGTCCAAGTGTTAAATTTTGAAGCTTTGTCAATAAGGCATCGGGAAGGACTCCGGTACTTGCTTGTTGTCGCTCCAAGAGAGTTTTTAAATCACTACGGATACCTTTCACTTCCTTCGTTATCTGTGTTAATAATTGAATTTGCAAATTATTTTGCTTAATAAGAGAACCAGTGGTGCTAGCTATTCCTTGAAGGTCACTTGGTCACAAAAATCCAAGTGCTGGGGGTTCGATATTTTTAACTGCTTGAATGGCTTCTTTGTAGGATTCTGTTCCTTTGGTTGTGATGTAATTCATCAGCAGTAACTACTCGTGTGGAATATGATGAAAAAGATGAGGAAGAGTTGCGTGAACACATCATTTCTGTCTTGGTACAAGACGAAGAGTCTGGACACTGAAAGGAGGTCTGGGACACTCTTGGGCAGCCAAGCGGTAAATTTGACTATTATGTTCGATATACACCACCAGAACAACCAGAATGGGATATGAATCTCATAAAACCATCTTGGGGTGATTCGGATGATGAAGATGATACTTATTTCTCTTCAAAATCATCACCAGAAGAAAAGGAGGAATTAGCCACTGATGACATATTTCAAAAGTTATTACCCAAAGAAAAGCCACAATCATCAAATCAGATACAACCAGCAAGACTACAAGTACGAACAGAAGTTGACTCCTTGATCAATAATTTTCTGTCCCAATTAAACCATGTAGAGGATACAAGCCTAGGGGCCACTGTACCTCAGTCCATGGGCTTAAGTATGGGCTCAGAAGGTTGTTGCATCACTTTTGCCAGAGACGATGAGTATGCTGAATATGAATATTCCGATTATGATGAATTCCTGGCAGTAGCAGAAGAATCACCAGAAGACGGATGGGAATTGGAGTACCCACATTTCTGTCTTGGTACATGACGAAGAGTCTGGACACCGAAAGGAGGTCTGGTACACTCTTGGGCAGCCAAGCGGTAAATTTGACTATTATGTTCGATATACACCACCAGAACAACCAGAATGGCATATAAATCTCATAAAACCATCTTGGGGTGATTCGGATGATGAAGATGATACTTATTTCTCTTCAAAATCAACACCAGAAGAAAAGGAGGAAGTAGCCACTGATGACATTTTTCAAAAGTTATTATCCAAAGAAAAGCCACAATCATCAAATCAACCAAAGAAGACTACAAGTAATCGAGCAGTTGACTCCTTGATTAATAATTTTCTGTCCCAATTAAACCATGCAGAGGATACAAGCCTAGGGGCCACTGTACCTCAGTCCATGGGCTTAAGTATGGGCTCAGAAGGTTGTTGCATCACTTTTGCCAGAGATGATGAGTATGCTGAATATGAATATTCCGATTATGATTAATTCCTGCCAGTAGCAGAAGAATCACGAGAAGACGGATGAGTATTGGAGTACCCACAGTTAGCACAATGCACTGAACATATATATTCTTCTTCTGCAGTTTCTAATTATTTTTTGAAATTTGTGGTTGATACCTTCAGTGGTTGGAGTTGTATAGCCAATCATATCCTAAATCTGAATATATTCATCTTCTTCTAGTTCTAACTCTGGAATACCTACAGCAGAAACATAAGGAGATGTTTCTATTGTTGTCAAATTCTTATAAAATATTACTTGATTACCTTCTATACGAAGGCCTCCTTGCATAGCTCTGATGAAGTTACACCCGAGGATCATTTGAATATTTTCCCCAAGTTTCATAGAAAAAGAATATGTATAGGGAATTCGGAATGTATTGTATCCAATCATCATTTTGCCACCCTTTAGTTTCTTCTTGGCTACAACCTTTGAGGAAATACCATTGAAATGCACAACGAATACTATGGAAGTAGATTTGACACGGGGAAGTCAACTGATATATGTTATTCCTGATATTATGATGACAATAGGTGACTTTTTCAGGAGTATTCAATTATCCATATTAACTCGTGGATATGATTCATGGCGAAATGGTGAAGCAAATTTATTAATGACAAGAGGTCTTATTGGGCGACTTTCCAATACGCCCAATGTTGCCTTTGCATATGAAGTACAAGGAGTCGTTGATTACCTTACTAGCCATGGCGTACATGCACTTCCAGGCAGGCATTATTCAACAGAACAACTACGAGGCATGGACTGGGTAATTCGACCAACACAAGTCATAATTCCTATGCAACCTTCAGAGGTGAGTAGTCGTAACCTATTGGATGGAAGAATATCTGTTAGCTTTCATAATGATCAAACTTAACTAATTTTTTTACCACCTCTGAAATGATACTAAGGCATGCATAGGGGAATATTATTTGACTAAATGAAAACAGCTAAACAACCTAGGCAAACAGGAAAATACTAAACAATTAAACAACCAGTTATTTCCAAACATGAGAGGAAGGAAGAAAATACAGTAAACAAAAGAACACACTCCCCTGTCATGTCGGAGAAGAAGCATCCTCCAAGTACAATTCCTCTACTATAGTTTCTCTCGCCCCTTCGTGAAATATCTTGAGACGGTGTCCATTTACTCTGTAAGTGTTCCCTGAAGAAAGTTCCTGCACCTCTACAACACCATTGGGAAACACATTAGTAACACAAAAAGGACCGTCCCACCTGGATCTCAACTTACCTCCGATCAACCAGAGACGAGACTGGTACAATAAAACTTTGTCGCCAATATGGAACTCCTTCCTCACAATCCTCTTATCATGAAATTTTTTAGTCTTCTCCTTGTAAATGCGGGAGTTCTCATATGCTTCTAACCGTATCTCTTCAAGTTCCTGAAGTTGGAGTTTCCTCTCTCTCCCAGCTCTGTAAGCCTCCATGTTGCAAGCTTTTACTACCCAATAAGCCTTGTGCTCAATCTCCACCGGCAAGTGACATGCTTTGCCATAAACCAATCTATAAGGGGACATGCCTATGGGAGTCTTATAGGCAGTCCTGTAGGCCCACAGAGCGTCCTCCAACCTTTTGCTCCAATCTTTCCTATCTGGCCCCACTGTCTTCTTCAGTATAGATTTGATCTCTCTGTTTGATACTTCAGCCTGCCCATTCGTCTGAGGGTGATATGGAGTAGAAATCTTATGAAACACCCCATACCTGCTCAGCATGGCTTTCATGTGTCTGTTGCAAAAGTGGGACCCTTGATCGCTGATGATCGCCCTGGGTACCCCAAATCTGCAAAATATGTGAGACCTGACAAAATTCACAACAAATAGAGAATCATCAGTCCTGGTGGGGATGGCCTCCACCCATTTGGAAACAAAATCAACAGCCAAAAGAATGTAAGAAAATCCCAAAGATACATGAAAAGGTCCCATAAAATCGATACTAAACGCGTCAAAAATCTCAGAATAACAAAGATTGTTGAGGCATTTCATTTCTACGTCCTATGTTCCCTGTTCGTTGACATCTCTCACAGACTTTATAGAATTCATAGGCATCATGAAATAGGGTGGGCCAATACAAACCAGACTCTAAAACTTTCCTAGTAGTCCTTTGGTGTCCAAAATGCCCCCCACAAGCCAGAGAATGACAAAAAGTAAGTACAGAATGAAACTCATAGTCAGGAACACATCTCCTAATAATCTGATCACTACAAAACTTCCAAAGGTAAGTATCATCCCATACATAATACTTGGCATCACTTTTCAATTTTTGGACTTGTGCATGAGAAAAAAATGAAGGTACAACACGGGCAACAAAATAGTTAGCAATATCTGCATACCATGGTGTCTTACCCTGCAGGTGAAAAAACTGCTCATCTGGAAAAGAATCTGCTATGGGGGTGGAATCTATCTCTGTTACTATCCTGCTCAGATGGTCTGCTAATAGGTTCTCCCTCCCGCTCCTATCGCGTATCTCTACGTCGAATTCTTGAAGCAGAAGCATCCATCTAATCAGTCTTGGTTTTGCATCAGGCTTCTTCAGGAGGAATTTCAAAGCTGCATGATCAGAAAAAATAACCACATGAGAACATAGCAAATAAAATCTGAATTTATCCAAAGCAAAAATAATAGCTAAAAGCTCTTTTTCTATGGTGGTGTAGTTGGATTGTGCAACATCCAATGTCCTCGAGGCGTAGCAAATCACATGGGATGCTCTTTCTACTCTCTGTGCCAAGACGGCTCCCACTGCGTAGTTCGAGGCATCACACATCAACTCGAATGGGAGAGTCCAATCTGGTGGTCTAAGGATTGGTGCTGATGTTAAAGCCTGCCTGAGATGGTCAAAAGAGTCCTTGCACCTCTGATCAAACTGAAACACCACCTCCTTCTGTAGCAAGTTGGTCAGGGGTAGGGCAATCTTGCTGAAATCTCTGATGAAACATTTGTTGGCAACCGTGCTATTTCTCGGAATGCTCATAGGCTCCCATGTCCCCGGATTAAAATTTTCACTAATGAAAACTAATCCGGATGGGATGAGTTTCCTAAGCACAACCAATTCGTCGTCGTGCTAACGACTCGAGCGATCGCTTGAACAAACTAGTTGTTCAAGCAACACAACTCTTCTAGTCGGTTAGCCGCGGAAGGGACGACGGACGGATCGCCGGTTTTTGTGTTTCTTATTCGGGATCCATGATTATACAAATACATGCAAATGCAAACTAGTATAATCAACATATACTAACATAAAGAACATAAGCTAGCATATCAAATAAGAACATGAAAAGAACAATAATAAAAGTTGTGAAACTTTTATACCTCTTGATCTTCTATCGTATGTCCTAACCTCCTTGTAGACTTCGTGTGGGTGAAGATCCTTCACAAGTCGAAGCTTCTTAGATCTTCTTCAATCCAAAGAAAGAAGAACTCTCTTTCCCTTCTTGCTTGAGCCAACCACCAATCCACAAAAGGATTGATGCCGCCGGCCCCAAGAATAGAGAGAACATAATGGAAACAACCAAGCAACCGAACTAGGGACAAACCCTAGCTCCTTGTGCCGCCGGCCAAGAGGAAAACAAGAGGAAAAGAGGAATAGATTGGGTGTTGGTGCAATCGGCCCAGGTCACGATTGACCATGGACTCGAGTTTGACTCAAGTGATGTTTTGATGTTTGACAAAGGGATTTGAACAAAGTGTTTTGGCATTGATGTTTGACATTAATGTCGGTTAATATGTTGGGGAGATTGTTTACACAATCGACCCAGGTTATAATTGACCAGACTCGAGTTTGACTCGAGGGAGACTTTGGTGGTTGACTAGGGTTGACCATGTGTTTATGGGAAAGTCCAAGTCATGGGTACTTGGCATGGAAAGTCCAAGTGGGACACTTGGCATTTGGGAAAGTCCAAGTCTTGAGTACTTGGCATGGGAAGTCCAAGCATGGGTCTTGGCAAATGAGAAGTCCAAGCATGGGTCTTGGCAAATGGAAAGTCCAAGCATGGTCTTGGCATGGAAAGTCCAACATGGGTTGGCAAGGGAAAGTCCAAGCTTGAGTCTTGGTATTTGGGAAGTCCAAGGGGATTGATATTGGCGGCGTAAAGTCCAAGCGGAGTCTTGGCGGCGTAAGTCCAATGTGCCTTGGCGGTGAACACACCGTTAGCATGACATAGCCGATGGAAGCACCGGGAAGCTAGCGCGATGGATGAACAAGTCATGGATGACTTGGAGGGATCCGAGAGGCGTGAGGCTGATGGAGGTGGCTAGAAGGCTTAGGTCTAGGCTAAGGGTGGTCTAGCAAGTATGGGGGCACCATACTTGGGTTAAAACCTCATTCTTGAGGTTGGCAGTCGACTGGCATTATGGCCGGTTCGACTGCCAGGAGTCGACTCGAGTTCGACTGCCGTTTGAGAGCTTTTAGGGCTCTGGCAGTCGGGCTCAGCGATCGGCCCGATGTGCAATGATCGGCTAAGGGATGGCGATCATTGCCGGTCAGTTGCGGCTGCACGTAACGCTCCATGGCCGGCCCATAGGCGATGGACTACAGGCGTTAGGCGGTCGCCAATGTTGGCAGTCGACTGGTGAGAGTCCCGTTGGAACTTGTCCAACGTGGATTGAGCCGTTGTCTCACGACTCTGATGTTGTCCGATCGGGTGATTTATGGCGATCGATCGCGGCGAAAATCTAGCCCGACGCGAGAGATAAAAGGAAGGCGTGGAGATTGCGGCATCAGGTTCTTGGGGAGCTTTCTTGAGGCGATTTGAAGGCGATTTGCAGGTGCATTTCAGGGCCCTTCAACCTCATCCAAGCAACCAACAAGCAAAGCGCTCAAACCCTAGTTTTGTAAAGTGTTCTTTACATTTCCTTTGTATTTGCTTGTATTTCTTTAGATTATTGTTGTAATCTTGTGTACGAGGTTTCTCCACCTCCGACTTGTTGTCGAGAAGGAGTTTATTGATTAGTGATTGCATTGGCGTCGCTAGAGCTCGTTAGAGCTCGATCCGTGGAGTAGGAACCGTTACGGTTCCGAACCACGTTATATGATCGTGTTGTGATTGTGTGTCTTGTTATATTTATTTGTTATTACTATTCCGCTGTGCTAACAAGATTGTAGACGATCGAACGCGAAAGAATTCCATCATCGTACGTCATCTACGCTATTCACCCCCCCTCTAGCGGCGTCAAATCTCCAACAAGTGGTATCAGAGCCTGGTGGCTCTTCAACGGATTAACAACCGGGAGCAATACGCTAGAGGGTAAAGATGGAATTCCAAGACAAGCTAGGTTGGGACATCAACACACCGGTCCCGTACTCATTATATGGACAAGAAGGCTTCGATTCTTGGAAGAGAAGAATTGAAGATTTTTTGATGATGAGGGACTTCGAGGAATGGTCTTTATTAATGGAAGGATTTGAGTATCCTAGAGGACCAAAAGGTGGTTTCCTCAAGAAGAAGAGATGGAGTGAAGATCAACTCCAAAGATTCGAGAAAAACAAGAAGGTAATCAAATTCATTTTTGATCTAATTCCAAATGAATTCTTGTGTAGCCTAGGTGAATGCATGGATGCTAAGGAGCTATGGAGCGATTTGGCAAAGCTCCATGAAAGCCCATCAATGGTCCAAGAAGAAGAAGAAGAAGAGGAGTGCTCACCCTCTCAAGCTCAAGAAAGTTCACCATCAATTCAAGAAGATAAGGAGGGTGAAGAAGAGAGATCATCCTCACAAGGAAGTGAGGATTCGGAGGTTGATAGGGAATCAACATCCGGATCGGAAGATGTGAAGGAAGTGGAAGAAGCATCCACTTCAAGGATTGAGGGGGAGGAGAGAACTTCCATACCGGAACATCAAGAAGAAGCTTCGACATCCGGTCAAGATGAAGAAGCCCAAAGTCCAATTCCGGTCTCCATTAACCTAGGTAACTCAAACATATGTGTTAATAATAAAATGCATATAATATGTTTTGAGTGTAGGGAAACCGGGCACTATAAGAGCAAGTGCCCAAAGAAGATTAGGAAAGCTCCACCGGCTCCAAAAGTCAAGGATGCCGTTTCCCCTAATATCAAGAGCAAGGAGCATATCATATGCTTCAAGTGCAACTCAAGGGGACATTATAGGAATCAATGTCCTAGGGGAAGCAAAAAGACCAAAGAGGGAGCTACACATGTAGGGGGAGCCTCTAGGGCAAACCCTAAGGTATATTTCAATAATGCACCTTCTTTAGTTAATAGGCAAAGGCATGCTAGGAATTTAAATTCTCTTGCAATTTATGAAAAGCATGCTAATAGGAATAAATATTTTTGCTTAGGAGCTAAAATTGTCCATTTTAGTAATAAGGAGAAATTTGGGACTAATGTCCCTAGAAAAACCATACCTAGTGAATCTATTAAGAAAATACAAGAACATCTAGGTTTTAATCCAAAATGGACTAGGCATATGCCAAGAAAGTCAAATGCCCAAGATTTAAATCAAGATTCTAAAATTGGGAAATTAGAATTAGAGAACCAAGCCTTAAGGTCAAGGCTTGAAAAACTTGAAAAGACCCTTAAAATTATACAAAATCAATTTAAAGGGTCAAAAGATCAAAAGTCAAGGTCCAAAAGTCAAAGTCAACACCAAGGACCTAAGAGTCAAAAGTCAACCAAGGGCAAACAAGGTTTGGGTCACAAACCTAAGCCTAAGGTGGCTTACCATAGTGTTCCATTAGATTATGGAACACTAACTAGGTCTAGAAAGACCAAGGTCAATAGGGAAGTCATCCCTAGAGTTGACCAAAGGGTGTGTCTAGTGGCTAGGGTCTCTAGGAAACCTAGGGTGGCCACTAAGAAGGTTGCAAGGGGAGTTACCCCTAGAGTCAACCTAGGTGAGACCAAAATGACCAAGGCTAATAAGCCTAGGAGGGTCATTAGGAAGGTATCTAGGGAGGTTATCCCTAGGGAATACCTAATTAACCCTAGGAGCTCAAATAGGTTTTGTTCCTAAGAGCGTGATTGATTCACGCTAGATGGGTTTAGAGTGTGCCAACCTTGATTGGATGGGTAGTTAACTCAACCATGATAAAGGTGGCACTTTAGGATATTTTCAAGGTTATGGTCACCTTGGAAATACATTTGAGCTATAATCCTAAAAGTTTTTAGGATGTGCCAATATTACTTGAGAAGTTTGATAAAATGATTAAAATTGGCACAATTTAGGTTTAGAGGTTAGTGTGCCATTTTGGGTTTTTGGCACACTTGGGAGAAAACTAGAAATATGGCAAAATATAATTAATTATATGAAATGGCAATTAATATTAAAATTTAGGTATTGCTATACCTATATATTTTATATGCCATGCTTTGTTTGCCATATAACATGCCATGACATCATGCTTATTTTTAATCATTCTATATGTCATGTTCATGTTTAGGATAGAGGTAAATGTCATGTGGTTTTAGATCTTATTTTATGCCATGACATCATGATTATGAGCATGTGTTTATCTATATCATCTCTAATGCCATAATCATTCATGCATTTAAGATATTTTGATTGAAATTGATTTAAGGATAATGGCATGACTTGAAGTCCCATTTATAAGGGAATCAAGTAGGGTTGCCTTAGAAAAATGCATGAAACCCTAGATTAAATGAACCAAAACCCACATCTCACATCCAATTGACATGTGTGTGTATTTATACACCCTAGATACATGTGAGATGCTAGGATATGAGTTGAGTTCAAGGTGCATAGTTTTTGCATCTAGTTGAACCAAAACTCATCTAATTTTATTGGTGGATCATTGGGAAAGCTTGTGTACAAGTCATGTACATAGAGCCCAAGGAATATGATCCAAAATAAGGTTTTGAAAACATTTTAAAATTATTTTGAAAAATCTTGGTGAAGTCTATCTTTTGATAGCAATCACCATTGATGAAGTTGATACAAAATAGGGCTAAAACATTGAAAATTTCAATGGTTTTGAGTTTTGTATCAAACTCACTATTTTATGGGTAAATTATTTTTCAAACATTTTTCACCCATTGTTTTGGTCATAAGTATTATACGTATCAAATTTCATGATTTTTCGATATACGTATAATTAGTTATGAGTTTCTGAAATTGGATTACGATAAATTTGAATTTGGAAAATTCATTTACCTGATCGATTGCCATTGGTGGCGATCGGTGATGAGAGTGTGATCGATAATGGCAGTCATTGCCAGTCTGATTTTGGGTTAACAAGGTTTGTTTAGCCCGTGTTCAGCTATGGTAAAGGTTCCTAACCACTCCTAACCCTAGGATATGCTTTGGGAAGCATTATGAAGGGTGAAAATCTATTGGATATGGATTAGGGTTGTGTTGGGTCAAAGTATCAAATTTAGGGTGAGTAAAGTTCTATGTTGAACTTAGAACCTTAATTTTGATGGTTTAGAGTTCCTATTGGCTTAGGGGCTTTCAAGGACATTGTTGGTGCAATGGTCAAGGGAGCAAGCCTTTAGGGGAGGTATCCATCTTGGGATGATGGATGTTTTTTTATATGGGGAGAATGTTATCAATTGAAGATTGATGGGTATTTGATACCCAATTTGGAAATTGGGAGAGTGAGATAGGATTGCCTCTCTTGAGTGATATGGGACTTATCACTAGGAAGATGGTAGGCATCCTAGGTATTTTGATCAAGGGAGATTGTAAGATCTCATTGGGATATGAGACATTGACCTCCTTGGAGAGATAATCTTTGATGTTAGTCAAAAGGGGAGAATGTTTGGGGAGAACATTTGATTTACATTTTCACTTGAATGTTTGGGGAGAACATTTAGTGAGTGTCTACCAATTTGGGATAATTGGTAAGGGATTTGAGTTAGTGTTCTAACTCATGATTTGATTGGTTTTTGTCAAACATCAAAGGGAGATTGTTGGTGCAATCGGCCCAGTCACGATTGACCATGGACTCAAGTTTGACTCAAGTGATGTTTTGATGTTTGACAAAGGATTTGAACAAAGTGTTTTGGCATTGATGTTTTGACATTAATGTCGGTTAATATGTTGGGGAGATTCTTTACAACAATCGACCCGGGTTATAATTGACGGACTCGAGTTTGACTCGAGAGACGACTTTAGTGGTTGACTAGGGTTGACCATGTGTTTATGGGAAAGTCCAAGTCATGGGTACTTGGCATGGAAAGTCCAAGTGGGACACTTGGCAATTGGGAAAGTCCAAGTCTTGAGCACTTGGCATGAGAAGTCCAAGCATGGGTCTTGGCAAATGAGAAGTCCAAGCATGGGTCTTGGCAAATGGAAAGTCCAAGCATGGGTCTTGGCATGGAAAGTCCAACATGGGTTGGTAGGGAAAGTCCAAGCTTGAGTCTTGGCATTTGAGAAGTCCAAGGGGATTGATATTGGCGGTGTAAAGTCCAAGCGGAGTCTTGGCGGCGTAAGTCCAATGTGCCTTGGCGGTGAACACACCGTTAGCATGACATAGCCGATGGAAGCACCGGAAGCTAGCGCGATGGATGAACAAGTCATGGATGACTTGGAGGGATCTGAGAGGCGTGAGGCTGATGGAGGTGGCTAGAAGGCTTAGGTCTAGGCTAAGGGTGGTCTAGCAAGTATGGGGGCACCATACTTGGGTTAAAACCTCATTCTTGAGGTTGTCGGTCGCATTATGGCGGTTCATTTGCCGAGTCGACTTCGAGTTCGATTGCCGTTTGTGAGCTTTAGGTCTGCGGTCATGATCGCTCATGGAGCGATCGGTGATGTCGGCAACGATCCGATGGCGCCGTCGAAGCGCTCCGTAGCCGGGCGATCGACTGAGCGTTAGCGATCGGCCCGCCAATGTTGGCGATCGGTGGTGAGAGTCCCGTTGGAACTTGTCCAACGTGGATTGAGCCGTTGTCTCACGCCTCTGATGTTGTCGATGTGATTTATGGCGATCATTGCCGGAAATCGGGCGAGATAAAAAAGGGTGGAGAATCGATTCTTGGGGAGCTTTCTTGAGGCGATTTGAAGGCGATTTGCGAGTGCATTTCAGGGCCCTTCAACCTCCAAGCAACCAACAAGCAAAGCGCTCAAACCCTAGTTTTGTAAAGTGTTCTTTACATTTCCTTTGTATTTGCTTGTATTTCTTTAGATTATTGTTGTAATCTTGTGTACGAGGGTTCTCCACCTCCGACTTGTTGTCGAGAAGGAGTTTATTGATTAGTGATTGCATTGGCGTCGCTAGAGCTCGTTAGAGCTCGATCCGTGGAGTAGGAACCGTTACGGTTCCGAACCACGTTATATGATCGTGTTGTGATTGTGTGTCTTGTTATATTTATTTGTTATTACTATTCCATTGTGCTAACAAGATTGTAGGACGATCGAGCGAAAGAATTCCATCATCGTCGTCATCTACGCTATTCACCCCCCCCTCTAGCGCCGTCAAATCTCCAACATTGGGCACCACCAAAGGTATAGGAAAAAGGATAGGAACCGGCCAACACCCTAGGAAGAAGAAGAACACTTCCCCTATAGTTGCCACCTACCTTACCTTCCAAACCCTAGCCGCCCAACCAAGCTTCCTTTGGATTTCTTGCCGCCCAAGGTAGAGGAAGAGAAGGTAGTGGCCGGCCAACCCTTAGAAGGATGAAGATGAGCCCTTCCCCTATAGTTGCCGCCCAACCATAACTTCCAAACCTAGCCGCCTAATCTAAAGAGCCAAACCCTAATCTAATTAGGGTTTCCTCCATAGGTTTCTTGCCTCCTAAGCATGGTGGAGTGGAGAGATCTAGGAGCTAGCCACCTCCAAGGAAGAAGACAAGCTCATCCATAGGTTGCCGCCCCCTCTAGCTCCACCACCTTGGCCGCCCAACCTAAGGAACCAAAACCCTAATTAGGGTTTCCTCCTTGAGGTTGCTTGCCCAAGTAATGCTAGGCAAAACCCTAATTTCCTTAGCATCCATCATGAACCATCCAAAAACTTAGTTGCCGCCAACCTATGCTCCTTATATAGAACTTAGAGAAAATTGGTTATTGATGAGGTAGCCAAAAATATAGGAACTAATTCCCAATTTTCTTGCCGCCCACCTTATCCAACCTTTCCTCTCCCTTTTATATAGAGTTAGGTTTAGGCCTTGGTTTAATCTCCACCGTCGGTTCTAGGGTTTTAATCTCAACCGTCGGATTTAGAGATTTAATCTCAACCGTCGGTTCTAGGAAATAATACCAACCCTCGGATCTAGAGATTTAATCTCAACCCTTGGTTCTAGAGATTTAATCTCAACCGTCGGATCTAGAGATTTAATCTCAACCGTCGGTTCTAGGGATTCAATCCTAACCGTCGGATCTAGAGATTTGTTTTCCATCATTTGATCTAGACTTCATGAGGTTTATATAAGGCTATGATAGGGACCATGAGAAGGAGTTGGGTCTTGGCCACCCGATGGATCGGAACCACACAAACTTGATCCATCAATGATGTTCCATTCCACTAGAGGATCATCATCGAACTACCTCACCAACCCCCATAAATTAATATGGGCTCCATATATTATTTGTACATCCATCTCCCCGTGTTTAAGATATCGAATGTCCATCAATTAATTGATTTACTGACCATCAATTAATTAACATCTAACTCCTCGAGTAGTACCACTCAACCTTATCATCATGTTGACTAAGTCAACCTGCAGGGTTTACATGATGAACCTTATGAGCTCCTCAAGGGGACATCATCAACCTAATATATAGGACACGGATTCCTCCTATAATCAACGACACACCATGTAAATAATATCACTTCCCAACTTACCGGGCATATTGATTTATTCCATAGAAATCTCACCCTCTGGTAAATCAAAGAAATAAATACTAAGTACATGTGCTCGTTATTATATCGGGATTAAGAGCATGTATAACATAATATCCGAGGTCCGATTCAATTATGTAGTCAGCAATAAATTGAATCACCTCTATGTCGGTCCTGCTCAATACACCGAGGTGTACTAGTGTAACTCTATGTTCAAGATAAAACAATACCAAGCTACACTACAACCATGCCAATGGTTTGTCCAAAACCATCTTGGTTGTGAGCCTCTACTTATATTCTACAAGGGACTGATAACATGATCTTCTGTGCCGCACCCAGGCACCATGTTATCTACAATGTAAAATATTAGACAATATGCACACATATAAATATAACGTGCAAACAATGATCATGTGATTCTTATTTCAAAATAAAGATGTCCATACAAAGAGCTAGGCTTTGTATACATCCCAACAATCTCCCACTTATACTAAAGACTATCTGTCCTCTTCTTGCCATACATCCGATTCCCCTTCCCTCCACATGCCTATCAAAGCTCTCGCTTGGAAGGGCCTTAGTGAAAAGTCTACGGTCATCCTCTGATGCAATCTTGGCGACAACAACTTCTACCTCCTTAACGATTTCTCGTATCAGGTGGTACTTGCACTCTATGTGTTTACTAACCTTATGGGCTCGTGGTTCCTTCGAGTTTGCAACTGCACCATTATTATCACAATAAATTGTGACAGTTCTGGGCAAACCAGGAATCACATCCAAGTCCATTAGGAAATTCCTGAGCCACCCAGCTTCTTTGGCCGCCTTAGAGGCTGCCATACAGTCAGCTTCCATGGTAGAGTCCACCACGCATTTCTGCTAGACACTCTTCCATACTATGGCTCCACCTCCCAAAGTAAACACAAACCACGAGGTAGACTTCTTTGTTATCCCTATCGATTGGAAATCGAATTTGTAACCCACGAGGAGTAATTGGTGCGCGGTAAACTAGCATATAATCCCTAGTCCTTCTCGGGCACTACTGATATATGCTTTACAGCGATCAATATCACATCTGGATTACTTTGATATCTGCGACCATGCCACGGTAAGCGGATCTCAGTCTCATCTGAGCATCGCATACATGAGGCTTCCTACTGCCGAAGCATAAGGGACCGCCTTCATCTCCTCTATCTCCTCAGATGATCTAGGATACATCTCCTTTAATAAAGGAACTCCATACCTGAAAGGTAGAAAACCCTTCTTGGAGTATTGCATGCTAAAACGATCCAAAACCATGTCTATGTATGAAGCTTGGGATAAGCACAACAACCTTGATCCCCAAGGTTGTGACCCACTTCTCCCAAGTCCTTCATATCATATTGTTTGGACAACCATACCCTTCGATGCGATAACACTTCGATGTTGTCGCCAACCACCAAAATGTCATCTACGTATAGTACAAAAATACCACTACGTTTTCGTCACATCTCTGATATACACAAGACCCATCCGAACTTTGAATAAATCCATAAGACTGGATTTTCTTCCTCAAAGCGGATGTCCCAAGACTTCAAAGCTTGCTTCAGTCCATCAACGGACCGATTAAGCTTATAAACAATACGCTCTTTGCCCTTAGCAATGAATCCCTCTGGTTGCTTCAAATAGATGTTTTCCTCAAGACTTCCATTAAGGAAAGCTATCTTGACATCCATCTGTCAAGGTCTCATAATCCATATGAGTTGCTATGCATGAGAGCTCCCAGACCTGACTTGAATCCATAGATTCAATCTCAGTATTCATTGCACTTTGCAAAGATGCTGTATTTATATCTTGGATTGCCTCGTCGTATGTCTAGGGATCAGGTTCATGTTTGCTAGGGACCAAATCAGAAGATTTGTCCAAAAACATGAATCTAAGAGGTTGTCTAACAACCCTCCCACTACAACGAGGTATCTTCTGTGTATCCTCTGTGACACGCGGTGCAGTGACATGTGGTATGTCCTCTTGTACCGGTGGTACTAAAGAAGTGACTTCCCTTTTTAACTCCTCCAGAACAATTTTACCCTTGGGCTTGTGGCTTATCACATAGTCTTCCTCTAGAAATTTGGCATTCGTGTTAACGATCACCCTCTGATCTCTAGGACTATAAAACAAGTCAGAATAACTCATCATCGATCTAACCATCTCCATAAGAGTCATATTCCTTCGCTCTGCTGCTACCTGCATTACTGCAGGGTGTGCAGTGCGATCAATTGGGATTGAATCCCAACCTCTGATAAGTAGTTCCTAAACTCTCCCAAGAGGTTGTCACCACCACGATCAGATCGTAGTGTCATCCATATCTTGAATAATCATCTATGAAAGAGACAAAATATTCAAGATTACCTCTTGCCTAGATAGTCATAGGACCTCACAAATCAGAATGAACCATTTCCAACACATCTTTGGATCTATACCCTTTGGCCTTGAAAAGGCCTCTTGGTCATCTTACTCTCCAAGCAAGATTCGTAGGTTGGGAGATCCTCCACCACTAATGAACCCAAAGGTCCATCAGCTATCAACCTTTGAATTCTGCTTAGGTTAATGTGACCAAGCCTAAGAAGCCAAAGATATGTTTGGTTTATCTTCGAAGGTTCTTTTCTCTTATTGGAATTAGAAGATGAGTTATTAACTTCTATTTGCACTGTGGGAGCTTGTGGTTCAATTTATAAATTTCCTATCTATGTACAGAATAGATAATTTCCCTAGTCCTTTTATAACAAATCTGTCATGAAAAGAAATAGATTATCCATCCAAAAACTATTTAGAAATTGAAATCAATTCTTTCTAAATAAGGGTACATAAAGGAAATTCTTAAGAACCAAAACCTTTATTTTCCTCAAAAGATAAATAAAACATCTCCCACTGCAATAGCCGCCATCTTCATGGCATTCCCCAAGTAAATGGTAATATCCCCTTTAGCTAGTCGTCGGGTTTCCTGGAACCCCTGCAAAATATTGCAGACATGATTAGTGGCTCCCGTATCTACTCACGGTGCATTAGATATCACCGCTAATCTTGTTTCAATGACTAGTCCAAAAGATATACCTATGTTCTATTTTGGATTGGGACAATCCTTGTTCCAATGTCCATCCTACTTGCAAGTGAAGTACTTGCCTTTCGGCTTCTTCACTCTTCCCTGAGATCCTCGCACCATCTTTGCTTCACCTTGTTTCTTCTTCTTCTTGCCTTTCGGCTTAGAAGTAGAAACTCTTTTTGAGCAATGATGGCTTGAGGACACTCTTCGAAGATTGCATACTAGCAGATAAGACAATATTTGGATTCATTTCCAATCAATATAATTTGGGTACAATAAGTTTATTTCCTTTAGTATCAAAATAAGTGGACTGAAAGTCAATTTTGAAAATCCTAAGAATCACAATGATCAAAACTTTAGATTTCAAAAAATTATTGATTCCTCTAACAATAAAATTTCGAAATCAACCAACACCTCAAAACACCGAGAATATCGCATGCCACGCAGTGTGGACGTATACGAATTCTACATTTGTAAGAGGAGGTTTTACCCATTAATTTTATTATCTTGTCAACCTTACTTTTTGACAAATAAAATTAATAGTTGGTTCCTCTTTGGCCCTCTGAATAAAAGCGTGACTCGATGGGAGGATGCTTTATATTTGCATCTAAGTGTGCACCATTACACGATACTAAGGGAATTATTTCGGATTATGTGCCTTACCGCTGTGGAAGTACACACGCTCCTAGATAATTTCCTATAACCATTATTTGACCTAGTGATCCGCAAACAAACTCATCCGCAAGGAGGAAGGCACTCAGAGCCGACACGCAAGTTTGTTGCATCACATGTCAAATTGTAATGGAGGCCGCGGGAATTAATTAAAATATCCCTCTCCCACTTAGTAAATTGAAAATGAGGAATTTTCAAGCACACACAACATGCTTATTATTACTGTAGATTTCAAAAAATTATTGATTCCTCAAACAATAAAATTTTGAAATCCACCAACACCTCACACCCCGAGAATATCGCATGCCACGCTGTGTGGACGTATACGAATTCTACATTTGTAAGAGGAGGTTTAACGCATTAATTTTATTATCTTGTCAACCTTACTTTTGACAAATAAAATTAATAGTTGGTTTCTCTTCGGCCCTACAAATAAAACTACTTTTTATTTGCATCTAAGTGTGCACCATTACACGGTACTAGGAATTATTTGGATTATGTGCCTTACTGCATGGAAGTACACACGCTCCTAGATAATTTCCTATAACCATTATTTGACCTAGTGATCCAAACAAACCCGTCCTCGAGGAAGGCACTCGAGCCAACACACAAGTTTGTTTGCATCACACGTCAAAGTGTAATGGAGCGTGAGAATTAATTAAAATATCCCTCTCCCACTTAGTAAATTGAAAATGAGGAATTTTCAAGCACACACAACATGCATATAAAACAAATCAGCAATAAATATGGAAAAACAGAATTTTTCCAACTATTATGGCATTGTTCTCTAATATCGCATCCGTCGTGTCGACCTCGTCAGCTCCATCTTTTTCGCCATGTAGTCACCATCCAGGATCAGTAGAGATAAAACATTTTAATTTACATCCATCGATCCTATACTCCACGAAGAGTGTACAAATAATCTAGATCGAAAGTAAACTAAAATGGCGGCTAAACAATGCGTATTTAATTACAAAAATTAAATGCTAATCTAGCCTA